>JARPSG010000001.1:75085204-76285204 GCA_029955605.1 Quercus engelmannii | reverse complement strand
TTAAGTTATGGAGTGGGAAGGGGTTAGACACTCACCTTACTTAGTTAACCATCTTCTAAAATATGATGACTACGGTTAGTCATGCAGTCATCATCCAAACATATCATAAACAATAATTAAAGTTTGATCATATGAGTTCATTTTATAAACCTTAGATTGAACGATCATGCTCATAATAGTCATCCCCTATCATCGATCAAAAAGACAAAAAAGGTTAATAGTAATATCTCACAATCAAGATATTAGATTTATGGGGTACAATTTTCTCAAAAAAAAAAAGATTTATGGGGTACAAGAATTTAAATAAGGTATTTGCGCCATGTGTCATACTCATGGCCAAGGAGGCCATTATCGCGTCGAAGAGGTCACATGCTCGGACAGTAAGGCTATGCCAATGGCACGTTACCAGAGAATGTCATACTGTAGAGAAAGAATTTCGGGGAGGGAGTTAGCCTTGACATGATTGAAGGGATTGTGGCTACCACCACCTTTAATGCATCTCACCAAACCTTTTCGCTGCATTTATGTGGTTAAGATTCCTGAACAGTACTGACTTGGCTGCCTCAACTCACAAGGGGCTTGGAAATGTGTCTGATGGGACAAGCATTCAAGTAGTGGCTTGAATGATCAACAAATAAAGGGTCAAGATCATCTAAAGGGAGCTATATAATATAAAAGACCCTCTAGGGAGTGGGGATCAGAAAATCTGGGGAGAACACACTGTAGCAAGAAGAACTGAAATTGTATCTAAGTTCAAAAGAACTATATTCAAGAATCATTTTACTCGGACTTCACCGAGGAAGGATTTCCTTGCTTAGAACTTATCTTTCTTTACTTTCTTAGTATCTTTAATCCACTATGCGCATTGCCTGATCCATTGAAGCCTAGCTTTTAAGCACACTCTCTACAAATTCATTATATCGGCCTCTTTAGGCTTTAATCCATTCATCTTTTGGGCTCAGGACTAAAATTTGCCCTTACAAGATTTTCTTGGTCAAAATGAATAACTTGTATGCAATATTGATTTTGGATTTGTCGCTTAAACTTTTGAGGAATATACATGCTCAAACTTTTGGTTAACTATTTTTTATGAAAACACTTGTTTTTTTGGGATTAGATCTGAGTGGATTATTATTTGTTATGAAGTACCCATTTTGATACAGCTTTTCCCACGTCTACGTCTGCGTTTTTTTTTTTTTTTTTTTTTGAAGTGCGTTTTTGACTTTCTGTGGCTGTGGTGGTTTCCAATGGGTCCCGTACGTGTACTGTTCATGGGATCCACAAACCTCTTTTTTCAACATAACTTTTATTAAAAATGGGACCCACAACATTATTCATACATTTAAAAATTATTTTGCTACAGTATTTCAAGTTTACAGCAAAATAAACGGTATCCAAACGGACTCGAAGTTGATTTATAGGCTATAGATATACGTTATAATAGCATATTCATCACATAATTCCAAATGTTTCATGCATCACGTTTCCACATGATAGATTAAAATTGTGGAAATTGTGTTATGTTATATTATATCATATTTCCACATGATATTTTTGTGTTATGTTTTATTATATCTTTAAACAAATTGTTAATTTCATAATATAAAATACATTTTTCAATGACATAACCAAATTTTATTTTACGTAATTACTTTTAATTAGTAAAAATGTTAGCATAATAGCAAACATTATTTTTAAGAACTAAACATTTTGTCATAATGCATCATACTAGAATGCATTCTACTAAAATATATCCTCAAAAATGCAATAAAGAATTAAAGAAGAAGAATATATTCTCCTAATAGAATTTCCAAAGCTACGTAGAAAGTAGAATTACCGAACACAACATTTTAGTCTCCTCTCCGCATGTGTAAAATTTAAGTTGTTAGGACATATGTGTTTCACATGTTAAGAACATATGTCATGATTTTATATAATTGGTTTATCCTTTGACAAGACGCACTTCACTTGTAATTGGGTAGATGTAGAATGTGTTTAAATACTTCAAGAAACCATGTTTCAAAATTAAGTATTGAAGCCTTCAAGTCTGTCCAAGAAAATAAGTTGAAAGTGCAAAATTACTAAAGCTTGACAGCTAGCATGTGTCGAGGTTTAGGGAAGCTGTTCAGCCCGTGTGCTCGATACCCGCCCGACAGCTACTCGACACCTCCTATCTGTCGAGGTTTAAGAATTTCAGAATTCTGATATGATTTTCTTGGGATCCGTGAATGTGTCTTCAGGCTTTCTTTTCTCCTAACCTTAGACATATAAAATAATTGTTTTAAGGGCCGTCAAACAATTCACAAGTTGCCCAAGCATTGAGAAAACTCTGTTCAACCAAATTGTGACCGGAGACGAAGTTCTTGCCCTAGTTCATCTCTTTATCTTGAAGAAGTTGCTATGTATGTGCACTATAGGGTTTTGTAACCAAGCATCTTCTTGATCTTCATTGTATGGATGAACTAAAGAGCTTTGCAGCCAACAACCTTCTTAGTTGGTGATTGAAGTCGCGTACTGGGATCTTCGCAATTAGTCAGTCACGTACTTGGGAGCCGTGCATCAAAAGGGGAACTGTCACTACAGAACAAGTCCAATTGGGTATTGGGGTAAAGGTTCAACTGTCAATTCGTAAGGTACTTGAGATTCCTTTACTTGTAACCACTTGTTGTGATAATAGTAGAGTTTCGGGAGTGGTGAATTGAAAATTATCCGGTGGGTTTTTTGCCGTGTAGGTTTTCCCCATTCGTAAACAAATCACCATGTCATTTATTTTCCGCTACATATTTAGTTGTTTGGTGATTTGTTTGTACTACCACGCGTTTTGTATGTTAATTTGATTAATTAATAAACTTGGTTAATTAATCAATTAATTAATCATAAGGAGGTCAATTTGTTTTGGCCTATCATAAGTCTTACAAAAAATTATATATCTCATATGCACATGTTAATATTTAAGAAATAAAATGTGAGGACAGGCAAACTGAGCACATTCATTAGGTTATGGGCCATGCCCGAGGATGAGAAAAAGTCAAAGGGTCTGTGTAGGCCTAAGATAATGGGTTGAGGAGAAAGGAGGAGATTGATGAAGCAACTGAGGCTCCTAAGGAGCTGAGACACCTCGGAAGAGCTTTAGGGAGTTAACCATTTTAGGAAGATAAGTTTTAGGCCTACACAGAAGGAGGCTGGGCCAACAATCAAAGAAGAAATATTTGAGAAGGAGGCTGTCACCATTACATTAAATGGACTCCACCAAATGAACTGACCGCATTTATGGAGAAATGACACCTGAATAGTGTCATCCCAGCTCATATCTCCTCACAAAACTTCTAAGAGGTCTTGATGAGACAAGCATCCAAGAGATTTCTTAAGAAATCAACAAGTGGAAGGATGAGATTTAAAAATGAGTGACTATATAAGGGAATAGCCACCACAAAAATGGGGTATGTAATTAGAGAATGAAGAAAAAAAGAGAGAATACACTGTACATAGATAAACTCAGTTAAATATAAGAACTTCTTATCCTTAGACTTGATTGAGGACTATTACTCCTATTAAGTTGCACACTATATCATGTTGACATGGATAATATTTGCTAAGGCCCGTAACCAATTTGCTAGGAAGTTTTCTTGTTAAGCCCACTCTTTAACAAATACATTGTTTTGAGCTTGTGGGGCCATCATTCACTATTCTTGGTGGGTTTCAGGTCGAATCATGGTCCTTACATAAAATTTTAATTTTAAAATTAATTTTTTCAATTTCATTTGAAATGAAAAAGATAAAATAGCACATAAAATTTTGTAACTCAAATAACACTTCTTATTATTTTAACAAAAATGTTTTACTTTGAATTTTTCCTTATTATTGTAAGGACTTAATTTGTAACGACCTCAAAATGGTATTGGGTTCGTACGTTAAAGGCCCAAACAATATAATTTGTAGAGCATGGGCTTGAAAGGCTAGGCCTTGGTCACCGGACAGTAGTTTGTCATGGTTTCCATAGCACTTTGCACAAGGGTGAACCTGACGTGTCTAACAATACTCTTTTCCGATACGTCCTGAGTAGCTCCGATCCCTAGACCTCGTTCGAGGAGCTTCATGTTCTTATTATTCTCCTTTTTTAGGGCTCCATGGTCTGGGAGACGACTTGTCCCCCCCCCCCCCCCCACTCTGAATTGCTTCTCTTTCCTTTTTATACTAGCATTTACCCTCTCTCCAACGTCCGCGTGTACGCTCAACTTTCCGGGTTTGATACTTGTCCTATCAGCCCATACCTAGAGTGGTTAGGGGTGGTTGTAAAAGTTGAAGAGTATGGACCTGTCAGGCGCAGAGTTCTTTATTGCAGTTTTGGCAGCTTTTTACTTAGACCGCTCCTGCACTGTGCTCGCCCTTTCTTTTAGGGGCACTAGGGGATGCCGAGAACAAGATTATCTTCGGCCATATCCTTAGGCCGTTTTGGACTTTCATTGTGCGTCCTCGGCAATATCTCTCCTCGGCTTGGCCCTTGGGCCTTAATATAAAGTGGGCCGGGGTCATAAATTCTCTGACCCTACATTAGCCCCTCAAAATCCTGCTGTTCGACCTCTTGGTCGGAAAGGAGGGTTTTGGTGATGCCAGGCCTATATCACGGTTTGCCTAGCTTTGTCCTTCATTAATGTCGATGTCTTTTTGCCTGGGGAATGCACCGGGTTATGAGACATTCCTTTAGATTTACTCACGCTGCGCCCTTGCCGTTTCATTGTATGAGGCGCGTCTTTAATAAGTTCCCTTTACGAGGCCACTCAAATCCGACGGTTGTAAACGGCGTTGGGAGTTGGGTAGAGATTATCTCGTTGGTAACTCTTCTTGGAAATCTGTGTAGATTAAATGCCACCAAACTTGCCCTCCATATAAGAAGCAAGGTAGGAGGTCACTTCCTTTACATACAGACCCTTCAGTCTTTTCAAATTCCTAAACCTCCAGTTGCATTCAAAGTTTTCATTACCAGTGCAATTAAACCTTAGAGAGTGATATGTTTGAGGCAAAAGTGGGGGTGAAAGAACCACACCCTCTCCAGAAGCACTAAGTCTCTCCGAGACTCAAGATGGCGCGGTCTGGGCAAGGGAGACGAAGACTCAAGACAATTCTCCTCTTTCACAAGGCGGGAGAGAAGCCTCCTCCTCCCTCAGCCAAAATCCGAAGTAGGTGCTGGTCGCGTCAGATTCTTAATGCGACAGCAATGGGGTTTCTCATCGTTGGTACCATCCGCTCTCTCTTAAGCGCTGCTAATATGACACCTACATGTTAGGAGTCAGAGCTGATGCGGAGATTGGGCATCCCCGCTTCTTCCTCTCTTCCTTCACTAGTGCCTCATTTTGCCTTCGCTTCTTCTTCTTTCCCATCACCGGGGTCACCCTGGTGTTTCTACTTCTTCTTCTGCCTCTTCCCCCCTTCCATCAACGGGGTCATCTAGACACTCTTAGTCGCCATAAGAGTAGATTTTTGAAGGATTTATCATTCCCTTGTATCTTTTTCCTTTCTGCTTTTCTTTTACTTTTGTAGTTAGCTTCTGGTATAGGCTTGCTTAAGCCCTTTATTGTACGCTGTACTATTTCTTTGTATTAATAAAAGATGGCTTTATTTTATTCTAAGTATTCTTTCTTTTCTACAATAGTTATACTGTGAATGGATGTGATATTATTTTTTTTATATTTTGAACGATACTTAGAGCCGAAACCCTTGTCAACAAAAAGCTATTATTTTGAATTTGTTGAGATTAACAGGCATAATAATGCCGACCTGAAAAAGGTCATACATACAAGACTAACCGAGATAACAGTTGAATGCTATGTATTGCGTATAAGGCGATCATCTGAGGATGGGTAACCCAAAATGAACTATTGGAGAGAGTCGCCGAGGAGTAGGGTGCTTTGCACGTTCCTAACAACATCCATAGCTTTAACCATTTTTGGCACTCGGTCCGAGGACCGAGGTATGATTGTACAGGGCCAAAATACTTGTTTACATTAGTTTCCCTAGTGCTGGGGATTCGAGGACAGGACAGGATTCCCATTTTGTATAAGACTTAATTCATTTTCTAATGACTAATCTCCCCATAGGTTTGAGTCCGAGGACCATACAAGACCTTGGTTCCGTCCAAAACTTAAATTTTTCTTTAAGTAGTTGGTTTCCCCATAGGTTTAAGTCCGAGAACCATGCAATACCTTGGTTCTGTCCAAAACTTAGATTTTTCTTTAAGTAGTTAGTTTCCCCATAGGTTTGAGTCCGAGAACCATGCAATACCTTGGTTTTGTCCAAAACTTAGATTTTTCTTAAAGTAGTTGGTTTCCCTATATGTTTGAGTCCGAAGATCATGTAATACCTTGGTTCTGTTCAAAACTTAGATTTTTCTTTAAGTAGTTTGGGGGGATTAGCCCCTAGACCAAGGTGTGGGACGTTGATCTGACGTTGGAAGCCCTTAGAACCGTCCGCGCTATTGATGCTTCGAAGCGTAGCCCCTAGTGGAACTTTATGTTAGGGCACAACAACGGGCTACTGGAAGTGATGGAGGGACTTTCTCGATCCATCGCCTGGGCCAACACGTAAGCCTTTCCCACAGACGGTGCCAATTGTAAGGACTCAATTCGTAACGACCCCAAGATGGTATTGGATTTGTACGTTAAAGGCCCAAACAATATAATTTGTAGAGCGTGGGCTTGAAAGGCTAGGCCTTGGTCACTGGACAGTAGTTCGTCATGGTTTCCATAGCACTTTGCATAAGGGTGAACCTGACGTGTCTAACAATACTCTTTTCCGATACGTCCTGAGTAGCTCCGGTCCCTAGACCTCGTCCGAGGAGCTTTATGTTCTTATTATTCTCATTTTTTAGGGCTCCATGGTCTGGGAGACGACTTGTCCCCCCCCACTCTGAATTGCTTCTCTTTCATTTTTATACTAGCATTTACTCTCTCTCCAACGTCCACGTGTACGCTCAACTTTTCGGATTTGATACTTGTCCTATCAATCCATACTTAGAGTGGTTGAGGGTGATTGTAAAAGCTGAAGAGCATAGACCTGTCAGGCGCAGAGTTTTTTATTGCAGTTTTGGCAACTTTTTACTTGGGTTGCTCTTGCACTGTGTTCGCCCTTTCTTTTAGGGGCACTAGGGGATGCCGAGAACAAGATTATTTTCGGCCATATCTTTAGGCCGTTTTGGACTTTCATTGTGCGTTTTCGGCAATATCTCTCCTCGGCTTGGTCCTTGGGCCTTAATATAAAATGGACCGGGATCATAAATTCTCTGACCTCACAATTATAATTATCAAATTAAAAAAAAAAAAGGAATGAAAAAAAGAAAAGAAAAAAAAAGTCGTGTTACATATATAACAAGAGAGGTGTATTATTTGAAAAAAAAAAAAAAAATGCGGGCCAAGCATCTATACCTCTAACAACACACTGTGAGAGCCGTCAGTGTGTGAGTGACCCGGCATATATGCCGGGTAGAGCTCCTGTTTGCCTCTCAAATGGACGACATAGGTGACATTAATCATCATCAATCACATTCTCTACATTATCTCAAAAAAAAAAAAAAACATTATCCTTCTCTCCTTTTCCATATTTTCATTACAAGACTGAGATCAATACCCACACACAAGAACTCCTAGATCTTTCACATGGACCAAGCAGCGAAGCCTCATCATCTCATCGATTCAAAGAGCGGTTTCAACAGAGAAACAAAGACTTTCCACAGCCTCAGACCTTCAATTCATCTTCCTCCACAACACATTCCTATGTCAGCAGCTGAATACGCTTTCTCACTTCGACTACTCAACTCGCCACGGCAGCACCTTGACTCACTCGCTTTCATCAACCCCTCCACAGGTCAACGCGTCTCCTTCTCCGAGTTCATTAGCAAAACCCAAAGCCTAGCCTCTTATCTCCGATCAGTTATCGGACTCTCCAAAGGCGACACCGCCTTCGTTCTCTCTCAAAATCTCGTTCAGGTTCCGATCCTCTGCTTCTCGCTGCTCTCTCTTGGTGTAGTAATCTCTCCGGCTAATCCACTCAACACCGACTCAGAGATTTCCCGCTTAATCCAACTATGCAACCCAGTGATCGCGTTTTCCACTTCATCCTCTGCTCACAAGCTTTCAAATATTACCACTCTCCGTTTCAAAACCATTCTTCTTGACTCGCCCGAGTTCGACTCAATGACCACGAGTAGTCCTCCGATACAAAAGCTGGACCACGTCGAAGTGAGGCAGTCCGATTTGGCGGCGATATTTTACTCGTCGGGGACCACCGGAACAGTCAAAGGAGTGATGGTGAGTCACCGGAACCTAATGGCGAACGTGGCCGGAGTTTACGCGAACCGGACGACGGAGAGAAAATCGCCTGCGGTGCTCCTCTGTACGGTGCCATACTTTCACATGTACGGGTATTCGTTTATTTTGAAGTCGGTGGCTTTGAGCGAGTGCGTGGTTGTGATGGAGAGGTTTGATTTGAGGAAGATGGTGAGAGCGATGGAGGAATTTAGGGTGACCCACTTGGCGCTGGCTCCACCGTTACTGGTTGCTATGGCTAAGAATGATGATGTAACGGGCGGTTGTGATCTGAGTTCGTTGGAAGAGGTTGTGTGCGGCGGCGCTCCGCTTGGGAAGGACGTTATCTCCGCTTTCTTGGCAAGGTTTCCGAGAGTTGCCCTTCTGCAGGTATGTATATTGTACTGGATTCCATGAACGTCAAAACACAATTTCAGCACATGTACACATCATCAATATTATCTAAATCTCATAATTTGGTTAAAAAAAAAATGAGTCCCACCAAATTTTACACAATATTCATGTTCTATAGGTTAGAATTGTGGTAAAATAATTATGAAATAAACTGTGTTTCTAGAACAGTTTGCTACATCTCAAATTATTAAAAAATAATAAAAAACTAAACAATTGTGTGATTTATTTTTTTAATATGAGAAGAAAAATTAGTGAATTCATGTTGCAGGGTTATGGGCTTACTGAATCAACAGGAGGAGTGTTCAGAACATGGGGTGCCGAGGAGAGTGTTCATTGGGGAGCAGCAGGGAAGCTTTCAGCAGGTTTTGAAGCTAAGATTGTGAACCCAGACACAAGTGATGCTTTGCCTCCGGGCAAGCAAGGAGAGCTTTGGATTAAAGGACCTGCGATTATGAAAGGTAAAAGCTAAATAAAATAAATTAACTGAATAAAAGGGGAATCCTCGGGTTGTTATCCTTTCTTTATAGAAATGAAGTAGATGATTTTTGAAAAGGGCTAAATGTTCTTTTACACTCATTTATATTAACTATTTTAAATTCAGATTCACATTTGAAATTGCGAGAATGTCCACAATGTGAGAGAATTAAAGTATTTTTGAGTTTATTGCAGGATATCTATATTATTAAGGGTTTCTCCGGTTTGATATCTTCTTTCAAAAATACCCCTACATTCTTATGTTTAAGTAAAAAGAAAACTAAATGGCAATTTAATAAAAATACAAGTTTAACTCCTATTAAAATATTACCTAAAAAATAGAGTTACTTTCCTGTTAAGTTTCAATTTGTTTTATCCACTTATAAATTAGATTCTCAAAAAAAAAAAAAAATTATATTATAAATTAGATTCTCAAAATAAAAATTATATATAAAAAAATAATGTAAGGACAGTATTTGGATTAGACCCAGTATGGGATTGGGTTTAAGCTCAACAAGCCCAAACAATGAATTTATAGAGTTTGGGTGAAAGAACTAGTTCTACACTAAAAGATGGACTATAAAAGTTGTTGAATTAAGATTGTTAAGCACAAGTAAAATAAGAAAATCTGTCATTAGCACAGCCTGAGAAACTTATCTTATAATATCTTGATGATGAATACAGTTACAAGAATCCACAATGTTATTGCCTAGATTTTATGATTTTTTCTCGATCCCCCTTTTAGGTCACCTTCCCGTACTATATATTACAATCTTGATGTTGTCCCTACCATACACATATAGGTTGGATTCTAGGAGCTCCTTCTTGTCCCATCCAACATCTCCCAGAACCATCAAATAGTAGCTGTAAGGCTGCTTGGTCACTATTCAGGTATCACTTTCATATTAATGTGGCCAGAGAGTTAGTTAAGAGACATTTAATGTGGAGGTAGCAGTTTTTGAAGATATTTGTTACCTCCCTTTACTTACTCCTTGTCCAACGTCCAACTCCTAGTTGTGATGTAACTTTGAAGAAGGTCTAGGGTGATATGACACTCTTACTGACCTCGGATCCTTGATCCCGAGATTGCTTTTCTTCTCGGATGTGTGTTGGACTTATCTCGTACTATATTTATTTTTCTTTTTATACCATTCCCATTATAACCTCATTTGCCCATTCTCGGATTAGTTAATGTCCTCGGATTGGGCCATAGACCCAATTCGTACGGCCTTAATAGTACCTCCTGACTAACTGGCCCCCACAAATAAAAACACATGTTTTTTTTTTTTTTTGCTATAAAATAGGACCACTAGGCCCAATGTTTTAATTTTTTTTTCTTCTCCTTTTTTTCCTCTTTATCAAGACTTAACCGTTTTTTTTCTCTCTCTCTTCCGGTTTCCTTTCTTCTAAATACTAATCCCACTTTTTTTTTTTTAATTATTAAAAAAAAAGGTGATTTTTATTGTACTCCCTCTTTTCTTTTTTAATGATTTATTTATGTTGGTGTTTGAATTGTTTTCTCTTCACATTTGTTTGTACTACTATTTTTTTTTTTCATTTTAATGAATGTCTTTTCTATGTTCAAAATAAAAATCACTATGCGTGTAGTTTAATTGGATGGAAGAGAGAAATGTCTCAAGTTTTATTTTTGAATTATTAAAAAAAAGGTGATTTTTAATGTACTCCTGTGGGGACACAATTTGTAACGACCCATAATAACATTGGGTTCGCACATAAAAAAGCCCAAACAATATCATTTATAGAGCGTGGGTTTGAAAAATTAGGCCTTGGTCACCAGACAGTGGTTCTTTCGTGGTGTTCATACACAGTTAAATCGTGTTCGCTCTAGGAGTCTTTCTCCTGGAGGAGGGCTGGGAGGCTCTGGTTTTTGGCCATTTTTGCCAGCCCCTCTATCCGGATTGCTTGTTCCTCTTTTTATATTCGTCTGCACTCCTTCTCCTTCGTCCACGTGTATGATCGATTTTTCCACGACTGATACTTGTCCCATCAGCCCATACCCAAAGTGGTTGGGGGTGGTTGTAAAAGTTGAAGAGCATGGCTCTGTCAGGTGCAGAATGCTTTATTGCAATTCTGGCAGCCTTTTACTTGTGCTGTTCCGCACTGTGATCACCCTTCCTTTTAGGGGCATTTATGGCATGCCGAGCAGGAGCTCGTCCTCGACCATTTCCTTAGACTGTCCTCGACTCTCATGGTGCATCCTTTGCCCTGTATCTCCTCGGCGCAGGCCTTGCGCCTTAACATGAAATGGGCTGGGGTTACAATCTTTCTGGCCCCACAATAGCCCCTCAAAATCTTGCTGTCCGACCTCTTAGTCGGAGAGGAGGGTTTTGGGTGATGTCACGCCTTTATTGCAGTCTGCTTAGCTTTGCCCTTCATCAATGTGGGTGTCTCTTCATCTATCCAGGAAACACACCGGACTACGAGACATTCTTTTGAATTCATTCACGCTGCGTTCCTGCCATTTCATTATCCAAAACGCGCCTTTAATGACTTCCCTTTACGAGATCATTTAAATTCAACGGTTTCTAACGGCGTGGGGAAGTGGAGTGGGTATATTCTCGTTTACAGATTTCCTTGGAAATTTGAATAGATTAAATGCCTCCCATTTCGTCCTTTATATAAGGAGAAAGGCAAGAGGTTACTTTTCTTACACAGAGACCTTTTAATCCTTTTAAGGTCTGAAACCTATAGCCTCCCCCAGAGTTTCCTTTACCCGCTAGTTTACACCTTGAATTGTAATACGTTTGAGATAAGAGTAGAAATGAAGGGACCATACCCTTCCCAGAAATGTTATGTTCTTTTGAAGCTTAAACTGGCTCAGTCAGGACAGGGATGACAGAGACTCAAGATACCTCTCATCCTCCCTTCAACCAAAATCCAAAGTAGGGGCTCATCGCGCCAAACTTTTGGTGCGATTGAGCTGGGGTCATCCATTATCAGTACCAGCCGCTCTCTTATGAGCATAGCTAATATGGCACCAGCGTGTTAGGAGTCAGGGCTGATGTAGGGACTAAGTATCTCTGCTTCTTCCTCTCTTCCTTCACTGGTGTCTTCTTTTGCCTCCCCTTCTTCTTCTTTCCCATCACCAGATCCATCCTGGTGCTTTTCCTTCTTCCTCTTCTTCTCCTCTTCCACCAAGGGAGGTCCTCCTCTCAATATGGGTGCTACTGGGGCAGGGTTTGGAAAGACTTCGGAGCAGAGCTTAAAAAGACTTCTGGTTGTTTGTTTGTTTGTTTTGTTTTTTTTTTTTTTATTACTTTTGTAATTCGTTTTCTATATAGGCTTGTTCAAACTCTTCATTGTACGCTGTAATACCTCTTTATATTAATAAAAGTCGTTATTGCTTTATTACATATGTTCTATCTTTTCTTTTTGAAATGGTTATGCCGTGAATAGACGTACTACCCTATGACTTCTTTTTTATTTTTATACTCTGAATGATGCTTAGGGCCGAAACCCCAGCTAATAAAAAGACCTTACTTTGTGCTTATTGAAGCTAGCCGTCGTAAGAATGTTGATTTGAACAAATGATACTTAGAGTAGAAATCCTTACAAGAAAAAGATGTTATCATGAACGTATTGGAGGTATCGTGTACAATAAGACCGACCTAAAAATGGGTTGTATACCCCAAACTTGAACGAGATGATGGCGGAATGCTCGATGCCATGTAGGAAATAATCATCCGAGGATATATAACCAAAAAATGAACAGCCCCTGCCGGTCACTGAATAATAAGGCGTTTCGCCATCTTCCTAATAACTTTTCTAGCCTTAACCTTTTCTGGTATTTGGTCCGAGGACTGAGTGACTTAGAATTCTTCTTAAGTAGCTGACTTTCCCAAAGGTCTGAGTCCGAGGACCATGCAATACCTTGGTCCTGTCCAGAACTTGATATTTAAGTAGTTGGTTTCCCCATAGGTTTGAGTCTGAGTACCATGCAATACCTTGGTTCTATCCAAAATTTGATATTTAAGTAGTTGGTTTCCCCATAAGTTTGAGTTCGAGGACCATGCAATACCTTGGTTCTGTCCAAAACTTGATATTTAAGTAGTTGGTTTCCTCATAGGTTTGAGTCCGAGGACCATGCGATACCTTAGTTCTGTCCAAAACTTGATATTTTGAGTAGTTGGTTTCCCCATAGGTTTGAGTCCGAGGACCATGCAATACCTTGGTTCTGTCCAAAACTTGATATTTTAAGTAGTTGGTTTCCCCATAGGTTTAAGTCCGAGGACCATGCGATACTTTGGTTCTGTCCAAAACTTGATATTTAAGTAGTTGGTTTCCCCATAGGTTTGAGTCCAAGGACCATGCGATACCTTAGTTCTGTCCAAAACTTGATATGTTAAGTAGTTGGTTTCTGGTTTCCCCATAGGTTTGAGTTCGAGGACCATGCAATACCTTGGTTTTGTCCAAAACTTGATATGTTAAGTAGTTGGTTTCCCCATAGGTTTAAGTCCGAGGACCATGCATTACCTTGGTTCTGTCCAAAACTTGATATTTTAAGTAGTTGGTTTCCCCATAGGTTTGAGTCCGAGGACCATGCAATACCTTGGTTCTGTCTAAAACTTGATATGTTAAGTAGTTGGTTTTCCCATAGGTTTAAATTCGAGGACCATGCAATACTTTAGTTCTATCCAAAACTTGATATTTTAAGTAGTTGGTTTCCTCATAGGTTTGAGTCCGAGGACCATGCAATACCTTGGTTTTGTCCAAAACTTGATATTTTAAGTAGTTGGTTTCCCTATAGGTTTGAGTTCGAGGACCATGCAATACCTTGGTTTTGTCCAAAACTTGATATTTAAGTTCGACTATGGCGTAGGACCTTGGTTTAGGGGGATTAGTTCCTCGGCCAAGCCCTTAGAACAATCCGTGCTACTGACGCTACGAAGCGCAGCCCCTAGTGAAGAAACCCAGCCCCTAGTGAAACTTTACGCTAGAACACTATATCCGGCTGTTGAAAATGATGTGAAGGATTGTATCAACCCACCATTTGTGCCAAGACACAAGCCTTTCCCACAGACGGCGCTAATTGTGGGGACACAATTTGTAACGACCCATAATAACGTTGGGCTTGCACGTAAAAAGACCCAAACAATATCATTTATAGAGCGTGGGTTTGAAAGGCTAGGCCTTGGTCATCAGACAGTGGTTCTTTCGTGGTGTTCATACACAGTTAAATCGTGTTCGCTCTAGGAGTCTTTCTCCTAGAGGTGAGCTGGGAGGTTCTGGTTTTTGGCCATTTTTCCCAGCTCCTCTATCCGGATTGCTTGTTCCTCTTTTTATATTCGTCTGCACTCCTTCTCCTTCGTCCACGTGTAGGATCGATTTTTCCACGACTGATACTTGTCCCATCAGCCCATACCCAAAGTGGTTGGGGGTGGTTGTAAAAGTTGAAGAGCATGGCTCTGTCAGGTGCAGAATGTTTTATTGCAATTCTGGCAGTCTTTTACTCGTGCTGTTCCGCACTGTGATCACCCTTCCTTTTAGGGGCATTTATGGCATGCCGAGCAGGAGCTCGTCCTCGGCCATTTCCTTAGACCGTCCTCAACTCTCATGGTGCATCCTCTGCCCTGTATCTCCTCGGCGCAGGCCTTGGGCCTTAACATGAAATGGGCTGGAGTCACAATCTTTCTGGCCCCACAACTCTCTTTTTTTCTTTTTAATGATTTATTTATTTAAGTTGATGTTTGAATTGTTTTCTATTCACATTTGTTTGTACTGCATTTTATTTTATTTTTTTATTTTTTTTTTCATTTTAATGAATGTCTTTTCTATGTTCAAAATAAAAATCACTATGCGTGCGGTTTAATTGGATAGAAAATAAAAATGTCTCAAATTTTATTTTTTGAATTATTAAAAAAAAATGATTTTTAATGTTCTCCATTTTTTTCTTTTTAATGATTTATTTATGTTGGTGTTTGAATTGTTTTCTCTTCACATCTGTTTGTACTGCCTTTTTTTTAAAAAAAATTTAAATTTTTTTTTTTTCATTTTAATGAATGTCTTTTCTATGTTCAAAATAAAAATCACTATGCGTGTGGTTTAATTGGATAGAAGAGAGATATGTTTTAAATTGAGATGGATGAAAAATTATGAAACTAAACAAAAAAAAGCCTCATCACACTCGTAAAGTGTGTGTGATGAGGCTGGTATATATATATGTAATGTTACTTAATGCACAACCTCTTGTTTAATAATTTATAAATATTTATAATAGTTTTCCTCTTGTGGGGAGTGGAAAGATCCCTGTCTAGATTAAAGCCCACAAATGAAATGGGCCACGGGAATGAGATTTGGCCAGGTTTGGCTGCAAGGGGGAAGTCCAAGAAGGGAATAGGTTGTAAGAAAAAGGAAGTTAAACCTCACGCCTGAGAAGGGGAATGCCGCAGTATAGTGACTCCCATGAAAAGAATGGAAGGATAACCATGTGTTCAGTTATTTGCACTGATGATCTGCATGCTGCCATCAATTGGTGCTAGGAACCATGGGAAACTTCCAGAACATGTAAGAAGATTGAAGATTTTTAACTCTACCTCAATTTGGGAGCCCTCACCTAACCTCTGTCGCATTAAATGCATGTGAGACAATTTGAACAATAAAAATATCACACTAAAGGCAAAGTTCAAGGATAAGGAAGAGGAAGAAACCAATAAAGTAAGAAAAATATCTTTGAAGACTGGCTGGTAGTGTAACAACTGTAAAAGTAGGAGCAAGAGTGAGGCTTATAAAGAAGAGGAAAGTTCAGTGGAGTGGGGGGATGGGCTTTAGAGGAGAAGAAGAAAAATCTATCTAGGGAGAGTAATAGAAGTAGAACGAGAGAGAAACACCAAGGGCGTCACCATGGGAACAAGAAAGTTTCTTATAGTAGCGTCTGTAACTGTAATTGTAACACAAATGGTCAAAGAAATCCACTGCCTGTGTTTCTCATTGTGGAGTGTTTATTCCTTATTGTTTATTTGTATTTAAGTTGTGTGAACTGTTATAGGAGAATTCTAAGGTGAGTACCTCGGGGGACAAATTCTGTGTCCCTACACCTCCCATAGCTGATAGCTCAATGTGGCAATGGTTGGAGAATACCAAAACCTAAAATGAGAGTTGATTGCTGTTCTGATCAACCGTAGCCTTTATCCTTTCTAAAATGACTGTAAATGCGTCATGGGCGTTTTGTGAATTATTGCAGGTTATGTTGGTGATCCCGAAGCAACTTCTGCCACCTTAGTAGCTGATAGGTGGTTGAGAACAGGTGATCTTTGCTATATTGATGAGGAAGGTTTCCTTTATGTTGTAGATAGGCTTAAAGAATTGATCAAATGTAAGGGATACCAGGTATTTCTCTTTTCATCTCTTCGTACTATATGTTATGTCTTTAAAGAACCTCACCAGGGCTCATGAATTGCTTTGTACATATACATTATGCAGGTAGCTCCTGCAGAGCTGGAACATGTAATTCAATCTCATCCGGAGATAGTTGATGCTGCTGTTATACCGTAAGTTTTTTAACTTCCTGGGATTTTGAAAGACCACAAACAAACAAAGAAGACAAAGTTTCTAACATGGTTAAGCCCTCATAACCTACATCTATAGATTGTGTTTTTTTTTTTTTTTTTTTTTTTTTTTTTTTTTTTTTTTGTTTTGGGAGGAGGGGCGGTAACAATCCCAATCTAGAGTTAAACCTTAAACTCTCTGGCAGTCTTTGTTAATAACATTTTTCCCATTAGCAAACTTAAAGACAGCGATAGTGAGAGCATCCACACCAGCTCATGTATATTAGTCATCTATTTTACACGAAAAAAGCTACTTTTTCTATTTTACATTATCACATTTCTAAATCATCCACATCAGTTCATCTATTTTACAAATCTATTCTAATTAAATAATATTATTTATTATTTTTTTATTATTAGATATAAAAACCGTTTTTCTCTCTTTCCTCACCCATTCTCTCTTTCCCTCATCCACTCAGCTCCCCGTTTCTCTCTCGCCCGTTTCTCTCTTTCCACTCCCAGCTCGCCGGTTTCTTTCTTTCCCTCACCCACTCCAAGCTCGCCGACCCTGCCGATCCAGCTCGCCGCCGTCGCTGCCTCAGCCACCAGTCGATTCCACTCCCAGCTAGCCCGTTTCTCTCTTTCCCTCACCCACTCCTAGCTCGCCGATCCAGCTTGCCGTCGTCGCTGCCTCAGCCACCAGTCGATTTGGCCTCCCTTTCACTGTCGCCCTCCCTCTCTCCTCCACAACCAAACCTTCGTCTCCCACCTCCAACCGACGACAGCAATGGAAGATCCGGCGACGGCAGTGGCAGCAGATTGGGCGGTAGATCCGACTCCGTTGGGCTAGGTTTTCCGGTGGGTGTGTACTGTTTTTGGGTTGAGTTGATTTTTGGGTTTCTGTTGATTTTGGGTTGAGTTGATTTTTGGATTTCTGTTGATTTTGGGTTGAGCTGATTTTTGGGTTTCTGTTGATTTTGGGATATTTTTCTGTGCTAGGCTGCGGTGTTTGGTGGTGGCGCTGGGTTTCGTTGTTGGGTTTGTTGTAGTTTGGTGGTGGCGCTGGCGCTGGCACTGGGATAGTCTTCTTCCTTGCCGCGCTAGGTTGTTGCGGTTTGACAGAGGAGAGAGAAAAAAAGAATAAAAAATTATTTACACATTGAACAGTGACCGTGCATATATGCACGGTTACTGTTCATATACACGTCCGGGTGTATATTTTACACATCTTTACACCTACTGATGTGGGTGTTTTTTTGCCTAAAATGTGTAAAACTTACACCTTTTTCTATTTTAGAGGACTTTACATGAGCTGATAATGATGCTCTGACTAGAAGGAATATTCTCTAAACTTTCTTGGGTCTACAAGAGCCCGAATATTTGTTAAGATGGAATTTTATAATACACTAAATTCATTTTTTAAAGAGACTTCAGTCACTTCTTTATTGATTATTTATCTATTAAAAATTGTTTGTTTACCTGATTTCATCGTTAGCAACAATTGCAAGGACGTCATTAGAGGTAAGTGAAACAAAATCCTCCGAAAACTCATCCCAAAGTTTTCTAATGGATTCAATCTTTTTGCTTTGTTTTAAGAAAAACTTTTGGATGGCGAAGAGGTTAACATTAATTGATATTGCTATGATACTGTATGAAGTATTAATACAAATTATTTGTCCAACCTTTTGTACTCTACTTTCTAATCCATCAATTATGGTACACCATGTTAAAATTTTATTTTTTCCAATTTTTAACTTTGTGTATTTATATAAAGTTAAAAAATTTATGTAACAAAATGTGATTAGTGGAGTATAAAATGGAACACAATGTAAAGGGGATTTGAATTCATGAAATGCTAGAAACAAAGAAAATAATACAAGGGGTTCAATTTTTTGTTTTTTTTTTTTTGGTTGCATTTTTTGGGGGATAGATACGATAAAGTTTTAACAAGTTGGTTTTTGGTAATTATTCTTTATTATCAAATCAAGACACCGATTTGTTTTTGGTGTAGATGTGATTCGAATCCTAAATCTCTTGTTCAGCGACAAGAGATTTTATAATTTAAAACAACGTTGAGTTTTTATTTTAGTAGATTATTGAGTTTAAGGACATTAAGAAACAATTATTTTGTATCTATTCTTATGTATATATTATAAAATGTTTTTTTTTTCTGAGTAAATATATATTATAATAAGTTAATAACACTAAATATATGCTAGTTTGAATTTTCATATATTACTTAATTTAGTTTTGAATTATTATTATTTCTTATCTTCGAAATGGTGGAAATTTCAAATTTGATTCATACTTTGGTCTCCCCAAGGTTGAAATTTTGGTTCCATGCCTGGCATCATTATAAAATTTTTATTGTTAATCTTGTGTATCATATTCGATTATTAAAATTTCATATAAATTGGTAGATACCCAGATGAAGAAGTTGGTCAGGTGCCAATCGCTTTTGTGGTGAGACAACCTCAAAGCAACCTTGATGAAGCAGAAATAATGGATTTTGTTGCAAAACAGGTGTCTTCATGATGACTAAAACAAAACTCCAATTGATAAAGTAATCAATTTTTGGTTTGTTAATTAGGACTTTTCTCTTGATTGCAGGTTGCATCATACAAGAAAATAAGGCGTGTAACATTTGTCAACTCCTTACCAAAGAGTGCGGCTGGAAAATTATTGAGAAAGGATTTGAGGAAGATTGTTACTTTGAGCTCTTCTTCTAGGTTGTGATTTTTTGTTGTGCAATGTATAGTAAACATATGAAACTCCCCAATCATGTCTGATGGTGATGATGATAAATATGTACTTATTAGTTTGTTGGAATTAATTAAAGTTTCAAAGTAAAGTCTACCATTGCGATGGGATATTGCTAGGTTTGAGCAAAAACCTTTGTGAAGATAGAATTCTTTTCCCTCACCCATTAGAGCAGTTTGTGAGGTCTATTCCCACTCCCACCGCTAATTTGCAATGCAAAAAATGTCCAAAACTCGAGGATGTAGAGTTTGGAGGTTATTTTGTATTTTCCTCTATTAGTTTTTGGTTAATTACATTTTATAGACTTATGTTTTTGGTCAAATTCATTTATTAATTTGTTATTTTGTAATGAACCCAAACCGTCAGCAACAAGTCCAGCTCAACCCAATTAAGATGGACATGAGTGAAGATCCAAAGCATGTGAATTTATAAATAAATCAGGAACAAAGAGCAAGACAAATTGACAAACCCAAGAATGCTGTGTTAATTAGTCACAGGTTGTTGTACAATTAGTTAGTTGGTTATAGAGACAATTTTGATCTTTACTTTATACTTGCATTGTTGTATCCCTTGTCTAACTCTGTGTTTGGTTTGAAGGAAAATGATTTCCGGAAAATATTTTTTACATTTATAGATATTTGGTACAACAGAAAATGATAGCTAATTGAAAATTGTTTTCTGGTTGACCCTAAAGGAAATTATGGCGGAAAATGGTTTACGCTTTCATTTTTTGTAAAACCATTTTCTGCCTCATCCAAAACTTATCAACTGAATCTCCACCCCCCACTATTTGCCACTCAACCACCACCTTCTACTAACATCTTTGGTTTTCGGTGGCCAACCACTGCGGCCAATGGCTGCTAGGCTCCGCCATTGCCGATCCTCTAATCTTGATTTTTTCATCTAAAATTTTCTCATTTTTTTTATCATATATTTTTTTAGGAGATGAGAAAAATATGTTTTTCATCTAAGATATGATGATCCTTATTATCATTACCATGATCCAAATGCTGATGTTGATGAAGAATGGTTTCAAGAAAGAGATGGATAGGACTAAACATCTCTAACACTAAAAAAAAAAAAAAAAAAAGTCCCAAAAACTTCTACAAACGTGTCATCCTTGTCTTCCGCAGTCAAACTTCTTTACTCCTTGGCAGAAGCATAGCTAAATAAGGAGAAATTATTAGAACCTACCAACCAATAGAAACATGACAGCTGTTAAAAAAAAGTCTGCTTCCACTATCTACACAAACCTAACTTTGGGTTAAAAAGCAAACTAAACACATCGGTAAAATTACAAATTTCAATCAAACCCATTATCTTATCTGCGATCTGCCTCTTTCTTTTTCTCCCTAACTCTATTTTGGTATTCAGCAAAACCAATTCTTCAAAGCCAGCAGCAAACCCACAACCGAATATAACTGATACAATCTTGATTCAAACTTTCTAACATCAATCTTTGCTATTTCTTTAATATTGTTAATTTGGAAAAAAGAAAAAGAAAATCAATCAAAGTTAGTGGTATGTACAAAACCGTATCCTTATCTTTGGTGTATGCCTTTAGAATGAACACAAAGCAAGTATTTGAATTAGTTAGAGTAATTCAGACCTCCTTGATAATTTTGGGATAATGATTCTGATGTTTTATTCATATTCCCTTATACAAATGACAACAACGTTTCCCATAAAAACACATAAATAATGACAACAACTTTCAAATCGAGGAACCCAGCAACATGCAATAGCAACACTCAAATGCAAAAATCTCCTCTCCCAAGTTCCAACAAGTTTGCCGCTGACTTGCTCTTAAAATAAAACCATGGTGGAAAAAAAAAAAAAAATCGCTCTGCACCTTCATCTCATCATCCAATCAATGTTGAGATTGAAGTGGGCATGGGTTTCATCTCAACAAAGAATCCATAACTCCAAATCTGTCTCTCCCCACCACCGAAATCCTCAGGTCCCCACCGAATCTGATACCAAAACCGACCGCCCTAGAGCTTATGGCTCTTAGTTCTGAGAGCCTCTGTTGACTATGCCACGACCAAAACTTCTAGGGATTTTAATTTTCAACTGAGAAGGGAGTGGGGAAATAGAAAATAGAGAGAGGGAGAAAAAGAAAGATGAAGATAATGGGTTTGATTTTTTCCAGTGGGTTTGGTTTTGCATTTTAACCTAGAATTAAGTTCTTTGCAAGTGTGGTTAATGAAAGCTTACTCATCATTTTTTTTTTTTTTTTTAATTGTCATGTTTTTATTGGTTGGTATGACTTGAGAGGAACAAGTCAGCAGTCCCCGTAGGTTCTAATAATTTCTCCTGGATAAGGATAACCAAGCAGTCAGGCCCCTTATGGAGATTGACATTTGTCAACCAATTCTAATCTTTGTCAGTCAAGACCTCTACTCCCTCAGACATTTGTCAAAATTGATCCAGCCCCTACCGTCCTTTTTAGTAGCTTATTATGTTCTGAATGTAAGATATTTCTGTAAGATATTGCCAATAAATAGGATTCTAGTATCTTTGTAATAGGATTCGGATCTCAATTAACTACGTCCACTACTACACCTCCTAGTCCTTGGTTCTACTCTTCACTCTTCACCACCACAAACCTCGTTCTTTTCACTGGCTCACCCAATTTGGAATTCAAATGGATCCTGATACGCCCGACTAAAACGACAATCGTCCATACAACGCAAGATATGGACGACCCTAATAAAATCTTCCAGAAAGAGAAGGTCGTCCCTCAAAGACCTGAACACTCGTTCCCACTCTTCACGGAACGGTTACGAAGACATTAATCAACCTTCAGACCGTTGGGAATGGCAGCTCATCATTAACACCCAGCAAGGACGTTACAAGGCTAGATTAAAGCCTCCATCAAGACTCCACCAATGGCTAGATTTGCAAGCACACATATATAAAAGACTGAACCCCGAAAGGGGTAGGGTAAGAAAAAACATTCTAGCATAATACACTCATTTGTTCTCTCTTGTCAATCTCCCTGACTTTGGCATCGGAGACCTTTTTGCAGGCACAACGTCGGCGAATCACCCACGTTCGTTCGTCCACGGATTCCGGAGGAATTGATTTGGTGAGGAACGGCTTCCATCTGGACGATCATAATCAGCTGACGATCAACCCATCATCAGTTTGGCGCCGTCTGTGGGGACGACGATTCAGAACGTGATCTGTCCCCAGTCCAAATGGAATCCAGTATGAATCCAGATCCTGCCGCGCTGGCCCTACAAATCCAGTCGCTGTCGGCAACCGTGGAAGAACTCACGAGACAGAACCAAGAGATGAAGCAACGACTACTGCAGGAAAGCAATCGTGCAGATAGGGGAGACGACGAAGACAGCAACAGGAGACGAACCGGCACTCCGGAGGAAGCAAGTTCGGATCTTTTAAGAGAGATGAGGAGAGAGATGGACGAACTAAGAAATGCCATAAAAGGAAAGACGGACCAAAGCTTGGAGAGAATCGTCCGAAAGACGGATTCGCCCTTTACCGTAGCCGTCCAGGAGTGCCTTGTACCCTCCAAGTTTCGTCTACCCCAGCTAGAACCTTTCGACGGGCTAAAAGACCCCTTAGATCACCTGAATACCTTCAGGACGACCTTAGGCCTCCAACAGCCGCCTGACGAGATCTTCTGTCGCTCATTCCCTACGACCCTCAAAGGAGCAGCCAGGGAGTGGTTCAACAAGTTACCAACATCGTCCATTGACAATTTCGAACAGTTGAGCAGTTCTTTTGTCCGTCACTTCGTAGGGGGACAGCGACCAAAGAGAACTGCCGACCACTTGCTTACCATCAAACAAGGAGAGAAGGAACCACTAAGGTCCTACGTGACGCGTTTCACTCGAGGAATGTTGGAAATAGACGAGACAGATGACAAGGTACATCTCACGACCTTCAAAGCAGGATTGAAGTCCAGGGATTTTGTGGCATCATTGGCAAAGAACCCCCCTAAGATGATGGCCGAGGCACTATTAAAAGCTCAAAAGTACATGAACGCGGAGGAAGCACTGGCAGCTATTGATGGAGTAGATAAGAGTAGGGAAAAGAAGAAAGAAAAGGAGGACGATCGAAGAGGGCTAAAACGGGAATGGACTGATAGACGGAATGACGATGGAAATCGGAGGAGAGACGATAAAAACAATCGTCCATCAAAGTTCACCCCGCTAGTGATGCCAGTAGATCAGATTCTAACAGAAATAAGGGACGAACCATCCCTAAAGTGGCCAAAGCCACTCCATTCAGCACCTGGATTACGTGACAAGAGGAAATACTGCCGTTTCCATAAGGATCATGGGCACTACACGGAGGACTACAGGGACCTAAAAGATCAGATTGAAGAGCTCGTCCGTAATGGGAAGCTGTAGCAGTATGTAAAGAGGGGGGACTTCGGCAGATACGGACAGAAAAGCCAGCCAGTGAGTGCACGAAGAGATGAAGATCGTCCCCAACCTCGTCCACAGAACGCCCTAGGGGAGATAAAGACCATCGCCAGGGGACCAACCGCCGGGGGATCATTCAAGTCTCTCAGGAAGTCATACCAAAGACAGGTAAACAGCGTCCACAATGTACCACTGTCAAAGCAAAGACGCACCAGTGAAGACTTGCATTTCTCTGAGGAAGAGGCCAGAAGTGTAAAGCAGCCCCATGATGACCCACTCGTCATTATGGTCATGATCGAGGGGTTCAACGCGCGAAGAGTCCTGGTCGACAGCGGAAGTTCAGCAGATATAATCTATCTCCCTGCTTTCCAACAACTAAAGCTGGACCCAAAAAGGCTTCGTCCTTTTGAGTCTCCCCTAGTCAGTTTCAGCGGGGACAGAGTGTACCCTAGAGGAATCACGACCTTAACAGTAACAGCCGGGTCATACCCCCTCCAGGTAACCAACCAACACAATTTTCTAATAGTAGACTCACCCTCGTCCTGCAATGTGATCATTGGCAGACTAATGCTCAATCGCTGGAAGGCTGCTATCTCCACCTACTGCTTAAAGGTGAAGTTCCCAACAGAACATGGAATCGGGGAGATTAAGGGAGATCAAGTGCTGGCCAGGGAATGCTACCATGCCGTCCTGGCCTCAAAAGAAAACCATACGTGGACAATTGAGGAGAAGACGCCCGAGATTATGGAGGAACTTGAAACGATAGATCTGGCTGAAGGGAACCCTCCCAGGACGACCCAAATAGGGACGAGCATGAGTCAAAAGACAAAAGGCGAAATCGTCAGCTTTCTGAAGGGCAACCTCGACATCTTCGCCTGGAGCCACAAGGATATGCCAGGAATCCCAGCAAGCCTCATCCAGCATCATCTGAATATTGATCCGGAAAAGAAACCTGTCCAGCAGAAAAGGAGAGTCTTTGCTCCCGAGCGAAATAAGGCAGTGATGGACGAGGTAAATAAGCTGCTTGCAGCGGAATTTATCCGAGAAGTCCACTACCCGGAATGGCTGGCCAACGTAGTCATGGTCAAAAAGTCAAATGGGAAGTGGAGGATGTGTGTCGACTTCACAGACCTGAACCAAGCATGCCCAAAAGATAGCTTCCCGCTGCCCAGGATCGACCAGCTAGTGGACTCCACAGCAGGACACAAACTTCTCACATTTATGGACGCGTTTTCAGGATATAACCAGATACAAATGGCTGAAGAAGACCAGGAGAAGACAGCTTTTATCACCAGCCAGAGACTTTACTGCTATCGGGTCATGCCTTTTGGGCTCAAAAACGCAGGGGCCACCTATCAAAGATTGGTAAACCAGATGTTCGAGAAGCAAATCGGGAGAAATGTGGAGGTTTATGTTGACAATATGCTTGTCAAGAGCAAGGAAGAAGAAAACCATCTGGACGATCTCAGAGAGACGTTCGATACTCTCAGACGGTATAGCATGAAACTAAACCCGTCCAAATGTGCCTTTGGTGTTTCCTCGGGAAAGTTTCTCGGGTTTGTAGTATCGCAGAGAGGGATTGAAGCAAATCCCGAGAAGGTCAGGGCCATCCTGGAAATGTCTTCACCCAGGACGGTCAAAGAAGTGCAGTCCCTAACAGGGAGAATTGAGGCCCTCAATCGGTTCGTCTCGAAAGCAACGGACAAATGCCTCCCGTTCTTCAAAACTTTGAAGAAGGCGTTTTCATGGACGGAAGAATGTGAAGCGGCGTTCAAAGAGCTGAAAAGGTATCTTAGCAACCCGCCCCTCCTGAGCCCATCCAAAGAAGGTGAAGAGCTATTCCTATACTTAGCCGTCTCAATAACGGTTGTCAGCGCGGCATTGATTAGAGAAGATGGTGGTCTGCAACTTCCTGTGTACTACGTTAGCCAGGCCTTCCAGGGCGCCGAGGCACGGTACCCACGTATGGAGAAGATCACCTTCGCCCTGATTATGGCTTCGAGGAAACTTCGTCCATATTTCCAAGCCAATCCCATCGTCGTGATGACGGATCAGCCCATAAAAAAGGCAATGAACAAGCCCGAAGCAGCAGGAAGAATGGTGCAGTGGGCAATCGAGCTCAGCCAGTTCGATATAAAATACCGTCCAAGGGTGGCGATAAAAGCACAAGCACTGGCGGACTTTATAGCAGAGTTCACCATCCCTGAAAGCGTAGAAAACATCTGGACTGTAAATACTGATGGATCGTCCACTCATCGCGGAGGCGGAGCTGGAATCGTCCTCACTTCCCCTGAAAAGGATGTCATCAAGTATGGAGTCCAACTTAAGTTCCCGGTGACCAATAATGAAGCGGAATATGAGGCATTACTGGCAGGATTGAAAGTAGCCCAAGCACTAGGAGCTGAGAATGTTGTGCTCAGGAGCGACTCCCAACTCGTCATTGGACAAGTAAGAGGAGAGTACGAAGCAAAGGAAGCAAGGATGCAGAAATACCTCAAGCTGACGAACCAATTGATCAGTTCCTTCAATTACGCGGAATTCGTCCAGATCCCCAGGGATCAAAACACAGAGGCTGACGAGGTGGCCCGAAGTGCCTCGACGGACAGCGGAGGTAAGAGGTCCGATTGGAAGACGGAAGAACAAAATCATCCCAGCATACTAGAACTTCAGATTTCCACCGTCCACGCAGACCAGGGATGGACGAGCCCGATAGTCACTTTCCTTCGTGAATGACAATTACCGGACGATCCAGAGGAAGCTAAAAAGGTGAGGAGACGAGCAGCCAGATTTACGATACTTAATGGCGAACTGTACAAAAGAGGCTACTCCCAACCGTATTTGAGATGTGTCGAAAAGGAAGAAGCCAGGTACATCCTTGAAGAAGTGCATGGTGGGATTTGCGGAGATCACACGGGGGCAAAGTCCCTCGCCAGAAATATCATGAGAGCTGGCTACTTTTGGCCAACAATGCAACGAGACGCAGCTGACTTCGTCAGGACGTGTGACAGTTGCCAAAGATATGGGAATGTTCAAAGAATCCCCGGGGAGAAAATGACCACAATATCGTCTCCCTGGCCGTTCGCACAGTGGGGGATCGACATCATGGGTCCCCTACCTCAGGGAAAGAGACAGGTGAAGTTTCTGCTCGTCGCCATCGACTACTTCACAAAATGGGTGGAGGCAGAGCTCTGGCAACAATCACCGAAGCAAAGGTACAAAGTTTTGTTTGGAAAAATATTGTTTGCAGGTTCGGTATACCAAGGACGATCATATCAGACAACGGTCGTCAGTTTGACAGCCAAAGCTTCAGGTCATTTTGCTCGAGCTTGGGCATCAAAAATAAGTATTCGTCACCAGGTCATCCCCAGGCCAATGGACAGACGGAAGTAACCAACCGGACCCTGCTGAAGATCATCAAGTCCCAGTTGGTGGGGGCAAAGGGAATGTGGCCTGACGAACTGCCAAGCGCCTTATGGGCCTATAAGACGACAGCACGAACACCAACAGGAGAAACACCGTTCAGTCTGACATACGGCACAGAAGCAGTCATACCAGTCGAAGTTGGTCTCACAAGCTTGAGGAGGGAATTTTTTGACGAACAAACGAATGAGAACCAATTGAAGGAAAACTTAGACAGCCTGGACGAGATTAGAGATCAGGCAGCTGAAAGAATGGCAAAGTACCAGCAAAAGATAGCAGAATACTATAATCAAAGAGTGAAGCTAAGAAGATTCAACATTGGTGACCTCGTCCTTAGAAAAGTCACCCCTGCAACAAAGGACCCAGCACATGGTAAATTGGGACCGTCCTGGGAAGGACCCTACAGAGTCGTCCATTATTCGCGTCAGGGCAGTTACCACCTGGAGGATTCAGAAGGAAAAAGACTACCTCGTCCATGGAACGTCGAACATCTAAAGAGGTATTACGAAAAGGAACCATAAACTTCACTGTAAAACCAATTTGATTCTTCTATCTTATGTAAGCAATTGTTCGAATTATAAGTATTATCCAGCATCCCTTAAGTGTCGTTGAGCAAGTCATTCGCCATTGTTTTCAAAGATCGTCCCTAAAAGGCTTACAGACGATAAAATTCCTTAAATGGATGTACATCGTCCCTAAAAAGCTTAAAGATGATAAAATTCCTTAAATGGACGTACATCGTCCCTAAAAGGCTTACAGACGATAAAATTCCTTAAATGGATGTACATCGTCCCTAAAAAGCTTAAAGACGATAAAATTCCTTAAATGGATGTACATCGTCCCTAAAAAGCTTAAAGACGATAAAATTCCTTAAATGGATGTACATCGTCCCTCAAAGGCTTACAGATGACAAAATTCCTTAAATAGGATGTACATCGTCTCTAAAAAAGTTTAATGACGGAAAAATTCTTTGAACGAATTACGTCAAAGCATCACGACGACGAAAGTTCCTTAAATAGATGCACGTCGTCTCAAAAACTAAATTTCCTTGATGTCTATATGCATCACACAACATGATCTCATCTGTACAGAAGAACAAGAGGGCCAAACCCTTCAAGATAATCTCGTCCATACAGGACGACCAAAAAGCCAGATTATGGGAGTAAACGCAAACACAGACATTTATAGAATCAAACATAAAGTTAAAATTGTTCTAGAAGCAAAAATATGGGGCCCCAAAAACAGGAGGGGTATCCAAACAACAGCTGTTCTTGACTTGGTGCATAAAAAAAAAAAAAAAAAAAAAAAAAAAAGGTGCTAACAACATTGGGATACACGCACCAATCAACGGGGTCTCCCATCGTCGCAGCAATCTAGGTACGTTCCCCCACAGATCGTCAGGCAACGTTTCCCAACCGTCCCCAGATACAAAGAAGTATCTTGATTTCCAGTAGCGAAAGGACGACAGAAGGTCAGCTACCAGACGAGCCTTCCTACTCCAGGGTACGAACTCATAGTACCCAAATTCTCTGGACTCCTTCAGACGATATAAGTGGACGAACTCATTAACTGAGATCATATTCCCGTCAGCAATGGTCGTCCAGATCACCATACAACTAATCACTATCCTCCAGGAGTTAGGCATGAGTTGCCCTGGTGCAAGGTTAAAATGGTAAAGAAGCTCCATTATGAATGGATGGACGGGAAATCGGAGGCCACACGAAAAAGCAGCTTCGTAAAAGCAAACTTCCCCGTGGGCAAAGGCACAAGCCTTTTCACCCTTCCTGGGTAGACGAGCCTTAGTTCCCTCTGGAAATTGGAATCTGTCCCTAAATTTACTAAAAACCTCAATTTTCAAGGAGCAATTTTCCTTCAAGGCATGAAATCGACGGGCCGTCGCTGGAACAGGGGAATGGGAGGACGAAGGAGCACGAGATGGAGTGGCGGGCGTAGCGCCGATCCCGGCCTCTTCCTCGACCACATTTGAGGACGAGCCCCTTTCTAAGTCACCTAACCCTTCTTCTAAACTCATATTTTCCTCTCTTAGGTGCCCTCTAATAGACCGAAACCAAGCTTGAGACTCCAATAGAAGAGGGTATAAGACACCCAACGCCGAACCTAGCCCGGAACCCCTATTAACAAATTCTTCAACTAATGGGTACGAACCGGCAAGGGAAGGCGCACCCAATAGGTCACCAGAAAGCTCTACCAAAGAACCTAAGCGGGCAAGGAGAAAAGCTACGGAAGGGAAGCTACGCCTAACTTCGAAAGTGTCCACCATTAAAAGAAAAAAAAGGAAAAAACTAATACCACCACTCAGTGAGAAGAAAGAACCAGTACAGAAAAAGAAAGGAACTTAAATGACACAAATACAAGAAACCAAAAAGGAAAGAAAGGCGTAAATAGGTTGGGCGTACCTGGAAGTTAGGAAGAAAACTGAGGAGGTGAGGAGCAAAATACGCGTAGGAGAGATCAACTGCACAGAAAATGGAGAAATGGAAGAAGGAAAAGCCAAAAGAAATCAAAGGTTTCTGCCTTGGAAAGTGCGGGAAACTGAAAAGGCACTCACCGGAAACGAGGCGCTCCCGCCAGTAGAAATTGAACACGTGGCACTAAGAAGAGCTACAGCCGCCACTACGCAATCAATGCGGAGCAGAACTCCAAGCGCCATTTCTGAAAAAAATAAAATAAATAAAAAATAAGGATAATAATCTTTTCATATTCCTATGATCGTCCGACGAATGGACGACCATGGAATAGGGGGGCAGCTGATACGCCTGACTAAAACGACAATCGTCCATACGACGCAAGATATGGACGACCCTAATAAAATCGTCCAGAAAGAGAAGGTCGTCCCTCAAAGACCTGAACACTCGTTCCCACTCTTCACGGAACGGTTACGAAGACATTAATCAACCTTCAGACCGTTGGGAATGGTAGCTCATCATTAACACCCAGCAAGGACGTTACAAGGCTAGATTAAAGCCTCCATCAAGACTCCACCAACAGCTAGATTTGCAAGCACACATATATAAAAGACTGAACCCCGAAAGGGGTAGGGTAAGAAAAAACATTCTAGCATAATACACTCATTTATTCTCTCTTGTCAATCTCCCTGACTTTGGCATCGGAGACCTTTTTGCAGGCACAACGCCGGCGAATCACCCACGTTCGTTCGTCCACGGATTCCGGAGGAATTGATTTGGTGAGGAACGGCTTCCATCTGGACGATCATAATCAGCTGACGATCAACCCATCATCAGATCCAAACAGTGGTTTCAACTCAGAAACAGACACTTTCCACAACCTCAGACCCCCAATCGATCTTCCACCACAACATATTCCTCTATCAGCTTCTGATTACGCTTACTCGCTCCGAGCTAACTCGCCATGGCCTGACTCACTCGCTCTCGTCAACTCCTCCACGGGTCAGCGAGTTTCATACTCCGAGTTCACTCGCAAAACCCAAACTCTAGCCTCCTATCTTCACTCCGCCATCGGACTCTCCAAAGGCGACACCGCTTTCGTTCTCTCTCAAAACCTCGTCCAGGTTCCGATACTCTATTTCTCGCTGCTCTCTCTTGGGATAGTCATCTCCCCGGCTAACCCACTCAGCACCGAGTCTGAGATTTCAAGCCTAATCCAACTATGTAACCCAGTGATTGCATTTGCCACGTCATCAAGCGCTCACAAACTTTCAAACATTTCTCTCCATTTCAAAACCATTGTCCTCGACTCGCCCGAGTTCGACTCAATGATGACGAGTCCGGTACAAACGATCGACCGCGTCGAAGTGAGCCAGTCAGATTTGGCGGCGATATTGTACTCGTTGAGGACCACCGGGAGAGTCAAAGGAGTGATGCTGACTCACCGGAACCTGATGGTGACTGTGTCCGGTGCCTACGCGCACAAGGACGGAAAGGAAGTCTCCTGCGGTGTTGCTCTATACGCTGCCGTATTTTCACGTGTTCGGGTTTTCCTACAGCTTGAAGTCGGTGGCTTTGAACGAGGGCGTGGTGCTAATGGAGAGGTTCGATTTGAGGAAGATGATGAGGGCGGTGGAAGAGTTTAGGGTGACCCACGTGGCGATGGCCCCACCGGTGGTGGTGGCCATGGCCAAGACTGATGTAACGGACGACTACGATTTGAGCTCGTTGGAAGAGCTTGCGTGCGGTGGGGCTCCAATTGCGAAGGAGATGGATGTCCCCTTGCCCTTGGAATGATAGAGTAGCATTTTCCAATCTTTAATGTTACAGCATGCCATATATAAGAGCTATATTTTACTTGTTTGTAGAACTAATGTGGCATTAGCTATAAGTTCCTATTGACGATTGTCAAAATTGTGCATCTTATTTGATTATTAAAAATTCATACAATAAATTGGCAGATACCCTGATGAAGAAGCTGGTCAGGTCCCAATAGCTTTTGTGGTAAGACAGCCTCAAAGCTCCCTTGGAGAAGCAGAAATAATAGATTTTGTCGCAAAACAGGTGCCTTCAAGTTCTCTGAGCTGTAGTAATCTCTATAACTTAAAATTTGAATTGATAAAATAATCAATATTTTGTTTTTCAAAATGAACATCTTCTTTTCCCCATGATTGTAGGTTTCACCATACAAGAAAATAAGACGTGTAACGTTTGTCAATTCCTTACCCAAGAGTGCAACTGGAAAATTATTGAGAAAGGATTTGAGGAAGATTGTTTCTGTCAACTCTTCTTCTAGGTTATGATTTCTTGTTGGGTCAATATACATTAAGACAAACAAGAAACTCACTCATCATATCTGATGATGATTTCTCAATTTAGATTGTTGCAATTCAAGTTTGAAGATAAATTCTAGCATATATATAGCATTAAGATATTGAGAGGTTACCACCTGTCGTCAATGGATGCTGGACTCAGGAACGGAGCCAGACTATCGTGGGGTCTGGTGTGCTAATGGTTTAGCTAGGATGAGTTTTAGGATGAACAATAATTTTCAATATTATGATAGTCCGCCTGTGGACGTCCTACATGTTTTTGAGGACGATCTCGATGGAATATACTTGAACAGGATATGTCTTGAACATTGTTTTATTCCTTAGTCGTTTTTTAATGGTATCGGCTTTCACCCAAAAAAAAATTATACAAATAATTTACATCCATGTGGCAACAGTATGTTGTAGGATATGCGCAGATTGTCGTTGGGTTTGTCGTATTGCAATTTGGCATACTGCACTCATACGTATAAAAATTTAGACAAAATCACCTGTTAACAAATTGACAACATTGTCTAATCAAAATAATACTTAAAAAAGTTTTGTCACATAATCCTCGTATAGATTTAAAGCCAAATATATCATTGTACCCTAAGAATGATAGAAAAGAAAGGGAGCACCAAAACCAAGCCAGGAGAAATTTGTTTCGTTTTCCATCATGGGCCTAGGGTCCTTGACTTGCACGTTTACAATATTCAATCCCTCACACAACATTTCTACCTTTTTAAAATTTTTAACTTTTCTCGATCCAATAGTAGATGTCAAAAGCTAACTTTTTAACTTTTGATTTGAATTATTGAAAGGTATTGCATGGTGTAATAGCTTTAGTTATTGTAATGGGTCTCAATCCCTGGTGCATACACCATGCACCATCATATTTAACGAATCATTTTCAGTAGTAGATAATGTCATTTATGTCATAATTATATATATATATATATATATATATTTGAATACAAGATAGAAATTTTACTTTAATTTAATTTACATCATCATTATTATTGTCATTTTCGTTGTCGTGGTCATCATCATCATCATTATCATTCACAACCTGACATCATTATCATTCACAACCTGGCATGGAGTGGGGAATAAAGAGAAGATAAATGTTTGTTGAGGTCTAAAATAAGAGATCACAGTGCCCAAGCCCAAAAGAAAATAAGCCAAGACCAAGGAAGCAGGTGCAAGGGGACCACAAAAGAGAAGAAACGGCAGGCCCAAGAGGCTTGAAGCCCAAAAAAAAGAAGCATCAAGAAGGAAGAGAAACCCACGTCAAGAGATTAAAGAAGAAATAGCCAGGATCCTCAGCGACTACCAAGAAGCGTGAATCCTCCCAGGTGCATAAGCATAGTCAAAGGAAGATTGAGACAATTTGAAAGAAAAGGACAAAAAGAAAAAGAAACACGTGAAACAGAGGAAAAGCCACAAGCGCCAAACGACCCAGCAAGAAAAGAAGGAAGAATTATCGACCTGTCATGACGCAAGTAGGGAGCGCCTCGGGGAACCAGAACCGAGAAGTATAAAAAAGGGAATGGCAATGGACGACTTTCAAACCGGCAGAATGGGATTTCGCCTGGTTGGGAAAAAAGACAAAAAGGGAGAACTACCAAACGGTGGGATCGAGAAAAGCGTGGTCTCAGCATACCACAAAATGGGTAGCCGGCCATGGACTTTCAAAGGAACCGAAACCAAAGGAAGGAAAGGATGAGAAAACAGGGAATAGAACCTGCTAAGTGATGGGCACGGTACATGCCCTGTTAACTAGAGGACAAAACAGGGGAACCAATGGTTCCCCTATGATTCCAGAATATCGCTATAAAAGGGAGGGAAAGGTTGCGAAGAAAGGCAGAGATTTTAGGAGTAAAAGAGCTATTGATAAAATTCTGTAAAGAAGAGAAAACTCAGGAAAAGTTAATAACACTACTTCTCGGTATCCCAGAAAAGCCACTAATGCACATACTCGGATTCAAAAAGAATCAAACTTTGCAAGTCTTAGAGGCTGAGATAGCCATCTAAGTCTGTAATTTTTGAGCTTGCTTGAACCTTGTATCACGTCTTAGTGAGCGTATTTAATGAAATATTTTCCACTGCTCTAAAGATCCTTAAAACATTACTTTGTGCTTTCGTTCTCTGTATTTACTTTGCTGTTTTTTATATTTGTCGTTCAATGCAAATATCCTTGTTGTTAGTTTACATGTATTGTAGGAAGCATACCCTGTGCATTATTTGATTCTTAAACAACCCGTTAGCTGCGGTGAATCAAAGCCTGGTCCACCAAACCACAACTATTCAGCCCGGGATCCTTGGGCCTGAGTGTTACGAAAAAAGGTACTCTCACATTTTGGCAACTCCACTAGGGACTGGGCAAAGAAGAGGGAAGAAGTAATCCCTTCGCAGAGTATGCCTCCAAGACAAAGAAACAGCAAATGAACTAATGTGCCACCTACGGCCTCCGAGCCTGTGGGAGAAAATGAGGTAGCCTCCAGACAGAGAGGTGAGGTACCCTTGGTGGAGCAGGAGGTTGTGTCGGGACAAAGGCACACAAGGCAGGAACTAGACCTCATGATTCAGATGACAGCAATGTTGAAGGATCTAGAGCAAGAAGTTCACCTTCTCAAAGAAGGCAGGACACAAGAAATTAGGGATAATGTTCCCGCTGTTGGTAACCAAGACAGGACGTAACCAGAAGGAGGGTCAGCAGTGGGAGGGAGAGCCAACCCCCAATACTTAACACTGGCAGATGTTAGTGCCCTCCTGGAGCAAGAAAGGGAAAAACTCTCAGGGATCCTTAAGCAATTCTCTCAGGATCCCCCGTTCCCCCCAGAACTCCTCGGCAAACCATACCCCAAAGGATACGAACTCCCAAAGTTCCATCCTTTCGATGGAAGAAATGGAAGTGCTGTGGACCATGTGAGTAGGTTCATTCACACTATGGGCCCATATGCAAGAGACAGAGAATTATGTCTAAGGGAATTTGCTAAATCCTTAGTGGATAGAGCATACACTTGGTACACCACGCTGAGACCCGGGTCTATCAAAACCTGGGATGAAATGATGAAAAGATTTTGTGCCAAATATTACCTCGGTGAGGACAAGATCACTTTCCAGAACCTTCAGATGGTGAGGCAGAGACCTGGAGAGGATCCCATACAGTTCATTAAAAGATTTGAAGATGTGTCCCTAGATTGCTATGGGGACCACGAAGAGAAGGAGCTCATGTAAACTTGCATAGCCAACATGCTTTTTGATTATAGGCTCAACCTCGAAAATCTATGTATCACTCATTTTGCTGACTTGTTACAGAGAACCAGGAGGACATCACAAACTATGAGGACAAAAAGGATGTCGGTGTCCCAAGCTATGACAGCTTCAGTAGGAGAGAAAAGAAAGAGGCCAGAGGGGAAGGTGTTCGAGGAACCACCGGTGATCCCATGTATAGCTGAGGAGTTAAACCATGTCTTAGATAAATGGATCAGAGATGGAGTTGTTAGGCTGTTTACTGTGTCCAGGCCGCCAACTGAAGAAGAAAGGAAGAACCCTTTGTTTTGCAGGATCCATAACTATGTCAAGCATTCCACCAAGGATTGCTGGACCCTTCGCAAACTCTTCCACAAAAAGCTAAGGGAATGAACCCTGAAACTCACTCAGAAGGAGCTAGAAGTGCAGAGGAACCCCTTGCCTAACCATAAAGGGAAAGGATTGGTAGCAGTAGTAATCCATGGGAACCCGGGAGAAGCAGGAGAATCAGAGGGATCCTTCCACCCAAGCACAGTCAGGACCTTCCAAAAGAATCCCAAGTTCAGATCATTATTCAACCAACTGGGATTTGGACCAGAAGCAAGAAGGGTGGCCACAGAGTCTCTCATAAGCATAGCAGCAGATTCAGGAATGGAATGCTTCACAGCAAAGTCACATGCTAGTCGAGCTTTCCTAGAGACAACTAATGCAATAACCTTCACCGATGAAGACATGGAGATTGAACACCCGAATCACCATAGGCTCCTTTATCTAATGGCCACCATAAATGGCATCCAAATCAGAAGAGCATTGGTGGACACAGAGGCATCACTCAACCTCATAGCCTTGAGTACCCTAGAAGCTGTGGGCTTGGTTGATAGAAGGATCCTGGGGGCTCCCATGGAGATAACAGGATTTGGGAGGTCGGTGGAATTAACAGAAGGATACGTACAACTAGCCTTAAGGGTAGGGCCGATAGTAGCCCTAACAAGGTTTCACGTGATTAATACAGAAGTATCTTACCATGTGTTGTTGGGATGCCCATGGCTCCATAAATACAACCTTATTCCATCTACGTTTCATCAATACATTAAAGGAAGACTGAATGGGAAGCCCGTGAGGATCCCTACCAACCGTAACCCTTTCAGCTAGGGAGAAGTAAATTTTGCAGAAACAATGTTTTATGATGAGTTAGAGCCAAATGATGAGAGCCCAGCCTTAGGTACTCTAGGGGCACCTATCCTAGAAGAAGAAGAAGGAGGAAGGGGCACCTGTGACCTGAGAAACCTTCTGGAAAGAAAAAGGTAAAAAAGGGAGCTCAGCTCTTCAAGATCTCGGGAATGCGTGGTGGTGTGAGAACTCGGAGGGAGGTTAATCTACCGCTTATGAAGGTGCGCGGGACTTGAATGCATCATGCAGAAAGGTCCCGGACCACTAAGTTGCATAATGGCCCAAGAAGAAATCCCAGAAGAACCAGTCAAGGAAGCCCAAATTCAGCCTGAGGAAGATTAAAGGAAATAAATTTGGGAACCGAGCTGGGATCCCGGAAGCTTGCCTTTATTAGCAGTCAACTGATGACATAAGAAAGGAAACAATTGGTAGCTTTACTTCAAAAATACAAAGATGTGTTCGCGTGGACCTATGATGAAATGCTCGGTTTAGACCCGGGATTTGTAGTTCATTCTCTTAATGTGGACCCAGGAATGAGGCCAGTAGTTTAGCCGGCTAGGGTCTTTCACACCGAGGTAGAAGCTCAGATAGTTCAAGAAGTCAAGAAACTGCTAACAGCTGGTTTTATTAAACCTATCCAACATCTAAAATGGCTTTCCAACATTGTACCTGTGAAGAAGAAAAATGGTCAGATCCGTTGCTGTGTGGATTTCTGCAACCTGAATAAGGATTGCCCAAAAAAATGAGTTCCCCCTGTCTAATATCAACCTCCTTGTAGATTCTGCTGCAGGAAGCTCAATGTTCTCATTTATGGATGGGTATAGTGGGTACAACCAAATCCGCATGGCTGCCAAAGATGCAGAGAAAACGGCATTCAGAACCCTAATCGGGAACTTTTACTATACTGTAATGCCCTTTGGCCTCAAAAATGCGGGGGCTACGTACCAGCGAACCATGACATGATACATGAGGAGATGGAAGATTATGTAGATGACATTGTGGTCAAATCAAAGATTAGGTCAGAACACTTCCAAGTACTTGAGCAAGTTTTTGAAGATGCAGGAAGTACAAACTACGTATGAACCCCATGAAATGTGCCTTCGGGGTGTCTGCTGGAAAGTTCCTTGGGTTCCTGGTACATAGCAAAGGCATAAGTGTAGATCCAGCCAAGGCCATAGCCATCGCCACGATGAGAAGACCAACTACTGTGAGGGAGCTCAAAAGTTTCCTAGGAAAGGTCTCCTACATTAGGAGATTTGTGCCTGGGTTGGCCTCAGTTACGATAGGTTTATCTAAATTATTGAAAAAGGGAACTGAGTTTATCTGGGGAACGGAACAACAAGAGGCTTTCCAAAGAATTCAGTACATCATGAATCATTTGCCCACCTTCCAGGCACCAATACGTGGGCAACCTCTGTTGTTATACTTGGCATCAAATTCCCAGGCAATAGGAGCTTTGCTGGCACAGGAAGATGACCAGTGGAATGAGCAGCCTGTTTATTACGTAAGCAGGACACTCAAGGACACCGAGACCAGGTACCCCAGAATAGAGAAAGCTTGCCTAGTAATCATCTACGCGTCCTAGAGGTTAAAAAGGTACTTCTCAGCTCACAAATCCTTTTGGTGACCAAGTCCCACCCCATAAAGGCACTCCTACACCAGCCCCTTCTCACGGGAAGAATAGCACAATGGCTAGTCTTGTTCTCTCAATACGACATAGGCATCAAAACTCCCAAAGCTGTCAAAAGCCAAGCCATAGCAGATCTACTGGCTCAGTTCCCAGGAAAGGAGGAAGGTCCACTGAGTGAAGAAATCCCTGGTGAGGTGGCAGTAACAGAGATCCCAGGAAAGAAATGGACCATGAGATTCGACGGGTCAGCTACAATAACTTCAAATGGGGTAGAAATTGTGCTAAGCTGTGAGAATGGGGACACCATACCCTTGTCTTTCAAGCTTGGTTTCTTGTGCTCTAATAATGCAGCTGAATATGAGGCATACTTAACCGAGCTAACTATAGCACTCAGTATAGGAGTAAGGCATATGAGAGTGTTGGGAGACTCCAATCTTGTAGTTTCCCAAGTAAAAGGAGATTTTGCGTTATGGGAACAAAGTTTAGCAGCCTACAGAACTTGGGCACAAAAGCTGGAGCTAGAATTCCAAACCTTTAGCATAGAGTACACCCAAAGAAGTGAAAACAAGTTTGTTGATGCACTCGCCACTTTGGGATCCCAAATACCATTCAAGGGAAGGGACACACTGATAAAAATAGGAAGGCAGGAACATTCTATTGTAAGGATCCTCCAAGGGATGTACCCCGAAGAGTCCAAACAATGGGATTGGAGGAGCGAAGTCAAAAAAAAGATGAAAAAGGCAGGACCTGGAGGGAACATCAAAGAATTAAAGGATTACACTTAGATATAAGGGGAATTGTATAGAAGGCTGCCAAGTGGAATCTTGTCTAGGTGTATCAACGAGAAGGAAGGAAAGCTGAAGCTAGAAGAATTACACACCCAAGCCTGTGGAGTAGCAGAAAAGATCAGCCTATACAGAAGGATGCAACGCATGGGGTATTACTGACCAAATATGAACAAGGAGGCAGTAATTATACAGGGAAAATGTCAGGAGTGTCGGCTGGCGATAGATAAGGAAGAAAGCTATGCTGTGTTTGTTACAGAAGATTGGCGGGTTCCATTCATAGAATACCTAGCTCAAGGGATCCTGCCAACTGACAGGACACTAGCCTACCAGCTTAAGAAACTTGCGGACAGGTATTTCCTGCAGAATGGTATCTTATTCAAAAAGGGATACAGTGGGGATCCCCTAAGGTGCCTAGGGCCAAAAGAAGCTAGAAAAGTAGTCAGGGAAGTTCATTCCAGTGATTGTGGGAGTCACCCGGGAAAAAAAAGGCTCTACAAGCAATTATTGTTGTTGGGATACTACTGGCTAACAATGAAAAGGGACTTTGAGGAGCTAGTCAAAACATGCCACGTCTGCCAAGTCCTGGAAGATGCAATTCACACTTATCCAAATGTTCTACAGGATATGACGACACCATGGCCTTTTCACACTTGGGGGCTCGATCTCATAGGGCCTATCAACCCTCCATCCAACAGTTACATAAGGATCTTGGCAGCCACCAAGTACTTTACAAAATGGGTAGAGGCCATCTCTTTGAAAAAAGCCACAGGATTCTCGCCATTTTCCCTAGTCTATGGAACAGAAGCTATCAGCCCTGTGGAATTAGTTACTCCTACACCAAGGGTAGTCCTTGAAGAAAGCCAAGAAGAAAATGAGGACGCAAACAATGAAAAAAGACTGGCAGATCTGGAAGGAGTAGAAGAAGAAAGAGAACTAGCCAAGAAGAGAAGCCAGAGGTACCAGCAAATAATGACTAGAGCATATGCACAAGCAGTACGCCCGAGGACTTTCACTGAAGGGCAATTGGTATTAAGGATGACGGAGCACGTAAAGAGGAACCTACCGGGACCCTCAAAATTCACCCCAAAATGGAAAGGACCCTACATCATCAGGGCAGCCCATGAAAGTGAGTATTACCACCTTACAAAAGAAGATGGGACACTCGTGACAGAACCCATAAACGAGAAATGGCTAAAATAGTACTATGCATAAGGAAGAAGGGATCTCAGCACGTCAGGATCCTTTTACCAGCATCACAACCAGCTAAGTGTTTTTGTTTTTCTTGTCGTTTTCTTAACTTTTGTCATGAATTCTCGTCTAAATGATTTTGTTCAGGAACCTATGGTAGATTGACACTCTGTGGTTAGTACTATATTAAATGATTTCTCTATGATCCTTAAATGATGACCATATTTTAATGAAGTTTCTGTTTCTTCAATATTTGAGTTTTTAAATACTGCAAAGTCCAGGTTTGGACAAAATTAAGAGGGGATATCTGAGTAAAAAAAAAGGCATATAATGCCCTTTTACACATGGCCCAGAATCCACCTCACAGATAATTCCAAATACCCCATAGACAGTTTCAAGCGCATAAGTCTAGGATCACAGGCAAAAGTAAAATGCCTAAGATACCTAGCCTAGCACTTGGCAAAAAGGGGGAACCTGTCAAGTTCATGAACTGGGACCGTATCTAAAAAAAATAATATAAAAAAAAAAAAAAAGGAAGAAGAAAGGATACCCAGTGTACCCAGTTTAGTACCTGCACAACAAAGTAACCACCGGGTACCCGGTCCAGAACCTACAATGAAGCCCGTAGGAACCATGGTCCAGGACTCAGGAAAGAAAAGAGAAAAGTCATGTATCAAAAGAAAAAAACATGTATCAAAAGGGAGGACAATATATCAAAGAGAAAAGCAGATCCACATGCTAAGAAATTAGAAGCAGTCTTGAAACACAAACACAGAGCTAAAAAAAAAGAAAGCAGTGTTCAAAAAAAAAAAAAAAGAAACTTATACAACCCCAAATTGTTTATACGGATCTAAAAAGGGACAAGAAAGAAAGCTAAGGAATGAGGCCGGCCAACAAGGAGCCATCTGGAGGAATGACAGGCACAGTTGAAGAAGAAAGAATCCTCTGCCGTTTGACCTTCAAATCTTGCAAAGCCTTGTGAGCACGAGCCAAAGTTTCCTCAGCAACAGCGATCTCAGCATCTATACTCATGGAGGTTTGCCTCTGAAACAACATGCGGGCCAACAGGCACAAATGATCTAGCAAAAAAAAACAAATTGAACTTGGTGTGAGAGACCGCGCCCCCGGCCCGTTTTTATGATGTGTTGGGCCAAACCCACGTGAATGGGTGGAGTCGTGTTATTGCCTCTCAAAATGGAGGTTCGACTAGTTATACTTTTCCCTTTAGATTAAGGGTTTTACAATGGAGTCGCCACTTATTTAATTATTGGAAAAATAAGAAAACCATGAATGAAAATTCCTCATTTTATTAATTTGAAATTGAATTTACATTGATCATAGGAAAATTACATGGCTTTGGTCCTAGATACAATCTAAGATAAAGTACATGGCTTTGTTTCCTAGTTACAATCTAAAAATTGAAAATTACAAGGATAAACATTGGTCTATCAACCCTTGATCTAAGTTCGGAGGCTATGTTACAAGGTGGGAAGGTGTTAGGCACCCACCTTGCCCGGTGAAACCGGTCTTCTAGACTATGGTGGCCAACATTCATATCACATCATCCAATATGTCAATCAATTTGTATGTTGAATTTAATGTGTGTGCATGTGATAGACCCTAATTCAATTTATTAAGCATGACATTTGGATTGAAAAATAAACTCTAGTGAATGTGTGTGGATAGTGATAAACCTAGATTCAAGGATTTGAAAGAATTACTAAACAAACATGTTTTTCATATTTTTGATGTGGATTTAAGATTAAATCTAGTGATATGCATGAACATGTGATGAACAACTAAGAACATCTGAAGAACACATAAGAACAATTAAGAACATTCAAACATATTCAAGAGAATTATCATGCTTTAATCTTAAATTCTCATAATGACAATATAAGCAAACAGTTAGGGAAGGGGATTATACCTTCATGCAAGATCCATGTAATGGAGAAGGAGATTCTTGATGGAGGTCTTGAGGGTGGAGGAAAAGAAGAACTAGGAGAGGGAGAGTGAGTCTCACTCAATACTTTGAGTCTCAGGAAGACTAAAATATGACAAGACTACTCAACTTCACTAGAACCCAAGAGAAGAGAAGAGAGGGGGATTTTTTTTGTGCCCTTTGGAATGAAGGAGAGGGGGGTTTATATAGTAGTGGTGGAGGAAATATGAATGGAAGGCCATTTAATGAGAGTTGACAAGGAATCATGAACCTAGACCTCATTTTAGCCTTTGGGGAAATCTGGTGCATTAAATGGAAAGATTGGTGGGAGTGAGGAGCAAGCCAAAATTCGGTTTTCCTGTAGCTGCTGTCACAGCCTATAGAGCCAACTTTGAAAAATCATATCTGCCTCAATTCTGATCGGAATTGTCTCATTCTTGTGCTCAAATTGAAGCCCCGAATGTCTAGTTTCTGGGAAAAATAACCTCATTCACAGATTCAAAATATTCTGAGAGATATCAATGAAATGGTAAGCAGAGGTCATTTGTTAGAAAATAATTTCAGCACAATTAACACCAATAGGTCCCCAAATTAGCTCCCAATTAACATTAAATGGCTCCAATCACTCCCATTTCAGACTTAATTGGCTCTAAATTTACTCTAATTAAAAGATAATTGCACAAATTACTCATTGAATAATTAATGTTTAACTATCTAGTTAATTAGATGTATGCAACTCTACCATAAAATGTAGTCCTAACCAATCAAATTATGACACATCATCGATCTCAAATTGATTATATTTATAACCAATTGAAATCAATTGTTCATAATCACATATAGTCAGACTCAATTTGTAATAGTGCATCTCAGCCATTAAAACTTGATTTGATGATAACTTTCAATCTAATGGTCCGATTAGGGCTCATGACCAGTCGATTTGATTGTTACAACATCAAGATCATTTTGGTGAAATGAGATTAAGGATCTAATGACCAGAATCAAGATGCATATTTCCAATGTGAAATTACCCTTTTACCCTTCATGTGAGGTTAAATACGGGTTGCAAAATAGGGTGTCAACAGAATGCCCCTCATTGGAAGAGCTTGAAAAACGAATGCCAATGTATGAAAGAGACACCTAACTTTGCAATCAGTATTTAACCATGGTGAATGTATGATGCATGTAAATAAAAATGCAGACGGTCATGTTCTGGATCAAAATGTGGACCGAATCTCGAGGGAGATTGCCTACGTACCTCTTAGTGGGAGGATCAGGTCTAAACGTAGTTCATGCATGCATAATTTTTTTTTTTTTTTAATGAGTACAAGATATGCTTACCTGGAGGACGACGAATTTGGGCTTTGGCTCATGCTTTCAGAGGACCAAAGGTTCTGGATCCTGGCTCATGTTTTCAGAGGCCTAGGATTTTTGGATCTTGGCTCATGTTTTCAGAGGACCAAGGGTTTTTGGGCTTTGGCTCATGCTTTCAGAGGACCAAAGGTTCCAGATCTTGGTTCATGTTTTCAGAGGCCTAGGATTTTTGGATCTTGGCTCATGTTTTCAGAGGACCAAGGGTTTTTGGGCTTTGGCTCATGTTTTCAGAGGACCAAAGGTTTTGGATCCTGGCTCATGTTTTCAGAGGCCTAGGATTTTTTTGGGCTTTGGCTCATGTTTTCAGAGGACCAAAGGTTCCGGATCCTGGCTCATGTTTTCAGAGACCTAGGATTTTTGGATCTTGGCTCATGTTTTCAGAGGACCAAGGGTTTTTTGGGCTTTGGCTCATGCTTTCAGAGGACCAAAGGTTCTGGATCCTGGCTCATGTTTTCAGAGACCTAGGATTTTTAGATCTTGGCTCATGTTTTCAGAGGACCAAGGGTTTTTTGGGCTTTGGCTCATGCTTTCAGAGGACCAAAGGTTCTGGATCCTGGCTCATGTTCTCAGAGGCCTAGGATTTTTGGATCTTGGCTCATGTTTTCAGAGGACCAAGGGTTTTTCAGGCTTTGGCTCATGTTTTCAGAGGACCAAAGGTTCCGGATCCTGGCTCATGTTTTTAGAGACCTAGGATTTTTGGATCTTGGCTCATGTTTTCAGAGGACCAAGGGTTTTTTGGGCTTTGGCTCATGTTTTCAGAGGACCAAAGGTTCTGGATCCTGGTTCATGTTTTCAGAGACCTAGGATTTTTGGATCTTGGCTCATGTTTTCAGAGGACCAAGGGTTTTTGGACTTTGGCTCATGTTTTCAGAGGACCAAAGGTTTCGGATCCTGGCTCATGTTTTCAGAGGCCTAGGATTTTTGGATCTTGGCTCATGTTTTCAGAGGACCAAGGGTTTTTTGGGCTTTGGCTCATGCTTTCAGAGGACCAAAGGTTCTGGATCCTGGCTCATGTTTTCAGAGGCCTAGGATTTTTGGATCTTGGCTCATGTTTTCAGAGGACCAAGAGTTTTTTGGGCTTTGGCTCATGCTTTCAGAGGACCAAAGGTTCTGGATCCTGGCTCATGTTTTCAGAGGCCTAGGATTTTTGGATCTTGGCTCATGTTTTCAGAGGACCAAAGGTTCTGGATCCTGGTTCATGTTTTCAGAGACCTAGGATTTTTGGATCTTGGCTCATGTTTTCAGAGGACCAAGGGTTTTTGGGCTTTGGCTCATGTTTTCAGAGGACCAAAGATTCTGGATCCTGGTTCATGTTTTCAGAGACCTAGGATTTTTGGATCTTGGCTCATGTTTTCAGAGGACCAAGGGTTTTTGGGCTTTGGCTCATGTTTTCAGAGGACCAAAGATTCTGGATCCTGGCTCATGTTTTCAGAGGCCTAGGATTTTTGGATCTTGGCTCATGTTTTCAGAGGACCAAGGGTTTTTTGGGGCTTTGGCTCATGTTTTCAGAGGACCAAAGGTTCCAGATCCTGGTTCATGTTTTCAGAGACCTAGGATTTTTGGATCTTGGCTCATGTTTTCAGAGGACCAAGGGTTTTTGGACTTTGGCTCATGTTTTCAGAGGACCAAAGGTTCCGGATCCTGGCTCATGTTTTCAGAGGCCTAGGATTTTTGGATCTTGGCTCATGTTTTCAGAGGACCAAGGGTTTTTTAGGCTTTGGCTCATGCTTTCAGAGGACCAAAGGTTCTGGATCCTGGCTCATGTTTTCAGAGGCCTAGGATTTTTGGATCTTGGCTCATGTTTTCAGAGGACCAAGAGTTTTTTGGGCTTTGGCTCATGCTTTCAGAGGACCAAAGGTTCTGGATCCTGGCTCATGTTTTCAGAGGCCTAGGATTTTTGGATCTTGGCTCATGTTTTCAGAGGACCAAGGGTTTTTTGGGCTTTGGCTCATGTTTTCAGAGGACCAAAGGTTTTGGATCCTGGTTCATGTTTTCAGAGACCTAGGATTTTTGGATCTTGGCTCATGTTTTCAGAGGACCAAGGGTTTTTTGGGCTTTAGCTCATGTTTTCAGAGGACCAAAGGTTTTGGATCCTGGCTCATGTTTTCAGAGGCCTAGGATTTTTTTTGGCTTTGGCTCATGTTTTCAGAGGACCAAAGGTTCCGGATCCTGGCTCATGTTTTCAGAGACCTAGGATTTTTGGATCTTGGCTCATGTTTTCAGAGGACCAAGGGTTTTTTGGGCTTTGGCTCATGCTTTCAGAGGACCAAAGGTTCTGGATCCTGGCTCATGTTTTCAGAGACCTAGGATTTTTAGATCTTGGCTCATGTTTTCAGAGGACCAAGGGTTTTTTGGGCTTTGGCTCATGCTTTCAGAGGACCAAAGGTTCTGGATCCTGGCTCATGTTCTCAGAGGCCTAGGATTTTTGGATCTTGGCTCATGTTTTCAGAGGACCAAGGGTTTTTCAGGCTTTGGCTCATGTTTTCAGAGGACCAAAGGTTCCGGATCCTGGCTCATGTTTTCAGAGACCTAGGATTTTTGGATCTTGGCTCATGGCTCATGCCGATGTGTGTGGCCTTTTACACTAGTACCGGCAAAATAAACGTTTTCAATTAATAACAGAGTTATTCATTGAAAAGAATTTGGCATACCTGGCAAATGCCCCTAGTTTGGGACATATTCCATGCTTCGATGAATGTTGAGGGTGGATAGTTGACTTGATGTTGCATCATTGGAAAATATGGAAGAAGATCATAGCTTTCTGTTCCTGGAGAAGAATTTAATGAAGAATTTTTTTTTTTGAAAAATTTGGAAATTTTGAATTTTTTCAAGGAATTGAAAACTTTGATTTTTTTTTCTTGAAAGAATTAGAAAGAATTGAATTTTTTTTTTTTGAAAAATTTGGAAATCTTGAATTTTTTCAAGGAATTGAAAATTTTGATTGATGATTTTTTTTTTTTTTTTTGAAAGCAACATAAGAAGTACGAGCCCAATGCCCCTAGTCCCAAGGCCCTTTTTGAAAATTTCCTCCTTTTTTTTTTTTTGAAAGAGTTAGAAAGAATTGATTTTTTTTTTTTTTTTTGGGAAAATTTTGTCTTTTGTCTTTTTTTTTTTTTTTTTTTTTGAAATATGAAGATTTGTTCATTATCAAAAAGTGAAGAAGATGAAGATGAAGATGAAGATGGAGTAAAAGTGATGAAGATTTATTCATGATTTTTTTTTTTGGTTGAAAAACCTATCCTTCAAATGAGAATATCTTTGGCTGGAAGTTGATGTGGATTGCTAAGTCCTTGCTTAATTCCTGCAAAAAGATAATTTTAATTTAGCAATGGATTTATTTACTGAAATGAATTGGAAGTACTTAGCCAATGCCCCTAGTTTGAGGCATATTCCATGCTTAGATTGAAGCTAAGTTCATTTGATGTTGTGACCATGAAAGAAGATCACGGTCCGTCATCATTGGTTCCTGCAAAAAGACTTTCTTTCTCTAGCTTGTTAGAAACCAATTATCATGAAAACTTGCATACAATATAAATAGGCCAATGCTCTAAGTTTAAACATGCTTAATGCAAAACAAATGAGTTTAGCCTAACATACACCCAAACAATTTTGTCACATTATTTTGACTTTGTTCTCCAAGTTTGTTTGGGTGAATGGGACCGGGCCTCTGCAAGGCTGCCTACGTACCTCTGTCATAGAGGATCAGGTCAAGACGTAGTTCAAGGGAACTAGATTTTGGAAAAGAATGATTTTATTTATTTATTTTTTTTTTGGAAACAAATTTCCTTTTTTTTTTTTTTTTTTTTTTTTTTTGAGAACAAGAGGTGATCCTTTGAACAACCATTTTGGCAAATCAAAGTGTTTAAGAGTCAAACAAATCTCTTTGATTAGGAAGGATCGAGATCATTAAACTCATGTAATCGAATTTGCCTCTTCCTTTTGAACATGGTCAGATTAAGTCTCCAAAGGCAATCAAGAAATGAAATGAATCACATTGTTGGGTGCAAACAAGGAGAGTGTTCCAAGTTTGGAAGTTTATTTTTTTTATTTTTTTTTTTGAGTCATTTTGAGGATTTGAGAATTTGAGAAATTTTTTCTCGAACATGTCATCCTGTGGGGTTTGACAATTTTAAGCATTTTTCCTTTTTAGTTCAAGAGAAAATATTATTAGAGTTTAAGATGCACTTACAACTAGCAAGACTTCAAGGAGGTCTTTACTTATGGGTTGTAATGTAGGCCAGGTTTGGGTTATGAAATGAAAGATATAAAAGGCTCAAAATTCCCTATGATGTTTCCCCCAAGTATGCATTACTCAAAAATCAAGTATTAGAGGAGTTGTCCCATTTCTTCTTTGTCATCTTCTCACTAGTCTTCATTGGTCACTTGTATCAACAATTGTTTTTATGCTCATTCATCTTGAATCATACCTCTAGACTTTCATTGTAAAATTGTTCTCATTTTAGGTTGCTTCTTCAAGTTTCCAACTTGGTAGGATTTTCCAAAGTTGTTTTTTTTTTTTGGCCCTAACTTTTGCCTAGACCACCCTTTTGGGTTTTCAGCCTAGCGGGCTTTTTTTTTTTTTTTTGGCCCTAACTTTTGCCTAGACTGCCCTTTTGGGTTTTCAGCTTAGCGGGCTTCTTTTCTTTTTCTTTTTTTCTTTCTTTTTTCTTTTTTTTGGTCTTTCATCTCTTGATTGAATGAACTTTTGGGGACCTTTTGCCCTCCTTTTATTTCTCAGTTTAATGATTTTTGGTCATTTTGATGCACTCTCTAGACTTCCTTCTTGCCTCAATGCACTTGCACCTTTCTGTGCTTGATGAATCTTTTCCTTTTTGATGAACTTTCTTTTGGATGAACCTTCTACTCTTCTTGGCATGATGAATTTTAGGTTCTTCAAACTTGATGCACATTTTGTTTTCTCTCACATTGATGGAATTTCATTTCTCTTTCCTTGATTGAGTGAAAACTCCTTTTACTTTGATGATCTCTTATCTTTAGCTTAATGAATTCTCCACTTGTCTTTCATGTCTTCTAGGAGAGTTTTATCAATTAGCTTTAAAGATACAAGGTCGACTCCTCCTCAACATGAGATTTAAGCATTCATACTTTGAATTTTCCCACCCTAGGTTTAGATTTTAGTGGGTTCATGCAAAAAAAGGCTAAGTGTTTAAAGGCTCAAATGGGCTAGCAATGGATAATGATCATTCTAGGTATTAAGGTATAATCTTGTTTTACCAAAGACGGCCTCCTATCCCTAGTAATGCTTGCTTGTAGGCACAGTGACTCTAGCTCTTTTAATAAATTCATCTTAAAAGAAAAAGTATGAATGCTCTAATGATGTGAAACAAAAGACTTTTGAAAATTGGATCAATTGCATGGATTCTTGGGATTTTCCAATGGATGGATTCTTTTTGATTGCCTTTTAAGACCATTTCTTCTTATATTCTAAGTCAAGTAGCAAAAGTTTTTACATGGATCAAGTGAAATTAATCATTCCTTGGTACAAGTTGATTGCCCAAGCCTTTAAACATCAAGATTTAGGAAATGTTTTGTCCAAGGGATTCTCATGTACCATTTTGAAAAGGAGACTTCATTTTTTTTTTTTTTAATCTTGAAAGAAAGAAAAAAAATTGGGTCTTTTTTAAAAAAGTCACTAGGAAGTTCAATGCCCCTAGTTCAAGGATTTTTTTTTTAAATGACTTAAGGGCTCAATGCCCCTTGTCCAAAGGCTTTTTTTTCATTTGAAAATTTTTCTCTTTTTTTGGGAAATTTGGAAATCTTGATTTTTTTTTTATTTTTTATTATTATTATATATATATACACAAACAAAGCTCATTAAATGCTACATGAACAATTTGAATTCAAAGAAACATAGAAACATGGAATAAACAATCAAATTTTAAGCTTAACCATGATGTTGCAAACCAAATGTAGTGTGTGCCAAAGTTGGGCAACTTGCTTCCTCTTGGTCCATTTAGGATGCTTGAGGCTTGGTGTGCTTGAACCTTGATTATGATGAAATGGCTTGGGCTTTCACTTGGAAGGCTTGAACATTGATTATGATCTCTTGGTATCTGCTTGAAATGGCTTGGGCTTACACTTGGAAGGCATGCATCTTGTGAGCTTTTGGCCTTTGATGTTGATCATGAGTATACACCTTTAATGGGCTTAAGTGTTGGGCTTAGACTCATTCAAGAAACAAATTGGGCTTCATCTCAAGTAGAGTTCAATCTTAGGCTTTTGGGTTTGAGTTCATTCACAACATGCAATGTTCAAACAATCATGATGGGCTCAAGCGTTGGACTTGAGTTATCATGGTTCAAACAACGGCCAAACAAATGCGTAATGAAATGCAATTTACATGGACCAACCTAAAGGTAGGTTCTATGGGTCATTACAACATGGGTAGAAGGTAGGTTAAAGGTCCCCACAAGCTAGGACGTCGTACCTCCCAACTTGTGACGCCAGGAGCGCCGCATTGGTCCGAACGGTACAGTTTGTCCCTATGAACCACCATGGCATAACCATGATGATCCTTGTCGCGGTGGGTGGTAGGTTCACCGCTGGGTATGTGAGTCTCAGGAAGACCACAATCCACGGCTAATACTACCGGGCTTCCGGGCTTGCACACTAATAAAATAAATTTCATTCAAGCAAATGATGCATGACATGCAAAATAATGACATATTATATACAAAAAGTAATAAACAAACAATGACATGGTTGGCCACCATAATCTAATTGAAGCTTAGCCCTCAATATCCCCAGCGGAGTCGCCACTGTGAGAGACCGCGCCCCCGGCCCGTTTTTATGATGTGTTGGGCCAAACCCACGTGAATGGGTGGAGTCGTGTTATTGCCTCTCAAAATGGAGGTTCGACTAGTTATACTTTTCCCTTTAGATTAAGGGTTTTACAATGGAGTCGCCACTTATTTAATTATTGGAAAAATAAGAAAACCATGAATGAAAATTCCTCATTTTATTAATTTGAAATTGAATTTACATTGATCATAGGAAAATTACATGGCTTTGGTCCTAGATACAATCTAAGATAAAGTACATGGCTTTGTTTCCTAGTTACAATCTAAAAATTGAAAATTACAAGGATAAACATTGGTCTATCAACCCTTGATCTAAGTTCGGAGGCTATGTTACAAGGTGGGAAGGTGTTAGGCACCCACCTTGCCCGGTGAAACCGGTCTTCTAGACTATGGTGGCCAACATTCATATCACATCATCCAATATGTCAATCAATTTGTATGTTGAATTTAATGTGTGTGCATGTGATAGACCCTAATTCAATTTATTAAGCATGACATTTGGATTGAAAAATAAACTCTAGTGAATGTGTGTGGATAGTGATAAACCTAGATTCAAGGATTTGAAAGAATTACTAAACAAACATGTTTTTCATATTTTTGATGTGGATTTAAGATTAAATCTAGTGATATGCATGAACATGTGATGAACAACTAAGAACATCTGAAGAACACATAAGAACAATTAAGAACATTCAAACATATTCAAGAGAATTATCATGCTTTAATCTTAAATTCTCATAATGACAATATAAGCAAACAGTTAGGGAAGGGGATTATACCTTCATGCAAGATCCATGTAATGGAGAAGGAGATTCTTGATGGAGGTCTTGAGGGTGGAGGAAAAGAAGAACTAGGAGAGGGAGAGTGAGTCTCACTCAATACTTTGAGTCTCAGGAAGACTAAAATATGACAAGACTACTCAACTTCACTAGAACCCAAGAGAAGAGAAGAGAGGGGGATTTTTTTTGTGCCCTTTGGAATGAAGGAGAGGGGGGTTTATATAGTAGTGGTGGAGGAAATATGAATGGAAGGCCATTTAATGAGAGTTGACAAGGAATCATGAACCTAGACCTCATTTTAGCCTTTGGGGAAATCTGGTGCATTAAATGGAAAGATTGGTGGGAGTGAGGAGCAAGCCAAAATTCGGTTTTCCCGTAGCTGCTGTCACAGCCTATAGAGCCAACTTTGAAAAATCATATCTGCCTCAATTCTGATCGGAATTGTCTCATTCTTGTGCTCAAATTGAAGCCCCGAATGTCTAGTTTCTGGGAAAAATAACCTCATTCACAGATTCAAAATATTCTGAGAGATATCAATGAAATGGTAAGCAGAGGTCATTTATTAGAAAATAATTTCAGCACAATTAACACCAATAGGTCCCCAAATTAGCTCCCAATTAACATTAAATGGCTCCAATCACTCCCATTTCAGACTTAATTGGCTCTAAATTTACTCTAATTAAAAGATAATTGCACAAATTACTCATTGAATAATTAATGTTTAACTATCTAGTTAATTAGATGTATGCAACTCTACCATAAAATGTAGTCCTAACCAATCAAATTATGACACATCATCGATCTCAAATTGATTATATTTATAACCAATTGAAATCAATTGTTCATAATCACATATAGTCAGACTCAATTTGTAATAGTGCATCTCAGCCATTAAAACTTGATTTGATGATAACTTTCAATCTAATGGTCCGATTAGGGCTCATGACCAGTCGATTTGATTGTTACAACATCAAGATCATTTTGGTGAAATGAGATTAAGGATCTAATGACCAGAATCAAGATGCATATTTCCAATGTGAAATTACCCTTTTACCCTTCATGTGAGGTTAAATACGGGTTGCAAAATAGGGTGTCAACACTTGGCCTCTAGAAGGTCTTGGACCACCCCTCTCCATTCCAAAAGCTTTTCTTCAGATAAAGAGTCCACAGAAGAATCCCTCAACGAAATCAGCACAGCACATAGCAGCTCCATCAAAATATTACCTAGAAAAACGCCTCCCCTAAAACCACTGGTGAAATCTCCGTGACTTTTGAGCAAACTTTCTAACAGCAGCAGGCCTTCAACAGGCACGGAGAAATGCAGGAAGCTGCCATAAGAAGACCCAAAAGAGTAGAAGTGGTTGGCGGGAAGGCTGTTGAACTCCATAAGATCAAAACGAGCTAGGAAGGAGGAAAGCCTTGAATTAAGATCTGGGGCAGCCACTCCCGAAGCATCCCCATCACCGTGTCCCCGCCTGCAGAAACTGGAAAACTTGCAACCTTTTGTTTTGACTGAAGATCAGCAATTTGAACAGATCTCACAATTCCCTCAGGAATAGCAGGCTCAGAATCTCTAAGGCCTGTATCAACATTCGTAAAAGAAAAGAGAAAGGAAGAACAGATTTAGTCTTAAAAAAAAAAAAAAAAGAGGAGTAAAAAAAAAAGAGAAGAAAAGAAAAGAAGAGCGAACCCATACCAGCTTCTTAAGGCAGAGTCTCTTCCTTCTGCTCCTCTGATTTCCTCAAAGATTCTGAGAAAGGGCATAAAGCAAGTTGAAGAAAGGGTGAAGAACCTGTGGCGAAACAACTAAAGGAAGGAAGAGATGCAGGGGGCTTTGCCATGGAAGAAGAAAAAGAAAAGAGGGTAGGGAAAGAAAGAAAGAAAAAGGAAACATAGTGGAAACAATTCACACTCACCTTCCAAGGAGGAGGTAACACTAGGAGCAGACCTCACACTGGCTTGACCGAAGAAAGGAAAGAAGAAACTCAAAAAAAGAAAAGAAAAGGGGGAACAAAGAGAAATAGAGATGAAAACACTATTTTAAAGGGAAATACGGCTCACCTATTTGTTTGGGTAAAGGTGTGCCTCCCAAAGTCTTTTTACCTGATAATGTTTGAGGAAACACGGTTCTGATGGGACTAGGAGTGCGCTCAAGCTGAGGACTTTGAGATGCAAGGATCTTAAAAGCTTCGGGATCCTGAGAAGCTTGGGCACTCCGCATCGGTTGCCCGGTCTCCTCAGCCAGACCACCACTAGGGGGCTCCTCCTCCATAACGGGAAATGCAATAGAAAGGGCTGTAACAATTTCTTCTTCCAGAACTTTGCCGGTCATAGGAGGAGACACCTCCACCTAAAGAGAAAATAAGGGAAAAAGCAAACAGTAATAAGTGAAGACAATAGGGTGATACAAACAACACAGTACCAGAGCAAACGGAGAAGCATGACCAAGAGAAATCCATACCACATCATCACCGGACAATTGACTTTTGCCCTTCTTGAAGTCAGACTTGCGTTTGGACTGCAAAGGAAACAATCACTCATCAGCTAAAAAAGGAGGAAGTAATTGCAACAATATGAACAAATGAAAAAAGAAAAAAAGAAAAAAAAAGAAGGAAAGAGGTCTTGCCCTTCTCTCTCTCTCTACAGATTCTTTGGAGATCTTTTGCTTACTATGAGTATGCCTAGAGGGTCCTAAGGGGGGCTGGGATACAAAATTAGAGGATCCTAAAGAACCATGGATTGAAGAAGTCACAGGAACCTAGGAAAAAGAAGACTCTACCTTGGTCTTATTCCGGGTCCTTGAAGCCAAAGATTACCCGACCTCCTTGTCTTCTTGGGATACCAAATGTGTTTGAGACTTCCCAGTTTTTCTTCTTTTCGTCTTAGGACCAGTCTTCACACCTTCTGCACTTTCCTCAACATCAACTGTTTTCGTCTTTTCTGGCCTGACGTCCTTGCCTTTAACCAAAGCGGTAGCAGCGCCTATTGTCTCCACTGCACCTTTCTTAATAGGTACTCCGGAGGAAGTACCAATAATAAGACCGCAACCCAACCAAGTTCCAAGAAAATCTTGTGCATAAGTCACCCAACCTCCCTTGGAGGCATGCCATTCTGCAAACCCAGTCTTGCTACTTACGGCAGCAGAAACAATCCCAGCAGCAGGCAGGGATAAACGTCTATTGGATGTTGGAATAGAGGTAATACTAAGACTAGAGGTTTCCCGAACTGAACCAGAGCCAACATAATTAACAAAAGACTTTTGAACTCTTCTCCAGTAGCCAGTATAGTCGTTAGAAGCAAAAACTCCTCTCTGGGAGTTAGGCACTGCAAATTGGGGGCTCCTCCGTGACCAATAAGAAAAGGCTTGCAGCCTCAAGAAAGGATCGAAAGAAGGAAGGGACGGCACTATGGCCTTAAAAATTGGAGGAATATCTTGGTCAAAACCAAACTGCTGGAGCACCCGGTGTGCTGAATAATGGGTATATCTTGGACCACTAAAAGAAGGCACAGGAAGCCAAGAGGGGCTAATGCAAGCAAGATAAGCTAGATTGCCCTCATCACCATGACGCAAATCAAAAGGATTACCTATAGAAGATAAAAAGGAAGACAACACAGAATCGCACGCAAAGCCAGGACCAAACTCACGAGGAGATCTCCAACGTAAATTCCCTGCTTGATCGAATAACTCAACAAGATTGAGGCCACCACCTTTCAAACTAATCCAACGAAAGATAATGGGAAAAGCATCAGTCAAATTACCATAAAGACCCTTCACTATGTCGGGGGATCCTTGGAATTTGTCCTTTACAAACTTTAAATTCCTACATTTAGCCAAAGTAGCTGCAGAACGGTCCCACATGAAAATTTGAAGAATAGCACAGTGAAGAGACGAAGTAATCACATAACAAGAATTACCCTCGACCTCATCTCCATGAAGCTGATCCAATTGAGAATAAACATGGCCCAAAAACAGAGGGGCTAAAGGATATTGAGTACCTCGAGCCAACTTGATCACTAACGGAAAAAATGAAGACTTAACCCCGTACCTAGGGAACTCGCTGAACAAGAATTTGCTAAGCCAAAATGTCAGGAAACCAGCCCACCTAACTTCTTTATTCCTCTCACGGGAAAGGGTCATCACCCATCTCCCCATTCTAGCCGGCTTACCACCGAGAGAGGCAGTACGACCGCCAAAATGGCCAAACAGCTTATCTTCCACCACAAGATCCTCTTCAGAAAGGCTAATATCAAAAGGACTCTCATCACCAAACACCGGAAGAAGGTGGGTAAAGGAATTTTACTCCACATATTCAACTGCCACGTCCTGTGCAAAGAGGAAGTTGTAAAATAAGAGAACATGACACACAACAAAAGACTAAAGAAGTAGCAGGAAAGGCCGGGATCTTGAGTAAGAAAGAAGGGAACTCAGGGGTAATTAAAAGAAGATCCTACAAAATCTAAGAAACCCTGAATTACTCACGCGTGGGCTTCAGGCAACCCACGAGCTCGGGGGGCTAAATGTTGAGGTCTAAAATAAGAGATCACAGTGCCCAAGCCCAAAGAAGTGAGCCAAGCCCAAAAGAAAATAAGCCAAGACCAAGGAAGCAAGTGCAAGGGGACCACAAAAGAGAAGAAACGGCAGGCCCAAGAGGCTTGAAGCCCAAAAAAAAGAAGCATCAAGAAGGAAGAGAAACCCACGTCAAGAGATTAAAGAAGAAATAGCTAGGATCCTCAGCGACTACCAAGAGGCACAAATCCTCCCAGGCGCATAAGCACAGTTAAAGGAAGATTGAGACAGTTCGAAAGAAATGGACAAAAAGAAAAAGAAACACGAGAAATAGAGGAGAAGCCACAAGTGCCAAATGACCTAGCAAGAAAAGAAGGAAGAATTAGTGACCTGTCATGACGCAAGTGGGGAGTGCCTCAGGGAACCAGAACCAAGAAGTATAAAAAAGGGAATGGCAACAGACGACTTTCAAACCGGCAGAATGGGATTCCGCCCGGCTGGGAAAAAAGGCAAAAAGGGAGAACTGCCAAACGGTGGGATCGAAAAAGGCGTGGTCTCAGCATACCCCAAAATGGGTAGTTGGCCATGGACTTTCAAAGGAACTAAAACCAAAGGAAGGAAAGGATGAGAAAACAGGGAATAAAACTTACTAAGTGATGGGCACGGTACATGCCCTGTTAACCAGAGGACAAAACAGGGGAACCAATGGTTCCCCTGTGATTCTAGAATATCGCTATAAAAGGGAGGGAAAGGTTGCGAAGAAAGGCAAAGATTTTAGGAGTAAAAGAGCTATTGATAAAATTCTGTAAAGAAGAGAGAACTCAGGAAAAGTTAATAACACTACTTCCCAGTATCCCAGAAAAGCCACTAATGCACATACTGAGATTCAAAAAGAATCAAACTTTGCAAGTCTTAGAGGCTGAGATAGCCATCTAAGTCTGTAATTTTTGAGCTTGCTTGAACCTTGTATCACGTTTTAGTGAGCGTACTGTAACATTGATAAAGGAAAACTTAATGAAATATTTTCCACTGCTCTAAGGATCCTTAAAATGTTACTTTGTGCTTTCGTTCTCTGTATTTACTTTGCTGTTTTTTATATTTGTCGTTCAATGCAAATATCCTTGTTGTTAGTTTACATGTATTGTAGGAAGCATACCCTGTGTATTATTTGATTCTTAAACAACCCATTAGCTGCGGTGAATCGAAGTTCGGTCCACCAAACCACAACTATTCTGCCCGGGATCCTTGGGCCTGAGTGTTATGAAAAAAGGCACTCTCACAATGTTCAACCCAGAAAATTTCAATATTCGATGAACCTCAAAACTTCAAGGAAACGATGTCTACACCTGTAAACCTTCTAGAAACAGGTTGTCAATAGTGAAATTGAATTTATTTTACAAAATCAGATATGGGAATTAGTGGATCTTATACAGTTATACCTAATTGAAAACTTAGGATATAAATGAATATTTAAGAGGAAATTGAAAACTTACGAGTTAACAAGTATAAAGCGAGGCTAATTGGAAAGGGTTACAAACAAAAGGAATGTATGGATTGCTTTGATATTATATATTACTAGATTGTAACCCCATTCATATGCATGGATATACTTAAAACATATAAATTAAGATGCATAGTATAATTCTTACATATATAATTTAAATATTATTGATAGTCATTTTTTAAAAAACTTTTTAAAAAGTCTTATATTATTAGGTAGAAAATGTAAATTGTCCATTTTTAAAATTTTTAATTTTTTGTATGTTCATTAATTCTAAATTCTTTGGTTTTTGTACACAATAACTCACTTAGATGGATATTTATGATATAATCCCACATTTGACTCCAAAATTAAGAAATAAAACTCTCTCTAAAAATAAATAATTTAAGACATATGGCGCAAACTTAGACTTCAATTGTAGAATTTAATTGAATTTTCTCTCAACTTTGACTATTAATATATAATATATATAGATATCCAATATACATCAAATGGATCATAAGACTATATTCCTACATGGTGAATTGAATGAGTAAATTTATGTAGAACAACAAGAGGGTTTTATTATTCCTAGACAAGGAAAAAAGTGTACAGGTTTTTTTTTTTTAAATTGTTATATATATATATATATATATATATATTGTTGATACCGTATTTTGTCCACCCTCGATTTGTGTGCCGAACTCCGAAAAATTCCAAAATATTATTTTCTCTCCATGGGGCCACGAGAACATACAGAATGATGTGACGCAACCCGTTTGGGTATCGGAGCACCTGAAGTGCCTCTTTCAGCTAAAATGACCAAAATGCCCCTAGTCAACCCTATGCTTGAACAAAGGTCAAACGAGTTCAAAACCCTCACAAAAAAATATTTTTCATAGTTTTACATCAAACCCGAGCTTCTCAAAGATTTTTAACAATTTCGACCAAGTTTGACTCGAAGTTGATCTCGGGTGGGCCTAAAAACCCTAATTTTGATCCAGCTATTAGAACGGGTTAAAACCAACGCCATTGTGAAGATTATCAAATTTTCATTCCAACAACTGTTCATGGGTCAAAATCGGAGTTAGAACGGTTGAGATATCACAAAAACCGAGATAACGCATCGATCGATGCACAACTAACTTCCAAGAGCCATAACTTTTGATCTGACCGTTGGATTTTTAGGATCCATCCCTTTTCAGAAATAGGAATTCAAGAAATTTCTAGACATGTTAAGACTAAATCCATCCGAGAAAGTTTGAAGGTGGTGGCCCTACAAGGACTGCCACGTCGAAATTCATGCCGGGGCTATAAAAAGCCCCAAGCACCCTTCAGATCGGGGAGGATCATTTTTTCTTCTGATTTTTTGCTTTATGCTTGGTATTTCTACACATTTTTCCCCTCTCTCAAACACAAAAAACACATCAAAATTTCTTGATTCTTCTCTCTTCACCAAAAATACAAGGTATTATTCTTATACCCAATCTTCTTCTCCTTGGTTCTACATCTTGGATTTGGGGTTTAGGGGTGTGGATATAGCTTTCTAGCTACTACCCACATCCCTAACCTTATAAATCTTTTCATAGCATTTATTTTGCTCTTTTGCCTTAATAACATGATTTATTGCTCTCTCTAGCATTTTTCTTCCTTTATTTGTGTTTCTAGCCTAAATCTCTTTGCTTTTATGCTTTTTGCCATGTTTCATGCTTAGATCTACATCCTTACATGCTTATTTGTTTAGATCTACATGCTTTAGGTTTTATGCCATGTTTTCCTATGTCTTGTGCCTCTTTTTGTTCTAGGTTGATGTTAGGGTTACATGTTCACATGTTTGTATGATGTTGTTGGCTATGCCTTGCTTGGATCTATGTGTTTTATGTATTTTTTTTTCCATGATATATGGTTAGATCCTTGTCTTCACATGCTTATATGCTTGGATTCATGTTCTTCCATGTCTATGTGCTAAGTTTCTACATGTCTACGTGTATGTTTTTATGCCTATATGTCTAGATCTATGTTTTCACATGCCTATGTGCTTGGTTCTACATTTTTTACATGCTTTATGCTATCTTCCATGTGCTTGTACACTCTATGCCATGTTTGTGTGCCTAGACCTAGGCTATGTTTGTCATGTCATGTGCTATTATAGCCCTTTTGTCGCTTTGTCTTTTTTTCTTGTGTTTTGGCCTATCTGTTCGGACCTAATCTAGACCCTATGGTCTTTGTCACTGTCCATACACCTTGGCCCACATCAAAGGGTTTGGGTCATTCTTATTTGCTCGTCTATGATTGCTTGCTATGCTTTATGCTCGTCTTAGCCTCTCTTTTTCTAGGCTTTACCACGCTTGATGCCCTTAGCGAGTTTGTGGTTGTGTGGTTACACCCGACTCCCATGAGGCCTTGTTTGGATGTGACCATTTGGGAAGCATCTCCGAATGCCGGGTTGCTCCATGCATACCCTTTCCTTTTCCACTAAGCGCGATGTTATGCTTGCCATGCTTGTTTGTGCCACCCGTTGGCTTTTTACGCACCTTTACATGCCTACTTACATGTCCATGCATGAGTCTTGCTTGCCAATGTGTCATCCATGCTTCAAAACAATGAAGCTATGAACATCCAATCCATACCTACATTTGTCCTTTGCGGACACCACTTTTTGTTTGCTTTCTTGCTTGTTTGCTTGTCATGCCTATCATGCTTATCCACTTTACGCCTCTTTCATATGCCCTTTGCATCTTGTCTGCTGGTTTTTTGTCTTTGCCTTTGCATGTATACACATGGAGCGAGGACGCATGGAGCTAGGACACAGTCTCCCAGGTGTAAGCAAAAGGGGCCGGGTGCAAGCATGTGGATATATGCCAAGCGGCAATGTTCAGTAGATTTAGGAGTCTAGCCTTTCCCTTTTGGTTTTGTACTCTTTAAAACCCTTTCCTTCTTCCTCCCTTTCTCTCTTAGATGGGTTGTATTAGGTATATCATGCCATGTACCATTCTTCCTCATCTCTAGAGTATGGTGACCCCTATTTATTTTCCTACACTTATATTTTGGGCCATGCTCTAGGGTGGTAGGCATTTACTTTCTTACTCTGTGTGCTTGTATTGTGCATGATGTATGTATGTATATATATACTTGCTTGCCTCTGCTAGTGTGATTGTCACAGTCTATGTCACCTAAGGCAAGCAGTGCCTAATTTTTGCCGTGAAAGTAAGGTGACATGTTGCCAGATTTTCGCCATGGAAATCTAGTACTATGCTCAAATGCCTTAGGAAAGCATAGATTGAGACCACGCCCATTTAAAAGCCAAACCTCAAAGCCCCAACGCATGCAAAGCCTCGAAAGCCAATGCCAAAATTATGTTTTCACTGCCAATCTTTGAAAATTAAGGTTTTATCAAAACAAAGGATTGTCCTTGGACATGCATTATGGGGTGCCTAACACCTTCTCCACACGTAACCAAACTTCTGGACCTAAGAATCAAGATTTTTTGCCATCCACATTAAATTAGGAAAAATGTCATTTTTCTTAACCTATGATTGGTAATAAAATCAACTAGAAAACAGGTGACCAATCACACCTTAGAAAAACCCAATGATTGGTGGCAACTCTACTTACCTTTGGTAATCCCTTAAAGTTTGGCCCAGATTCCTGCCATAATGCTAAAGGTAGACCTACCTTCCTCCACCGAGAGAGAGAGAGCACCCAAAGTCCCGCGCAAACCACGCCACACACTACACACGCGCACACAACACAACACCATTTCCGGGAGAAAGGGGATCTCCAACGGCCCACCCGCGTGCTCAGGAGTATCGCCATGGCGGGTGGTCGAACGAAGGCCCGACAACGGTTCTTCGTTTTTTAGGCCGAGCATCGACATATATATATATATATATATATATATCTTTGTATGGATTAAAACAAGTTGCAAAATAATAGAACGAGAAATTTGACAATATGATAATGTCAAATGGGTTTAAAATTAACGAATGAAATAAGTGTGTGTATTTCAAGGATGTCATAAATGGCTATGTAATTTTATGTCTCTATGTACTATGTAGTGATATAGGATTCAGATCCTTTAGATTTCTTAGGATACTCTATTAATAGATTTCCTTAAATCCTAACTACTCTTTTATGATTTAATTGTCTAGATTTTGCCATGTCAGCATTCCACTAATAGTACTCTTAAAATAAAAAAATAATGTTGCAAACAAAACAATTGAGAGCATTGTTAGTGGAATGCTGACATGGTAAAATCTAGACCATTAAATCATTAAAGAATGGTTAAGATTTAAGGAAATCTATGTGATAGAGTACCCTAAGAAATCTAGAGGATCTGAATCCAGTGATATGCTTATTATGGGTAGTAATAATGATATCATTAAATCTATCAAAAGGATGTTAACTAGTAAGTTCGACATGAAAGATTTAAGTGTTGTTGATGCGATGCTAGTAATGGAGATTATTAGAATACCAAATGAAATTATTTTGTCTATGTTGGGAAATTTAGACCTGGGTTGATAGAATTAATAAATTTTAAACCCAAGTTGTTAATTAGTTTTATTATGAATAAACCTTGCTAAAACAAACAAACAGCAATATTATGTCAATATCATGCATAGAGGAAAAATAAATAAGACAAGATATGATGACCCGGGAAAACTAATGAAACAAACTAGTTTCATAGTAAAAAACCTGTGGGGAAACCTTCTTGAAAAGCAATTCATTATAGTAAAGAAAAGTTTTAGATCTAGTACAAAACTTTTGTCCCTAGACTCTACAATCCGCGTAGATGAACTTACAGCAGAAACCTTCTACCGTTGTTGAACCTCTGAACTCTTTAATATATGAACGCTACCAATGATGCATGGATCCTAGTACGTAACTAACTCATTTGCACGAATCCCAGTATGTGACTAACTCCCAACAACTTGAAGAAGATGTTGTTGGCTATAAAGTTCTTCACTTCATGCACAATGTAGATCAAGATGCACTTAGTTACAAAACCCTAAGGCGCAAAAGACGCAGTAACTTCTTGCAAAGAGAATATGGCACTAGGTAACTTTCTGCATGTGTTCTCTATGTATAATTGCCTTCAAAATAAGCCTTATATATGTATAGGGTTGTGAGAAAAGAAACCCTACACATACATATCAGCATGAGCCGAAAATCAGATCTGGAAATTCTGATTTCTTAGATCTCGACAGATTCGGCTTCCGTCAAGCTTCATTCTTAAATCTCGATAGATATTGTTTCTATTAAGTTATTTATCGAGCTTTAATGAACAATTTTTCTTCACTTGTTTCTTGGTCCAATCTTCATGGCTTTAATACTTGGCTTGAACAACATGTTTTTGAAGTACTAAACCCATCCTAGATCTGCCTAATTACAAGTAAAGTGCATTTTGTCAAAAGATTAGCCAATTACATAAAATATATCCTTAATAGTCTTAGTCACATTATCACATTTACACTATATTTGGAAGTTTGAAGGGAGAGAGGAGGAGAAGGAAATGAGAGTAAATGAGTGTGGAGGAGAATGGTTACCTCTTCATCTTCTTTGGATGTTTTAAGAATTAATTAAGTAGGGGGAAGTGAAATATATATTTCTCCTCTTTTGTTTGGATGTTTTAAAAATTAAGGAGAGGAGAAGGGAGGAGGATTTCATATAAATTGACATTTTAATTTTTTTAAAATCCCTTCCACCCCACTCCTCCTCCAAATCTCTCGAATTTGGAGAAATTAAAAATGAGGGCGTAAGATACCCTTCCAAATCACTTCAAACCCCTCCCCTTCCCTTGTTAAAAAAATATTAAAGCAAGGTTCATTAAACCATTTCTTATCGTTCACTCTACTCTCCTCTCTTCCCCCCCCCCCCCCCCCCCCCACCTTCATCTAGGCAAGCCATTAGGGTTGTAAAGGAGCTAAGCTTTGTCGAGTATTTTATGTTCAAACTCGGCTTGAGCTTGAACCAAACCTATAAATTATGTTTGAGTTTGAGCTTGTCAAAAATTCCAAAACCTTGGGCTTGGGTTGGTTTGGCTTGATTCATTAGTTGAGCCGAACTCAAGCTCAATATCAAGCTTAATATCAAACTTTTGAGCTCAAGATCAATTAAATACAAATATATTATCAAGTCCATTTGGTTTTGGCATGTCCCAACTCTTGATTAATTAAGGCTTAGTAAGATAAGAGTTTATTTAGCCCATATCAAGCTTAATACCAAGCTAAAAAAATAGCCTAAACTCAACTTAAAAAAAATAAAATAAAATTATCAAACCCTATTATTCACGAGCTTGTTTAAGAAAAATTTTGTTTTTTACTTGGGCTTGGCTCGTTTATTAAACAACTCTAAAATTAATGCTCAAGTTTAACTTATTTCTAATAAAAAATGCACAAGCTTTTTATTTAGCCAAGCCCAGGTTGTTTATGAACGGTTTGGTTCATTTACCGTCCTAATCACATTATATTAAGAAAGTGCTTAAGAAATTTGAGAGATATGATTACAATTTGAGAGCTCATGCACATCTAATTAAGAATAATGGTAAGAGCATATCTCAAATATAGCGTCTACAGATGTTTTTGCAGGAGTAAACGTATTACCGTAGATTGACGGAATGTTCCTCACCAATACCTGTCGTGGCATAAGTCCATTGACGGATGAAGATCCAGTCTACCTTCCGGCAAAAAGAGATTTTCATTTTTCACCGACCCCAGCTTTATTGGCAGTATCTGGGTTTGCACACGAAGCCTAATGCACTGCCTTGGTCTGGAGAGGTGTGTCGAAACCATGGATGGCTAACAAGAATTGGGAATGATTATGCGGATTGTGGTGGATAAAACTAAGCATGGCAATCGGAGACATGAAAAACACATGAGCAAAGGGCGAGTCCATTATAACCGTGGGATCCAATACGACATCACCGTATCATGTTCGACCAATTAAAATCGGTCATGTGCTTACCTCGTTCCCCCAATCCCATTATTTTCCATAGCCCTTAAATGAGCAATATGTCCTTCAATTTATAGCATATATGGGCATTGGAGTAAAATTCACCACTCCAATCTTGTTATGAAAAGTGTCATTAGATTTGGAAGGGTCACGTGTCATTTGTTTGGCACAAAGGGTTGCAAGAGTTAGAGCATCCACAACAGTGAAGCTAAAAATATATCTATTTGGCACCACAAAAAGTTACTTTATCTATTTTATCTACTCACATGCTACAGTAGTGGATTTATTTTAGTTTTTAACACAATAAAATAATATAAATATCACAATAAAATAATATATCCACTACAATAAACAACAATTACAACCACCCGCAACCGCTACCGTTGCCACTATCGCCGCCACTACCGCCGCCACCACCAACTCTTCCACCGCCACTGTAATCGCTACTGCTGCCACTACTACCACCACTACCGCCGCCACCGCCAATGCCACCGCCGCCGACTCTTCTGTCTCCTCTGCCGCAGGAATCGAGCACCCACATGATAGAATAATATATTCTCTATAATAAACAACAATCACAGCCACTGCCACCACCACTGTCACTACCACCACCGCAACCACAACCGCCACCATCAAAAAAATTATTTTTTTTTTCACCAATATTAGATAGTAATAACCTACCACTTAAAATTTATTGCAAAAATATTATGGTAACATTTCTTAAAATTTTAATTCTTATTATTCTTTCTTTTATTTTTCCCATTATCTTATTTTTTTCATCCAAATACATGTTTCTTTCTTCTCCTTTTTTTTTTTTTCCTCTTTGTTTTTCTCCTTCACACACGTACTCCTCTTATCTCAATGATCTCATCCACCCTCATTCACACCTTTTAACTTTCAACCATTTCTTATTTTTTCATTGTTTATATTTTTGTTACTTTTTCTCCTCATCTCCTTCTTCATTTTTCAACTATTCTCTCTTTATTTCTCTGTCCAACCAAGCTTCAGTTCTGCTCAGCCCAACTAAAGCAACGCCACTAGGTCCACCACCACGCCTCTATCAACCTCTGGTTCATGGTTTGTTTGTTTGGTTTTTTTTTCTTTTTTTTCTTTTTTCTTTTCTGGTATTGGTGGGTTTGATGAGTGTGGGTGTGGTTGGGTTTGTGACTAATGTGGTGGTGGTGGTGGTGGGATTGCCGTGGTGGTGGAGATGGTGATCTATATTGGTGGTGGTGGGTTTGATGAGTGTGGGTATGGTTGGATTTGTGACTGTTGTGGTGGTGGGGGTGATGGGGGTTGCCGTGGTCGGAGCTGGGTCTGTGGAGGCGTGGGTCAGGGGGGCGGCGGCGTGAGAGGTCTGAAAGTTAAGAGAGAGAGTTGAGAGATTGTGAGAGTTCTGAGATGAAAAGAAAAAGAAAAAAAAAAGGAAAAAATAATATTTTAATCTGGCTGAGGAATAATTTTTTTTTTTTTAGCTCTCAACTACAATGCACATCTATAGATAGATGTGCATTGTAGCAATGAAGCTAAAAAAAAATGGTTTAGCTCCACTGCCGTGTGGTTGTTTTTGGTGTTTTTGTGGAGCTAAAATAGCTATATAGCTATTTAGCTCCACTGCTGTGAATGCTCTTAGGTGGATGTTTTTTTTTTGAAAGTCAGGTGGATTTTGTTGATATGTGTATTCCACTAGCAGTTACTTAATACATATTCAACCATTTCACAAACCGTTCAAACCATGATTTTAAAAACCAATACAGTTAAAGAATCAGAAAAGAAACTAGTTACTGGTTTTATGATCTGATTGGGGTTGAACTAATGGTCGAGCTGATGATGTCATGAATAGTTTAATTAATAATTTTTTAAAAATTATATAAATAAAAAATAATTTTTTAAATTATATAAATAAATAAATAAAAAATTTAAAGAATTTATGTAAGTTACATGATCCCATGCTAGGGCACATTTTGCCCTCACATATGAATTATTAGTATTAGACCCGGTTGTAGAAGCATGTTCATTAGATGGTACAGAGGCAAACTCTATTCCACTCAACAAATAAATCCATCAACACAACATACACAAAATCATAAACAATACCAATTTATACAAATAAATCCATCAACTATGAACACAGGCACACAACTTGTCACAAACATTTCAATGTAAACTATAATACTGTGTAAACTCAGCTTAGAACTGTAAACGAGCTGAGTTTTGTCGAGTAGTGCATATTCAAGCTTGGTTCGTTAGGAAAAGTCAAAAACTCAAGCTTAGCTCAAGCTCATGACAAGCCTAAATATCATGTTTGAGCTTGAGCTCGAGGGAAAGCCAAAAAGTTTAAGCTTGGCTTAGATTGGCTTAACGCTTAATATCAAGTTCAAACTCAAGCTCAGGTCAAGCTTTTGAGCTTGAGATCTAAGAAAATTACATTATCAAATACTCAAATATCTAAAATTAAGAAAAAAAATAGTATACTCATTTTATCATACGTCTAGTCCTACTTATGATTAGTCATTATTCAAATTAAAAATTTACATAATTAAATTGATTCGTTCATCCTTCCTTGTATACAGCTTCAACAATTGTTTAAAATACAACTTTTACATTCACGTTAGATGGTGAAGAATTAGAAAAATACTTGTTTGTAACTATTATTAATGGGAAAATACTAGCATGTTTCATAACTTTATATTATATAATTGATGGGTAAGGATCATATGTGGTCCACTTAATTAATTAATTAATTTTTAAATGTAACTAAAGTCTAAAGTGGTTCTTGGTCAATTTAGAGGGAAGGAAAAAAATTAAGGTAATGGATATATGGTGGTCCCATATTAGCGATGTCATTATAAAGATATGTGTAATGAGTATATTTAGCTAACATATATAAACTTATAAATGAGTCTATACTTGAATTGTTTTGTACCAAGCTTTATAGCTCACGAGCTTGTTCGTGAACAAATGTTTTGGCTATGGCTCAACTTGTTTATTAAACGAGCCTAAAAGTAAGGCTCAATATTGGCTTATTTATAAACAAATAAACATGAACGAACTTTTTATTAATTAATTACTAATATTTGAAAGAATAATTGAAGATAAAAGTTACTAGTGGACTAATTGAAAATTTGAAGGCAAAGAACCAAAGAACAAGATGTCAAGAACAAACAATGATCTATTATAATTTGGAATTACTACATTTTTCAATTACAAAAAATTCTTAGGGGTGTGATGAGTACTGTAGGGTCACAGTTTGAGCCCCAAACCCCAAATGTATGGAATCTTGGTCCAATGAGCCCAATACAATGAATTTGTAGAGAATGGGTCAAAGAACTAGGTCCTAATGAATTGGACAACGGCTAGTATTAAATTGCATGGCGTTCAAACACGAACCAAGGATGCTGATACCAATAAACTTCCTATCCGAGGAGGTTAAATTCGGATATAATGTTCATTTAGAATGATTTAGATTGCTTCCTCTTTTTTCTCTCTCTTTTCAATCCCCTTCTCATGGAGGGTCCTTCACATTATATAGCTGCTCTTGGATCATCTTGATCTTACACTTGTTGATCATCTAAGTCCCTACTTGAATACCCGTCCCATCAGACACCCCTTTTAGCCTTCTGTGAGTTGTGATAGCCAAGGCAGCATTGTTCAGAGGTCTTCTCCACATAAATGCGGCTAGAAAAGTAGTTGCAATGCATTTAATGTGGTGGTAGCAGCTTTTCCTTAGATATTTTGAGTTTCCTTCATTCTCGTACGTTCACAGGGCATATTTAGTACATACTTGGACTACATTTGTCATATCCGAGGAGGTATTCCTCCTCGGATATCCTCCTATTCATATCCCACTTGTGAGATTTCAACTGGAAACTCCTTAGTAGCTATTCGTTCCTCTCGGACTTGTCTATGTCCTCGGACAAGGCCCAAGGCCCAATACACTATTTTGGGCCTTAGTCCCTACAAGTACTACGCATTTGTGGGTGAGTACGCGGGTGCTTAGAGGCTAGTAATGTTTAAAAGTGATATATAAATAACTGTTAATTTTGAAAAAAAAGAAAAAAGAAAAAGAAAAAAAAGAGGTAAGGTAATGTGAAATAATGTTTAAAAATGAGATAGAGATAGTCTTAAATTTTAGGCTGAACCGAAAAAATAAAGGAAAAAATCTAAAACTTATGAATAGTAAATTACTATTTTAACCGGTTTGTGTTTTTTAATTTAAAATTATTTAACTAAAAGATAGAGTTTAAAAATTTGTGTGAGGGTATTTTAATACGCAAAATTTTGAAAACCAAATACAACCTCCTGTTATTAATAGTATAGATGAAATATCTAAAAATAGAGAATAAAAAAAAAAAAAAAAAAGAGTAGGTCTAGTGTTACAAACTTTTCTACAACTTTGTCATAAATTTGTTACACGATAATTTGTGAGTTGTGAAAATAAAATAATAGTCTATATGTGTCTATGATTTCATCACTTATGAGTCACCAACGTAACAAAATTGTGGAAAAGTTTGTGTGAACTAAACTCACTCGTAATGGTATGCAAGAGAGCAAGGTGACATAATCAGTGACATGATTCATCTACTATCATTTATTATCACCAAAAACTTTACCATGTACGCCTCCAACAAATACCCAAATGAAACACGTTTTGAATTTCGACAGCCAAATCTTGGATCTCAATTAACCACGTCCACTACTACAACTCCTAGCAGTTCTAGGTTCTACTCTTCAGTCTTCACCACCGCAAACCTCGTTCTTTTCACAGGCTCAGCCAATTTGAAATTCAGATGGACCCAAACACTAAATACTAATCCCACCGCAAACCTCTCTCTCTTGTTATTTCTCTTCTTCTAAATACTAATCCCAAGTTTTTTTTTGTTTTTTTGTTTAATTATTAAAAAAATGTGATTTTTATTGTACTCGCTTTTTTTTATTTTTAATGATTTATTTATTTATTTATGGTGGTGTTTGAATTATTTTCTCTTCACATCTGTTTGTACTGCCATTTTTTTTTTAATTTTAATGAATGTTGTAAGGACACGTTTTGCAGCTCAAGCCCAAGATGTATGGGATCTTGGCCCAGTGAGCCTAATACAATAAATTTGTAGAGAGTGGATCAAAGAACTAGATCCTAATAAAATGGACAATGGCTAGTATGGATTTAAATGATGATCAAACAAGAACAAGAAGCACTGATTTGAATCAATTCACTATCCAAGGAGGTAAGTCTTTATATAAATCAACTAAACTGAATACAAGTATAATTTTGATAGCTACAGTTAGGGGTGTGCAAAAAACCGAAGAACCGAAAAAACCGATTCAAACCGACCGAACCGATGCAAAAATTTTGGTTCGGTTTCGGTTCGGTTTGATTTCGGTTTTATTAAATAAAAAACCGACAAGTTCGGTTCGGTTTTCGGTTTCAAATTTAAATAAACCGAACCGACCGAACTGAACCGAAATATATATTATATTATATATATATATATATATATATATTATAATTTATATTAAATATATACTTTGACTCTGACTAGTGACTAACCATTTGTCACTTTGTAACTTTGTAGTTTGTCATCTGAGATACGCCTAAAAAAAGGAGAGATTTGCTTGGCTGCAGCTTTTGCGTGGGGCAGTGGGCTTCCAGCCTTCCATCTTTTCATATCCATACAAATCACTGATTTCAGTCATTCAGCATTCATCTTTCCAACGTTTTCATATTAAAAAATTCAACCGTTCAGCTTTCATCTTTCCAACGTTTTCATATTAAACAATTCAGCCATTCAAGATTTCAAAATTCAAACAAATGATCTGGCCTTACCATTTTTTTTTTGGAGAAAGTGATCCGGCCTTTACTAGTTACCTTTTTTAAACATAATATTTTAAAACCTATTAGATTAATCACCTATAATTAAACTAAATAAATATCTAATTAAACTAAACCTAATCAGAGTATAAAATTAAAAGATGAAAACCCAGCCCACACTCTTCAGTTTTACTCTCACTTTCCACTCTCTCTCACATTCATCAAACTTCAGCCTCCACTCCACAGTCCTCTCACGCCGAATCACCCTCTGCCGCTGCCTCCACACGCCACCCTCCTCACACCGGCTTGATCATCGGCTTCTTGTCTTAGTGATCTCACGGTGAGTCTTTGTTTTGATGATGCTCTTTTGTTCTTTTCTTTTGATGATGCTCTTTTCTTCTTTTCTTCTGATGCTCTTTTCTCACGTTAGCTTGATCATCGGCTTCTCATCTTAGTGATCTCACGATGAGTCTCTGTTTTAATGCTCTTTTCTTCTTTTCTTTTGATGTTGCTCTTTTCTTCTTTTCTTTTGATGCATGATGATAAGTAAATAGGGGTTTTCAAACACGTTGAAAACATAATAAAAAGTCACTTTTTTATTTATTCCATCCAGGGTATATGCAAGTGAATGATTTGAGGGTTTTTTTTTTTTTTTCTTCTTTTGTTGAGCTAGTGAATGATTTGAGTTAGTGTAATTTAGTTTTATATAATGTTGATTTCGTACTCTCTTTGGCTCTCTCTGTTTTGAGTTTTAGGCTTTGAAAATAGTGAATCTTTGTTTTATAGAAACAACATAAGATTAAGATGTTTATTTTTTTCGAGTGCTAATGTTTTATATGCAAATAAAGTTAGGATTTTGAAAAAATTGATAACCATGTGCTTGGCTGCTTGTGCTAGTTGGTTTATTTATTAAAGTTAGCTCAGCTGATTGCCTTTGTCTCATGTGGTCATTGAAAATCTCGGTAACCCTCTCTCTGTTTTGTATTTTGGGTTTTGTTTAAAACTAAATCAATAAAGTTAGGGTTTTTAAAATATTGAATCAATAAAGTTAGAGTTTTTAAAATACTGAATCTTTGTTTTGTAGTAAAGTTAGCTGCCTTTGAGTTCTGATATATAAAGTTAGCTACTTTTTATTTATTTATTGTTGATATATTTTTGTTTATTGTTGTTGACATGCTGTGAATCTGTGACTGTGATGTTAAGTTGTTATTTTTTTATTGATGTTATAGATTTGAAAATCAGTAATCCCATGTGCTTAACTGTGATGTTGGTGTGTTTGTTAATAGTTAACTGTGATGTTGGGGTATTTGTTTATTATTGCCTTGATGTTGATGTATTTATTATTTATTGTTGGCTTGTTGCTGTATACTAAAGTCCTTCTCATTTTTTTTTTCTTCTTTCTTTCTTGTTGACTTGTTGTGTTATTGTATACTAGAGTAGAGTGAAGAGTCCTTTTCATTCTTTTTATTTTTTACTTTTTATAGTTGCTAACTTATTGTGTTTTATTATATATTGTAGATGAATGAGACAAGAGAAATCCCAGAGGGTCAACACAATGAAGCGGGTCAAGGGGCAAGGGCAACCAATGTGCATGAAGACAGAGGCAAACCCCCACTCCCACCAAGTGAAGGTAATATTGGTAAAAAAAGATCTATTGTTTGGGGTCATTTTACTATTATTGAAGGGGGGGAAAAACCTAGGGCAGCTTGTAACTACTGTGGCACAACTTATGCTTGTGACACTAAATGTAATGGCACTACAAACATGAGAAATCACATACAATCACAATGTTTGAAATATCCATATAGGGAAGACAAAAAAAACCAATCAACCCTAGCTTTCAAACCTAAGGAAGAAGGAGAAAGTAGTGGTAAACTTGTGCCTTGGGTATTTAATTTTGAAGAATGTAAGAAAGCATTGGCAGAGATGATTATTCTAGATGAGCTGTCTTTTAGGTTTGTGGAGGGTTTTGGTTTTAGGAAGTTTATGTCTGTTTCCCAACCTAGGTTCAATCCAATCCCATGCCGCACAACAATTGCCAAAACTTGCTTTAGGGTGTTTTTAGATGAGAAACAAAAGTTGAAAGAAGCCCTAAGAGAGCACCGGGTCTGCCTTACCACAGATACATGGACATCTGTCCAAAATTTGAACTACATGTGTCTCACTGCCCATTTTATAGATAGTGATTGGAAAATACACAAGAGGATTCTTAGTTTTTGTTTAGTGGAAAATCACAAGGGTGAAACACTTGGGAAGGCGGTTGAGATGTGTTTACTTGATTGGGGGATAGACAAGATTCTAACCATTACAGTTGATAATGCTGCCTCTAATAGTGGGCTGATTTCTTTTATTCAAAAAAAGACTAAGAATAGGAAGGCAACAATTTTAGGGCATAAATACTTGCATGTGAGGTGTAGTGCTCATATCTTGAACTTGATTGTTCGTGAAGGGTTAGTTGAAATGGATGACACAATAGTGAAGGTAAGGAAATCTGTGAAATATGTGAGATCATCTCCACAAAGACAAAGCACATTTAAGTTATGTGCGGAGAAGGAGAAAGTTGACTTTAGAAATCAGTTGTGTTTAGATGTGCCCACTAGGTGGAACTACACCTATATTATGTTGGAGAAGGCCGAGAAGTATCAAAAGGCTTTTGAGAGATTGGAGGAAGATGATCCAAATTTTCTTATGACAATTAGAGAGGAGGCAAAGGAAGAAGGAAATGATAGACATGAGGTTGCTTGGGGAATGGATGATGTTGATTGGGAAAAGATTAGGATCTTTTCAAAATTTCTTAAAATTTTCTATGATGCAACCTTGCGGTTTTCGGGTGCTAATTATGTCACTAGCAACTCTTTCTTTTTGGAGCTCATGTCAATTCATGACACAATTGAGTTGGAGCATAAAAAAGATAGTTATTTGTTGAGAAAAATGGCTGATTACATGAAGAATAAATTTGAAAAGTATTGGGGGAATTTTGATAATATGAATCACTTGTTGTATGTAGGGTTAGTTCTTGATCCTCGATACAAGTTAAGGTATCTTGAGTACTGTTTTGGTACTTTGTATGAGAGGCAAAAGGCTGTTGATATGGCAGGAAAAGTAAAGGCTGTTTTGGAGGATTTATATAACTCTTATACTCAAAATCAAGTGGGGAGTAGTAGTACTAGTGCTGCTGCACAAGCCCAAAACCCAAGTGGATCAATGGAGGGCGATGATTCTAGTGTGGTTGATGCGAAAGCAATGAGGATGATGGGATTTAAGAAGCACTTGAAGGTTATTGATTCTTCAAATACAAAATCAGAGGTTGATAAATACTTGTTAGAGAGTTGCGAAGATGTCTTTGATGATAATTTTGATATTTTGGCTTGGTGGAAGGTTAATTCCCCACGATACCGTGTGCTTTCAAGAGTTGCACGACATGTTCTTGCAATTCCGGTATCCACTGTGGCCTCAGAATCTGCCTTTAGTACTGCTGGTCGTGTCCTTGATCCCTTCCGGAGTTCATTGTCTCCACTTATGGTGAAAGCCCTCATTTGTGGTCAAAACTGGCTCCGTCCTTCATCAGCTCCAATTTGTCTTCGTGCTGCCATGGATGATGTTGAGGAGTTTGAAAAGCTTTATGGAGGTGTGACTATTATTTGTTATATTAAAAAAATGACTTTCTATTTCTTTATTTATTAAAAAAAATTCTGCATGTCTATCATTATTATTAAAAAAAACTAAATGTCTTGGATTCTTGATATATTTATTGTTTTATTGTACATTCTGCATGTCTACTTCTTTCTTTATTAAAAAAAAAAACCTAAATGTCTTGCATTCTTGGCATATTTATTGTTGTATTGTACAAGTGACTTTTATGTTTTTTTAATTTTTTGTTTTTAGAACTCGTGAGTGATGCTGCATTAACGTCGGAACTTGGCATGTCCACACCAACACCGATTGAAGTTGACGATTGACGGGTGGTATAGATGTCGATATGTACACTTTTTGATATGTATAGTTGTACACTTTTGATATGTACATTTTTTTGCTATTAGACACTAGTAGACAGTGGCCTTCATATAGAGATGGGCTTTTATTTTGAGCTTTGACAGTGGCTGGCCTATACATAATACATAGATAATATATGATACATTCGGCAATAGGCAATGACATATGGCCAATTTATTTTGAGTCTTTGGCCAAATATTAAATATGGACAATGTATATGTTGACATTGACATTGACATATAGCCAATCTATTTTGAGTCTTTGGCTATAATGCTATTATGTAGGTAACATATGGACAATATGTGGACATTGACATATTACTAATGAAGTAATGAAATATGCACTAGTTATTTTATTTTGACTTGTACAATTTATTTTTTAATCTTGTTTGTATTTGATGGTTGCTTGTAACAAGTTATAGAATAGTTTGAGGCATTGAGCACTAGAGCAATTTTTTGCTCTAGATTATTTCTGGATTTGTGAATCTGTTTTGACAGGCTGTGTTTGTGCAAATGTATTATGGACAGGTTATATCATGGTGACAAGTTATTTTTTGATTTATGAATATGTGATGTATATTTTAATGAGTATAATAGAAGCTCTAAAGAAGGTTATGAATTTATGATAGGTTGTGATTTATAAATCTGCTATATGTGTTGTATTTTTGGATTTATGAATTTGTAACAGGTTATTATTTTTTTTTTGAAGAATCTGCTATAATGTGTATTTCTAGATTTATGTTGAGCAAAAGAAAGTTATGAAAAATTTCAAATGAAAAGCAGGATGTGATTTTTTTCTTGTTTGTAAAATGCATGTGTAAAAAGGCCCTAAAATGGCCAAAATAGGAAAGGCCCAAATCTGGGCCAAAAGGGCCAAAACAGAAAGCTAAAAAAAGGCCCAAAGACGGCCATTGTCAAAATAGAGAAGGCCCAAATCTGGCCCACAACTGGTTCCTAACAAAGGCCCAAAACAGGTCTCTAAAAAAGATTTAATTAGAGCATAAAAGGGCCATAAAATAAGAGGCTAGAGGCCTAAATACTGCAATTTTTTTTTTTTAAAAAAAGCCCAAATAGAAAATTTTTGGAAAAAAAACTGAAGGCCCAATTGACCCAAACTCCAGGCCCAAAAACCAAAACCGACCGAAAAACCGACCGAAACCGAAATAAACCGAAACCGATGATTTTTCAACTATTTCGGTCAGTTTCGGGTGAGACTTTTAAAAACCGAAAATTTCGGTTTCGGTTGGCTAGATTAATAAAAACCAACCGAACCGAACCGATTACAGCCCTAGCTACAGTGTTCTCTTTCTATTTTTCTGATCCCTTCCTCATGAAGGGTCTCTTACATTATATAGTTCCCTTTGGACCATCTTGATCCTACACTTGTTGGTCATCTAAGCCCTTATTTGAGTACCTGTCCCATCAGACACCCTCTTTGGCTTTCGGTGAGTTGTGGTAGCCAAGGCAACACTGTTCAGAGGTCTTCTCCACATAAATGTGGCTAGAAAAGTAGCTGCAGTGCATTCAATGCGGTGGTAGCAGCTTTCCCTTAGATATTTTTGGGTTCGCCTCCTTCTCGTATGTTTATGATGCACGTCCCTATCACTAGAGCTTCATGGAATGTCACTCTGATCATTGGAATACATATTTGAGCTGTACTTATCGTATCTGAGGAGATATTCCTTATCGGACAACCTTCCCATTTTTATCTTGTTCATTGAATCCTGAGCTTGAACAGTTCTTTACCATTCGTTCCTCCTCGAACCATCCTTGCTCTTGACAAGCCCAAGGCCCAATATATAATTTGGGCCCTTAATCCTACAATAGCCTCTCAAAACTCCGGTTTTTTCCTCTCATCCAAGGAGAAAATTGGGTTTTGAATTTTTAAGAGCTAATTCTACTTGATCCTTTGATTTACACGTATAGGAGTGCCGTTTTACGCTCCCCATAATTGCCACTGATGCTTTGAAGTCCGCAAGGCGCCATTACTTGCTCCAAGTGGCGCTTTGTTCCCTAGATCTAACGGTGAGGCGCAGATCTAACGATTGATCTTTTTCTTGAAATTTTGAGCGGGATAACTCCCACTCATTTTCTCCCTCTATATAAAGCCTTGAGGGAAGTCATTTTCCCTTTACCTTACGAATTTTCAAGTTCTCCAGAGATTTCAAGCACTCTAACTCACTAAACTCTCTACACTCCTAAGTTTCTTTAACTTTTTTCCTTAAGAAACTCCTAAAAGATTTTTCTAAGGGTTCAGGATTTGATTCACTCACTTGTTTTCGTATGTATTTGTTTCTTCGAACTTTCTTTTTCTCCTCGGCCTTCTTCCTTCTTAGAAAACTTTCTCCGTGTCATCTACGTTTGCTTAGATGGGTAGATTCAAGCACTTAGTGGACTCTCCGACCGGTATGGAGGGTTTTAGGGCCAAATACCATATCCCATAGGGAGTGGGCCTACAATATTGTCCCCTAGACCGAATACTTATAGATAGAGAGGAGGGTGAAGTTGTCATTCCAATGATCGCCTTTATAGAGGGAGAAGTGACACTTCCCATGAGTAGGATAACCAGAGACTACCTGCTCAATCATAGGTTGTGTCCCCATCAGTGTACTCCCAATCTGTTTAGAGTCCTAGGGAGTGTAGATGCCTTGAACGATCAGATGAACTTAGGGCTCATATGGCACGAGGTCATTCACATGTACAAGTGCCATTCCCTTGCCAGTGTAGGATATTACCTCAAATCCCGGTTTGATGTCGTTAGATTGATATCCTGCCTTCCTAAGTTCAACAAGGGCTTGAAGGATGATTATCTAGTCGTCTTCGGGGAGTGGCATGACTATCTTCACTGCCCAGTTCGGGCAGGAAAACCAGGTGGGGTACCCTAGGAGTAGGTCCCTTAGAAAGGACTTTAACCTTTTTAGTTTTTACTTCTATTTAAAAAAAAAAAAAAAAAAAACTCTGCTTTAACATTCCGCCTTCTTGGATAAGAGTTTTTATTGATCTAACCAAAATCTTCTCATCAGATGTTTTTGCAGATAAAAACTACGTCTCTCTGAGACTCAGTTTTGTCAACGTATCAGGTCTCAACAAAGTGCTGAGATCCAAGATATTCATAAGCGAAGACAGACAGCTACGAGCCGCTCATTTGATTTTGGAATACGAGCCCCTATCTTGCATATTTTAGAACGTAGGCTAGGCAATAAGGGCGGGTGACCCCAAATTGAATCGCATAGACATTTCTAAGTTAGGGTTTTTGGCTCGGAGAGACCTTCCACCTGTTGCACTACCACTTCAACAAGTTTTGCCCAAGGTAGCAGCAGCGTCAAGGGAGAGGAGGTCGCGTCTTCTCATCTATCACTCGATGAGGAGATAAACAAATTCCATTTTAAAGAAGGAGAGATTCAAGAGGCTTCCTTAGTTAACATTTCGGACGTCGAGGAGGAGGCTGATAGGCACTTGGGTGTTCACTTCCCTACACTGGTAGTTACCCGTTTAGATAGCACCTCTGAAGAAGAAGAGGACGAGATGGTACTGAACCGAGGGAAAAGAAGCCTGTGAGACCTCATGGCTGCGAGGAACAAGGGGACAACTTCACAAGAAGTCCCCAAGTCCTAAGTTCCTCCTACTCTTCCCCCTCATCCTCCTTCACTCCCCACCAACCTCGGATTAAAAGCCATTCCTAATTTGAAGAAAAGGCTGATCGAGGACCTTAAAGAAGGGGAGGTGGGCCCTCAGAATGGGACAAAATAACAGAAGGTGGCTAAAGACGCTCGGGACAAGAGGCCCAACTTTATGGACAGTCGGGAGGAGCAAAACAAGGCTGATGCGCGCATGCCGCAACGCACCTAGTCTCCTCGGTTGGAGATGGATGGGACTGCCATCCCTTGGAATGCCTCAATCAGAGACTTCCAAAGGGGGCGTGCAGGATATATTGCTGAAGCCTTGGGGCGGCCTCTTTTGCTCCCCAGGGACATGGAGGCTTACAGGCGCTTCAAGCAAAATGACTTCTTTCTGTCCCTGAAAAAGGACCTCGCCATGGTAAGCAATCTATCATATCCTTGAAGTTAAACATTAAGTTATATTTTCATTCTTTCTTTACATTTTTACTCATGTGATTTTTCCATTGTCTTTGGGCAGGTTGCTCAGCAAGTTTTTGTGGTCGAGGAGTGGGTTCACGACGCTCGAAATGAGGCTAACGCTGAGGCCCTCTCCTATGCTGATGTTGAAAAATCCTTGGGGGCCCTTAAACAAGATCAGGTTGAGCTATCCGAGAAGTTGAAAGCAACGGACTAGGCTCGCCTGAGTGCCGAGGCGGGTCTAAAGACCGTGAAAAGGTAGGCTGAGGATCAGTGCCAAAAACTGCACCTGACCAAGATAGATCTGGCCACCCAAAGGTAGTTGGTCATAGATTTTAAGGTTGAGTTGCAGAAGGCCAAGGAGGCAGCTCAACTAGCCAAGGAAGCAGCCGAGGTTGAGAAGCAAGCCTCTTACCTACTCGGCGTGGAGGAGACGCAAATTAGGCTCGCTGAGGAGCTTTCAGAGGTATGCAGGGATTATTGCAATGTGACATGGGATAAGGCCATTAGCATTGTAGGAGTCCCTGCAGACTCTATTTGGAGGCAGCCTGGGAGCATATATTATTACCCAGATATCCATAAAGTCCCAAGTGCCATCTCCTCTCCCTTTACCCCTGCTTTAGAGACTTCTGAACAGCCCTTGACTATCCAAGCTACTCTTCCTCTCCCTAAGACTTTGAAGGGATCCAACTAAGCTGGTGATCAAGGCTAGGGGGCTGAAGGGGACAAAGACAAGGGTAAGGGCAAGGAGAAAAAGCCCTCATCAGAAGCCAAGAACGTTGTCAAGGACAAGGAAGCTGCAGCAAAGGCGAAGGAAGCAGAGGCCAAGACCAAAGAAGCTGATCCTAAGGCCAAGGACGCTCCTACTTCCCAGCCAAGCTAGAAAGAAAACCCTCCTACTCCTAAGGCCAAGGCTTAGCACTTAGGATTTTCTTTACAATTTCTTTTGTAGTAGTTTTTTTTTTTAATGACATTCTGTCAATGTATATAATGTATTCCCTTTTTCATTTAATGAGATTGTTTTTCTCTTCATCTCTTGCACTTTTACTTTATGTGCTTTGAGGCGTATTACTATCATGAATAGCATTGAACTGTTGTTGCTTTATCTTTAGTAAAAACTAATAACAATACATTGCTAACAATTTAATCAATTTAACCAAGTAACAACAATAGAGAAATTTACCACATATCTGCACTATGAATTGATCTTTCTGTAATGAAAGTTAGATCTAATGAAGATAAGTAATATACTTTGTAAAGAATAAGAGGGGCAGATATCCTTCACTCTACCCAACGCTTAGATAAACAACTAAGGACTTTAACTTGCTCAGAGCCATCAATTTGAGGAGTTGGTTATAATCTTGGATTTGCCTTGACACTTAGAAGGATGCCAGCAAGTATTAACTTAGCCAGAGCATGTAGTCTAGGGAACCAGGCCTGACTAAGGTTTTGTTTAATACTAAGAAAAAACGAATAGATAGATGTCTTTAAGTATTAATTTTACCAAAGTATGTGGTCTGAGGATCCTGACATAACTTAGGCTCTGTTTAACACTTAGAAAAGATGTCAATAAGTATTAATTTGGCCATAGCATGTGGTCTGACGAGCCAAGCATGACTTAGGTTTTATTTAGTACTTATAAAGATGTCATAGAGTGTTAATTTCTCCAAAGCATCTGGTCCGAAAAGCCAAGCATGGTTAAGGTTCTGTTTAATCACTTATAAAGATATCAACAAGTATTAATTTGGCCAAAGCATGGGGTCTGAGGAGCCAGGCATGACTAAAGTTTTGTTTAATACTTGGATAAAGATGTCATTAAGTGTTAATTTCCCCAAAGCATCTGGTTCGAGGAGTCAGGCATGACTAAGATTTTGTTTAAACACTTATATAAGATGTCATTAAGTGTTAATTTCCCCAAAGCATCTGGTTTGAGGAGCCAGACATGACTAAGGTTCTATTTAATCACTTATAAAGATGTCAACAAGTATTAATTTGGTCAAAGCATGTGGTCTGAGGAGCCAAGTATGACTAAGGTTCTGTTTAATATTTGGATAAAGATGTCATTAAGTGTTAATTTCCCCAAAACATCTGGTCCGAGGAGCTAGGCATGACTAAGATTCTGTTTAATTACTTATATAAGACGTCATTAAGTGTTAATTTCCCCAAAACATCTAGTCTGAGGAGTTAGGTATGACTAAGGTTCTGTTTAATCACTTATAAAGATGTCAACAAGTATTAATTTGGCCAAAGCATGTGGTCTGAGAAGCCAAGCATAACTAAGATTATGTTTAATACTTGGAAAAAATTAATAAAGGGAAGTACAATGCCTTTATAAAACAAATGAACATATTGACAAATGAAAATTTCATTAATAATAATACATTTTCAGGTTGTTTACATTCTAAGGGCGCGATATTACATGCTCATCTAAGTCTTTTAGAAAATATGCTCATATACCAGCCACCGAGGTGATGCGATATGGTCCTTCCCAATTGGGCCCTAACTTTCCCCACGTTGGGTTTTTCACAATACCCAGAACTTTTCTCAACACCAAGTCATCGGGCACTAATGGTCTCAGCTTTACATTAGCATCATAACTTTGCTTGAGTTTGTGTTGGTAGTATGCCAATTAAACCATTGCACTTTCTCTTCTTTCTTCAATAAAGTCTAAGCTCTTTTCTAGCAACTCATTGTTACTACTCGGATTGAATGAGCTGATCCTTAATGTTGGGAAGCCAGTTTCTAAAGGAATGACAGTCTTAGCTCTATAAGTCATTGAAAAGGGGGGTCTCTCCTGTTGACTTGCGAAGTGTAGTTCTATACGTCCAGAGGACATATGACAACTCTTCTACCTATTTTTCCTTCGCGTCATTTAGCCTTTTCTTGAGTCCGTTCACTATGACCTTGTTTACAGCCTCGGCTTGTCCATTTCCTTAAGGATAAGCTGGAGTAGAATATCTATTTGTAATTCCAAGATCACAACAGTATCTCCTAAAAGATTTGCTATCAAATTGAAAACCATTGTCTGAGATGAGAGTACGAGGGATCCCGAATCGTGTGACAATGTTTTTCCAAACAAATTTCTTGGCATCCACGTCCTTGATATTTGCCAAAGGCTTAGTTTCAACCCATTTGGTGAAGTAGTTCGTGCCGACTAGCAAATACCTCTTGTTTTCCTGCTGCCTTGAGGAAATGGCTAACGATGTCTAAGTCCCATTGAGCAAATGGCCAAGGGTTGGATAGGAGGTTAAGGACTCCTCCTAGTTAATGTATATTTGGTGCAAATCTTTAGCATTGATTATATTTCCTCACATATTCCTGCGCTTCTTTCTGCATATTTGGCCACCAATAGCATTGAGTGATGGCTCTGTGAGACAAAAATCTGCCTCCTGTATGGCTTCCACAGATCCCTTTATGTAATTCCTCAAGGAGTAGCTCTGATACTTCAGGGTGAATGCAGAGTAGATATGGCCTAGAAAAAAAAGCGCTTGTACAATTTTTGGTCCTCGGATAGCCAGAAACGAGGTGCCTTTCTCTATACTTTATTAGCTTCTAATTTATCCTCCGGCAAGATGTCCACTCTCAAGAATAGTACTCTGGGATCCATCCAGCTAAGCCCTACTCTGACTTGTTGAACATGGACGACCTTTCCTTTTACCTCCGTAGGTTTGCACAAGTCTTCTATAAGGATAACCCAAGGTAAGCTCTGCGTTGAGAAGGTTGCAAGCGTGGCTAGGGAATCAGCATGTGTGTTTCCACTTTTAAGGACGTGCAGCAGGCTGAATGATTCAAAACTTGATTGCAAATACCGAACTTGACTTAAGTACCCTTGCATTTTCTCATCTCTTGCTTCTAACTTACCCTTCACTTGGCCAACAACCAATTTTGAGTCCGAGAACATCTTTATTGCCTTTCCCCCTATTCTTTGAACCATGGACATTCCTTCAAGCAGAGCTTCATATTCAACCTCATTATTTGTAGCCGAAAAGTCCAATCTTAGTGACTTTTCAATGGTGATTTGTTCAGGAGAAACAAGAACTAGCCCCACTCTGGAGCCCCTTTGATTTGCTACACCATCAACATATACCTTCTAGAATAAAGGTTCTTGCAGGGAGATTGTGCCAATTGATTTTCTATCTATATTTTGTGTCGCTGCCACTTCTTCTAATGGGGGTTCAGTGAACTCGGCCACAAGGTCCGCGAGGAGTTGGCCCTTAACAAAGGTACAAGGCATGTACTTGATGTCAAAAGTCCCTAGAACTATGCCCCATTTAGCAATCCCCCCCCCCCCCCCCGTGTAATCAGCACTTCAAAGTATAGCCTTGAGTGGAAGCTGAGTCAGGACAACAACTGTGTGTGCTTGGAAGTGATGGGGAAGTTTTCGTGTAGCATGCACCACCACCAAGATGGTTTTCTCCAATGGCAGATAACGAACCTCTGCCTCATGTAGTGACTTGCTCACATAGTAAACTGGTCGTTGTATGCCACTGTCAACTCGTATCAATACCAAACTTATAGCATAAGGAGCTACAGTGATATAGGCAAACATGACCTCATCCATCTTAGGACTGGACATGATAGGCAACTGAGATAGATATTCTTTAAGTTGCTGGAAAGCCAAAGCACACTCCTCGGTCCACTCAAATCCTTTCCACTTATTCATCAAGAGGAAGAAGGGTCTACACTATCGATTGACCGAGAAATAAATCGGTTCAAGGCAGCAGTCTTTTCGGTAAGCTTCTGGACCTCTTTGGGATTCCGAAGTGGTTGTAGAATGTTAATGGCTTTGGTTTGATTGAGATTGACCTCAATTTCTCTGTGAGTTACCATGTAACCCAAGAACTTGCCTGATCCCACACCAAATGAGCACTTGGAAGCGTTTAGGTGCAACTTGTGTTTCCTTAGAATTTCAAAGATGTTTCTAAGGTCTCCCACATGCTCAGACATCACCTTGCTCTTCACCACCATGTCATCTATATATATCTCAATACTCTTACCCAACTGTGGTTCAAACATTCTCGTCATCATCCTTTGATAGGTAGACCTCACGTTCTTTAAACTGAAGGGTATCACTTTATAGTGGTAGTTTCCAATGGAAGTGACAAAAGTTGTCATTTCCTGATCGTTTAGGGCTAGTGGTATTTGATGGTATCCTTGAAAGGTGTCTAAGAAGCTCATCTGACAGTGTCCTACCGTTGCATCCACCAACTGATCTATTCGAGGCATAGGGAAGGGATCTTTTGGGCAAGCCTTATTCAGATCTGTGAAATCCACACACACTTGCGACTTCCCGTACTTCTTTTTCACCACCACAGTATTGGCCAGCCATTTCGGGTAGAAAACTTCCTTAATAGCCCCTGCCTACTTGAGCTTCATCACCTCATTTCTGACAGCTTCTATATGTTCCTTGGAGAGGCGCCGAGGTGACTGCCTTTTGGGAGTGATGGATGAGTTAACATTTAAATGATGGCAGATGAAGCTCGGGTCTACCCTCGGTGCTTCGTAAGCATTCCATGCAAATACGTCAATATTTTTCCTAAGAAATTCTACTAGCTCTTCCTTCTCCTGGAGGGGCAGTTGAATTCCGATCAGAAAGAACTTCTCCTTGTCATCATAGACCATAACCGTTTCTAAATCTTCACATTTTGTCTCTTCGGCTGGTCCATTTATAGGCAATACCGGAGCCTTTGATTGCTACGAGCCCCCTCCAACAGAGGCCGAGGACTCAGCTTTAAGTTGATGTAAGACGGCAGCCACTAGGCATTGCCTAGCTGTGGATTGACTCCCTACGATTTCTTCAATGCAACCACCCAACAGATATTTCACCTTCCAATGCAAAGTGAAAGAGACGGCCTCTAAAGCATAAAGCCAAGGTCTGGCTACAATGGCCGGGTAGGGAGAATAGACATCCACCACAATAAAATTTACATCCACCAATTCTAAACCAGCTTGCACGGGTAGTCTTATCATACCCCTTGGAATGACTACCTTCCCATCAAAACTTACCAAAGGAGAATTGTAGGTCGTCAAGTCCTCGGGTCTCAAATTCAGCCCCCTGTATAAGTCAGGGTACATAATTTCGACACCACTACCTTGGTCCACTATGACCCTCTTCACGTCATACCCACCAATCTTGAGCATGACCACCAAAGCAACATCATGGTGCTGTATGGTCCTAATTTTATCCTCGTTTGAAAAACTTATTGCCGGTTGAATATCCCTTCTAGCCCTCTTCAGCTCTAGATTATCCTCCTCAGCGAACGGCCGAGCTACAGACATCACTCTAGAGGGACAAGAACCGGTCCTCCTAGGAGTAGCAAAGATGACATTGATCGTTCCCAGAAGAGGTCTTGAAGAAGCATCTTTCCGGAGACCCAAACCTATCTGGCCCGCCCGGCCACTGGAATGGTGCAAAAGCTGCTTCAACTTTCCTTTTCAGACCAGATGGTCCAAATGGTACTAGCAATAAAGGCTTTAGTTGCGCCTCATGTGGATTCCAGCCATCTCGTTTGGCCATTTGAAGAATGGCTCATTTTTAATCTTCTCCAAAACTTAATGCACTGGTTCTCGGAACATCGCATTAACCGCCTGAGTATTGGCAAATCCTGATTGCCCAGCAAAGTCTCTCCGAGGCCGGTTGTTATTGTTGTACTAGTCCGACCTAAAATCCCTGCTCTCTTGAGGGATAACCTTAACTTTTCCTTTCCCCAGCTGCTGGTCTTCCTCAACCCTCTTATACTTATCAATTCGATTTATGAGTTGGCGCACACTGGTGACAGGTTTGCCAGTCAAAAACTTCCTTAAACCGTGCTCAGTTGGGAGGTCGGCTTTGAAGGTGCTGATGGCCACATCATCAAAGTCACCATCAATCTCGTTGAACATTTCCCAGTATCGGTCCGAGTACGTCTTCAGAGTCTTCCCTTCTCACATGGATAAGGATAATAGGGAATCAATGGGCCGAGGGACCCTAGTACACGTAATAAAACGAGAGCCAAATGCCCAGGTGAGCTCCTTGAAGGAATCTATAGAATCTTCCCTTAGGCCGTTGAACCATCTCATCACAACGGGTCTCAGACTGGATGGGAATACCTTGCACATTAAGGTTTCGTCCTTAGAATGGACAGTCATTCTCTGACTGAAATAGCTCACATGCTCCACCGGGTCCGTTCGTCCATTGTAGATGGTGAACGTTGGCTGATGGAAATGTCGAGGAAGAGTTGCTCCTTCAATCCTCCGCATGAAGGGCGACTTGGAAATTTGGTTCAACGCTCTGCTCATAGCATCGTTTCCCAGTCCTCTGTGAGTTAGGCTCTTGTATCTGCGCTCACGATGGTGTTCCTCTTCATATGAGAAAGACTCATTAGGAGGAGTCCTTAATCTACGTCGATAACTACCATCCTTCTCATCATCAGAAGAGGAGTCAGATCGGGAGGGAGTTCGTCTTCATCGTGCATGACATAATTCCTTCTTTAGATGGTCAATTTCCCTTTGCATGGCTCTATTATTCTATTCCTGAAAGACGTGACTCCTAACTCGAGAATGACTTTTACTAGTATGTGTGGTATGTATGCTACCTTCTCGATCTCGCTTGAGTTCAAGGTTAAGGAAGTCATCTTGTCGCTGGGAACCCATGGATTCTTGTTGATGGGGACCTGATCCTACCATAGATGACCGTTGCAGTTGCTGTTGCACAAGTTCTTCCCACAGACGACGCCAATTGTAAGGACATGTTTTGCAGCCCAAACTCAAGATGTATGCGATCTTGGCCTAGTGAGCCTAGTATAATAAATTTGTAGAGAGTGGGTCAAAGAACTAGGCCCTATGGACAACGGCTAGTATGGATTTAAATGATGATCAAACAAGAACAAGAAGCACCGATCTGAATCAATTCATTGTCCAAGGAGGTAAGTCTTTATATAAATCAACTAGACTGAATACAAGTATAATTTTGATAGCTACAGTGTTCTCTTTCTATTTTTCTGATCCCTTCCTCATGGAAGGTCTTTTATATTATATAGTTTCATTTGGACCATCTTGATCCTATACTTGTTGGTCATCTAAACCCTTATTTGAGTATCTGTCTCATTAGACACCCTCTTTGGCTTTCTATGAATTGTGGTAGTCAAGGCAATACTGTTCAGAGGTTTTCTCCACATAAATGCGGCCAGAAAAGTAGCTGCAGTGCATTTAATGTGGTAGTAGCAGCTTTCTCTTAGATATTTTTAGGTTCCCCTCCTTCTCATATGTTCATGATGCACGTCTCTATCACTAGAGCTTTATGGAAGGTCACTTTGATAATTGGAATACATATTTAATTTGTACTTATCGTATCTGAGGAGATATTCCTCCTTGAACAAAGTTCCCATTTGTATCTTGCTCATTGAATCCTGAGCTTGAACAGTTCTTTACCATTCGTTCCTCCTCGGACCATCCATGCTCTCGGACAAGCCCAAGGCCCAATATATAATTTGGGCCCTTAATCCTACAAATGTCTTTTCTATACTCAAAAATAAATAAATAAATGAATAAATCACTATGCGTGTAATTTAATTGAATGGAAGAGAAAAACATCTCAAGTTTTATTTTTGAATTATTAAAAAAAAGGTGATTTTTGATGTACTCCTTTTTTTTAATGATTTATTTATTTATTTATTTATTTATGTTGGTGTTTGAATTGTTTTCCATTCACATCTGTTTATACTGCATTTTTTTTCTTTTCATTTTAATGAATGTCTTTTCTATGTTCAAAATAAAAATCAAAATGCGTGTGGTTTAATTGGATAGAAGAGAAAAATGTCTCAAATTTTATTTTTTGAATTATTAAAAAAAAGTGATTTTTAATGTACTCCATTTTTTCTTTTTAATGATTTATTTATGTTGGTGTTTGAATTGTTTTCTCTTCACATTTGTTTGTATTGCCTTTTTTTTTTTTTTCATTTCAATGAATGTCTTTTCTATGTTCAAAATAAAAATCACTATGCGTGTGGTTTAATTGGATAGTAGAAATAAATGTTTTAAATTGAGATGAATGAAAAATTCTGACACTAAACAAAAAAAAGCCTCAACACACGCGCAAAGCGCGTGTGATGAGGCTAGTATATATATGTAATGTTACTTATTATTACTTAATGCGCAACCTGTTGTTTAATAATTTATAAATATTTATACTAGTTTGCCTCCTGTGGGGAGTGGAAAGATCCCCATCCAAATTAAAGCCCACAAATGAAATGGGCCACCGAAATGAGATTGGGCTAGGTTTGGCTGTAAGGGGGAAGTCCAAGAAGGGAATAGGCTTTAAGAAAAATGAAGTTAAACCTTACGCCTGAGAAGGGAAATGCTACAATATGGTGACTCCTGTGAAGAGAATGGAAGGATAACCATGTGCTCAGTCAGTTGCACAAATGATCCACATGCTGCCACCAAATGGCACTAGGAATCGTGGGAAACTTCCAGAACACGCAAGAAGATTGAAAATTTTTATCTCTACCTCAATTTGGGAGCCCTCACTTAACCTCTGTTGCATTAAATGCATGTAAGATAGCCTGAACAATAAAAATATCTCACTAAAGGTAGAGTTCAGGGATAAGGAAGGGGAAGAAACCAATAAAGTAAAAAAAAATATCTTTGAAGACTAGGCCGGTAGTGTAACAACTGTAAAAGTAGGAGCAGGAGTGAGGCTTATAAAGAAGAGGAAAGTTCAGTGGAGTGGGGGGGATGGGCTTTAGAGGAGAAGAAGAAAAATCTATCTAGGGAGAGTAATAGAAGTAGAAAGAGAGAGAAACACCAAGGGTGTCACCACAGGAACAAGAAAGTTTTATATAGTAGCATCTGTAACTATAATTGTAACATGAATGGTCAAAGAAATCCACTGCTTGTGTTTCCCTTTGTGGAGTGTTTATTCCTTGTTGTTTATTTGTATTTAAGTTGTGTGAACTGTTATAGGAAAATTCCGAGGTGAGTATCGCTACACCTCCCATAGCTGATAGCTCAATGTGGCAATGGTTGGAGAAAACCAAAACCTAAAATGAGAGTTGATTGCTGTTCTGATCAACCGTAGCCTTTATCCTTTCTAAAATGACTGTAAATGCGTCATGGGCGTTTTGTGAATTATTGCAGGTTATGTTGGTGATCCTGAAGCAACTTCTGCCACCTTAGTAGCTGATGGGTGGTTGAGAACAGGTGATCTTTGCTATATTGATGAGGAAGGTTTCCTTTATGTTGTAGATAGGCTTAAAGAATTGGTTAAATGTAAGGGACACCAGGTATTTCTCTTTCCATCTCTTCATACTATATGTTATGTCTTTAAAGAAATTCACCAGGGCTCATGAATTGCTTTGTACATATAAATTATGCAGGTAGCTCCTGCAGAGCTGGAACATGTGCTTCAATCTCATCCGGAGATAGTTGATGCTGCTGTTATACCGTAAGTTTTTTAACTTCCTAGGATTTTGAAAACCCACAAACAAACAAAGAAGACAAAGTTTCTAACATGGTTAAACCCTCATAACCTACAACTACAGATTGTGTTTTTTTTTTCTTTTGTGAGGGGGGGAGGGGGGGCGGTATCAATCCCAATCTAGAGTTAAACCTTAAATTCTCTGGCAGTCTTTGTTAATAACATTTTTCTCATTAGCAAACTTAAAGATAGCGATAGTGACTAGGAGAAATATTCTTTAAACTTTCTTGGGTTTACAAGAGCCCGAATATTTGTTAAGATTGAATTTTATAATACACTAAATTCTTTATTGATTATTTATTTATTAAAAATAGTTTGTTTACCTGATTTCATCGTTAGCAACAATTGCAAGGACGTCATTAGAGGTAAGTGAAACAAAATCCTCCGAAAACTCACCCCAAAGTTTTCAAATGGATTCAATCTTCTTGCTTTGTTTTAAGAAAAGGTTTTGGATGGCGAAGAGGTTTACATTAATTGATATTGCTATGATACTGTATGAAGTATTAATACAAATTATTTGTCCAACCTTTTGCATTTTACTTTATAATCCATCAATTATAGTACACCATGTTAAAATTTTATTTTTTTCAATTTTAAACTTTGTGTATTTATATAAAGTGAAAAGATTTATATAACAAAATGTGATTAGTGGAGTATAAAGTGGAACACTACATACATGGGATTTGAATTCATGAAATGCTAGAAACAAAGAAAATAATACAAGGGGTTCAATTTTTTGTTTTTTTCCTTTTTGGTTGCATTTTTTGTTAAAATTGTGTCTTATCTATATAGATACAACACAATTTTAACAAGTTGGTTTTTAGTAATTACTCTTTGTTATTAAGTCAAGACACCAATTTATTTTTTGTGTAGATGTGATTCAAACCCTAAATCTCTTGTTCAGCAACAAGAGATTTTATAATTTAAAACAACGTTGAGTTTTTATTTTAGTAGATTGTTGAGTTTAAGTACATTAAGAAACAATTATTTTGTATCTATTTCTTATGTTTATATTATAATAAGTTAATAACACTAAATATATGCTAGTTCGAATTTTCATATATTACTTAATTTAGTTTTTGAATTATTATTATTTCTTATCCTCGAAATGGTGGAAATTTCAAATTTGATTCATACTTTGGTCTTCCCAAAGTTGAAATTTTGGTTCCATCCCTGACATCATATATAAAATTTTTATTGTTAATCTTGTGTATTATATTCGATTATTAAAATTTCATTTAAATTGGTAGATACCCATGATGAAGAAGTTGGTCAGGTGCCAATCGCTTTTGTGGTGAGACAACCTCAAAGCAACCTTGATGAAGCAGAAATAATGGATTTTGTTGCAAAACAGGTGTCTTCATGATCACTAAAACAAAACTCCAATTGATAAAATAATCAATTTTTGGTTTGTTAATTAGGAATTTTCTCTTGATTGCAGGTTGCACTATACAAGAAAATAAGGCGTGTAACATTTGTCAACTCCTTACTTTGTGCGGCTGGAAAATTATTGAGAAAGGATTTGAGGAAGATTGTTACTTTGAGCTCTTCTTCTAGGTTGTGATTTTTTGTTGTGCAATGTATAGTAAACATATGAAACTCGCCAATCATTTCTGATGGTGATGATGATAAATATGTACTAATTAGTTTGTTGAATTAATTAAAGTTTCAAGGTAAAGTCTACCATTGCGATGAGATATTGCTAGGTTTGAGCAAAAACCTTTGTGAAGATAGAATTCTTTTCCCTCACCCATTAGAGCAGTTTGTGAGGTCTATTCCCTCTCCCACCTCTAATTTGCAATGCAAAAAATGTCCAAAACTCTAGGATGTAGAGTTTGGAGGTTATTTTGTATTTTCCTCTTTTAGTTTTTGGTTAATTACATTTTGTAGACTTATATTTTTGGTCAAATTCATTTATTAATTTGTTATTTTGTAATGAACCCAAACCGTCTGCAACAAGTCCAGCTCAACCCAATTAAGATGGACATGAGTGAAGATCCAAAGCATGTGAATTTATAAATAAATCAAGAACAAATAGCAAGACAAACTGACAAACCCAAGAATGCTTTGTTAATTAGTCACAGGCTGTTGTACAATTAGTTAGTTGGTTAAAGAGACAATTTTGATCTTTACATGATACTTGCATTGTTGTATCCCTTGTCTAACTCTATCTTTGGTTCGAAGGAAATTGATTTTCGGAAAATATTTTCTACTTTTACAGATGTTTGGGGCGACAGAAGATGTTAGCTAACTAAGAATTGTTTTCCGGTTTGCCATAAAGGAAATTATGGCGGAAAATGATTTACGCTTTCATTTCCTGTAAAACCATTTTCCGCCTCATCCAAAACTTATCAACCGAATCTCCACCCCCCACTATTTTCCACCCAACCACCACCTTCTACTAACATATTCGGTCTTCAATGGCCAACCACCACCGCCAACGGCCAGTGGCTACCAGGCTCTGCCATCGCCGGTCCTCTAATCTCGATTTTTTCATCGAAAATTTTCTCATTTTTTTTTTATTATATATGTGTTTAGGAGATGAGAAAATGTGAGAAAGTTGTATAAAATATATTTTCTATAGTATTTTCAGGAATGCAACCAAACACTAGAAAATATTTTCCAAGGTATTTTTAGGAATGCAACCAAACACTTGAAAACAATTTCTTTTCCGGAAAATACTTTCTATTGAACCAAACACAACCTAAATACTAGGAGCGGTGTAACAATTCTAAGAGCACCCATATAAGAGAGTCTATAATTGAAAAATGTGTAAAATTTATATAGTTTTATCTAAAAATGACTCACATCAGTTAATGTATAATTGTATAAATTTATATATTTTTGCTACAGTAATAGTGTAAATTTACACTAACATTATTTATTTTGCATTTATTTATTTTATTCCTTCTTTATGATTCTGTTGATGAAGGAAGACAACGAATAATGATTATCTGTTAAGAAAATTAAACAATTTTAAAAAATTAAGAAAAATGATATTTTAATCAAATGTGACGTAAAATGGATAATCTTTTTTTTTTTTTTAGGAACTAAAATAAATAATCTAATCTAGTGTTTTTTGTAAAGTAAGTAAATAAAATAGAAAAAGTAAGTTTTATATTAAAATAGAAAAAATAATAATAAACATTGATGCAATTTCTCTACTTTTGCTCTAGGGTCTTTCCTAAATTCACTTTCTTTTTCTTCAAAGGGTGACTTCAAAAAATACTTCAAAAAATGCTTACAGCTCACTAACAGTTTTAAGGGTTTGGCTTACCTCCAGTACTTTTTAAACTGGAATAAAAGATGGAGATTAAAACCCACTGCCACTTGCTATTGTATATTTAAAACAAAAAAACATGTAGTTAAAAAAGTATTGGAGGTAAGCCAAACCCCAGTTTTAATGAATTATCAAGATTTGACCTGGTAGTTATTTAGTCAAGATTCAAACCACAAGATTTGTGTGGATAAACATAAATAGAGCGATAAATAACCAATACACCCACACCAAGAAAATGATCGATTCATAATGAAAATGTGCCAACTATACCAACATAGTTCTACTGTACTCATTACATGTGATTTGTGTGTGTAATGATGCTATTTTTTATTTGTTATTATTTGTATAAATTCTTACTCACATTGAAACACTACTTCTACTTCCACATTGAAATACTATCCCATGTTCTTTCTAAAAAACTACCCGGCCACCCATTATTTTGTTAGGAAAAAAAAAAAAAAAAAAAAAACTCTTCCATGTGCAACGTTTTAAAATTCATGTAAATCAAAAACCAAAAACTCTTCCATGTGCAACGTTTTAAAATTCAAGTAAAACAAAAACAAAAAACCTTCCAATTATCTACCCACGTTCCTATTGAAAAAAAAAAAAAAAAAAAAAGCACTCCTCATGTTGAAATAACACTTTCCATCCACTATAAACAAAAATTTCTCAGTAGTTGAACTTCTCACAAACACAAACTCTTCCCTATGTGTAATAGAATTTTTGTCAGCAATCTCAATCGTTTGTTACATCTATTCTTATTCCTAATTGATAACCAAATTCTGTGAGTCGGCTACTTCTTTATATAAAAGCAGCGAGCGTGTGGTTTAATTGAGTAGAAGAGAGAAACACACTGGAAACTAAAAGAGAAAAACACGTTCTTTGAGTGATACATCTATTGAAGTGTGCTACAGTTGAAGTGAAAAAAAATTGTTCTACAATCTTGCTTTATTTCATTAAAAGGTATGTAACTTTTCTTCAAGGTATTGTTATTTTTTTTGGGAGTTTATGATTGCTGTAATTAAGTATCATAATCATGGTTTTAAAAACTGGAACGGACAAAGAACCGAAAAATGGATTGATTACCGGTTTTATAGTTCGACCGGGGTCGGATCGATGGTCGAACTGATGATGTCATAATTAATATAATTTAAATAATTTTTATATGAATTTTGAATTTTAATAACTTATTTTAAGAAAATATAAAATATAATTGTGGGGGGACGATTCGCGGCGGACCGTGACAGTGTTGGGTTCGCGCGTAAGAGGGCCCCAACAATATCATTTGTAGAGCGTGGGTTTGAAAGGCTAGGCCTTGATCGATGAGCGGTGGGCTTTTCGTGGTATTTGTGCGTGTCTAGGTTATATTCACCCATGGAGTCTTCCTCCTGGAGGTGGGCTGGGAGGCTCTGGTTTTTGGCCATTTTTCCCAGCCCCTTCTTTAGGCTACTGATTTTTCCTTTTATATTCCCTTGTGTTCACTGTCCTTCGTCCACGTATAGGGTCAGCATTTCCAAGGTTGATATTTGTCCCATCAGCTTTCGCTCAAAGTCGTTGGGGGTGGTTGTAAAAAGTCTAAGAATGCGGCTCTGTCAGGTTCAGAGCATTGAATGGCAGTAAGGGCAGCTTTCCCTTGATATTTCAGATCTTTCTCCCAAGTTTCAGTCGTATACCGTTCTTACCCTCCTCTTTGAGGGGGAACTTTGGGTCTGCCGAGGACCGAACTGCCCTCGGCAACATCTGGAGGCTATTTTGTCGAGTTTGGGCCATAGCCCTCCTCGGCTTGGGCCTTTGGGTTCTCCCCGGGTAGATGGGCCTGGCCCATAAATTATTTGGGCCCCACAATAGCCCCTCAAAACCCGGCTGTCCAACCTCTGGGTTGGAAAGGGGGGTTTTGGTGATGCCGGACCTCTTCTTACGGCCCAATCAACCCGGCCTACTAATAATGTTGGCGGCTCTTCATCTGCCCAAGAAACGCACCGGTCTAAGAGACAGTTTTTTGATTTCGCGCTCGATGCGTCCTTACCGTTTGGATATCCAAAACGCGCTTTTAATGGCCGCTATTTACGAGACTGCTTTAATTCGGCAGTTTGTTTTGACGAGGTAGAGAAGTGGAACCGGCGTGTTTGGGTTTGCAGAGTCCTTTGGAGATCTGAACCTATTAAATGCCCCCCGCTCCGCCCTCTGTATAAATAGGACAGGAGGAGGTTATTGTTTTTGTAAAGAATCCATTTTCATCCCTCTGAGAGTCGAAATACTTGGCCTCCCCTAGGGTTCATTTTACCCACTGGTTTGCACACTAAATCGTGATACACTTCACCATAACAACGAGCGATGCAAGAGCCAAAACCCTCCCATAAACGCCACGTTCCAATAAAGCTCATAATGGCTCGATCGGGACAGGGATGGCGAAGACTTAAAATCAGCTTCACCCCTCTTTCAGTCAAAATCCGAAGCAGGGACTCGTCACGTCAAACTTTCGGCGTGACTGAGACGAGAATATCCATCATCGGTACCAACCGCTCTCTTATGAGCATACATAGTATGGCCCCGGCGTGTTAGGAGTCAGGACCGAGGCAGGGACTAAGTGTCTCTGCTTCTTCCTCTCTTTGCTCACTGGTGGCCCTCTCCGCCTCCCTTCTCTAGTCTTCCCAGCACCAGATTCATCCTGGTGTTTTCACTTCTCCCTCTTTTGCTCCTTTTTCTTTTTTTTTTTCATTTTTTCTCTCTTCTTCTCCTCCTTCTTTACTCATGTCCTCCACCTTCTTCATTCATCTCCTCCATCTTCTTCATTGATTTCTTCCTTACTATTTCCTTCTCCGTCGTTTTTCTAAAGGAAGGTTCTTATCGTTATATGAGCAGTATTGAGGCAGAGATTGAAGAGACTTTGAAGACGAGTTTAAAAGACGCCTGACAGTTTACTTATCTGCACTACGGTTGTAATTGTTGCTCGGGCAGTTTATTTTGTATAGGCTCGTTTGTGCCCCTTTTTGTATGTTGTAATAATTTTTCACATTAATAAAGATTGTTGTTTATCTTATTTCGCATGTTATGTCTCTAAGTTTTTATAAATTTGCAAGCGCTGCTCGGCACAGTAATATAGCATCTAAATCAATGACGATTAAGACCAAAATACTTGATAAAAAAGATGTCACCATAACTTTAATAGAAGTGCTTGGCATGACAAGGCCGACCAGTGAAAAGTAATACTTACCCCATGCTCGCCGAGGAGAAAAACGAAAGTTTGATGCCGTGTGAGGGATAATCGTTTGGAGATATACCACTCACTAAATGAACAGCTTTCTTACACGGCTGAATGCTGGGGCGTTGCACCACCTTCCTTACACCTTTATCGGCCTTAACTTTTTATGGTGTTTAAGCCGTGGATGAAGTGGCCTGAGCTTTTTATCGGGCAGCCCATCTTACGAAATTCAAAACCCTTTTTTTTTTTTTTTTTTTTTTTTTGGGTATATCCAAGTATTTTGGTTTCCCCATTGGCTTGGGTCCGAGGACCGTACAAAGCCTTGGTTCTGTTTATCCCTTTTTTCAGGTATCTCACAAGTTGCCGAACAGGAGGTTGTCCTCGGCAACTGTTATTCCCCGGCGTGGGCCGTAGTCCCTGGGCCTCTATGTAGTACGGGCTTGGGCCGTGAATTTACTAGGCCCACAAATTAGGAGATATTTCCGTAGTCCTTAGTCACGCGGTACTTTTTGGCGTCCCAGTGTTCGAGGCGCACCTTCGCGAGACTCCTTTAATCTCTGGTTTGCAGACGGCATTGGAAATCGAGCCAAAGACGTCTTGTCGGTAGCGTTCCTTGGGACGCTACATGAATTAAATGCCACCACCTTATCCCTTAAATAAAGTAGGAAAGAAAGTTGTTTCACTTTTGCACAAACCCTTTAGCTTCCTCCTTTAGGAAATCATGTTTGAGGCGAGGGTTAGGGAAAAAGAGCTTTCTCCTCCGCAGAAGCGCCGTGCCCTCCCGAGACTCGAAGGAGTGATGTACGGGCCAAGGATGCATAAATTCCAGAGAAATTTCCACTTCGACCGAGGGAGGAGGGTGTTTCCCCCTCTTCTAGTCAAAATCCGAAGCAGGTTCTGGTCATGCCAGATTTTTGGTATGTCCGCAGAAGAAATTTCCACCATCAGCACTGTCTACCTTGTAGCCGGCAAATTTTTGCGGGGGCTTCCCAACTTCCGGCTCCTTGCACCTTTTCTGTAGATGGTGTTAGCCTGAGGTCAGGTTCTTTGGCTGCCTGAGTTATGGGCATGTAGAAGCGTCGAGGAATAGTTTCCTCAGACGACATCTTGGGACAGTAGCCAGTCTCTCCTCTGAGCTATCTCCTCGGCTTTATCTTCACTCTTGTGTACTTTTCTTTTGCTTACGCAGTTAACTCTAGTGTAAGCTTATTTCAGCTTTTTACTGTACACTGTACTATTCCTTTGTCTTAATAAAAGGTGTGTTCATTCCTTAATACATGCTTTTTTTTTTTTTTTCTTCTTTTTTTCTTTTTTTTTTTGTAACAACTACTTGGTACATGAATATCAAATCTAAGCTTGCCCTTAATGATATTCCGGGCAGAAAAATGCCTTAACACAGATTTCCTCTAGTTTAAACCCACGCGTATTATCAAGTATAACAATGGTAATCCTCAATAAATTGAACTCTTGGAACTAACCGGGATAACTGCTGAGTGTTGCGCGATGCACGCCAGACCCACGTCCGAAACTTAGCTTTCCTCATCCAGGTAGTGGGTTTCCCCAAAGGCTTGGGTCCGAGGACCATGCAATGCCTTGGTTCTGTCCAAAACCTAGTTTTCCACATCCAGGTAGTTGGTTTCCCCTGAGGCTTGGGTCCGAGGACCATGCAATGCCTTGGTTCTGTCCAAAACCTAGTTTTCCACATCCAGGTAATTGGTTTCCCCTGAGGCTTGGGTCCGAGGACCATGCAATGCCTTGGTTCTGTCCAAAACCTAGTTTTCCACATCCAGGTAGTTGGTTTCCCCTGAGGCTTGGGTCCGAGGACCATGCAATGCCTTGGTTCTGTCCAAAACCTAGTTTTCCACATCCAGGTAGTTTGTTTCCCCTGAGGCTTGGGTCCGAGGACCATGCAATGCCTTGGTTCTGTCCAAAACCTAGTTTTCCACATCCAGGTAGTTGGTTTCCCCTGAGGCTTGGGTCCGAGGACCATGCAATGCCTTAGTTCTGTCCAAAACCTAGTTTTCCACATCCAGGTAGTTGGTTTCCCCTGAGGCTTGGGTCCGAGGACCATGCAATGCCTTGGTTCTGTCCAAAACCTAGTTTTCATTACATCCAGGTAGTTGGTTTCCCCTGAGGCTTGGGTCCGTGGACCACGCACTGCCTTGGTTCTGTCCAAAACCTAGTTTTCATTACATCCAGGTAGTTGGTTTCCCCTGAGGCTTGGGTCCGTGGACCATGCAATGCCTTGGTTCTGTCCAAAACCTAGTTTTCCTTACATCCAGGTAGTTGGTTTCCCCTGAGGCTTGGGTCCGTGGACCATGCAATGCCTTGGTTCTGTCCAAAACCTAGTTTTCATTACATCCAGGTAGTTGGTTTCCCCTGAGGCTTGGGTCCGTGGACCATGCAATGCCTTGGTTCTGTCCAAAACCTAGTTTTCATTACATCCAGGTAGTTGGTTTCCCCTGAGGCTTGGGTCCGTGGACCATGCAGTGCCTTGGTTCTGTCCAAAACCTAGTTTTCCTTGGCGCTGGAACTTGGTTTTAAGGGAGTTAGCTCCTCGGCCAAGCCCCTAGAATTGTTCGCGTAATTAACGCTGACAAACATAGCCCCTAATTAAGAAGCATAACCCCTAGCGGAACTTTACGCTGGAGTTGGAACTTGGTTTTAAGGGGGTTAACTCCTCGGCCAAGCCCCTAGTGAGTATCCATACGATTAACTCTACCAAGCGCCTAGTTTGCTCTTTACGGGGGACCTTGGCTTTGTGGGAGTTAGCTCCTCAGTCAAGCCCCTAGTCAAGGAACTTAGTCCCTAACGAGACTTTATACTAGAACTTTATTACCCACGGTTAGAAATAACGCCGGAATTCTCTTGACCCATCGTCTATACCAACACACAAGCCTTCCCCACAGACGGCGCCAATTGTGGGGGGACGATTTGCGGCGGACCGTGACAGTGTTGGGTTCGCGCGTAAGAGGGCCCCAACAATATCATTTGTAGAGCGTGGGTTTGAAAGGCTAGGCCTTGATCGATGAGCGGTGGGCTTTTCGTGGTATTTGCGCGTGTCTAGGTTATATTCACCCATGGAGTCTTCCTCCTGGAGGTGGGCTGGGAGGCTCTGGTTTTTGGCCATTTTTCCCAGCCCCTTCTTTAGGCTACTGATTTTTCCTTTTATATTCCCTTGTGTTCACTGTCCTTCGTCCACGTATAGGGTCAGCATTTCCAAGGTTGATATTTGTCCCATCAGCTTTCGCTCAAAGTCGTTGGGGGTGGTTGTAAAAAGTCTAAGAATGCGGCTCTGTCAGGTTCAGAGCATTGAATGGCAGTAAGGGCAGCTTTCCCTTGATATTTCAGATCTTTCTCCCAAGTTTCAGTCGTATACCGTTCTTACCCTCCTCTTTGAGGGGGAACTTTGGGTCTGCCGAGGACCGAACTGCCCTCGGCAACATCTGGAGGCTATTTCGTCGAGTTTGGGCCATAACCCTCCTCGGCTTGGGCCTTTGGGTTCTCCCCGGGTAGATGGGCCTGGCCCATAAATTATTTGGGCCCCACAATAATTTTTTTTCTTTTTTTGCATACTACCTTTTTTTTCTAGTTAGTAATTATTGACAAAAAAAGAATAATCTACTATTAAGGTTTCATATATTTATTTTTATAAATAATAGTCTAACTTTAACTATTTATCTATTCCAAAAAAATTATTAAAAAAAAAAAACCCCAAAGTCAGGCGACTAGACAACTCACTGACTTACCATTTATTAGGACCAATCCACTTTCCTACCATCTCACTCCCAGCCACACACGTATACCCTTCTTTAATGATTCTTTTTTTCTTAGGAGTGTGATGAGTATTATGCATTTATAGGTGAGTATGTGCGTGCTCATATACTAGTAATGTTTAAAAGTGATATATAAATAACCGTTAATTTAAAAATAAATAAATAAATAAAAAAAGAGGTAATGTAACATGGAATAACTAGTTATAGGCCCGTGCGTTGCACGGTTTTATGAAAAAGCTTATAAAATAAATATAAAAATAATTATATATTTTAATAGATTCAATAAAGATAAAAGAAAAAATTATCAAGTGTAAATAATTATCTCACTAAAATAAGGGGTAAGATTTCTTCCTAAAACTAAATTAAATTGATAATTCCAAATTGAATTTTAAATTGATAATTATTTTAATAAAAAGGTACTAAAAATTTGATAAATCTAAAATTAATATAATCTTGATAATATTATGAATTAAAATTAAAGTTGATAATTCATGAATACACGTGTAGAACATCTTGATAATTTGATGTAACATAAAAATCAAATAAGAAAATTTGTAAAAATTAATCTATTAATTCTAACCATATTTAATCATTAATTCTAAGACCCTAACCCTAAGCATATAAATTAGATCAAAGCTAAGAAAATTAGTTTAAATAAAAGGCAAACAATACACAAAACCTAATCAATTTAATAAAAACAAAATACAAAAACAAAGAAGGAGCCTTTAAAAACTTGACAATGTTTTCGAATGTTTTGAATTCATTAATTAAAATCACTTGAAGACAAAAAATCAATAATAACACTAAAGAAAATAAACAAAATGAAAATAATAATTGTAAGGACTCAATTTGTAACGATCCCAAACTCGTATTGAGTTCGATCACTAAAAGCCCAAACAATAAATTTGTAGAGGATGGATCTAAAAGAACTAGATTAAATTTAAAAGAAAAACGATTAAACTTAATGTTTCTAGATGGATTAACACAAATATTACGATCAATCTCTCCTTGAAACAAGCTAAGTTCTTTATTTCATAATATTCTCTTCTAGACATCACTTGTTTAGAAGTTCCGATCCCCCCTTCTCAATGCATTCTTTCATGTTATATACTGTCATCTTGGTGTCATCTTCACCACACACGTGTAGGTTGGATTCAGGGGATCCCTTCTTATCCCATCTAACACTTCTTGGAACCTTCAACCAGCAACTGTAAGGCTGCTTTATCACTGTTCAGGCATCACCTCCATATTAATGCAGCCAAAGAATTGGTTGAGAGTCAATTAATGTGGAGACAGCAGTTGTTAAAGATATTTGTTTATCTTTTCTTTCTTACCCTTGGTCCCATGTCCCACCTTTAGTGGTAATGTAGTTTCGAAGTGTGTTTGTAATAATATGGCCTCCAGGTCATTCTCGGACGCATATTGTCGAGAAGGATTTTGTCCTCGGACGCATACTGGACCCATCTTATGTGATATCTGCTCCTTTTTTCATTTGGTTCCCCTTATAATCTTATATGAGCCTTCTCGGATGGTTTATCGTCCTCGGATGAGCCACAGGCCCAGTTAACATGGTTTTAATATTTATTGATTAACCGGCCCCCACAATAATAATAATAATAAGAATAATAAGAAGAAGAAGAAGAAAAAAGAATGCATACCTGCATTGTCATGGAATTTAGGCACTCACATATTGAAATAAGCTTCACTCCAAAAAGGATATAGGGTTATAGATATTGGTAGAGTTCCATTTGAAATATAATTCATTTAAATATTATTTGAAATTAAAGATATCTAATCAATGTGTTTGTTTTTATCCCTTAAAAATTGGAATTAAAAAAAAGGTCGTATAAAAAAAAAATAAAATAAAATAAAAAGAAGAAGAAGAAGAAAGAGTTGATTCAACATAACATAACATATAAAAAAAAAAAAAAAAAAAAAAAAAAAAAAAAAAAAAAAAAAAGAGAGAGAGAGAAAGAGAACATGGTTGATAACTATAAGGAATTTTGATATATATATATATATATATATATTAAATGTCATCAACGTAGAAATTATCAAATTAATGGAGATATATACTGTTTTTTGAGATAGATAGAGATTAGCAAATTATTGGAGATATATACTGTAGGGTCACATTTTGCAGCCCAAGCCCAAGATATATAGGATCTTGGACTTATAAGCCCGATACAATAAATTTGTAAAGAGTAGGTCGAAGAGTTAGGCCTTAGTGCACAGGTAACAGTTAATATGGTGTTCATGACAATCAAGTAAAGATGAACTGAGTTTATTAAAAAAGGTTGGTCCTCGGCATGATCCAATGAGCTTTTTTGGTACGTGGTGAATGGTCGTGCCCTCCCCGATTGCCTCCCCTCCCCCTCCTTTTATACTCGCTTCCCTCCTCTAGATTTTTAGATTCATTGCGCTGATACTTGTCCCATCCGCCTCTCTCCAAAGTCATTGGGAGTGGTTGTAAAGGCAGAAAAGCATGGCTCTGTTAGATACAGAGCACTGAATGCAATAATGACAGCTTTCCCTTAGATATTTCCATTCTTTCCGTTGTCCTTTTCTGTCTTTGTACTTTTCCTATTTCATGGAATGACCCGAAGTGCCACTTTCAATGGTAGGACGTTTCCTTTGTCCTCGGTCATACCCGACCGAGGAAGGGTTCTTCCCATGACCGAGGAGGGATTCTTCCTTGGATTGAGCCTTTGGCCCAATGTATACTGTGGGGCCCAAATAATTTATGGGCCAGGCCCATCTACCCGGGGAGAACCCAAAGGCCCAAGCCGAGGAGGGCTATGACCCAAACTCGACGAAATAGCCTCCAGATGTTGCCGAGGGCAGTTCAGTCCTCGGCAGACCCAAAGTTCCCCCTCAAATAGGAGGGTAAGAACGGTATACGACTGAAACTTGGGAGAAAGATCTGAAATATCAAGGGAAAGCTGCCCTTACTGCCATTCAATGCTCTGAACCTGACAGAGCCGCATTCTTAGACTTTTTACAACCACCCCCAACGACTTTGAGCGAAAGCTGATGGGACAAATATCAACCTTGGAAATGCTGACCCTATACGTGGACGAAGGACAGTGAACACAAGGGAATATAAAAGGAAAAATCAGTAGCCTAAAGAAGGGGCTGGGAAAAATGGCCAAAAACCAGAGCCTCCCAGCCCACCTCCAGGAGGAAGACTCCATGGGTGAATATAACCTAGACACGCACAAATACCACAAAAAGCCCACCGCTCGTCGATCAAGGCCTAACCTTTCAAACCCACGCTCTACAAATGATATTGTTGGGGCCCTCTTACGCGCGAACCCAACACTGTCACGGTCCGCCGCGAATCGTCCCCCCACAATTGGCGCCGTCTGTGGGGAAGGCTTGTGTGTTGGTATAGACGGTGGGTCAAGAGAATTCCGGCGTTATTTCTAACCGTGGGTAATAAAGTTCTAGTATAAAGTCTCGTTAGGGACTAAGTTCCTTGACTAGGGGCTTGACTGAGGAGCTAACTCCCACAAAGCCAAGGTCCCCCGTAAAGAGCAAACTAGGCGCTTGGTAGAGTTAATCGTATGGATACTCACTAGGGGCTTGGCCGAGGAGTTAACCCCCTTAAAACCAAGTTCCAACTCCAGCATAAAGTTCCGCTAGGGGTTATGCTTCTTAATTAGGGGCTATGTTTGTCAGCGTTAATTACGCGAACAATTCTAGGGGCTTGGCCGAGGAGCTAACTCCCTTAAAACCAAGTTCCAGCGCCAAGGAAAACTAGGTTTTGGACAGAACCAAGGCACTGCATGGTCCACGGACCCAAGCCTCAGGGGAAACCAACTACCTGGATGTAATGAAAACTAGGTTTTGGACAGAACCAAGGCATTGCATGGTCCACAGACCCAAGCCTCAGGGGACACCAACTACCTGGATGTAATGAAAACTAGGTTTTGGACAAAACCAAGGCATTGCATGGTCCACGGACCCAAGCCTCAGGGGAAACCAACTACCTGGATGTAAGGAAAACTAGGTTTTGGACAGAACCAAGGCAGTGCATGGTCCACGGACCCAAGCCTCAGGGGAAACCAACTACCTGGATGTAATGAAAACTAGGTTTTGGACAGAACCAAGGCATTGCATGGTCCTCGGACCCAAGCCTCAGGGGAAACCAACTACCTGGATGTGGAAAACTAGGTTTTGGACAGAACCAAGGCACTGCATGGTCCACGGACCCAAGCCTCAGGGGAAACCAACTACCTGGATGTGGAAAACTAGGTTTTGGACAGAACCAAGGCATTGCATGGTCCTCGGACCCAAGCCTCAGGGGAAACCAACTACCTGGATGTGGAAAACTAGGTTTTGGACAGAACCAAGGCATTGCATGGTCCTCGGACCCAAGCCTCAGGGGAAACCAATTACCTGGATGTGGAAAACTAGGTTTTGGACAGAACCAAGGCATTGCATGGTCCTCGGACCCAAGCCTCAGGGGAAACCAACTACCTGGATGTGGAAAACTAGGTTTTGGACAGAACCAAGGCATTGCATGGTCCTCGGACCCAAGCCTCAGGGGAAACCAATTACCTGGATGTGGAAAACTAGGTTTTGGACAGAACCAAGGCATTGCATGGTCCTCGGACCCAAGCCTCTGGGGAAACCCACTACCTGGATGAGGAAAGCTAAGTTTCGAACGTGGGTCTGGCGTGCATCGCGCAACACTCAGCAATTATCCCGGTTAGTTCCAAGAGTTCAATTTATTGAGGATTACCATTGTTATACTTGATAATACGCGTGGGTTTAAACTAGAGGAAATCTGTGTTAAGGCATTTTTCTGCCCGGAATATCATTAAGGGCAAGCTTAGATTTGATATTCATGTACCAAGTAGTTGTTACAAAAAAAAAGAAGAAAAAAAGAAGAAAAAAAAAAAAAAACATGTATTAAGGAATGAACACACCTTTTATTAAGACAAAGGAATAGTACAGTGTACAGTAAAAAGCTGAAATAAGCTTACACTAGAGTTAACTGCGTAAGCAAAAGAAAAGTACACAAGAGTGAAGATAAAGCCGAGGAGATAGCTCAGAGGAGAGACTGGCTACTGTCCCAAGATGTCGTCTGAGGAAACTATTCCTCGACGCTTCTACATGCCCATAACTCAGGCAGCCAAAGAACCTGACCTCAGGCTAACACCATCTACAGAAAAGGTGCAAGGAGCCGGAAGTTAGGAAGCCCCCGCAAAAATTTGCCGGCTACAAGGTAGACAGTGCTGATGGTGGAAATTTCTTCTGCGGACATACCAAAAATCTGGCATGACCAGAACCTGCTTCGGATTTTGACTAGAAGAGGGGGAAACACCCTCCTCCCTCGGTCGAAGTGGAAATTTCTCTGGAATTTATGCATCCTTGGCCCGTACATCACTCCTTCGAGTCTCGGGAGGGCACAGCGCTTCTGCGGAGGAGAAAGCTCTTTTTCCCTAACCCTCGCCTCAAACATGATTTCCTAAAGGAGGAAGCTAAAGGGTTTGTGCAAAAGTGAAGCAACTTTCTTTCCTACTTTATTTAAGGGATAAGGTGGTGGCATTTAATTCACGTAGCGTCCCAAGGAACGCTACCGACAAGACGTCTTTGGCTCAATTTCCAATGCCGTCTGCAAACCAGAGATTAAAGGAGTCTCGCGAAGGTGCGCCTCGAACACTGGGACGCCAAAAAGTACCGCGTGACTAAGGACTACGGAAATATCTCCTAATTTGTGGGCCTAGTAAATTCACGGCCCAAGCCCGTACTACATAGGGGCCCAGGGACTACGGCCCACGTCGGGGAATAACAGTTGCCGAGGACAACCTCCTGTTCGGCAACTTGTGATATACCTGAAAAAAGGGATAAACAGAACCAAGGCTTTGTACGGTCCTCGGACCCAAGCCAATGGGGAAACCAAAATACTTGGATATACCAAAAAAAAAAAAAAAAAAAAAAAGGGTTTTGAATTTCGTAAGATGGGCTGCCCGATAAAAAGCTCAGGCCACTTCATCCACGGCTTAAACACCATAAAAAGTTAAGGCCGATAAAGGTGTAAGGAAGGTGGTGCAACGCCCCAGCATTCAGCTGTGTAAGAAAGCTGTTCATTTAGTGAGTGGTATATCTCCAAACGATTATCCCTCACACGGCATCAAACTTTCGTTTTTCTCCTCGGCGAGCATGAGGTAAGTATTACTTTTCACTGGTCGGCCTTGTCATGCCAAACACTTCTATTAAAGTTATGGTGACATCTTTTTTATCAAGTATTTTGGTCTTAATCGTCATTGATTTAGATGCTATATTACTGTGCCGAGCAGCGCTTGCAAATTTATAAAAACTTAGAGACATAACATGCGAAATAAGATAAACAACAATCTTTATTAATGTGAAAAATTATTACAACATAAAAAAAGGGGCACAAACGAGCCTATACAAAATAAACTGCCCGAGCAACAATTACAACCGTAGTGCAGATAAGTAAACTGTCAGGCGTCTTTTAAACTCGTCTTCAAAGTCTCTTCAATCTCTGCCTCAATACTGCTCATATAACGATAAGAACCTTCCTTTAGAAAAACGACGGAGAAGGAAATAGTAAGGAAGAAATCAATGAAGAAGATGGAGGAGATGAATGAAGAAGGTGGAGGACATGAGTAAAGAAGGAGGAGAAGAAGAGAGAAAAAATGAAAAAAAAAGAAAGAAAAAGGAGCAAAAGAGGGAGAAGTGAAAACACCAGGATGAATCTGGTGCTGGGAAGACTAGAGAAGGGAGGCGGAGAGGGCCACCAGTGAGCAAAGAGAGGAAGAAGCAGAGACACTTAGTCCCTGCCTCGGTCCTGACTCCTAACACGCCGGGGCCATACTATGTATGCTCATAAGAGAGCGGTTGGTACCGATGATGGATATTCTCGTCTCAGTCACGCCGAAAGTTTGACGTGACGAGTCCCTGCTTCGGATTTTGACTGAAAGAGGGGTGAGGCTGATTTTAAGTCTTCGCCATCCCTGTCCCGATCGAGCCATTATGAGCTTTATTGGAACGTGGCGTTTATGGGAGGGTTTTGGCTCTTGCATCGCTCGTTGTTATGGTGAAGTGTATCACGATTTAGTGTGCAAACCAGTGGGTAAAATGAACCCTAGGGGAGGCCAAGTATTTCGACTCTCAGAGGGATGAAAAGGGATTCTTTACAAAAACAATAACCTCCTCCTGTCCTATTTATACAGAGGGCGGAGCGGGGGGCATTTAATAGGTTCAGATCTCCAAAGGACTCTGCAAACCCAAACACGCCGGTTCCACTTCTCTACCTCGTCAAAACAAACCGCCGAATTAAAGCAGTCTCGTAAATAGCGGCCATTAAAAGCGCGTTTTGGATATCCAAACGGTAAGGACGCATCGAGCGCGAAATCAAAAAACTGTCTCTTAGACCGGTGCGTTTCTTGGGCAGATGAAGAGCCGCCAACATTATTAGTAGGCCGGGTTGATTGGGCCGTAAGAAGAGGTCCGGCATCACCAAAACCCCCCTTTCCAACCCAGAGGTTGGACAGCCAGGTTTTGAGGGGCTATTGTGGGGCCCAAATAATTTATGGGCCAGGCCCATCTACCCGGGGAGAACCCAAAGGCCCAAGCCGAGGAGGGCTATGGCCCAAACTCGACGAAATAGCCTCCAGATGTTGCCGAGGGCAGTTCGGTCCTCGGCAGACCCAAAGTTCCCCCTCAAAGAGGAGGGTAAGAACGGTATACGACTGAAACTTGGGAGAAAGATCTGAAATATCAAGGGAAAGCTGCCCTTACTGCCATTCAATGCTCTGAACCTGACAGAGCCGCATTCTTAGACTTTTTACAACCACCCCCAACGACTTTGAGCGAAAGCTGATGGGACAAATATCAACCTTGGAAATGCTGACCCTATACGTGGACGAAGGACAGTGAACACAAGGGAATATAAAAGGAAAAATCAGTAGCCTAAAGAAGGGGCTGGGAAAAATGGCCAAAAACCAGAGCCTCCCAGCCCACCTCCAGGAGGAAGACTCCATGGGTGAATATAACCTAGACACGCGCAAATACCACGAAAAGCCCACCGCTCGTCGATCAAGGCCTAGCCTTTCAAACCCACGCTCTACAAATGATATTGTTGGGGCCCTCTTACGCGCGAACCCAACACTGTCACGGTCCGCCGCGAATCGTCCCCCCACATATACATATTGGTATGGGCTCCCTAGTCCGTTACCTTCACATATACTATTTCTTGGGATAGATTTATATTAATCACCTCTTGAAGAATTTGGATTGTGTTTATCCCTTAATGATCAAGTTTTGTAACTTGATATTCTGATAAAATAATATTAATTTAATAATATTAAAATTTTGAAAATTTAGATGATAAATATTATCTAAATTAAATTTTTGTATGTTAAATATTATCCTCTAATTTAAGAAATATATCCAAACAAATAAAAAAATAATGCTAATTAGATGATAAATATTATCTAAATTAAATTTTTGTATGTTAAACATTATCTCTTAATTTAAGGAATATATCCTAACAAATAAAAAATAATTTTAATATAATTTTATTTAATGATAAGAATAAATTAGAGTCTGGTAGTATACTATTCTTTTTTAATTCTTTAAAAATCTAAAATTTTAATAAAATTTCTGCAATTTGATGCTGTCACTTGGCGCAACCACGGTGTCTAAGTCCAACTTTTATTATACATAATATGATAAGAATAAATTAGAGTCCTGATAGTATACTATTCTTTTTTAGTTTTTTAAAATTTTAAAAATTTAATAAAATTTCTGTAATTTGGTGCCACCACTTGGCGCAACCATTGCATCTAAGCCCAACTTTTATTATATATATAATATGATATGATGTTTAAAAATGAGATAGAGGCAATCTCCTAAACTTTAGGCTAAACTTAGAAAATAAAAGAAAAGCCTAAAACTTATGAATGATAAATTACTATTTTAACCGATTAGTGTTCTTAACTTAAAATTATTTAACTAAAAGATAGAGTTTAAAAATTTGTGTGAAAGTATTTTAGTACGCAAAATTTTGAAAACCAAATACAATATCTTATTATTAATAGTATAGATGAAATATCAAAAAATAAAGAATAAATAAAAAAAAATTAAAAAGAGTAGATTTAGGGTCCTTTTGGATACAACTTATTTTGTTGAAAACTGAAAACACGGTAGCAAAATAATTTTTAAATATATGACTAGTGCCATGAGACCAATGAACAGTGCATAAAAAATGCACTTTACCTCTTGCATAGTAAATTCATGTGCGTGAACAGTACAGTTACTGTTCATACGTGCTCAAAAAAAATAAAAACGCAAAAAACGCAAATGTGAGAGAAAAACGTGAATTCAAACACTCAACTAGTGTTACAAGCTTTTCTACAAATTTATCACAAATTTGTCACGTGCTGATTCGTGAGTTGTGGAAATAAAATTGTGACGTCCATATAGGTCTATAATTTCATCACTTTTGAGTCATAACTTAACAAAATTGTGGGAAAGTTGGTGAACTAAACTCACCGGTAATTGTATGCAAGAGACCAAGGTGACATAATCAGTGACGTGAATCATCTACCATATCACCAAACACTTTTCCACGTACGTCTCCAACAAATACCCAAATAAAACACGTTTCCTATTTCGACAGCCCCATCTCGGATCTCAATTAACCACGTCCACTACTACAACTCCGAGCAGTCCTAGGTTCTACTCTTCCGTTTTCACCACCGCAAACCTCGTTCTTTTCACAGGCTCAACCAATTTGAAATTCAGATGGACCCAAACAGCGGTTTCAACTCAGAGACAAAAACTTTCCACAGCCTCAGACCCCCAATCGATCTTCCACCACAACATATTCCTCTATCAGCTTCTGATTACGCTTACTTGCTCCGAGCTAACTCGCCATGGCCTGACTCACTCGCTTTCATCAACTCCTCCACGGGTCAGCGAGTTTCATACTCCGAGTTCACTCGCAAAACCCAAACTCTGGCCTCCTATCTTCACTCCGTCATCGGACTTACCAAAGGCGACATCGCTTTCGTTCTCTCTCCAAACCTCATTCAGGTTCCGATCCTCTACTTCTCGCTACTCTCTCTTGGGATAGTCATCTCCCCGGCTAACCCACTCAGCACCGAGTCTGAGATTTCAAGCCTAATCCAACTATGCAACCCAGTGATCGCATTTGCCACGTCATCAAGCGCTCACAAACTTTCAAACATTTCTCTCCGTTTCAAAACCGTTGTCCTTGACTCGGCCGAGTTCGACTCAATGATGACGAGTCCAGTAATAACGATCGACCGCGTCGAAGTGAGCCAGTCTGATTTGGCGGCGATATTGTACTCGTCGGGGACCACCGGGAGAGTCAAAGGAGTGATGCTGACTCACCGGAACCTGATGGCGACTGTGGCCGGTACCTACGCGCACCGGACGGAGAGGAAGTCGCCTGCGGTGTTGCTCTATACGGTGCCGTACTTTCACGTGTTCGGGTTTTTCTACAGCTTGAAGTCGGTGGCTTTGAACGAGGGGGTGGTGCTAATGGAGAGGTTCGATTTGAGGAAGATGATGAGGGCGGTGGAAGAGTTTAGGGTGAACTACGTGGCGATGGCCCCACCGGTGGTGGTGGCAATGGCCAAGACTAATGTAACAGACGACTACGATTTGAGCTCGTTGGAAGGGGTTGCGTGCGGTGCGGCTCCAATTGCGAAGGATGTCGTTTCCGCTTTCATGGCGAAGTTTCCAAGAGTTGTCTTTTTACAGGTATGTGAATTTGCCTCCAAGTCAAAGTAAGGTTTTTTTTGTGGGCAAAAATTTTCTTTTTACAGGTGCTACTTTGGAACGACAGGTTGTTTTACACCGTATGTTTAAGAGATAATTTTTTAAGTTTGTTATCAAATATAAAAAAAATATATTTTTGAAAAATAATTTATCTTCTAGAAAATGTTAATTCGGACGCAAAAAAAATATGAGTTAAAAAACGTGACTTTAAAATCCCATTTTCAATTATCAATTACAATGTGACTGCGTAAAATAAGTTTTTGCTTGATTTTAATCACTTCTAATGGAAAAATAAATAGGAGATTTCAAAAATAAATAAATAAATGATGGATGCAGGGTTATGGGCTAACTGAATCAACGGGGTCAGCGTGGCGAACAGTGGGTCAAGAGGAGAGTGTTCATTGGGGATCAACAGGGAGACTTTCAGGAGGTTTTGAAGCCAAAATTGTAGACCCGGACACAGGGCATGCTTTGCCTCCGTGCAAGCAAGGGGAGCTCTGGATTAGAGGACCCACGATTATGAAAGGTAAAGAAAAATAATAAATAAAAAATTTTGTGACTTTGACACTTGAACTGCATAATCACCATTCACTAATCACAGTTCGCCGCATTACTCATAATTATCATGTCTTTTTAGGATTAATGTTAATGATTAAATGGGAATTACCTTCCAATAATTTACACTGCAAAAGATGAAAGTAATTTTCAAACATATTTACTTTTGAAATGAAAACAAATACAATGCAATCTCAGCTTGTTGTATATAATTCCTAGTTTGCCTCAGATAGCTCGATGAGGCAGTGATTATTAGAGGATACCGTATACATCCCAACATGAGAGTTGATCTAGCATAGCTTTTCTGATCAGCATTTTTGTAACTATTGTAAATTTACACGTGCCATATATGCGAGTTTAATTTGTGATTACTGCAGGTTATATTGGTGATCCAGAAGCAACTTCTGCAACTTTAGTAGCAGACGGTTGGTTGAGAACTGGTGATCTTTGTTATGTCGATGAGGAAGGTTTTCTATTTGTTGTAGATAGGCTTAAAGAATTGATCAAATACAAGGGATACCAGGTAAATATAATGTCACTCATCCTTTGCATTCTTATTTTTCTTTTTATAACAAGCATATGTTATTCTTTAAAGAACACAACTAGGAGCTCATGCATTGGTATATATATACTTTCTGCAGGTAGCCCCTGCAGAGCTAGAACATTTGCTTCAGTCCCACCCGGAGATAGTTGATGCTGCTGTTATTCCGTAAGTTAATATAACTTACTCATGGTTTATGGATGTCCCCTTGCCCTTGGAATGATAGAGTAGCATTTTTCGATCTTTAATGTTACAGCATGCCATGTATAAGAGCTATATTTTGCTTGTTTGTAGAACTAATGTGGCATTAGCTATAAGTTCCTATTGACGATTGTCAAAATTGTGCATCTTATTTGATAATTAAAAATTCATACAATAAATTGGCAGATACCCTGATGAAGAAGCTGGTCAGGTCCCAATAGCTTTTGTGGTAAGACAGCCTCAAAGCTCCCTTGGAGAAGCAGAGATAATAGATTTTGTCGCAAAACAGGTGCCTTCAAGTTCTCTGAGCTGTAGTAATCTCTATAACTTAAAATTTGAATTGATAAAATAATCAATATTTTGTTTGTCAAAATGAACATCTTCTTTTCCCCATGATTGTAGGTTTCACCATACAAGAAAATAAGACGTGTAACGTTTGTCAATTCCTTACCCAAGAGTGCAACTGGAAAATTATTGAGAAAGGATTTGAGGAAGATTGTTTTTGTCAACTCTTCTTCTAGGTTATGATTTCTTGCTGGGTCAATATACATTAAAACAAACAAGAAACTCATTCACCATATCTGATGATGATGATTTCTCAATTTAGATTGTTGCAATTCAAGTTTGAAGATAAATTCTAGCATATATATAGCATTAAGATATTGAGAGGTTACCACCTACCCTCAGTGGACGCTGGACTCAAGGACGGAGCCTGACTATCGTGGGGTGTTCATGAAAATTCAAATTGGTATACATTTAGTATTAACAAGCTATCAACACATAAAAAGATACAAAATAACAACTTTTTTTAATACATTACAATGCAACTATCTATCAAAGGGAAATGTGAGGACAAATCACAAATAATAAAACAAAAATACTAATTAGTTAGTAAGATTGTTGCTTAGATGAATTATTTAGAATAAAGTTTAGCTACAAAATTGATTGTAGCCTTAGGATACAGTCTTATTCAATAAAATAAACTTTACTATATATTTTGAAAATCTAATAATTGAATTGCATGTTCTTTACGCTCTTAATACATATGTCAAATTTTGTGTGAATCGAATATTATTTACTATATGATCTATAAGCTTATAATTTATGTATAATTTTAAATTACAAAAACTTGCTATTCAAATAATTTATTAATGACATAGCTATTAATCTTTAATTTTTTTTAAAATTTTGCAAGCATGGAGGACATAAAAAGAAGATATAATCCAACAGTAGGTTTGTCAAAAATCACCTCCAATAAAAAGATATTAAGTAAGGTTGTAACTTAAAGTTACCATCAATTTTGTAGCTAAATTTTATCTAATTATTTATGCCTAATAATGCTTTGTTGTCTCTTTGATATAATTATAAAGATGTCAAAATATTTATATATAAAAAATGTCAAAGTAAAAGACAAAACGACCCAACCATGTCAACAAAAAACAACACTACCACTGCCATGCACAATAAGAGATACCCCAAAATCATAATCCGACCCAAATCAAAATTTGAATAACCTCCAAAACATAACCCCAAAAAAAAAAAAAAAAAAAAAAAAAAAAATCCAAACCTACTTTTAGAGGATCTTTCACCTCAGGTTCAAGTTCTACTTCAAGCTTGACTTCCTCCAGCAAATCTGGTGGTGGTGTGGCTGCTTATTGACTTTTTGTCTCTATTCAATTGAAACACTCAAGGATATTTGGGTTTTTTTTCCTTGAAATTTTGTTGGGAATTACGGTGAGACTTAGATACAAATCTGGAATTTTTATTTTTTATTTTTTTAAAACAAATTTCAAGGATTTGGGCTGAGTTTATATTGTTTGGACTTATTTGTGTTGTTATTTGGGTGCTTTTGTATTGTTATATGGGCTCTTAGTGGCTTTAAAGCGTATGTTGGGGGCCTAATTTAATTTTTCACGGGCCCAGATTCAAATTCATGCAATATACATACATATTATCAAAAAAAAAAAAAAAAAGCATAATACGTACATAGAGTGCTAGGTTTTTTCTTGTTGGGTCAGGGGGCCAAACATAGCTCCGTTCGTTGGACCTCTAACACCAGAGGTTTGAGCACAAATAACCTTTTGTACAAATACAATCCTTCACTTTGGTCTTTGTAACCCATTGGAAAACAACATCAATACATTTTCCTACCCACTCAATTTTGTACAAAAAATTTACATCCATGTGGCAACAGTATGTAGTAGGAAATGCGCAGATTGTCGTTGGGTTTGTCGTATTGCAATTTGGCATACTGCACTCATAGTAGCGTATCAACAAGAAGAAAGATACCTTAGAGTTCTTAAGTTTGTTTAAGGTAAAGTTATTGAAATCTTATCATTCCACTATGAAATGAGTGGTTTAAATTTTAACATATCATTCATCATTGACATTTAAATAGAAGTGGACTCTCTATCATTGATTGAAAGTTTATTCATACGTATAAAATTTAAACAAAATCACCTGTTAACAAATTGACAACATTGTCTAATCAAAATAATACTTAAAAAAGTTTTGTCACATAATCTTCATATAGATTTAAAGCCAAATGTATCATTGTACCCTAAGAATGATAGAAAAGAAAGGGAGCACCAAAACCAAGCCAAGAGAAATTTGTTTCGTTTCTGTATCATGGGCCTAGGGTCCTTGACTTGCATGTTTACAATATTCAATCCCTTACACAACATTTTTACCTTTCTAAAATTTTTAACTTTTCTCGATCCAATGGTAGATATCAAAGCTAACTTTTTAACTTTTGATTTGAATTATTGAAAGGTATTGCATGGTGCAATAGCCCTGATTATTGTAACGGATCTCAATCCCTGGTGCATCAATCATCATGTCTAATGAATCATTTTCAATAGTAGATAACGCCATTTATGTCATCATATATATATATATATATATATATATATATATATTTGAATATAAGATTGAAATTTTACTTTAGCCTAATTTATGTCATCATTATTGTTGTCATTTTCGTTGTTGTGGTCATTATCATCATCATTATCATTCACAACCTGGCATGGAGTAGGGAATAAAGAGAAGATAAGCATTCAACCCAGACTTCATTCCATTGAGACTAAGTTTGCCACAACACTGAAGAAAATTTCAATATTCGATGAACCTCAAAACTTCAAGGAAACGATGTCTACACTTGTAAACCTTTTAGAAACAGGTTGTCAATAGTGAAATTGAATACATTTTAGAAAATCAAATATGGGAATTAATGGATCTTATACAGTTATACCTAAATGAAAACTTAGGATATAAATGGATATTTAAGAGAAAATTGAAAACTTATAAGTTAACAAGTATAAAGTGAGGCTAATTGGAAAGGATTACAAACAAAAGGAAGGTATGGATTGCTTTGATATTATATATTACTAGATTGTAATCTCATACATATGCATGGATATACTTAAAATATATAAATTAAAATGCATAGTATAATTCTTACATATATAATTTAAATATTATTGATAGTCATTATTTTAAAATTTTTAAAAAGTCTTATATTATTAGGTAGAAAATGTAAATTGTCCATTTTATTTTTTATTTTTTATTTTATGTTCATTAATTCTAGACTCTTTGGTTTTTGCACACAATAATTCACTTGGATGGATATTTATGATGTGATCCCACATTTGACTCAAAAATTAAGAAATAAAACCCTCTCTAAAAATAAATAATTTAAGACATATGACGCAAACTTAGATTTCAATTGTAGAATTTAATTGGATTTTCTCTCAACTTTGGCTATTAATATATAATACATATAGATATCCAATTATAAGAGTAACAAATGGATCCATTTGTATGTTAATGGATATTGTAGCGTTGCATAGCCAGTATACATCAAATGGATTATAAGACTATTGTAGAGATAAGGGCCAAAATTTGTATATTGGGCCTGGGGCTTTGGTCGAGAACGTTGATTGGTCTGAGGACGGATACACAGTAGTGAGAGTGTTAAGTTCAGAGTCCCATAAGTAACATGCAAGCCAAAAGGCTGGGAAAGGTGGTCCGAGGGGGAATATCTCCTCGGACAAGCCAAGCATAGATCGAATGCATATCCTATCACTCAAAGTGACCTTCTAGGAAACTCTACTACTAGGGGTGAGCATTACAGACGCACTGGAAGAGTGGAAGCCAAGAAATATCTAAGGAAAAGTTGTTGCCACTGCATTAAATACTCTGCAGCTAACTTTCTGGTCGCATTTATGTGGAGAAGACCCCTAAACAGTGTTGCATTGGCTATCCCAACTCATAAAGGGCAAGAAAGGGTGTCCGATGCGGCAAGCACTCAAGTAGTGGCTTGGATGATCAACAAATGGAGGGTCAAGATCATTAGAAGGGAGATATATAATGTAAGGGATCCCTGACAAAAGGGGGGATCGAAAATTGGAGAGAGAAATTTAAAGAGAAACACTGTAGAAGTCAGGAAATGATCATGTAATCATACTTAAGATAAATATACAAGAATTGATCTCCTCGTACCTGTTCGAGGACAACTTTCTTCAATTGAAATCCATCTACATTTCTGTTCATGTCATTAGAATCTACTTTGTTAGCCATCCAATTCATTTTAGTCTAGTTTTCCAATCCACTCTTTATATATTTATTGTTTTGGATTTTTTGGGTCCAAGCTTATTCATTTTTTGGGCTTGGGATCTAAACTCGGTCCTTACATAGACTATTTGGGAAATGGGGTGAATCGGTGAAGCTTCTTAAGAGGTTTGATTGACCATTAGAGAACGAAGTTACATCTTACAGCATAAATTGTTATGAATGACAAAACATACTGGTTGATATCTCCCTCAGATGTTTCTAAAAAGAAAAAGAAAAGAAAAAGATATCTCCCTCAGCTCCAATTACGATGAGAGAAAAAATAAAGTAAGAGGTAAGTCCCTAACCTCAAAGTTGAGGCATCAAAGGAAGTATACAATTGTACTTCTGGTTTTAAAATTTTTTTCCCTCGCAAATCTATGTATTTAAACTTTATGTATTGCTTTTTAAATATATTTTTATTTCTAATTTTTTTTTTTGGTCAGAAATGGAACTTTCATTAAACTTAATAATTAATAAGTCTATTACATCGAAGACTAGCTTTGTCAGAAGCTATTATACTTTCCACCACAGACGGAGGATACAAAAAGATAACAAAAGAGTCTACACTACTAGCACCAAGCTTGGCCAACGCATCAGCACATTGGTTGGCCTCCCTATATATGTGAACTATCTGCTTGTTGGGGATCTCGCTTAGCAGGTTTCTGCAATCAGTTAGTAATGGTTCCATTAACAAGTTGACAGTATTATTATTATTATTATTATTATTTTTAATTAGACATGTACTTTTGTCCAATGTATATTTTAAACAAAACAAGCTTATAAAAATATTTTAAGTTATTGTTAACCGGTGTTCTTGTGCATTCATTAAAAAAGCCTCAAAACTCTTCTTATGTCAAATACCAATCAGCACTTTAACCTAATAATAATAATAATAATAATAATAAATGATTATAAAACAGACATCATAAGTTAAAATTCAATTGTATCTGTTACCCAAAAAAAAAAAAACACTTAAAAAGTTTCCACATGCCCTAAGAAGTAGGAAAAACTAATAAAAATATATTAATTTCAAAAAGAAAGTGGCTTGACTACATTACAAAATTCTATCTTAATACATGCACAAAAACACCCATAGCAGACCCAATAATCTATACCAAAAAAATCTTATTGGACAACAAAGTTTAATATAATGGAGAAATTTGTTATATATTTTTTATTTATATCAGGTGAGACAGAAGGGCTTGTAATTCATCACAAGGGTTGGATTGGCCAAGAAAGAAGCCAAGATTAAATAACCAAAAAAGAAAAACCCTCTTTTAAATGTATTTTTTAAATTTTGGTTAAAGTTTTTATTTGTACCTTAAATTCAAAAAATACATTTTGTAAAATATTAAATTTTCATTTACCTGTCAATAAATTTATTTCCCACATAAAAAAGTAATTTTTTGTAAACTTATCACAATCAATTTATTGTCTATAAAATATATATATATATATATATATATATATTTACAAACAAAAGAGTTCCAACAGCCCCTTCCTTCTTCCTCAATCCAAAATGACCCTTAAACTCATTAGAGAAGAAATTTAAAAATTTCAAGTTTTAGTAGTGATGAAGTATTTGAAGGAGATAAGTATGAATTTTAAGTAACAAAGGCCAAAATATGACACCAATTCTTACCAAATATTTTTATACTTGTTAAAAGAGTAAATTGTGAACAAAATGAATAAAAATTTGTCAAATTAATTATTATAAAAAAATTGTGAAAATTATTATAAAAATATTGTGACGTAACAATATTATTAGCACATTACTAAAATCAAAATTATATAAAAATGTTGTATTTGTACTTTGTATTTATTATAAAAAATATATATATATTGTTTTTGTAATATTTTATAAACTTTTATTTTTTATTTTTATAGTTTCTTTAAAAATTTTCCCTTCCCCATTGCCAACCGGCCCCTGACACAAGTTGACAGAGCCACCATGGCCGCATTTCTCAACAAAAACAGCTTAAGCTAAACTCCCACACACACACACACACACTCCCTTCCCATCTCTCCTCCAAAAATCCAATCCTCTTCGTTCCTCATGTCCAACATTTCCAATTATTTCAATTCCTAACCCAAAACCAAACAAAACAAAACAAAACAAAACAAATCCTCTATACTTCAATCTCCCCTCTATTTACAATCATGGACATCCTCTACGCTCAGATCCAAGCCGACCTCCGCTCCAACGACGCCCTCCGCCAAACCGGAGCTCTCCTCCAAGCCCTCCAGCAGTCCGCCGCCGGTCGCGACATTTCCATCCTCGCCAAATCCGCCGTCGAAGAAATCGTCGCTTCCCCTGCCTCCGCCGTCTCCAAAAAGCTCGCCTTCGATCTCATCCGCTCCACTCGTCTCACCTCTGACCTCTGGGACACCGTCATCACCGGCGTTCGCTCCGATCTCGATTTCCCTGACCCTGACGTCACCGCCGCCGCAATCTCCATCCTCTCCGCCCTCCCTTCCCACCGGCTCTCCAAGCTCCTCACCGACTCCACCAAAGAGATCAACACCTGCTTCGATTCCAGCAGCGATAACCTCCGCTTCTCCATCACCGAAACCCTAGGTTGCATTCTCGCTCGCGACGACGTCGTTACGCTATGCGAGAACAGTGTTAGCCTCCTCGACCGAGTCTCCACCTGGTGGACTCGGATCGGCCTCAACATGCTTGATAGATCCGATAACGTCTCCAAAGTCGCATTCGAATCCGTCGGGAGGTTGTTCCAAGAGTTCGATTCGAAGCGGATGAGTAGGTTGGCCGGAGATAAGCTCGTCGATAGCGAGAACTCGCTTGCGATTCGATCCAATTGGGTTTCTTCAATGGTGGACTTCGTGTGGAAGAAGCGGAATGCGTTGATGGCCAGGTCTTTGGTATTGCCGGTGGAGAGCTTCAGAGCTACGGTGTTTCCGATAGTGTATGCGGTCAAGGCCGTCGCTTCAGATGCCGTTGAAGTCATTCGGAAGCTATCAAAATCTTCTTCTTCTTCAACTAGTAGTGTATTGGATTCAAATGCGGAAAGGTTCGTCGGGGTTTCGGACGTGGTTTCGCATTTGGCACCGTTCTTGGCTTCGTCATTGGATCCGGCATTGATCTACGAAGTCGGGATTAACATGTTGTATTTGGCTGATGTACCTGGAGGAAAGACCGAGTGGGCTTCGCTCTCCATCATTGCGATTCTCACGCTTTGGGATAGGCAGGAATTCTCTTCTGCCAGAGAGAGTATTGTTAGGGCTGTTGTTACCAATCTACACCTTCTTGATCTTCATATGCAGGTGCACGTGCTCATTTTTCTTTTCTATGGGTGTTATTATTTACTGTTGAATTTGAATTTTTCATGTATTTGGTGTGTACATTGTAGTTTAGAATACTGTGGAGTGGTTGTCATGGAAATTCTTGGGTCGAGTTTGAGTTGCCAATTTGTGGTTTAAAGAGTTGCACTTTACCCGTAATTGTATTTTCATTTAGTTCATGAGTTTAGGCTTTCTTTTTGAAGCAGGTGATTTACATAAGTGGATTTTAACAATGGGTAAAACTTAATTACAGTTCCTTAGGTGCATTATATTAGGTTTTTCCATTAAATTCAAGCACGTAGCTACATTGAAGTTGATTGTCCTTGGAAAAGATAACACTTTTTGCATTTTATTGGTCAATGCAACCATGTGTTTGAATTTTGGAGAACCTACTGAATTGCACCTAAATAATTGTAACTAAGTTTTGCACTTTAACGATTTGGGGATGAAAGGATATTGGTAGATTGGTAGAGTGCAATTTTTCAAACCTTTTGAAGCACATGTTGGTAAATCAAACTCTACCAAACCAGTGTTATTAGCCATTAAAAAATAATTAGTGCCTGAGCTTTAGAAGCTAAAATTGTAGTCACTTTGGCGAGGATAGAGAATGAAACCTGAAAAAATTATGTTTTTGGTTAGTACTATTGAGTTGTGAGCTTAATGCGCTTTATTATTGAAGAATTTCCAGTTAATGAGCTGATGAATGAGAATGTATTGTTTTTTTATGAGCTTCTTATATAGATTAGAAGTGTAAATTGGTGGTCTTATTCAAGGCTTTAGTGCTACTTAAAAAGGAGGAATAAATGGACAAGCCATGTAAAAGTGGTTAAAACATGTGTAACTCTAGCAGCAAGGTTTTTTATATATTATTTTGTGGTGGAATTGGTAGCTGCAGGAAATACTTACAAGTTATCGATGTGTGAGGGTTGAGTTTTGAGCGTGGTCTCAAATTTTAAATCTTCTGTTTGTAGGTTTCATTGTTTAGGAGGTTGCTTCTTATGGTGAGAAACTTGAGGGCAGAATCAGATCGCATGCATGCTTTGGCTTGCATTTGTAGGACAGCTCTCTGTGTTGATCTATTTGCAAAGGAAAGCGTTCGAAGAGGTCAGAAACCTCTTGCAGGAACTGATATTGCTTCACTTTTTGAGGATGCAAGAATAAGAGATGATCTTAATAGTGTAACAAGTAAAAGCTTATTTAGGGAGGAGTTAGTAGCATCACTGGTGGAAAGTTGCTTTCAGTTGTCCCTACCTTTGCCTGAACAAAAGAACTCAGGCATGGAGAGCAGGGTCATTGGAGCTTTAGCATATGGAACTGGTTATGGTGCTCTGAATTGGACGGAGCCTGCTTTGGAAGTTGTGGAAGTGTGTAGACCTTGTGTCAAGTGGGATTGTGATGGTCGGACCTATGCAATTGATTGCTACCTGAAGTTGCTTGTTAGGTTGTGCCATATCTATGATACGAGGGGTGGTGTAAAGAGGGTGAAAGATGGAGCTTCTCAAGATCAAATTTTAAATGAGACAAGGTTGCAAAAATTACAACGTGAACTTGTGAAAGATCTACGTGAGGTATGTGAACTCCAGTTGAACAATTATATTTACACTTACTAATGATGTAACATCTTGGCAATGCATGTGGCTGCTGCAATTCCTCACTCATTATATTTGTATTTATTACTTCAAAGAATTATGGTTATTTCATGTGATGTAGTTTTTCATTTGCGGTACCTTTTTTTAAGGACGGGGAAAAAAAAAAAAAAATACTGCACAGAAGAAAAAGAATGGTATGGTTCTTGTTATATAATACTATATTACTATGTTTTTCTCGAAATTATATCATAATCAGAAATGATTGAATCAAACTGACATTGATGAGGCTACAAGGCTATGTCCTCTTGTGTGCTACACTGCATGTTGTCAGTAGTTTATTCATGTTTTATGTTTTTTTTTTTTTTTTTCGTAATAATTTGAATTTTATCAATAAGCTGATCTTATGAGTGATGCTGATGGGTGATTCCACAGGCTGTTAACCGACAAATGTGGTGCTAAAGAAAGCATTTTATAGCATAGCTATGTATATTATCTATATATAAGCTAACAGAAAGATTCAATGAATCTTAAACTTGATGCTTGAAACACACGGTCATATTGGGTGCAGGAGCCACTTGTTGTTTTTCTCTTCCTGCAACTGCTATCTGATTTCTTAGGAATTATGGAAATGCTTGTTTAGAGGAAGGCGTTATCATCTTCAAAACAAAAGATGGTCATTATTTGTTGACTGATTTTCTATTCCTTGATGTTTATCCTTTCTTTTGTTGTTATTTCTTTGTGTCCACACTGTTTTCTTTATTATTACTACCCAATTCCTAGGTCTTAATCATCTTTGTCATTTCTGTATAATGGATATTGAATTGCCTTTATTTATTTTGCATGTCATCTTGAACTGTTGTCCATCTGGCAGGTGAATACCCCAAGAATATGTGCTCGCCTTATTTGGGCTATTGCAGAACACATTGACCTAGAAGGATTGGACCCACTTCTAGCTGATGACCCTGATGATCCGCTTAACATCATTATAGCAAATATTCACAAAGTTTTGTTCAACATAGATTCATCTGCAGATACAACAAATAGGCTTCAAGATGTTCAGGCAGTTATTTTATGTGCTCAGCGGCTGGGATCACGTAGCCCTAGGGCTGGGCAATTACTGATTAAAGAACTTGAAGAGTTCAGAAGCAGCAATTTGTCTGATTCTGTCAACAAGCATCAGAGCCGCATGATATTGCAGAGAATTAAATATGTTACAAGTCATCCAGATAGCAGGTTAGCATGTTTCATATTTTCACTTTGCCTATTATGTTCCTTATTTGCATTCAACGTTTCTGTATTAATTCTCCCCCCAAAAAACAAAAAAAATGTAGATGTTGTACTGTAATGTACTATCTGATTACGGATTTGTTCACAAGTCAAACAGAGCCTGTTGGAGTGGCAGACAAGAATGATTGCTAAACAGTTGTAGTTTGGCTTTTCTGTGATTGTCAGCCTTTTTTTTATTTTTTAATTTCTTAACAAGCATCTCAGTAATTTAATAGCATTGAGATTGTTGAAGATTTGGATGGTTTGTATCTTTTTCAGGTGGTCAGCGGTTAGTGAAGCCAGGGGAGATTACCCATTTAGCCACCACAAACTAACTGTTCAATTTTATGAGGCAGCTGCAGCTCAGGATAGAAAGTTGGAAGGATTGGTTCACAAGGCTATTTTAGAGCTTTGGAGGCCAGAACCTAGTGAATTAACTCTTTTGCTGACAAAAGGAGTTGACTCTACTTCACTGAAAGTTCCTCCAACTGCAATTTCTTTGACTGGTAGCAGTGATCCATGCTATGTTGAAGCATACCATTTAGCAGACTCAAGTGATGGAAGGATCACTCTGCATTTAAAGGTGGAATATTATCTACTTCTAACTATTACAAATATTTGTGGAGGTCCTTTTATTTATGGTTCTCATTAATATGCAATATAATACCAATTCAAACTCATAAAAAATGCAAAATAGGGCTCATTTAAGATTTCAAGATACTTGCATAGCATGTTGCCACAGTTCCATTTTCGGTAAGAAGAATGAAACAATGACCATATATGGTATGGAGTGTGTTTGTTTGTGGTTCGAAGGTAGCTAGGAATTCACTTCGTTTGAACTCACAAAATTGCTAATTTTCATGAGCTTGTTAACAATCACCTCCTTTTGATAACACACTTTATGGAGCGTACCTGATATTATATTGTGAATTTGCACGATAAAATGTGTACACAGTTTAAGTGGGTAGGACTTATAAAAAAAAAAAGGGTGGGTAGGAGCTTATTTGTCTTTCATGTTAGTTTATTACATAAGCTCCCATGTATCCTACATTGCCTGGTACACACAATTAATCATGTGCTTCCTATTTTGAACAGTTTGAGGTTGCCTGAAAGAATTAATAGTATTAGGTTTAAATTCACTTAATTAGACTGCTTTAAGGGATGAAAAGTATTACTCTTTCTTTGTAGGATACAAGCTATTGTGTTTATTGCTCTGGTTTTGTGCTTGATTGAAACATTATCAACAATTGATGAACATGTTGCAGGTCTTAAATTTAACTGAGCTTGAACTAAATCGAGTGGACATTCGAGTTGGGTTGTCTGGGGCATTATATTATATGGATGGGTCTCCTCAAGCAGTTCGGCAGCTGCGTAATCTTGTTTCACAGGTTTTATTTCCCTGCCTTTAAATTGCATCTTTTATTATACCTCTTTTTTTTTTTTTTTTTTTGTGGGGGGTGGGGGTGGGGGGGGGGGGGGGGGGTGAGAGTGGGGTTTGTTGAGTATTTGCCTTAGCAGCTCATCTTATTGGAGGGTTTTTAGAGCCTTCTCCAGTTTTCCTTTAAATGATAGTCTTTCTTAGTCAATGAAATTGTTTTTGATCAATCCCTTAGTATACATATGGTGGGGTCCATAGTTACGAGTATTGTGTCTGTTACCAGGTTTTAACAGGCTTTAGTGATCAGAATGTGTGGAGTTCCTAACTATTATTTTCCATTCATTTTTTTGGCCATAATCTTGGCATTCCCTTGATGGATGCCATCTTCTAAAATTAGTGTGACATGAAGGAGTTGCTGCCTTGTAGTCCATTTTCCTAATGATGTTATTTGTAACATCCTGTACTATCCAGTGTAATCTTATTTTCACTGTAATATAACTTCCCCCCACTGCACAAAAAGATTCTATTTTTTTGTGAGTTTTTTGTTATCCATTTTCCTGATGTTATTTGTAGGATCCAGTACTGTCCAGTGTAACGGTGGGTGTAACTCATTTTGAGAGATGTGCCCTTTGGGTGCAAGTATTATATTATCCATTCTATGGGAGTGGTGCTGCAGCAGATTATGAAGGTGACTACACTGAAGAGGATCCACAAATCATGAGACAAAAGAGAAGCTTAAGGCCTGAGCTAGGAGAGCCTATTATTTTGAGATGTCAACCTTACAAAATTCCGCTGACTGAGCTTCTTTTGCCGCATAAAATCTCTCCTGTTGAATTTTTCCGCCTATGGCCCAGTTTGCCAGCAGTAATAGAGTACACTGGTACATATACATATGAAGGAAGTGGCTTCAAGGCTACGGCTGCACAGCAGTATGGTGAATCACCTTTCTTAAGTGGACTGAAATCTTTGTCCTCTAAGCCATTCCACAGAGTTTGTTCACATATTATCCGGACTGTGGCAGGGTTTCAGGTATAGTTTTCTTGATATATGAGTCAACAATCTCTTTTGCAGTTCATTTTCTTATTCTAGTTTTGTCCTACTGTTTAGTTGTCATTTCTCTAGTGAAACCACTTTTGGTATTTCTTAGACCTATCTTGAATTCAAGTTCTAATTGGAGCACAAATCTGTCGGTGGCAAATTTCAATTTTGGCTTTGATACGTTCTTTTCAGAAACTAAGAATTTCTGATAATTAGTGGAACTTGGTAAAAATAATTGAATATCACTTCTTGACTAGGATCTTAAATGGTTGAAAGTTCAAAGTATTTGGAGCTGAAATTATATGTGAAATATATATTTATTTTGTGGGATTAGACCAGTGCCATTCTTCCTACATGCTATTTTCTTGGAACAAATTATTGAAACAAAATATAAATTAATTCACTGTATTGAAACAGCTTTGTTTTGCTGCAAAAACTTGGTATGGAGGTTTTCTGGGCATGATGATCTTTGGTGCCAGTGAAGTGAGCAGAAATGTGGATTTGGGAGATGAGACAACCACCATGATGTGCAAATTTGTGGTTAGAGCCTCTGATGCATCAATTACAAAGGAGATTGGATCAGATCTACAGGGATGGTTGGATGATCTTACTGATGGGGGTGTGGAGTACATGCCCGAAGATGAAGTGAAGGTGGCCGCTGTTGAGAGGCTTAGGATCTCAATGGAAAGAATTGCCTTACTGAAAGCAGCCCAACCACGACCGAAGACTCCAAAATCTGATGATGAAAACGAGGATGAAGATGAGGAAGATGAGGATAAAAAGAAGAAAAAGAAGAAAGATGGTGAAGAAGATGGAAAAACGAAGGGACCTTCAACCTTGTCAAAGTTAACTGCAGAGGAGGTTGAGCATCGTGCTCTTCAAGCTGCAGTGCTCCAGGAGTGGCACATGTTGTGTAAAGAGAGGAACCAAAGTCAAAATTAATCATTCTTTAAAAAAGAAAAAGAAAAAAGGATACGAATATATTCTTTGTATTCACTATTCATAGGTATTCTTTTTGTGATAAATGATTTAGGTGGTAGTTGAAAATTTGACAACAGAGTGCTCTCGTGTCTTTGCTTTTCTCCCCCCCTTTTTTTTTTCTACATATTTAACCCCTTGGGGAAGTCCCTTGTACATCTTGTATCGGCTTGTCATTGGTATGGTGTTCACTTTGAGAAATTGATTGTCACTTGTTAGAAATATGATTTGTGATTAGTATTTCTTATATAGCAGATGTAATTCCACTTTGAAATTTCATTTCTTCTGTACACTCTTGTGATTGTTTAGAAGAAATTTGTTGTTGACATTTGGAATTGCTTGTTGATCTGGTGCATTAAAATTTATACTAGTGCTCTTTGCTTGCCTATCATCTATTACCTGCTTTCTAATGAGCCACGACATGGCTTCTTCTCCAGGCTATATTATAGAATGTAGACCCAAATCCAGAATCTGAGCAAATGATGGGTCTAAGTGTCCCAACTCCCAGCCGTCGAACTTGAAGTTTTGAACCTTGATCTCCGGTTTTAAACAATTATTTACACTTAGATCATACCAAATGTTGATTCTCAAAAAAGATAAAGAAATATATATTTTACCAGATGTTAAATTGTCATCTCGCGGGAAAATTTGCCTTTGTACATATTCTTTCAGCTTGTCTTTCTACTGGACTATAGTGTCTACTGTCTATCTAAGAAAGTAAAGCAATTTCTTCATCAGATTTTTTGGATGATTTGACAGGTTCAACAATAGGAGAGGGAGAATTTGAACCCTAAAATGTCTCTGTAGGATGCACCAAGAAATGTCAATTGAATTACAAGATTATTGGTGATTTCTTTGTTAGTTGATTGCCCACATATTAGATACTTGGTGCAGATTTCATTGCAAGAGGTGTCTTTCCCAACTTATGTAGAGACTAAAGATTAAGATATAAGGGCATTCGTCTTCAAATTGTGCTCCAGCACTATATCAAGAAAAGGGAATATTTTTGGTATTGCACTGACTCATCAATAAGTTTCAATTTGAAAACATTTAAATGTTAACAATGCATAATGCTCAGATCATCATTGAGTTATTTACCAAGACAAAAAAAAAAAGAAAAAGAAAAAAAAAAGACCATCATTGAGAAAGAATACAGGAAACGATATCATAAGTAGTTGAGAAAACACTTCAAAATAAAACATCCTCATAACTAAATAATAATTGAACAAGGTTCTAATCACAGATATCCACATCTCTCATTTTTGGAGTAAAATAACAAAAGAAAAATTTTCATCTCTTTGAACAATAAATGCCGATGGAGCAAAGTATGTGGTCTGGCATCATTCTCGTAATCATGTATCATTTCCACAGATCATAGACTAATCAAGATTACTTCATATGTTAAATTTCTGAGGAACAGTATCAAAGTCATCGAAGTCAAATCTCTGTCTTTCTCTCCCAGCCTGAACATATACATAATAAACATGTATTGTGTGATTAGTGATCAATAATTTATACAAACAAGTTCAGCAAACATATAGCCAAAATGAAGTGATAGGCTAACCTTTGCTAGGTACTGAGGATCACATGACATCTGCTCTTCCATAGTAGTCAGCTTCCTTGACAGTGACATTATCCTGGAACATAAACAATTATAGAAATGGAGATGACTTCCCATGATAAAAGAACAGATACCAACAGTAGAAGGTTGAAATCTTTACAATTTTTACATCCACAGCAAAAAGAAAACAATAAAGAGAAAAAACAACCACTGATATTCTGTTAATCACCATCAACAATGATTCCATACTCTTATATTGATATCATTAAAGAAATATTGTAAGAAATGGAAAAGTAGCAAACAGAGTTAAAACATGGGCTCTGCTCCACGTCTCTGATGTGGTTACAATGCTTTATGTGCAGCATGATATATTTTTCTTTTTTGGATACATCTTAAGTGGGGGGAGGGGTATTCAACTCTGGATGCATTATGAGATTTATAGTTATACTTTTGGTAAATAATTATAATTTTACTTTATTTCTAAGATATTCACTTCATATAAAATGTATTTGATTTGAACAAGGAAATCATCCAATGCCATCTCACTGGAAATTAAGACTTGGACAATACAGGAAGGACTAAGATATCATGTACCATTCACCTCTCTAATAAACCTGAAAACTTGAACAAACTTCAAGCTGCATACCTTTGGATGGATGAATCGATACGCTCAATCATCTCACAGGACTTATATTGTTCAGGGTCCTCCAGGAATCTAACCATTCCATCCTTCTGGTTGATTGTTGCAAATATCTCACCATCTTGGATCTAAATTTGGCATAGAAATGTTAATAGCACAATTTAAATGATGTAAGGAAATATTATAATACATAATTGTCTCTCTGAAACTACCATTTGTAGGACATGCATTTCTGCCTCTTTAGGGCTGTTTAATTGTACTGTGTTGGCAATATCTTGGAGAGAGAGGGTCAGGTATGTCTGAGTCAATCTCTGGATATTTCGCTTATACATGGATGACACAACCTGCTTCACCAGTCCAAGATTGTTGTCCTGAAAAGAAAAATAAAGCCACCTTTAGATAACTGAAGTATTTGGGTTAGAGCTTCACCAAATAACTATAAAAAACCCAAGTATAATGTTGCGTCCTACTTGACTTAAGCATAGATCTCAAACTTCTAAGTTCTAACCAAAACAAAGTATAGAATGAATTGTGTATAGTAGAAAGCTCACACTTTCAAACTTCTCCAAATTTGTCTGGACGTACTGCTCTAATTCTGCAATTTTCCCAGTGCTATAACTATTCGCCAGTTCAATGTAGGGCTGCACAAAGAAGATAATGAACAAATAAATTTTTTTTTTTTTGATAAATAAGATAATTAACAAATAATTGTTTTGGACAATGTTCGCAAAGCTCCAAATTTGAATACCATGAACAATGGCTCAAATATGCACGTGAGAAAGAATGCAAGAAAATTTTCGGATATTCTATTTGTGATTTGTTGCACAGAAAGAAGACCAAGAATGAGAGCTGGCGGACTAGTGTTGTGCCTGAATTGTTGTTATGTCTAGCCGAGAAAAGATAGATTTAATGGAGCAGATTAATCAAAGTGGTAAGCTGGCATTAGATGCCCGAATTGTTGTAATGTCAAGGGTCATAAATGTAACATAGGAGTCACAAAGGTGAATTCATGTCGCATAAATGAAATATAGGAATCACAATGGTGGGCGCATAAGACAAGTTAAAAGAAAACTACCTACCTCCATATATAGAAACAAATATTGTTTTGAGTGTGAAGTGTGAACAGTAGCCTTTTCAGCTAGTTCACGCAAACATCTCTTAGTTCATGTTTTATCGGCACATTAGAACCTTAATTTGGACAACCCAAAGAGATCTTTTCTTCATATATATATATATATATATATATTATTTAGTTTTAGTCAATCATTATATTCTAGCCATAATGCTGGCCAACCATTCAAACAAGACAACTATTTTAGTCCAAAATGTCTAAAGATTATTTTTTTTTGATAAGTAATAAAAATTCATTGATATCAAAAAGAGAAAGACACCCAAGTACACCGGGGGTATACAGGGGAGAACAAATCAAAAATGAACATTACAAAAATCAAGAAAACATTGATCTCTGCTTGGTAAGAAGAGGAACACATTGATCTCTATAAGTACAAAATGAAATTAATGAATCCAAGATTTAAAAGGAAATCTATTTATTAATCAATCCAAGCCTCTCATTGAGGCCAATTATCAAAGTGGAGTTAACAAGCAAACACTATTTTAAAATGGGCATGCAACAATGTGGATAAGAAATTGGTCTTTCCATAACATTTATACAATAACTCTGCTCACTAAAAGCATTTGTGTTGCTAAAAGTGCTAAAATCTTACTTTAGCAACCCCAAACACCAAATAGAATTGCTCTCTCTCTCTCTCTCTCTCTCTCTATACACCATTGCTGGGTTTCCCCAGCGTTTTTTAGTGCTACTATGTGGTACTCTTTCTGTTCTTTAATGTTTTCATTGGTATAAAAAAAAAAAAAAAGAAAAAAAAAGAAAAGAAAAAAATGAAGATATTACGATAGTTTCAGTTGGAGAGGAAGAGAGAGAGAGAGAAAGAGGAAGAGAGAGTGAAATGAATAAATAAATGAATAGTGCTGATTGTGAAGTGAAAAATAAAAAATAGGATGTAGTGAGTGGTAAAATAGTGTGTTAAAGTAGATAAAGTAGTTTTTTATGTGTTAAAATAGGTATTTTTTACAAACCCGGATGCTAATGCTCTAACCATAACATAAAACTTAGTAGCATAACAGCAATAACAACAACAACAAAAACAACAAACAAGCCTTAATCCCAAATTTTTGGGGTTGGCTAAGGATCTTCATTAGATTAGTTACGATCGGCTGCATGTATTATTTTCCTCCATTCTATTCTATCTGAAGCCATATTCTCTGTTACTTAATTGATAAGTCCTTTTTTATTAATTCTACTAATGTTACTTTAAAACTTAGTAGCATACATATCAAAAAACTTAAAACTTAGTAGCAAGCTTATAAATCATTAGTCCAAAAAAAAAAAAAAAAAAAATCTAAACCTAGAATTAACCTAAGGACTCCCAGAATCAATAGCAATGCCTAAATTAATATAAAAAATACCTGACAGTGGTTCTTTAGATTTCTCTGAGCGGCTGAAGAAGTGTACTTAGGAAGACTGGTAGAGAACTGCCATAAAAAATATAAAAAGTAATTTTATTAGTCTAGAAGAGTGACAGCAATTTAGTTGCCCACAAATTGTATCCCGACTGTGAATTATTTGACCACATTTTCTTTAATAGCCTTCTCTTCAGTCCCATCAGTATGAGGGTAAAGAAAAAGAGCATACCTGTCCATTGTGAATGAGAGAAACCAATATGTATTTTTTGTAAGCTTCAACAGCTATGGCATTTATACTTGACATTGGAGCAGTAACAACCTGAAAGATAAGCAATGAGCAATTAGGATGGCCATGTGCATAAAAAAAAAGTCAAGATGTCAATGACAACCTTTAACTTAACTAGTGAGCTGTATAGATATAACACACATTATGTAGGAGCTCCAGTGCCTTGCGAAAACGCTTTTGTCCTATGCATATCATCCCCCTGTAATCATAACAAATGCGAAAATCTGTAAGCAAACTTCCTTACTAATATCAATAGCCAGAAACCCTATAGATTGATAAAATCACACATCAATTGAGAACTGATATTTCCCCATATTATTAAGATGATACCACCTTAGAGATGATGAAATTGGTTGCATTTGCTCACAAACAGTAAATAAATACAATTTTGAAATTAAACAAGTAGAGGCTTCCCCCCACCCTATGCTTTTTAGAGTAAAATAAGAAATTATTTTAGGATTTAAAAGTTCCAGACTTCTCATGAGACCATTCTGCTGCCATGTAGAAAACCTATCATTTGTAAACAAGAAACAATGATTCTTTATCTTTGAATAAAAATAACTAGCTATCAACAGCTTAATACACTCAATTTTTATTTTATTTTATTTTATTTTTTTCTGAAGGACCATACATTATGGGATTGTACGAAAATTTGACATACATACTTAGGCAACTAAGCAGTAATTTCTTCCCATAAAAATTTCTTTCATTGAATAAATTACCAAACTATCAAACCCTTGATGCATCAATGATGCCTCTCACATCACCAAGATATAAATGCCTTACTTATCTTAAAGGTAAAATTGCACATTATTAAATTTCTTAAAAATGCACTGCAAATGCATCTAGTTATACAACAAACATCAAGGAAGTAATCAACTAAGCATACAATCAAACAAGAGCGTTCCCAAGAATTTACACCATATGGATAAAGAAAGTAAAATGACAAATGAGAACAGGAATGCTACCAAGAAGATTAAAATGGACATGATAACAAGAAGAGTTCCCCAAAAAAGATAACCACAAAAGCTGAAAAATCTTTGCAGAAACAACCCACCCATAATAACAGTAGAGAAAAAGGTCCCTTGGTTGATCAACTTCAAAGATATCTTCCTCCAAAATTGACAGACCAGTTTTGTAACACTTTGCCAATAAACAAAGAAGAAGAAACTCCGGATGCAAAGTAGTCAAATGTTCTGAAGAATTCTGAAGTTTCCGTACAGCTGCCTGCAATGGAGCCACCCCACGCATTGGTGTTCCAAGTAGCATGACCTGGTCCTTGAACCTCTTACAAACAGCTATGACTGCAAACCCGACAATAAATAACATCAATATGCATACTAAACATGATTTAACAGCATTTGTGCCCATCAAATAAAATTCACGCAAGTAAAGATACATACACTTTTCAGGGGCCAAACGAATTTGCTCTGGAGCACAATAACTAATAAATCTGGCAATGTAAGGAACCAGCATAGCAGCTTGCTCTTTCGAAACTGAAGCAGATGTGCAAGCCTCTCTGTCACCACAAATATGCACTCCATAAGAAAAAAAGCAGGATCACCACAAAACAAATACATACAAATTCCCATTTTAATCAAGCGTAACATCGCACATGTCTGCCAAAAATCCCCGTCTCAATTATAATGTGATAAATTCATTTAAGTTAAATAATAGCATTCCCTAAACTGTATCAAACCAAATATATATACATACATATATATATATATATATATATCTTTTTTTTTCATTATTGAATGCTCAAGAAAATTTAAAACCCCACCCAATTGAACATAACCCAAAAAGACCAAAAAAAAAAAAAAAAAAAAAACTTTTTTCTTGAACTCTGTTCATTATTGAAAGCACAAAGAATTTCTTTCCTAGGTTTTCCACGCAACCAAACAACTTAACATTCTCACTCCAATAAAAATTTAAAAAAAAAAATATTAAAAAGTAATAACGTCTCGAATATATAAACCCTAACACAGGGTATATTTACAGATAAAAAATTAAATAGAAAAAGAGAAAAAAAAGGAAAGAGTGTAATTAGGAGAATGAAGAAGAGCATACAGGATATAGAGATAACCGAGAGAGTGATTGGAAGGGTCGAGCTGGTTGAGAATCGGAGACAACCGAGTCGACTCGGAGCGGAGCGATTCCTCGGCTTGTTTTAGGATGACGTGGAGGCGTGAGATGTCTCCGGCGCTGCTCGACAGCCCTTGGATTTGCACCACCACACCTTCCAACGAATTCATCGTTTTAACTCGCTGATGATACCACCACCCACCAACAACAACAAACTCAGTCACTCACTCACAGCTATGGAGACACAGCGAGCCAAAATATATAAATAAAAAAAGTCGCAAATAGAAGAAAAAGCTATGAGTCAGACCGATCTAGTTACTGACGAATGGGCCCGTGAAGTGGGTCCATCGTCCACCAATGTTATGTGGGCCCTTGTTTAAGCCCCGATTCGGCCCCCATAACTCTAGTTAAAATATATTTTTAAAAAAATGTTAAAACATATAATTAGCTTTTGGCAAAAATCCTTTTATGGTACCTATATTTTGGCTAAAATGCAAAATTCTCCATTTAAGTTTCATTAGAATTCATTTCAATTATCTAATTTTGCTTTTATTTATTTAATTCTTTTAAAATTTAAGTTTATTACATTAATATCTCTCCATCAATTTTCGTTTTTTTAAATACAAATTATGGAAAATATTTTTCAATCATTAATTTAATTTTTTTATTTAAAAATATTGAAAATAAAAATTTGAACAATTAACCGCAATATTTAATAAAAGTTGATGGAGAGTTGTTAAATTTTTTTTTTGTGCTCTTAAAATAGATAAAATTCTACTTTAGCCTAATCTAAATGTACATGTTTGTGAAACTTTCTCCTAAAGACTTGAATCTTGTCCCTTTCTATACTCCACAAGTACTTATACTTGTAGAAAGTTCTTAATTAAGGGTTTGTTTGGATACCGATTATTTCTGAAAACTGAAAATACTGTAGTAAAATAATTTTTAAATGTGTGAATAATATCGTAAGATCCAATTTTAAAGTTATTTTTGCTAAAAAAAGTACTTATAGGTCTCATAAACAGTGCACAGGACCTACAAAAAAACAACGTAAACACGCAATGCAAGTTCAAAAACGCTATCCAAACTCCACCTAAATAAACTTGAAACTTATATGACTAAAATGAATGAAAACAAAGTTAAATTTTGATAAAACATAGAGAATGAGTTTTGTATTTTAACTTAATTTTGTATAATTTTATTTTGGGCTTTATATTTTTAAATTATTTGTTTTGGCCTCTATCATCATTTCACTTACCCAAAACACAATTTTTTTTAAGCCAATAGTGCAGTACATTAATCATGTAAGTGTTTTTTGTAAGTAAGATTACAGCACGAACCAAAATGAAAATAGATTTAAAAATGTGAGGACCAAAATGAAATTATAAATATTTGAGTAGGAATTGTGTAGAGAAAAGGGTAAAATTGCCATTAGCTTTTTGAAACAGTGAAAGTTGTCTTCGTTGTTCTGGAAAAAAATTAAAAGGAAACGAGACACACACAGAGGGAGAGAAGGAATTGTGTAGAGAAAAGTGAGTAGTGAGAGGTGAGCAACAATGGGGGATTATCACTTTGTGTACAAGGATTTAGAGGGTGCATCGACGCAGTGGGACGATATTCAACGAAAGCTCGGGAATTTACCTCCAAAACCACCAGCTTTCAAGCCCCCATCATTCACTCCTGCCCCAGATGAATCCTCTGCTCCGAAAGACAAGTCTTGGATCGATAACAAAACCGAGGATGAGCTCGAGGACCTCCAGGACGATCCAGATCTCGACGACGATCGATTCCTCGAAGACTACAGGTAATAAATTTTGTATTTTTATTAACACCCTTTTGTTAAAAGTGTAGGAAAATGAAATACAGATTGGAAATTTGAAAATTTTCAGCTCTATTTTTATAGAACCTCAACTGGGTGGTGTTTTGTGTTTTATGTTAACGTTGTATCAGTTGTTTAATCATACAGGTGGTGCATTGATATGGGATTTTTTTAGTTTAATCATACATGGGATGTTTAGATTTTTAGTTTTACTTCAAAGGTAAATTATATAAAATAATATTCATGAAGTGGGTATATGATATCTAATCATCTCCTGAAAGAAAAACATGGTATGATCGGAGTTAAGACTTTAGAGTGTAATGTAATATCTCTTGATCAAAAGAGAATCAAACTTATATGAAATACAGTATCTTTTGCCTGGTCCTGGGATTAACTCAATTGTGAATATCTTAACCAAATGTAGGATAATAGAAAGATCTCAGTCCTTATCAACCAGGCAATACTCAATTAATGATTTGTTCTTCTTAAACAGCAAGGATTGTATTGCATGTGCACCACTATTATTAAACTGAGGCTGGGCTTGAGCCTTGGTCAGTCTTCTCTTAAATCTTGACATATAACTTATAATGAGCAGACTCCATAGATACTGACTTTTTTTTTCCTATTGATAAAATTTATGGATGGATTTGAGCTTTAATAATATGTAGATTTGAAATGACTGGGGGTAAGACGTTATTTTAAATCGATAGTATTACCAAGTGTTTTTGTTTGAGCAAAATCTCCAATGCTTACGTCATCAAAGTGTTGTTTTAATTTATATCAAGCAATTTGTACTTGCAATTGTTCTTCAAATCCCTCAACTTCATATCCTTAAATCCAATTACAACCCTTGTGAAATTCAGGGTCTTTGTTGGGTTTATTTTTTATAAAATATATTGGATGGTGTTTGCTAATTAGGAAAAAGAGGTTGGCTGAGATGAGGGAAGCAGCTAAGGTTGCAAAGTTTGGATCGGTGATTCCAATTACAGGATCAGATTTTGTGCGAGAGGTTTCACAAGCTCCATCTGATGTTTGGGTTGTTGTGATCCTCTACAAAGAAGGGTACTTTATGAGAGATCTTAATACCAAACTTAGTTTCTTTATGAGGATTGTAGTTATGTTTGTTATGTTAATGTTTTTTTGGAATTTTCTGATAGAATCCCGGAATGTACACTGCTAATGCGATGTTTGGAAGAGTTGGCAACGAAATACCCAGCAACAAAATTTGTTAAGATAATATCTACAGACTGCATTCCTAACTACCCTGATCGTAATCTTCCAACGTTGTTAGTGTACAACAATGGTGCAGTGAAAGCAAATCATGTGGGCATTCATAGTTTTGGCAGGAGATGCACTCCTGAAGGTATGTTATATTTAAGCACGCCTCATATTGTCATTAGCTTATGTATTACCTTGCTGCTTCTCTTAATCAATTGCTATTCTTTAATGTGAGATTGTTTCATCTCTATGCGGATAATCAGTCTGTGATGACTCCCAAAATTGAGGTCAATCACGTATTATGAATATGTAAAATGTCTTGGTGAAAGAAATTAAGCCCAAATGAATGACAAGTTGGGTACTAATGTTTTTTTGGAACACAAACTAAGCTTGAATTTATGTTATCTCTAGACATGATAACTGGAAATTAACTCTTTTTTATGGGCATTTTTAGTATGATCTTTGAGGTTAGTTTGCTGTGCACAAACAGCAGTGCTTATAGTATTGTACTTAAGACTTACTTTTGTGAACTTCAAATGGTGGATTATTTAGTGTTTTTTTAAATAAGTTTTGGCCTAAGGGGAGGGGAGATTATCTTATGAAGCGTTTGCATGGAGCCACTCTCTAACAGCACATGGGATCTACACATCTGTGCTCCCACATGCTGTGAGAGGATGGTTCATGGAGCGGCTCCATGAGATACCTCCTCCAAGGGGAGGAAGGAGGGGAGAATGGTGGATAATTTAAATGAACTTCATGTATCATGTATTGGAGTATTTAGTACCACTCATCTTACTTTCTTGTTCTTGAAATATGTATTGCAGAAGAGAAAATTTTGTGAACCTTTTTTCTTTTTTTACAAGTAGAAAAATTTGTGAACCTTATCCTGGAAATTGTAGTTGAAAGTCAAGTATTAACATTGTCAGTTGAACTTTATGTAAGGTGGTAGATGTTGGTACTTAAAAATTTAGGCTGTATTATTGGATGTTTTGTCTGGGAGGTTTTTCTTTTTATTTTCTTAAATTCCCAAGTCCTGTACCCCAAATTTTTTATTTTTTATTTTTATATTATTATTCTTTTAAAAAAGTTAGGAAGATTTGAATCTAAGACACCTCACCCCACCCTACCCTTTTGGCACTTGAGCAGAGGCATCATGGCTGTATCCAGAATGTCGGTTTCCTATACAATTAGGTGGATTTTATATCGTTGAGTTGGTGTTCTTGCCTTGTATCTCTTGGCATGATATCTGATTTGGAATTATTAAATTGGAGAATACTTTTCCTGAACCTTTTCTTTTCTCAGCCTTATATCATGATACCCAATTACTATGCTCTTTGGCTCGTTATATTGTAATCCTGCTGGCTTGTTACAAGTATTCTGATGAAACTCTTAGCATTTTTATTATTAAATATTTCTGCGTTCACTTGAAATTAGGTGTTGCATTAGTTCTTTGCAATTCAGATCCTGTACTTAATGATGGCCTAAGTGGGAGTGATCCGTCAAGTAAAGCTGTGATTGATGGAGTTCGCAGGAGTTTCCTAGAGAAAGTTGTGAAAGCGCATGAAGATGATGATGATGGATTTTCAAGTGATTAAATTTTTAGACTTTCTTTCAGGTTTAGCAGAAAAAAGTTGTATTCAATGAAGATGAAGCCATGTTTGCTTAGTTGGTTTTGTTGTTTGGCTGCTTGCACACCTTGTCTGGTTTTCTCATCATCAGTGAAACTAGGATGGCTGATCCTGATGTATGACATTGTGTAACTTATGCATCTCATGGCATTAATGTATTATGTTCAATCTTAGATTCGAAAGTTTTGTTGATGAATTTGTATCATGCCAGTTGCGGACATTATACATGATTCAGCAGTAAATGTGATAAATTAATGTGGAATCATGACACGCCTTGTACCAAATGATTAACTTTAAACATGTATACCACTTTTTTTTTACCAAACTCAAAAACAAGGGCAAACAATTTGGCAAAATATTCACAATAATATAGAAGACAAAATTTAACTTGGTAGATTGCGAAATATGTCTACCACTCTGGTTAAAAATGTATCAGGGAGGGAGGTTAACAATCTGTGAGGAAAGGTTGCTAATGCGACCTCACATTGATGATGATGATGATGATGATGATGGGTGTTGGCCTGTTGGGTCATTAAGCTCTGTATCAGGGCGATCTTTGTTGGTTTGTTTCTATTCTGACTTGGCGATTTGCTTATTATAAACATGAACCCTTTGTATCTGAATTTAAACCTACAACCCGTTGAAACCTCCTAACATCTTAGGCCTTCTCCTGCATTATGTTTATGACATTGTGCAAATAAAATGAAGACACAATATAGGAAATCTGGGCTCAATCTCTACTACATTGAAATCAAATCTAATTGGTATCTTGGTTTGATGATAAAGAGCAATCTTCATAGGTTGAAAATTATCATACCTTGGCATGTGTCTACTTAACTAAAAAATATATTTTTATCCCATGAGAAAAAATCCACATGATAGAATCTTAAGATAAAAATCTAAGAAACAGTACCTAAGTATTATATCTAAGTCTTGTCCTATAATAAATATGAATATTAGTGATAGATTTAATGAAAGTGATTTTTTTAATAACCACAATAAGTCATGAATGACATAGGGATAAGATCCTGTCCCATTGAATACTTTATCTTATTTTTTATAATTTGATAATTACAATGAAGGAGATGCAATTTAAATCTTGGACATTTTCATTAAAAACAATAAAAGGTGTCAATTGAGCTGTCTTTTATTGAATTTTCTAATTTTTATTTAAATGCAACACGTGGCATTTAAAATTCAAATAAATGCCACTAATCTCACATCGGGCTAATAATTAGAAGAAATTAGAAGATTTAAGGAGAAATGATCCTTTCTTGCTTTTATTTGTATAGTTTTTAACAACAAAGTCTTAATTCCAAAATTTGGGATTGACTTTTCTGTATAGTTTTACCAGACTAATAAAATGAACTATAAAAAATCTTTATTAAGAAAAAGAGATGAATTTGGTATGAATTAGGCTGGCACTATTGTGAAATTGAAAAAAAAAAAAACAAAAGAAAAAGAAATGGCGACACTTGCTCAATCTAATAGCAGATGGTCATTACCGTTCGGCATGAACCTTCTTTTGAATTTAGTTTTGATATGCATTGCTCCTTATTTTGTAGTCTTTATTTTCACAACTTGTAGTTGTAGCTCTTTTATCTAAACGAAACAAATGCAAATTTTATGCATGCACAAGCTCAAGGCATGAGTATGCGTTTTTTAGAGGCTGCCTGAAAGATCCTGCACTCTGCCTAAGAAGTTTCAATAGACAATATCAAGGGCAATTGATCACTGTTTTCCTTTCCTCAAGGTTTTGACACCTCGATACAAACATTTAATTAGAATTCTGACAAACCATAAAAGAATTTCATAAACCAAACATATTCGATTGTCCTTCCAGATAAGAGCTGATCCATGCCCACATTTACGGTGGATGCATAAACGATAAGAAATTGCCATCTCCCAGAAAGGTGAACAAACTACAACTACTCTTTATGCTTTCACTTCTTCTTTAACTACTCTCCTTTTACCTTTCACTGTCTCATTAGCAGTCTGTTTTTGCAGCTCCTCTTTTTTCTGAGCTCGAATCATTGCTCGCCTTGCACGGGGACGCATTTCACGTACTCTTCGAGAAGGCATTATGTATGGTTCAAGGGGCCTGTCACCAAAGGGGTGCTCACTGTCAGCAAATATCCTCAACTTTCGATCTCTATCCTGCATCCACAATGAGCTAAAGTGTAAGATTATTTGATTCAAAAGGCTAATGCTTCTAGTAAAAAAATCACACAAAACCGAAATAGATTAGGTGCCAAGTAAAACTCAGAAAGACTTTTTTTTTTGTAAAGAAATTATGGTGTGACATTGTAACAAACCAGTTGCATGGAAGAAAAAGCACATGAATTAACACTTTAAAATTAGCAGTGACTTTATTTGTTCTAAATTCCCTGTTGTCCTGTCAAAATAATCCAAGTGATATCTAATCCAAAGAACAAATTAGCCCGACTCTATAACTGAAAAGCAGCAACAAGCAAATAATCTCAATTACCAAAAGTAGTCTTGGATTGGGTCTAAAGCCAACAGTCAGCTCTCAATTTTCCAGGGACAAATCAAATCATGCCACGCAATCAATTAAACCATTACTCATATAACATATCTGAGATACATGAGACTGGCAACACAACTTTTGGCCTTGAACGAGCGTCATGTCCGCATAAAAGGAGAACAAAGTTTATTGAGAGAAAAACTATAAAGATAACTAATGATTTGTTGGTCAACAGCAAAATAGTCAAACTTTTGGGGACCATATTTTTAAAGGATTCACAAAGCTTGTTGAGATATAGATGATGATAACCAAGGTGATCTATATGTTATGGATGCAGAGACCTATAATTTTTCAAGCCATTTTCTTCCCCTCAATACTAGCACATCAAATTGCTTCTACTAATTTATTTGAATTAGAGAAATGATCTACTTTATTGTTTTTATATAATTTAATAGCTCTTTCAGGCATCATAGCACATGAGAGTTATACTTGTAGGTTGAATAATGATAGTGTAGATTTCCTACAACTGAAGATGTCATTAATTGACTGCTCAAAGATTCAAGGTCATGCAAACCAGCCAGATAAAGAAGAGCATCTGAGAGGGCATAGCCTCAAATTCAAACACTCACATCACGCAATTTGTTTCTTGGAAGCATGCGTAATACAGCTTTTCGGATGACTTCTGTTGGATCTTTAGCCATCTGGTCCTTTAAACTCCTTTCCTTGAGGTGGCCCACATACCTACAGGGCACATAAGTTCGATGTCAACATTCAAAATGCATAAAAATGGCACATATTAGGAGGCAATGGAAGCTGCATGAATAGTTTCTACATAGATGTACTTTAAAAATGCGTCTACTTTGTTTCAAGTGGCACTTAAAGGGAAGTAAACCTTTTATTCTCACCACTAATCATCAACAGGTCTTTTTAATATATTTTTAAAAACTAAATCTTTAGACATTTTTTTTAGGCTATGTTGAACAAGTAAATACAAAATGTCTAGATTTGAAATTCACTGTTGGAATTAGGTTATCCACATTGTGATGAGAAAGTTGTGCACTCAACTTATACAAAAACCAAACAAGACTTAAATCATTTTATTTTCATTCATTCCCCCAACTTTCCAATCATTCCTACAGTTCACAATCCAAGAATAAAGAGCAATACTTGCCCAGTATGCCAGCGATAAAACTTGTTTGTAAGTTTTCTCCCAGTGACAGAAATATCCTTTGCATTAAGCACGATGCACATATCCCCATCATCACGATTTGGAGCATACGTCGGCTTATCCTTTCCTTGAATCACAGTAGATATTTGAGATGCTAATCTGCCAAGGACCTACGGAAAGATGTACATTACTATAATCATCTGTAAACTTCTTCAAGTGGATAAATTGGAAATATGAATAATTGAACAAAATTTACATTAAGAAGCCAGCCGCTACAGCAGATACAATCTGCCTCATTTCATTATAATTCACTGATCAACTAGGGTACATCTTTTCCCAAAAGGGAGTAGAAAGAACAGCATCTTTGAAATTTGAAGAATAAAATTTATTTTATTTTTCATCCAAGCCAACTGGGATGCATAAAGATCTTATAACTTTATAATTTACCAAAATTAGTGGCATAAGGAGAAAAGGATGGTATATGCAAACCTGGTCTTTGGCATCAAATACCCTCCATCGCAGACCATCCAGGTTTATGCGTCTCAGGCCAGCAAGTGCTTTCTGCAAGAATATTGAGTCATTAACTCTGTTATTGATTTGTCATCTTAGTTAAACATTAATCAGCAAGTTACAGACTCAGGGGCATGAAATATAAATTGAAAATTTTGAAATGTTTTATTGAGATCAAGTACCATTTACCATAAAGCATATTGTATGGAGCTTACACAGATGTATACGAATCTAAATTCCCTATGGCATTCCCATAATACATAAAGATGACTTTAGGCAGGCCACTCAGTAGGTGATATCAAAAAATATGTTTAAGAACCTCATAATGCATGCCACTATAATCCATTACATAGATTTCACAACTGAGAACTTCAGAACATAAAGAATCATAATTCCCCTTAAAAGGAAGTTTTGGCAACCTGTACGAGGATAATTTATTATCCAAATTACCTTTCCATTAACCACAAAAAACAAGAAAGTGATCGTTGAACTTTATTGTATCAATGTAAAGCCATTTGATATTTAGTTTCTTGTGAAAAATATAAGTTAAATTTTATTTTTAATTGCCCATAGAACCAAATTTGGCTAATATTTTGCGTTCAGGCACTACACTGCCCAAAATATAAGCAATACATAACATGCTGTAAATATTAAGATCATCAATCTAATTGATGTCAACCAGAGAAAAAAGAAGTGTACTTTTCTTGGGTTTTACCTATTAATGGATCTTGCTAGAATGCTAACTAATAAAACCTACACTATACCACTTAATTGTGGCAACCAAAAAAAACCAAATAACAAATCCAAAAAAAAAAAAACTATCCATGATTTAAAAAATACGCATATAGTCTACTAGACAGTAGAAGTCATATATCTATCTTGATACAATTCAAAAACAGGCAATTCAAAGATTCAAGACCTCTGAAATGCAAGTTAGCAGCACTTTCAACAGCAAAGAAGAAATGGGTAGTGATAATACAGCACAAAAACTCCAAGACTTAACCATAAAAGCCCATAACAGCTAAAACAAGTCATTCAGTACATTTCACAAAAACGTGGAGTGCTTCAGTAACACCCTACTCCAAGCTGTGAAAATCGGTTTCGGGTTTTTAAAAAAAAAAAATTTAACAGAGAACTTTTCACGATGAATGAAATCTATAAACTTTGAAACATAAAAGGGAAAATTGCCTTGACGTTGCCATTGAAAGAGCTAGCTGCTTGGCTTGCCATTTCTCTTGTGTCTTTTCTTATCTTTGAATCTCCTTCTTCACAGGCAAATCATTCAACCCTGAAAATTCAATTCAAGTTTAAGCTTAAGACTAAGTAAATTGAAAAGTTAAAAGCTTGTTAATTCAAAGCAAAATATAAATCGAAAGGAAAAATTTTCGACCTGTAAAACCCTGAAGAGAGAGAGAGAGAGAGTAGGGTTTGGCAAAGAAAGAGAGAGTGAGTTGAGCTCTGATCCAGTGCAATTCTCTGTCTCTCTTGGGAGGACTTGATGCCGTTAGATCTTCAGATAATCAAGGATGATTAAATCGGACTGACTCTGCACTATTGGGCTCTGAAAATACACTCTATCATGGAGCCCAAGGCCTATTGACTATGGACCAAATTTTGGCTTTTAAAAAAAAAAAAAAAATTTTATATTTTTTTGTGAAATAGGTAAAAAATGGGGAAAACCATAAACAATAGCATTAATATTGAGCTATCAATTGAATCCTGCGAATTTTACATAGTAAGTTATGATTGAAGCATCATTTTCCAATGATTTTGTTATACCCCAAATATCAAATTATAAAAACTTATTAAAAGAAAAATTTTGTTTAGAAAATAAATTAGATATAAGTATAATTATATTTTGAAAAATGTGAAAATTTTAAAAATTGTATATATAAAAAAACCAAAATAAGCCAAATAAAACATATATTATTACTAATATATTGTATCCACCACTAGACTAATGCATTTATGACAATATACTTAATCCTTGATGGTAATAAAGACAATTCGTAATCCCATTCCATTATCTATGGTAACTTATAAATTATTAAAGTATCATAATCTTTCTAAGAATTTATATTTGAGAATGGGCAATTGTCCCAATGTTATGTTATCTTCACATGTGCCAATTGTAGACTCAATTTGTAACGACCCCAAAATGATGTTGGGTTCGTACGTTAAGGGCCCAAACAATATAATTTGTAGAGCGTGGGCTTGAAAGGCTAGGCCTTGGTCATCGGACGATGGATAGTCATGGTGTTCATGCAGAACTAAACCATGTTTGCTCGAGAAGTCTTTCTTCTCGATACGGCCTGGAAGGCTCTGGTTCTTGGCCTTTTTTCCCAGTCCCTTTTTCTAGACAGCTTACTTCTCCTTTTATATTAACCTTTACCCCTCTTCTATCGTCCACGTGTAAGTTCAACTTTCCAGGGCTGATACTTGTCCCATTAACCCATACCCAAAGTGGTTGGGGGTGGTTGTAAAAGCTGAAAAGTATTGCTCTGTCTGGCGCAGAGTATTTAATTGCAGTAATGACAGCCTTTCCTTTGTCCTTTGTCGCCATATTGTCCAGGGCTCCTTTATCTATCAACGCGGATGTGTTCGGCTCTTCCCAAAATTGTTCCTATACCGTTCTTGCCCTTTCTTTTAGGAGTGCCTTGGGGATGCCGAGGATAGAGTCATCCTCAGCCATGTCTTAAGGCTATTTGGACTTTCACTGTAGGTCCTCGGCTATATCCCTCCTCGGCTAGGGTCTTGGGCCCCAATGTAAAGTGGGTCAGGGTCACAAATCCTCTGGCCCTACACCAATAATTTCATGTTACGTGTTCAAACTTTTTAAAAAGGAAATGGTTTGGTCCAAGTTAGATACCACACCAGCATTCTGTTAGACAACATAGAATATAAACTATTAGACACAAATGAAAGGATATAAAATAGTTAGTTTTGAAAGTTTAGGAACCAAAAATGAACTTTTAAATTTTAGTGATGAAAACTGAACTTTTCATATAAATGAAGGCGCTATTTTAGCCAAATATATATTTTGTAGACATATCATTTATCTATTTACAACATTTTTACAACAAATCACAGGTGATTAGTTGTTATTGGTTCAAATTTGAAACTAACACTAAGATTACTTTTTTGCCCTAACAATAACAACCAGTAACAACTTGCCACCTAGAATTTATTGTAAAAATATTGTAGACATATCATTTCTCTATTTTGTAAGTATAATCCCTACGAAATAGGGTACTACCACCAAGTCCGACCCTCATGGTAACTGTAGGGACACGATTATTCAACGACCCAAGAATGACATTGGGCTCGTATGTAAATGGCCCGAACAATATAATTTGTAGAGTGTGGGCTTGAAAGGCTGGACCTTGGTCACTAGTCAGCAGTCTAATCGTGGTTTTTATGGAGGCTTATATGAAGGTGGACTTGGCCTGACTAGCTAAGCCTTCCGTCGGTGCGGCTTGTAGGGTTTAAGTCCTCGGACCACATCCGAGGAGCATAGTATCCTTCTTTTGTAGGATTTCTCCCCTTTTTGGGATCCCCCCTTTCTTTTGCTCTCTTTCCATTTTATACTAGTGTTTACTTCCTGTTTAGTGTCCACGTGTAAGTTTTGCTTTTTGGGGTACATATCCGTCCTATCAATCCATAAATAAGAGTGGTTGGGGGTGGTTGGGAAAAGTTAAATGGCATGGTCTGGAGTATGGGCCTGTCAGATGCAGGGCTCTATACTACGGTGTTGGCAGTTTTCTCCCTTGTACTGCCCCTGTACTGAGTTTGTCCTTTTCTTCAGGCGTTTTGTGAGGTGTTGAGCGTGAGATCGTCCTCGGCCACATCCTTGGGCCTTTTTGGGACTTTCATCATGCGTCCTCGGCAATAGGGCTCCGCGGCCTGGGTCTTGGGCCCTGAATGCAAAGTGGGCTGGGACCTCAAATTTCTCGACCCCACAATAGCCCCTCAAAATCCTACTGCCCGACCTTGTGGTTGGGGAGGAGGGTTTTGGTGATGTTAGGCCCAAACTATGACTTGCCCAGCTCTACACTTCATTAATTGTAGGGGTTTCTCCATTTGCATGGGGGGCGCGCCGAATTGTGAGACATCCCTCTAGATTTTCTCACGCGGCGTCCTCGACGTTTCAGTGTTCGAGGCGCGCCATTAATATGTCTCCTTCACAAGGCTATCCAAACTTTATAGTTGCAGACGGCGCTGGGAGTTGAGCAAAAACCGTCTCGTCTGTAGCATTTCTTGGGAACCTGCGTAGATTAAATGTCTCCAGTTTTGCCTTCTATATAAGAGGCAGGATAGGAAGTTACTCCCTTCACGTACAAAATCCTTTAGCCCCTTCAAATTCTCAATCCTTCAGCTGTGCTCCTAGTCTTCATATCCAGTGCAATCGACCCTTAGAGTAATATGTTTGGGGCACGAGTGGGGATGAAGGAACCACACCTGCTCCAGAAGCAATGGGTCTCTCCGAATCTCAGGATGGCGCGCGGTCAGGGTAGAGAAGACAAAGACTAAAGACAGTTCTCTGTTCTCATAAGGTGGGAGCGGGTCTTCCGCCTCTTTTAGTCAAAATCCAAAGCAGGTACTGGTCGCGTCAGACTTTCGGTGTGACAGCAGTGGGATTTCCCGTCATCAGAACTAGCCGCTCTATCGCGAGCGCTGCTAACGTGGAGGCTCATCAACTTCCTGTGTGGCCACCCACGAATACTCCGCTCCCTGCACCTTTTCTTCAAAGGTGTTAATCCCACGTCAAGTTCTTTTACTGCCCGAGTTATGGGCACGTAAAAGTATTGGGAAAGGGTTTCCTTAGACAACATTTTGGAACTGCTGCATCTTTCTTCTCTTCAGCTCTTCTTCTGCTTCTCCTTTGTATTATTTCTCTTTGCTTTTGCGGTTAGCTTTTAGTATTGGCTTACTTAAGCTCCTTTATTGTACGTTGTACGTTGTACTAGTTATTTGTCTTAATAAAAGATGATTCTGTTTCATTCTAAATATTTTTCTTTTCTACAGTACTTACTTTATGAATGGATGTATTTCATGTGTATTTTTATTTAATGACACTCGGGGCAAGAAACCTCATATCAAAAAGCAATTAATTTGAACCTATTGAAACTATCAAATATAATAATACCAACCCATAGCAGATTAAACTTATAAGACTAACCAAGATAACAGCTGAGTGTACCGTAACGTGCATGAGGTAGTTGCCCGAGCATGAGAAACCCAAAATAAACCATCCGAGAGGGTTGCTGAGTAGTGTGGAACTTTGGCCGTGTTTTCGATAACACCTGGCCTCTGATCCGAGGACCGAGGTATGATTGTACCGGGTTGTGTCCAAAACTTGTAGTTTTTCTTTAAAGTAGTTGATTTCCTCATAGGCTTGAGTCCGAGGACCATACAAGGCCTTGGTTCTGTCCAAAACTTGTATTTTTTCTTTTAAGTAGTTGGTTTCCCCATAGGCTTGAGTCCAAGGACCTTACAAGGCCTTGGTTCTGTCCAAAACTTGTATTTTTTCTTTTAAGTAGTTGGTTTCCCCATAGGCTTGAGTCTGAGGACTATACAAGGTCTTGGTTCTGTCCAAAACTTGTATTCTTTCTTTTAAGTAGTTGGTTTCCCCATAGGCTTGAGTCCGAGGACCATACAAGGCCTTGGTTCTGTCAAAAACTTGTATTCTTTCTTTTAAGTAGTTGGTTTCCCCATAGGCTTGAGTCTGAGGACCATACAAGGCCTTGGTTCTGTCAAAAACTTGTATTTTTTCTTTTAGGTAGTTGGTTTCCCCATAGGCTTGAGTCCGAGGACCATACAAGGCCTTGGTTCTGTCCAAAACTTGTATTTTTTCTTTTAAGTAGTTGGTTTCCCCATAGGTTTGAGTCCGAGGACCATACAAGGTTTTGGTTCTGTCCAAAACTTGTATTTTTTCTTATTTTCGAAAATTAGCCCCTCGACCAAGGTGGGGGGCATTAGCTTGATGTTGGAAGCCCCTAGAGCTGTCTATTCCGTTGACACTGCGAGGCGTAGCCCCTAGCGGAAATTTATGTCGGAACAACAACAACGTGTCGCTGGAAATGAAGGAACTTTCGCAGACCCTTGCTTGACAAAGACTTGACTCCATCGCCACCGGTGCCAACGCGCAAGCCTCCCCACAGACGGCGCCAATTGTAGGGACATGATTATTCAACGACCCAAGAATGACATTGGACTCGTATGTAAAGGGCCCGAACAATATAATTTGTAGAGTGTGGGCTTGAAAGGCTAGACCTTGGTCACTGGTCAGCGGTCTAGTCGCGGTTTTTATGGAGGCTTATATGAGGGTGGACTTGGCCTGACTAGCTAAGCCTTCCATCGGTGCGGCTTGTAGGGTTTAAGTTCTCAGACCACATCCGAGGAGCATAGTATCCTTCTTTTGTAGGATTTCTTCCCTTTCTGGGATCCTCCCTTTCTTTGGCTCTCTTTCCTTTTTATACTAGTGTTTACTTCCCGTTTAGTGTCCACGTGTAAGTTTTACTTTTTGGGATACAGACCCATCCTATCAATCCATACATAAGAGTGGTTGGAGGTGGTTGGGAAAAGTTAAATGGCATGGTCTGGAGTATGGGCCTGTCAGATGCAGGGCTCCATACTACGGTGTTGGCAGCTTTCTCCCTTGTACTGCCCCTGTACTGAGTTTGTCATTTTCTTCAGGCGTTTTGTGAGGTATTGAGCATGATATCGTCCTCGGCCACATCCTTGGGCCTTTTTGGGACTTTCATCATGCGTCCTCGGCAATAGGGCTCCTCAGCTTGGGTCTTGGGCCCTGAATGCAAAGTGGGCTGGGACCTCAAATTTTCCGGCCCCACAGTAACAATGGACAGTTATTCTATATTTAAAAAGAAAAAAAGAAAAAAGAGCAATGGACACTTCTAACCTCTCACACGGTCCTTCTAGTTAGGGAGAAGAAAGGAAGGACAAAGGATGAGGAAGCTATTAATTATTTATTTAATTTCAAATTTACCAAAGAGTTTTACCCAAAAAGAAGAAGAAGAAGCCCAATTCGAGAATTTTCTATTTTTGTTTGGTCAAATTGAAGATGTCCAAAATTAGATTTGATTCTAGAGTCTAGACCTTTGAAATGAAAATAAAATACGAAATTAATTTTTTGGTCTTGTGTCACAAATGATGCAGTCGTACTCTAGTTTCTGTTGTATTGAGAATGTACAGTGCAATCTAATCAGTTTTTTATTTTTATTTTTTTATTTTATATATAAATACATAGAATTATAACTTATGTCATCCACTCTACCATATTTTCTCACTTTATTTATAAAACAAATTGCGGCTGAAAACCACTTGAGAAAAGAAGCAAATCGTCCAGTTATGATAAATTATATACAAAAGATTAGGCCCAGGAAAACATAAATCAATCATCTCTGAATCACTATGTTTCAAAGATTCGACAAAGAAAATATAAATCAACCATCTCTGAATCACTATGTTTCAGCTTCCTCGTTCTTCTGCTGCAAGCTTTTGTCACCAAGAAACCTGTTAAAATAAAATGAGGAAAAAATAAAAGATGTTAAGAGAGAAGGAGAGAGCAGAAACAGGGAGAAATGAATTCCTAGGCCAAGTTGCTTGCTTTATATTATAGATAGGATTATAGCAGTTGGTTTGTTGCATGGCTTAACTTATTTGTCCTCGAGTATTATTTGTGTCAATGTTAAGGAGGATCATCCGGCAAAATTTGCCAAATAGTGAAAATTCTGAAAAAATTTAGTCGGAGAACACGTGTTCAAACTTATTTAGTTAGTTAGACTGTTTTTGAAAGTCGAGTTTGGCAAACTCGACTTTGGGCTGGAATACAGACACAATAGTGACCTTTTTTTTAGTGGCGTTTGTGAAAAACGCCACTATAGGTTACCTATAGTGGCGTTTTCTATAAACGCTGCTATAGCCACGAAAAAAACGCCACTATAGTGTTCATTTTCCAGCCCAAAGTCGAGTTTGCCAAACTCGACTTTCAAAAACAGTCTAACTAACTAAATAAGTTTGAACGCGTGCTCTCCGACTAAATTTTTTCAGAATTTTCACTATTTGGCAAATTTTGCCAGGATCATCCAAACAAAGGAAAAAGGTAAATTTGGTATAATTATCATGTAATGGTGATTATATGAAATACAAGAAATTGGAATGGAATTACTATCCCCATTTATCTATCTGGCAACCAGGGGCGGCCCAACATAATTTGGGGCCTAAGGCGAAAAATTTATGCGGGGCTTTTAATATGTAAATATTAATTAAAAAAATTATTTAATACTAATCAAATTAAGATTAATTTGATACATTAAATACATAAATAATACCAACTAGACTAATGTTAATTTCATGAAGAAAATTGAATATCATAGTTGAATTTTTGAAAAAGATACTTTATTTTGGATATAAGACGATGCATAATTAAATAAAGTTGTAATCTAATTTTTAATTTTATATTTTGATTTAAAGAGAGAGAGAGGTAGATATTATTTGGTGTATAGTTTTGTAGGATATTAGTTTACAAAAATCAAAGTCTCAAACTATTAGGGGAAATTAGTCTATAATTGATGATTTAACACATTTGCAACATCTTTTTGAAATATTTTAGGGTTTCAATTGAGTTAAGGTTCTGTTGGTCTCATACTTTGAGAGTCTTAATAGAAATGAAAAAAAAAAAAAATGCGCTAATTAAAAGCACTATAAAATGTTAAAAATATAATATGATATTGTCTCTCATTGATAAACTTCATCCATTTAACTAATAAATGTTTATATCACATTTTTGGTGATTAATAACATGACAATTTGTAAGCTAATAGTAAAATTTGTACATTACTAATAAAAAAAAATGTACAACCTTTGAAAAATATATATAATTTTATGAAAATTTCGGCCTTTTAACTATGAAAAGTGGGGCCTTTTTTTTCAAGGAAAAATTTGTTTTTTGGTGGAGCCTTAGGCCTAGGCCTAACTTGCCTAGGCCTTGAGCCGGCCCTGCTGGCAACGATATATGAAAAGAACCATTGAGCAATACAGCTCATGTTTCCATGAGCCAAGCACAATTCAGCACTCATCGGTCATTGTTCTTTTTAACTAATTATTAGAATTCAGAACCATGGGATTAGATTGAAAGCACAAATAATAAAACTAAAGTCGGAAACCATTCCAGTCTGAGTTGTGTGCTTAGAATTAGTCAATAATTAGATGCGCTCACCCTTGAAATTTCAACCAACGTGAGAGCTGATAGAGCTGTACACTCTCATTCGCGGCATGCAATGCAAGAAGGTGGAGATTCCGTGGCTGTACCATCCATGCAAACCTCATGAACAATGCTGAATAAACACACATAACTGCAACACAACCACAGAAGTGATAGTTCTAAGGTCACATTACAAGGCTAAAAAAAGTAAAAGTTCAAATAGAATTTTATCCGTTCTTGATTAGCCCAAAGCCTTAAAAATTTAGAGAAACCTGTTGTCATATTGCCAGAAATCAACTCTGGGGGTTTGTTTGTGTCGACCATCGCCTGTCAGAATCAGCAATGATATTAATCTGAAAGTAGTTAAGTTCAAAATCTATGTGTACTTAAAATTGTTTGGATAAAGAAACTACAATAAACATTTGAAGTTAGTATATATGCATTAGTGTGGCATCAGTATAAGTATTGAAGCATACTGCAATAGGAATGCCCCAGCCCACAACAGGGCCCCAAAAGTGTGTTGTTTTAGGGCCAATGGGACTGTTCAAAAAATTCTGGAGGATTTTCATTATAAGCTATGAGAACTTGGAGACCTGCACATAACAGCCAGTCAACGCTGAAATTAATAGTCAAAATGATATTAATTACACTCAAGCATACCTTAAATTAACAAGTTCACTTGAAAAAAAAAAAAAAAAATTTCTAAGTAGCATTTCGGCTTCTTGAAATCACACCTCTAAAAAAAAGAAAAGAAGTTCATGTCGCAGGAATTACAAAGAAAGACAGGGTTAGAGCATATTATAAGACATAATAAAATGAGAAAGTCAATAAATTAATGGTGAGCTTATTTTGAATTGGACCAATCTCAATAATTATAACAAGTCCACATGTGTCTTAATTTACACCCCCAAACAATAAAGGTCCAGCCCATACAACAAAAGTTGAAAGCATATTAATTGTCTATAGATCATTAAAAAGATGGTATACTGGTAGTTGGTGCTACAAAGCTCCACTTTTTGTGGAGCCTGATATAACATAAGTTTGCTACTTATTCTGAAAAGTTGGATGTTTTCTGGTTTTTTATGATTCACTTGATTAAAATTCTGATGCATATTTTTGAGTGGGTCAAATAAAAAATCAAACACAATCATATTATCATAAGAAAAACAAGGCTGATCTAGGAAAAAAAGAAAAAAAGCTTCAATCAGTTTCTATGGTATTGGGATGAAGAACATCCATGAATCTTAATCAATATAAAAAGAGAAAGAGTCTTACTAGATGGAAGCTGCAGATGTAAGCTCAAGAATCCAACAAGATATGCAGAAATGAGAGTTACAATGCATCAGATGAACTGTCTCAGTATGCAAGGAAAATTTGAAAGCTTCAAATGAGGATTTCAAGTCAAAGTTCCTCCTAAGTCCTATCCAATACGCTATAATATCTATTCGTTAAAAGACTATTCACACCCTTGTTTCTTCTTCTTTTGTTGATGGATCCACTCCCTTGTTTCACTTTCACACGCTTCCCCCCCTACATATGTGTGAAATAATACACTCCATCTATTATAATTCAATGAATAGTAATATATCTTTTTCTTTGTATATTAATTTGTTTCACCCAATATGTGTCGGCACTGATATAGTTGATTCTTTAAAATATACTACGTATTAGCTATTTTTATCAATGAAAATGTTCTTAATTAAGGAATATGACGTTTTATCTCCATCCTCATATTTTAATGATGTTAACACATCAATGTCTTCCCCCCGCCCCCTAATTGCCTAATATCATGCACTTCTTTGTCTCAGTGTTCCTATACAATGAATTTGTCAATATCGTGATGCATAACTAAAAGTGGACACGTGTTATAATCTTATTGGGTTCAATGCATAGAAAACTGAATCCAATCTTTGTCCTAATACGAGACCCATAGGTCTCACATACTATTGTGGGTCTAGTTGCAGATCATATTGGGGCTTGGTTCATGCTTTATATTACTTGTTAGATCATGTTGGAAATATTTTAGTAAATGTACAAACTCTTAGTCAAAAACAAGTTAAGCCAAATAATCAATAACAAGAACCATTTGTGCCACTAGGAGTAAAATCTGGTATGAACAGTTTGCAAACTGAATAACCCCTCAAGATTAGACAATACAATTGACCTTTGTCTTGAACACAGTTCCTCCTACAAATGTTCAAGAATAACCTTTTAATAATGTCTTTCCTTTTTAATTGATCAAGAAAATTATCTAAGATCAAGAGAGTAATAAATAGGAAAGAGCAACAACACTTGAGGAAGAGATAAAGAATTGTTCTCAAGTAATCTAATCGAGAAAGCAATAAATGAACAGATTGGGGAAGTGTTCTGATGATGTGTTTAATAAGCCATCAATTTAATAAATTAATAGATTAGTTTACAAAGGAAGCTATGCACAACGGTCAAACTAAACGACTACAAATGGCTATAAAGGCCCAAAAGCTATCCACAATCATTTATAAACACAAGTAAGAGCACGCTCCAAACTAATATAGGAGAGTTTGGAACACACCCACACCGACAATCCCCACATGTTACGAACACCAACTAGGAAAAACAAGCAACTCAAGAAAACATGCATCATTATGGACTCGGCTATTACAAGTGTGTTATATAGCATGGACATGGCTAAAGCACAATGTGCCCAGGTCAAACATAACTACCTACGTGTCTGATAATTTTGTTATTGCTTTTGGACACGGTCAAGACTTGTTTAGGACATAGTGGCAACACAAAGAATTGGATTTTTGACTCTGTTGGCCCATCACTACTCTCTCTCTCTCTCTATTAATACCATATTTTGTCCAGCCCTAGATTTTGATGGAAATTTGAGCTTTAATTTAAGGGACTTTATGAATTTAATGGTTAAATCCCATTTTTTTTGTTGATTTCAATAAATTTTATGGGGTTAACCGAGTTTTTAAATTAAAGATCATGAATTTCCCTTCAAATTAACTGTTCGCATGACAAAATTAGATTAAAGACAAGTGAGATATCATTAAAAGTTTATTTTATTGGGAGACATGCAATATTTTATAAATTTTGATTTAGTTTCCCTTGTTGAACTTTTCTAAGATATTTCCATGATTATTCTTGTGACTGGGTGATCCTGAAACTTTGGCCAAAAATTAATCTTTAAATTACCTTGAGATGTGTGTCTTATAATTGCAATTCATTGGGGAAGTTAATTGATTTTCCATGGATCCAATTACTTTCAAAAGGAAATTTAAATTTATTTAAATTGGTTCCATGAATTTAACTAAAAAATATACGCACCTTGGTTCATTGGAAATTCATTCAATTGTCCTCCTATTTTGATTAAGGGCATGGCCAAAGTTAATTGACCTGGTCCATTACCATTTTATTGTGCTATGCTTTAAATTAAGGGTTATGTTAACGGATGCCATTAAGACAATTATTAATAAATTATATTAGGAAATTTTTAACACAACTTTCATGGAAAATATAAAAATCTGTTAGAAAAACTAATGGTTCTATCATTTTTCCATAAAATGTTTCTACAAATAATTTATAAATCAATATCCTTAGAGCATCTATTAATATTTCCCTTAAATTAATTACTTTAAAAAATGCGCACTTAAATGTGGTATGGTCCATACCGCTACCATGTGAGAGACTGAGAGTTCACAATGGATACAAGTGTTTTAACTCTAGACTAGAGTCTTCTCATAACAAACCATGTAGATTTTTATCTCATACTGCTATAAAATGAGGACATTTGCCCAAATCCTAGGCATGAAGGGAATGAAAGAAAATCAATTCCCTCCCCCCCAAGTCATAACTTGTCCTTAGGGGTAAGAAGGTCGGAACTTTCCCAAACACCTCATTCACCCTTCCATAAATGGAAAATTCCACTCACATCACCACCAAATTTCCCTTGCTATGCAATTCCTTATAAGACACTCTCTAGGTCAGCATACCAATCGGGTAGGACAAACCAACAACTGACTAAAAAGTATATAAAAAAAAAGTTCGGCTCCATATTACCTTCAAAATTCGTAATGGTGTCTATTACACATACTTTAGTATACATATAGTACACACAAGTCATATATGTGACTTGTATGTACCATGCATACAGCAGACTGTGCACTAATAATCATCCCAAAATTTCAATCGCCCTCTAAAGTATTCTAGAAATTTTTTTTCTCTCTCCAACTTGCTCCCATTTACCTTAATATTGAATTCCAATTTCCAAGACTTTCTTGTTCTTGTATCCTATCTATCATCTAACCACTCATGTCTTTAATTTGTCACCCTTATCTGATCATCCCTCTAGAAGTCCAAGTCAATTTTAGCATCTTATGATCTTATCTCCTTCAATCCCTCACGTCTCCCACTATCTTCTCTGTTTTATTTCCTTTTCCTCGATCTAAATTTGTCACTTCCGTTATCTGTTTGTCTTTTTCCCACTCTACCCATCCATTTTTGAGATGTAATGTAACAAATTAAGAAGTATATATGTCAACGTCAAATTAGAAAAGAAAACAATGGACATTGACATTAATTCGTTGAGCATCTCTTTTTAGCGTCCATATAAACCCAAGAACACGTATGTTAAAAGAAATTTATTACGACACAAATCTAATTAACCCCATATGCTGAAGCAAAACAAAAATCTCCACATTTATTGTCACCTCAACCTATAAAGAAAAAAGTTTACCACCTATGGTTTAAAGAAAATTTCCCTCAAATCATTGTATGACAATTAAAGAGACCATGAACTAGTATTTTAATCATACGTGGCTATTGTGGCGAGGGATTGGGGAGGGACATTGGTTTTTGCTATGTCCAAAAGGGTGGAAACCATTATCCCACTTCAAGTCGAAGTTGAAGCCATCAATTGGGCAACTCAACAAGCCTTGAAGGCTTGAAGCTGAATGCCTACTCTGTAATTGTGGAAAGTGATGCCACAGTTTGTGTGGAGGCTATTCAGAAGCAAAACAGAGAGGATCCGTGGAGAATTTTCATTCTAATTGCTAATACAATTAGGCTGGTGCATTTCTCATAAAATATTCAGTTTAATTGGGTTCCAAGAGAAGCAAATGATGTGGCCCACTGCTTAGCAACCTGGTCTTTTATGGAACAAGTTGGCTAGTTCTTTTGTTTTGGGCTCTGCCCCAGTGTTCTTTGATGTAGTTATAGATGAGCAAGTTTAATTGGATTTTCAGTGTACTTTGTACCGTTTCTGTTTAAATAAAATCTTCTTGATTTTCATATGAAAAAAAACTCATTATATGACAATAAAAAAGACCAGTACTTATAATTATATAATCTTTTAAATGAGTCATGCAATTTATTTAAGATAAGTACATATAGTTTACTAGCCTCTTAGCACGCGCGTTGCGTGTGTACAAAGGGTTTTTTTTTTTTTTTTTTTTTTTTCTAAGGTAAAAGTTAATAATTTGCATCAATTATAATGCTCAGAGGCTCTTTTATTTTTTAGGTAAGGGTTAATTTAGAGTATTTATTATACTTTGGGATTACTACATTTTCCAATTACAAAAAAAACCTAAGGGTGTGATGAGTATTATGTGTGGTGAATTGGAGAACTGAAGAAGAAGCAATTTGAATTTGAAAACCAATGTGAGTGTACTGGGAGTGTGATCCTATTTTGTAGATAGTGTTTTATGTGGAAGTTAAAGAAACATTTTTACTAAGTTTTGCCCTTACTTAAACATAGGCTGTAGGGATATTTTGGAACAAAAAAAAATCCGGTCCAAACAGGGGCAGTCCCTTAAATAGTAGTATAGAATAAACTTTAGAGATAAGCAAAAACTGTAATTTAGTTTTTAAATGTGTGTATGAAAGTGGTGCAGGGTGCAGCGATATAGAGAAAAATTTGGGTAAGAAAAATAAGATGAAAGTAAGGGGAAACAAGGCTAAATTTTAAGAATTCTCTTAGGTTTTTTATTTTATAAATTGGGGCTATTTTACTTTTATTTAGATGAAAAAGGAATAAAAAAGGAAATTTTAAGCAACAAAAAGATGAATGTGAAGAAAAAAAATCCTAAATTTTAGGAATTATTTTTTTGAATTCAAAATAAAATTCGTTTATTAATGATGATATTTTTGAACCATATAAAAGTTCAGTTCAAAGAAAATCCTATTATAGATAGTATTGAGCAGTAAATTGGAAGAGACATTTTCAAACTAATTTAGATGAAAACTTGGACTACATAAATACGAATACCCCTAAGCTGAAGGAAAAGTTCCCAACCCATCTATCGATCCTCTCTCTCTCTAGATATGGCTCGCAACGTTGAATTGCCAATGAGGCCATCAATGGCAGATTTGGGATTTTTTTTTACAGAAGTCAGAAATCCAATTTTTGGCAGCAAATTCGAAAGTTCAATATGAGCTAAATGAAAGCAAGAGTTCCAAGTGGTATTTATATGATCCAAGTTGAACTTGCAGGTGGGACGGTAGGGGTGGAGTAAACCAAGAGGGAATCAACTTCTACAACAGTTTCATTAATGAGCTAATACAAAAGGGTAAGGGCCGATTTACTTTTCAATCCTATCGTGCTTCATATGAGTAATGGCAAGTTTTTCTTCCTAAATTTTCATACTAAGCTTGTTTTAGTAGAAAATGTTTTCTAAAACAAGAATTTCATATTTTCTAATGTTTGGGGTGACAGAAAACACAAATTAATAGAAAACAAGCTTAATAGATCAAAAAATGATTGTCGCTTTTTAAGAGTACGTAGAAAACGTTTTCTGAAACGTTACATGTATATAGTCAGCAGCAACAAAGAGGAAACACAACAGTAGCTGCAATGGGTGACTCGTTGACATGAGTTTCGTATTTGACTATCGCCCTCAAGACTGATTCTCTCTTAACATATCAAATTTTTTTAGAGGATTGATTACATTGATCTTATTTGGTTAATATCACCAAGGGGAAATACTATCAGTGGAGAGGGGAAACTGGCTAGGCTTCAGGTTTGTCTATTCAATGTCTTGTGTCAGTGTGCTTCTAGAGCCTGCAAATCAAGAACTGACTTTAGAAGTAATTATATTGGAAAGATGAAAAACAAAAGAGAGAAAAAAGACTATTGATTGAGTTGTAACACTAACCAAAAAATGATTCAGAAAGAGAGAGAGATTGAGCTGTGATTTACAGGAGCATGCAAACTTGGCTGTGACATGGTTTTTCATGCAGGGATAACCCCATTTGTGACATTGTTCCACTTCGACTTACTGCAAGCACTGCAAGATAAATACAAAGATTTCTTGAGCTACCAGATTTTGTAGGTTCATTTTCTTCTGGTTGATCAGAGTTATTATTTTAGGGCCCATTTGTTACTATTGTTTAAACAACAGTTTTTAGTGTTTAAACAACATTACACATATTTTCACACTTTTTCAACCACACGTATCTTCAAGAATACAAACAACGTTATTAGAATTCTCTTACCAAACGGGCCCTAATCACCTAAACCATCAAATTGTTTTTCTTAAAAAAAAAAAAAAAAAAACTATTAAATTGTTGTGAGATATTAATTAATGTACTTTGTTGCTGCCTTACTATTAATAGGGATGATTTTAAAGCCTATGCCGAAATTGTTAGTTGTTACCAATATTTTGGTGATCGAGTGAAGCACTCAATGAGCCCCAAGTCCTTGGGACAGTACGGTTATAAAGTAGGAATGTCTAACCCGAATGCAACCGTGACAGATCCTTTCCTTGCTAATCATCACATTATATATTTATATTAGCCCATGCTGCAGCTGCTAAACTCTACAAAGAAAAATACCAGGAGATAGTTCATTGATCAAAATTTTCGTTTTGCTGCATTTTCAATAGGCCAATAATAATTAAGCTAACATTCGCATAAGATATTATGCATGCCAATTTTGTGTTAGAATAACTAATTTTGTTTTTGTTGTTTCTATACAAAATTAGTTGTATAATTTATTTTTCAATCCATAGCCATTCCAAGGAGGAGAAATCGGTATTTCGCTAGTGACACAATGGTTTGAGCCACCCGGGCATACATGCCATGATAAAGATGCATAAAACAGAGCATTTGACTTGACTTCTTGGTTGGATGGTTTGTCACCCTTAATGAAATACATACAAATGATCTTTATAATTTTTTTTTTTTAAAAAATATAAAAAAAGTCTTTCTCATTTTTTTTTAAGTCGTTAAACTCTATCCTAAAAATAGGTTTATGGAGCCATTAATGTTTGGAGATTAGCCATTCATTATGAAGGCTTTGGTAAGCGATGAACTTCTTGAATTTACGGAAGAAATTAGCTAAAGTGGCATTCGACGTTAACTTGACAGTTAAACTTTTGTACACAACTTCTAGAGGATTTCTACTATTTATAATTAGTATGTAATGCCCACAATTATGTTGGAATTTGTAAGGTTGAATTTATTCAACCATGTGTTGGCATTATTCCATGCAAATTTGCTTGTAATTCAGCAACCCTGTATTTAGGTGGAAATTATGTAAGGGTTGTGTGTGAGAGACCGTGAAGAAATTCAAGTGTGAGCATTCAAGAGGTTTCTCACGACTATATCTCGCGAGTGACTCGCGACTGGCAACTTCTCAAAATGCCACACGTGTGAAGCATGTAGAAAGCTGAAGTGTCATGACAACTGGAGCACTACAGGACAAAAAGTACAGCCTAGCCTGGCAGTTATCTTGCGACTCAAACTCGCGACTCATCCCACACGTGAGACTAAGTCGCCAGAATGTCCTGTTTTGCAGAAAAAGTGTCTTTTCACATTCCTCATGTATTATACTATAAATACCCTTATACTCACGAAATGTAGAGAGCTTCTAGTGAGAATTTTGAGAGAGAAACCCTAGAGAAAACTAAGATTGACTCATCCACAATCTTAGACATTTAATTATCCAAATTCCTTTACTCTCACCCTCTCCATTAACATATCCTTGAGAGGTTCATTTGCTAAATCCTGATCTCACCATACCTATATCAATGAGGAGGTATTTTGGTGTTTGGGAAGCAGTTTAAAGATGATCAATTCACTTGGTTGATGCAATGGGTTTATTGCAGGATTTGGAAAGTTAGAGAAGACACGGTTAGGCTTAACCAGTTAGTAGCAGGAGCTTGGAGGGCTCAAGTACATTGGGTAGACTAGGCTTGAAGGGTCTTTTGTTATCCATGTACTCTAACTTTATTCTCTAGTGGATCATTTTACCGCTTAGAGGGTGACAGAGAAGTTTTTCGTTGAGTTCTTCGGTTTCTCTTCGATAACATGTGCCGGTGTTATCTTTGTGTTTGCATCTCTCTAACCGTTACTCTTGCCTTTCAATTGCTGCTGTGTTGTGATTAATTATGGTGTAGAATTGTTTATTTGTTTGGGTTTTTGCTTGTACCTATGATTCCGCACATCTATTGTTTGGGTGTAAACTTGTATTGGTTAAATTTGAAATTAGGGGGGTCTAAACATTTATTAGTGTTTTTCATACTAATTGAACTTTCAGAATTAGATCTTATTTAATGGCTAGGATTATCTAATCCATCTTTACTGTTTGTTGTATTTGTCACAGTATAGAAATGGGGCACTCATTGGGGATTTGGGAAGATCATTTTCTTTTAAATTGACATGTTAAAATAGATTTAAATCAGGGACTTACCCTAAAAACATATTATGTCATTGTTAATCCAGACACTAGGTTGCATTCAAATTTATGTCTATCCACAAGGATTAAGGGATGCATTGATTTATATGAAGCAAGAGTACCATAATATCAAATTCTATGTTGCGTACCGAGAATAGTTGGTGGGTTGTTTTAAGTTCAAAGTACATTTTTTTTCTCCTTTTCTTTGGAAATGACCAAGTTATAACTTGCAACTTGCAACAGGATATCCAGATAATCGAGATGACACTATTCCCATAGACATTGCATTAGATGATAAACAAGGTCAAGAAAATTTTCTAACTCTCTTGAGTGTAGAAAGGGAGTCAACGTGAAGGGGTACTTCATTCGGGCAGGGCTTTGATGGTTTGCATGGAGATGGGGTAAGGATGGAGCCAGGACTTGGAGTTAGAGGGGCATAAGTATAAACCAAAAAAAAAAAAAAAATTACGAAACTTCAAATAAGCATTTGTGGGGGGTAAAAGACCATTAGGCCCATGTTGATGTCTATATTGGGCCAAAGGCCCAGTCCAAGGGAAAAATCCCTCCTCGGTCGTCGGGAGGAAAAGCCCTTCCTCGGTCACGAGGAGAGCCCTCCTCGGCCCAGTGTAGCCGATGATGGAGGAGGTAAACTGCCACTGGTAGTGACACTCCCTATCATCCCACGGAGCAGGAAAAGTACTAAAGCAGAAAAGGACAACGAGAGTGTTTAAAGGAAAGGCTGCCATTATTACATTCAGTGCCTTGTGCCTGACACGGCCATACTTTTCTGTCCTTACAACTACTCCAAACAACTGGAAGGAAAGGCTGATAGGACAAACACTTACCGTAGGGACCCTATTCAGAGGAATAAAACTACTATAAAAGGGGAGTAAAGAGAAGCAGAGGAGGCGGGGCGAAGGCCCCCTAACACATAAGAGGGACCAGAAAGGGCTCCCGGAATTGTATCGAGGACCAATTCTCCCAAATGAACTCAGTCCATCTCATCCTATCGAGTAAATACCATGATAATTGTTATCCATACACCAAAGCCTAACTCTTTGGCTCACTCTCTACAAATTCATTGTACCAGACTCGCTGGTCTAAAGTCCCATGCATCCTAGGCTAGATCAGAAAAATCGGACCCTACAATTGGAGCTGTCTGTGTGAAGAGCTTGTGCGTTGGCGAATATGACGGTTAGTCACGGTCAAACTCCTATCAACAAGAATCCCTCAAGAGGATCATTTTGGCAATGGTGCGAGCTGCGCGAAAGCCCCCCATCATTTCCAAGAACACATCGCCATTATCATGGCTTAGCCTCCATTTTGGGTCACGCTTCGAAGTGTTCACTACGAGGGGAGGACTGCTAGACGGCGCAGTTCAAGGGGTTTCGGACGTCAGATATGCACCCCCATGCCCTTGTCAAGGGGCTAACTCTTGAGACCCATAATTTTCTGGTTCACCGAATTCCCTACAACAGAGAAGCCGAGGGCTAAACCGGAACCTTTTGAAGTGCTAGACAGAACCAAGGTCTTACATGGTCCTCGAATTCAAACCTATGGAACTAGACACTCTAACGGCCAAGTGCTAGATAGAACCAAAGTCTTGCATGGTCCTCGAACTCAAACTTATGAGGAAACTAGACACTCCAAGAGCCCAAGTGCTAGACAGAACCAAGGTTTTGCATGGTCCTTGGGCTCAAACCTGTGAAGAAACTAGACATTCCAATGGCCAAGTGCTAGACAGAACCAAGGTCTTGCATGGTCCTTGGACTTAAACCTATGGGGAAACTAGACACTCCAACGGCCAAGTGCTAGACAGAACCAAGGTCTTGCATAGTCCTCAGACTCAAACCTATGGGGAAACTAGACACTCTAAGAGCCCAAGTGCTAGACAGAACCAAGGTCTTGCATGATCCTTGGACTTAAACCTGTGGGGAAACTAGACACTCCAACGGCCAAGTGCTAGACAAAACCAAGGTCTTGTATGGTCCTCGGACTCAAACCTGTGGGGAAACTAGACACTCCAACGACCAAGTGCTAGATAGAACCAAGGTCTTGCATGGTCTTTGGACTCAAACCTGTATGGAAACTAGACACTCCAACGGTCAAGTGCTAGACAAAACCAAGGTCTTGCATGGTCCTCGGACTCAAACTTGTGGGGAAACTAGACACTCTAACGGCCAAGTGCTAGACATAACCAAGGTCTTGCATAATCCTCCGACTCAAACCTATGGGGAAACTAGACACTCCAAGAGCCCAAGTGCTAGACAGAACCAAGGTCTTGCATGGTCCTTGGACTCAAACCTGTGGGGAAACTAGACACTCCAACGACCAAGTGCTAGACAGAACCAAGGTCTTGCATGATTCTTGGACTCAAACCTATGGGGAAACTAGACACTCCAACGGCCAAGTGCTAGACAGAACCAAAGTCTTGTATGGTTCTCGGACTCAAACCTATGGGGAAATTAGACACTCCAAAAGCCTAAATGCTAGATAGAACCAAGGTCTTACATGGTCCTCGGGCTCAAACTTATGGGAAAACTAGACACTCCAATGGCCAAGTGCTACACAGAACCAAAGTCTTGCATGGTTCTTGGACTCAAACTTGTGGGGAAACTAGACACTCTAACAGTCAAGTGCTAGACAGAAATAAGGTCTTGCATGGTCCTCGGACTCAAACCTATGGGGAAACTAGACACTCTAAGAGCCCAAGTGCTAGACAGAACCAAGGTCTTGCATGGTCCTCGGACTCAAACTTATGGGAAATTAGACATTCCAAGAGCCCAAGTGCTATACAAAACCAAGGTCTTGTATGATCCTCGGACTCAAACCTATGGAGAAACTAGACACTCCAAGAGCCCAAGTGCTAGACAGAACCAAAGTCTTGTATGGTCCTCGAACTCAAACCTATGGGGAAACTAGACACTCCAAGAGTCCAAGTACTAGACAGAATCAAGGTCTTGCATGGTCCTTAGACTCAAACTTATAGGGAAACTAGACACTCCAACAGCCAAGTGCTAGATAGAATCAAGGTCTTGCATAGTCCTCAGACTCAAACATATGAGGAAACTAGACACTTCAAGAGCCCAAGTGCTAGACAGAACCAAGGTCTTGTATGGTCCTCGGACTCAAACCTATGGGGAAACTAGACATTCCAATGGCCAAGTGCTAGACAGAACCAAGGTCTTGCATGGTCCTCGGACTCAAACCTGTGGGGAAACTAGACACTCCAACGGCCAAGTGCTAGACAGAACCAAGGTCTTGCATGGTCCTAGGACTTAAACCTATGGGGAAACTAGACACTCCAAGAGTCCAAGTGTTAGATAGAACCAAGGTCTTGCATGGTCCTTGGACTCAAACCTATGGGGAAACCAGACACTCTAACGGCCAAGTGCCAGACAGAACCAAGGTCTTGTATGGTGCTCGAACTCAAACCTATGGGAAACTAGCAACTTCGAGAAAGACCTAAGTCTTAGGCGGAATGGAGGTCTCGTATGGTCCTCGGCCCCTCGGCCTTATGGGAACTAACACACAATGGTGCCTTTCTGAGTGTTTAGACCAGGTACAGTCATGCCTTGGTCCTTGGACCAGACACCTAAAACAAGTTAAAACTACAAATATCATCGGAAACATGGAAAAGAACCCTAGTACCCAGTGGTCCCCTCGGATAGCCTATTTTAGATTACACGTCCTCAAGTAATCACCCTGTTCACAATACAGAATGTGCGGCTGTTATCCCGGTTAGTCCTATATAGTTAACCTATTTAAAGTCGACATTGTTGTGCCCGTGGGTTTCGATAAGCTTAAAGTAGTAACTCTTTATCGATAAGAGCATTGGTTCTAAGTACGGTTCGAAAGAAAAGACACCAGAATATTCATTCACAAAATAATTATCACAGAAAAGAAAGGATACATAAAATGCGATAAAATCATCTTTTATCAGATAAAGAGATAATACAATATACATAAAAGGGCTTAGACAAGCCTATGTCATAAGCTATCTATAAAAAAAGAGGGGGAATACACGGGAATGATAGATCCTTCAATTTTGCTCTAGCAGTGACTAAGCAAGCTTGGGTGGCACCAGTGATGGAAGAGAAGAAGAAGCAGAGCACCTGGCCCATAACCTTGCTTTAGCAGCGACTAGGCAAGTTTGGATGGCACCAGCGATGGAAGAGAGGAAGAAGGGGGGGTGCCAAATCCCCATACCTGCTCTAGTAGTAATCGAGCAAGCATCGTTCTAGCAGCAATCGAGCAAGAATGGATGGTACCAGCGATGGGAAGTCCAAGCCCTCACGCGCATAACACACAACACTAAATGGAAGTCCAAGTGCTGTCGCACCAAAAATCTGATGCGACTTCCACCTGCTTCGGATTTTGGCTGAAGGAAGAAGAGGCTCCTTTCTTGCCTTATTGAGGAAAAAAAATGTCTTGAGCCTTTGTCTCCCTTGCCCTGACCGGGCCATTCTGAATCTCGAAGATACCCAAGGCTTTTGAAAAGGGGGTGGTTCCTTCACCCTTACCCTAGCCTTGACCATTCCCCCTCCTAAACCTCAGTCACACTGGTAATGAGGACTTTGGGAACAATTGGAGAGTTAGGAATCTAAAAAGCTCGAAGGGTTTGCAAATAAAGGGAATGACCTCCCACCGTGCTTCTTATATAGGAGGCAAATCTAGTGGCAATCAATTCACCCAAATCTCCAAAAAGGAATTACGGGCGAAATAAATCTTGCTTAATTTCCAAAGTGATCTTCAACCGTTGAATTTATGTCACCTTGTGAAGGGACCCTCATTAAAGCATGCCTCGTATACCAAAGCGACATGGGCGTGGCTTGGATAGATTAAAAGAATGTCTCACAGTCGGAAACACGCCTTAGGCAAACGAAGAGGCTCTGGCCTTTAGTGGAGGGCCTAACGTGGCAAGCCGAGATGGAGGCCTGATGTCACCAAAAACCTCCTCTCCGCCCGAGGAGCCGGGCAGCAGGATTTTAAGGGCTATTATGGGGGGAAAAATCCCTCCTTGGTCGAGGGGAGGAAAAGCCCTTCCTCGGCCACGGGAAGAGCCCTTCTCGGCACAGTGTAGCGGAGGATGGAGGAGGTAACCTACCACTGGTAGTGACACTCCCTGTCATCTCACGGAGCGGGAAAAGTACTAAAGCAGAAAAGGACAACGAGAGTATTTAAAGGAAAGGCTGCCATTATTGCATTTAGTGCCTTGTACTTGACATGGCTATACTTCTCTGTCCTTACAACCACTCCTAACAACTGGAAGGAAGGGCTGATGGGACAAGCACCTACCTTAGGGACCCCATTCAGGAGGAAGAAAACTACTATAAAAGGGGTGTAAAGAGAAGCAGAGGAGGCGGGGCAAAGACCCCCCAACACACAAGAGGGACCAGAAAGGGCTCCCGGAACTGTACCTAGGACCAATTCTCCCAGATGAACTCAGTCCATCTCATCCTATCGACTAAACACCATGATAAATGTTGTCCATACACCAAAGCCTAGCTCTTTGGTCCACTCTCTAGAAATTCATTGTACTGGGCTCGCTGGTCTAAAGTCCCACGCAACCTGGGCCAAATTAGAAAAATTGGGCCCTACAGCATTCATTTAGTATTAACAAACCATTAACAAAGAAAAATACACAAATCATTATTATTATTTTAAATAAATTACAAAGCAATTATTTAAGAAAAGGAATCTCGGCGTTTTTTTAAATCTTTGAAATCATTTGAATCTTTTCTTTTTGAAAAATATCAAATATTTGTTGTTGACTTTTTCATAATCTAAAAATAAATATAATTTGAATTTATCATCTCATTAAATATTCAATAATCTACAAATCACTACATATAACACACCGGCACTATGCACACAAGCACTCAACAACTAACCAATAAATTTCAGTTGCAAATAGAGAGAGATTGAGCATTCTACCTCTCTCTTTCTTCTATTTTCGGTGAGTGTAATTTGTGGAGAGGATTCTCTCATCTCTGCCTCTCTTTCTATTTTCTTCATAACTTAAATTATCAAATCAAGCTAATCCACCAACAAATTTTAGCAATTTTTGGCAATAGAGATTTATGAGAGAGATAAGATATTCCAATAAAAAAAAGGAAATAATACCAAATTTGAGGATAGTGGATTGGTGGTGGTGCGGTGTTGGTCTATTTACTGCTACGACTGTGTTGTGCTGTGCTGCAGTTGCCCCCTTGCCTAGGCTCGATGCCTCCCTTTTCCTGTCCCTAGTCCAAGGTCTCACTTAGTTTAAATTTTATTTATTTATTTTAGTGTCTTGCGTGTTGGGTGCCTTTTTCTTTTTAGAGCATTTTTCTCTCCTTTTGTGTATGTGTCTGTTATGGGTTTGTTTTGGGGTGTTGTTTGGTCTTAAGTTTGCTATTAATAAATTTTGTTGTTATGCTAATTTTTTTGAGCTTGTTAAATTTATTTTAAATTTGAGATCAATGAAATTTTTCTTATTGTCTTTAAAAAGGATCAATAATATTGTTGAGGAGGGCAAAGTGCAATTTTATTGAAACAAATTACTAAAATTAATAAATATATAGAAATAGTTATTTTTAGGAGAGAATATGAGAGATAATAACAAATTTATAGTAAATAAGATGAGAAGAAAAAGATAAAAAATAAAATATATAGTAATAAATACCAAATTATCTAAGTCATGCTATGTATAGACTAACATTATATTTGTATATACTATCTTTGTAATGCAATAAGATAACATCTATGAAATCAAATAAAAGGAAAAATATAATAATTTAAAAACACAAAACTAAACCACATCAACCCAAAGTAGAGTTCTAAAAAATACAAAAATTAATCAACCTAAAGTAGGGATGCAAGATAAAAAAAAATCCATCAAAAAATAGTAAAAACAATTGAGAGAGAGAGAGAGAGATAAATAATATTTTTATGTGGGAAAGCCATACATAGAATGGGAGAGAGAATTGAAAATTTATAGTAAAATGATGTGAATAAGAAGAGCCAAAAATAAAGGAGGATAAAAGGTAAGTTGTGAATTAATAAAAGGAAAAAGAGTTAAAAATAGACATGGAGAGTTTAAAATTGTGTGGATGATGTGGTTTAACAGCAGCGTAACAACAATAAATGATATGTTTCAGCTTATATATATATATATATATATATATGTAAAAATAGATAGATAGATGAGACAAAGCTAATGATGTTAAACAAATTTTCCGAACTCTTTTATGATCACCTTAAATCTATAGATAGCCCTCAGCTCTAGATCCCTAACCATCCTTTGAAGTTTCATATCTCTCTCTCTCTCTCTCTCTCTTAATATGGCACTTAACCTTGCATTGCTTGATTTCTCTCTTTGTCTATTTCTTTATGTGGCACTTAACCTTGCATTGACAATGAGGCCATCTATGGCTGATTTGGGTTTTTTAAAGAAATCAGAAAATACCATTAAAAATTGGAAAGGACATGTTGTTCCACAAACTACAACTCTTGATGAAGTTCTCACTGGAGTCAAAGTAGTCCAACCTACAGTAATTTCTAATCCCAAGAAAGTAAAAAGAAAGGACTTCCCTGCTAATTTCAAGTTTGGTTGCTCCACTTCTGCTCTTCAGGTCTTTCTCTCTCTCTCTCTCTCTCTCTCTCTCTCTTACTTATAAATACACATACATTTGTGTGTATATATATATATGTTAGGTTCTAAAGATTTAGGATTAAATGTTTTAAATTTCAACTTGTAAGTGTTGGCAAACTAAGAAAAAACACGTCTAGGATAGGTATTAGACATTGCTCAAAGCTATACAGGTCAAAACTCAAGAATGTACAAGCTGCAGGAAAAGGAATTAATTTTCTATGAAGCTTGACTGACTGAGAATTGCAGAAAAATAATTTATGTAGAATTTTTAAATAGGCCCAAGCTCGTGAAAATGTTTAGGTTAGTCCAACACTTACACATATTAAAGGAAAACCCTAGCCACGTTTTGCAGACTCTTAGAATACTTGTGAGTTACTCATGTGAGATTTGAGAGGTCCTATACCTTCTAACTCTATAAGCGTCTACCAGAAGAAGATCTACAATCAAGTGCTAGTGAAATCTAGCTGATGCATAGATCATCAAGCTATGTTTTGAAACCTTTGAGTGAGATCTCAAAGTTACAAGCGTGGGTGCTTGTGTGCTGCAAATCCAAGATAGAAGGAGTCCGTGGATTCCTAGCTTGCACATGATCGTGTTAATAAGTTACTATTGGAGGTAGTAATAGATTTAGGATTAAATCTTTTGAAAAAACTTCAATTCTTTATTAGTGGATTTGTTTTACCTTGAGGATAGATAAGTTAAATCATCCCCAGGTTTTTACCTTGAAACTGTTGGTTTCATTGGTTTTCCTAGGTTATCATATCGTGGTATTATTTATTTTTCACTGCTTTGCATGATATGATTGATTATCGTTTAACCTAGATTTGGAAAATTAACCTAAATATCGCTTGGCTAATATATTATGTTAAACAATATGCTTTAAGGGGTTTAAACAAACAAACAAGTGGTATTAGAGTAGGTTAGCTCTTGTTTGGGTGTGTCTTTCTATTGAGAATGGTTGGGAGAGACCTACCACTCCTGTTAATGAATGGAACACTACTCAAAAGGAAGCAGTAAGCTTAAATAGCAAGGTTATGAATGCTATATTCAATGTTGTTTTTATGGAAGAGTTTACAAGAATCTCTAATGTAGAGGTTGCTTATATTGCTTGGAATATTTTGCAAATTGTGCATGAAGGCACTAAGGCAATAAAAATTAAAAAATTGTAGCAATTGACCTCTAGGTTTGAAAGCATCAGGATGTTTGATGATGAAACTTTTGATGAGTTCTATGCCAAACTGAATGACACAGTGAACTTTGCTTTTTAATTTGGGTGAAGTATATGATCAACCTAAAGTAGTTACGAAGATTCTTAGATCCTTAATAGAGGATTTTAGACCTAAAGTCATTGCTATAACAGAAAGTAAAGATGTGGACACCATCCTTGTTGATGAATTTGCAGGATCTCTACAGTCCTATAAGTCTAACCTACCCAAAACCAACAAATCCAAATCTATGGTTCTTAAATCTGTTGATGATGTAGATGATGGTGGATTTGATGATGAAATCTCTTCTACAAAGATAGCTTATATTGCCAAGAACTTTAGAAACATTTTGAGGAACAATAATAGAAGGGCAAGAAATCGAAACAATGCTGACACTAAGAATGTGAAGAAGAATGAAACAACCAAAAATAAAAATTCTGAAAAATCAAAAGATAAGGTTGTTCAATCCTCTAACAATTATTTAGGTCAACATTTTGTGGTTGTCAAGGTTATGGTCACCTTAGGTCAGAATATCCTACTTGAGATCTAAGGGAAAGACTATGGCTGTTACTCATAGTGGTGATCTCTGAAAATGCTGACTTGCAAGAGGCTTATAATAAGCTTTCCAAGATTGCAGCAAAGGATGCCATGAATGTTGATATAGGTTTAAAGAAGATAAACATTCTTAAACAAGAAAAGAAAAATTTGTTGGTCAAACTGTTTGATGCTAATGAACTACTGTTAAGATTGAGAACTTGTCTTTGATTGAGAAAGTTAAAAGTTTAGAATCTGAATTATCTATTGCTAGAGAACAACTCGATAGGACTTCTACTTCTAAACTAGATGATATGTTAAATGTTTAAAAATATTTTTATGATAAGACAGGGTTAGGGTTTGTAAAGAGTGTTTCTACTTTTGTTGTTCTTCCCCCTAAGTTTGTACCTACTACATCTATTTCTTTACCTGAAGTTAAGGTACCTAAGAAAGAAGTTCTAGCTATTAGGAGAACTAAGGTAGATCTAAGTGAGTCAAAACCCAAGAATCCCAATCATCTTGGAAGCAAGAAACAACACAAACCTCAATGGTTTTGTCATTTTTTGTGGTGGAGTTGGGCATACTCGCCCAAATTGTTCTAAGTTGCAAGCTTCAAAGTAAGCAACCAAACAAAAATGTTTGCACCAAAAGCACAAGATCCTATGGAACTTATTCATGAATTGGTAAAGGTTCTTAATTAACCTTTATGCCACTACAGGAGTTGAATTTAGACCTAATTCATCTAGAAACTCCAATTACAAGTTTGCATCTAAAAGAATGTGGATGCAAAAGACTCAGTCTCAGTGAGTCTGTCTAACATGGTCTTTGTGCAAATTCTTTCGATCTCTTGTGACCAAGGTTTTTTTTTATTTTTTTATTTTTATAATTTTTAATTAGGATTTGCATTTGCATTACATTCATGCATTTCATTCTAAGTTTATTTATGATGTTTTTAAGTTTTCCCAAAAAAAAGAAAAAAAAATTGTTTGTATTACACATCTTCAAGTGTGTAATTGAGGTTGGCCTATGAAATTTGCATTTCATGATTGTATACCTTGTTTAGTTTAGATGAGCTATTTTTTCTGTACTTTGCTAGTTTGTGCTATGTAGTGCTTATATTGTGTGAGTTGTTTATGATTTTAAATACATGCTCTTGATTTTGAAGTCACATTCTTTTGATGGTAAGGACTAAAAAATCCTAGGAGAAAGGCATAAATAACCATCTCACCACTGTTACTCGTCAAACATGAACACCCGTGTGCAAATTATAAAAGTCGTGCTCGGTAAGGTGTAGCACTTGCACAACAAGATTAAATGAGGTGTTAATTGTGAAAAGAATGTGAAAATCAAAAGAGAATTCAAAAGAAAAAAAATGCATCAAAAGAAAAGAATAAAAGAAAAATGCTTTTACATGATTGCAAGTTTTCTAAGAGATGTGGAAGTTATATGATATAACTCTTTAGGTAATAGTCACTTTCAAACTTATGTGATTGATAATGTAGAATTGCATTTAATTTTCATCTACATATCACATTTTTAGGTATTTCATACACTTACTAGTTGCACACACCACAAGCAAGTATTTGTTAAACTCTGTGCACGTGATTGTGTGTTACTTTTTGTGGCCATCCAAAATTGTGCTTCTTGAAATGTTTAATACTTTTTGGGGTTTTGAGGTAAAAATTGTGTGAGGAAAATTTTTGAAGCTTGATAAATTTTTTTGATTTGATTGAAGGGAAAGAGTTTTTGAAAATATTTGGAATCATTAACATGCATCTCATATCTTAAAAACCATTTTAAAAATATTTCTACAGAAAATTCCCAGGTTTTCAAAATTTTCTGATTTTTCAAGATTTGATTGATTGAACTTGTTTTTCGACCGATAGGAAAAAAAATTTGAAAAGAAATAAGAGGAATCTGAACCTTATTCTTCATTTTTTTTTTGGGGTCATCTTCTTCGATCCCTCTCTCAATTCCTCTTAGTCATTTTTTTTTGTTTGTCTTTTTTTGAGTCAAAGTTTCAAAGGTTTTTCTCCTAAACATATGTTAAGACTCTTTTGACCCTCCTTTTTGCTTATATTATATGCATTCATGAATTTTTCATCAATTTTTCAAAAATTTCGAACTAAAGAGATTTTAGGGTTTTTGATGATTTTGATTGTTTTGATCCAATTTGTTGGTGGGTTTTTGTTCATGCATCATACAAACATGATTCACATACTTTAATTTCAAAAATTTCATGATTTCTTCAAAATTTTGAAATTAGGGTTTATGTGTTCTTGAGGAATTTGGGAATTTTGTTCAATTGGGTAAAATTGATTGAAATTGGCTTATGATATTGTTTAATTGAGTGATTATAACATGTTTTTATACTTTTTGTGTTGTTCAATTGATCAATATAAGGGTTTTTGGAAAATTAGGGTTTTCAAAATTGAGATAAAATTGAACTGTTTTAGAGCATTAGATCATGCATCATATGTGAATACATCATGCATCATATAGTTTTTTAAAATTTCATGTTATCTTGTGCTCTAACTCTATCTGATGTTGTCTACCCTTGGTTTTTGTTTTGTTTTTGTTTTTCCTTTTTCTTTACCCTTAGTCATGTCTTCTAAGGTTGGTAAAAAGTGTAAGACCAAAGCCAATAGAACCACATCATCCTCTTCTACTCAGGTTAATAGGGTTAGGTTTCCTACAACTAGGTCTGAGGAAATTTTTGAGACCTTAACCAAGTTTAGGTCTATTTAGGTGGAAAGATAGATTATCCTAGATGAGTTAGATCCTTCCATTCGTAGGAGTCTAGTGTCTAGGAATTGGGTATCCTTGTGTGATGTTTCTGATCCTCCTTCTATTGCCTTGATTAGAAAGTTCGACTCGAACCATCTATGTTTATTCTAAGGAAACAGGTATTCATTATTTGACTATTTGGATTAGAGGTAAAGAGTTTAGGATAACTAAACGTGTAGTTTCTGAAACTCTAGGTGTACCTTTGGTTTGTAGTCCCACATATCCATACAGTGAGTCTCCTTCTATAGATGATGTGATGTCTTTACTTTGTGGAAGATCAGTAACTTGGGGATTTGAACCAAGGATAAACTCATGTGAGTTTACTGAGCTTAACTATCTTTACTTTAGGATAGCCTATCATAACATCTTCCCTATCTCTCATGTTCACACCATTCCTTTCGACAGATGTGCTTTCCTTTATGCTTCATCATAGACGGGTCCATGTGTTTTCCTTTTCTATTCATTCAGACCATTGTTGAAATTTATAGGAGTAAATCCAAAGCACAAAAGCTGTTCTTTCCTGTGTTTATATATAGGGTGTTGAACTTTCTAGGGTTAGAAGACTTTCTTGCTCTAGAATTAGTTCATATCATTGCCCCTATAGGAACCACTTTTCTCAGATAGCAACAGGCTCAGATGAAGAGTGTTGAACCAAGCACTGGGACTTCAAATAGACCAAGAGGTGAAGCTTCTACTATAGCTCTTACCTCTGGTGATCAGCCTGCTGTTGAGGAGGTTCATGTGGATCATATTGCAGCTACCTTGTTGGTGATGATGATACTATTGACCCTACTATTACCCCTCCTTTCTCACTCCATGCCATTATAGAGTAATTTATGACTACTCAGGTGTCTCATGGATAGCTTATTGATGAGCTACTCATTGAGCTTGCTGCCTTGAGGGCAGATTTTGTCGAGTATAGGAGTGCTTTTCCACCTCCTCCACCCTCTGACCCTTGATGGTTGCCTTTGGCAATACGTAACAAAAAAGGGGGAATAGGTTTAGGTTAGGGCTCTTGTATTTAGGGATAGGGTAGAGAGATTTTGTATTTATGGGGAGTTGTTTAGTGTTTTTCGATGAGAAATTTTGATATATATATTTTTTCTCATTGTTTTGATATATATTTGTTTTAATTTATTGTTCTTGTTTCATAAACATTGCTGGTTCACTGACTATGATAGTTTATTTGATGTTTATTCTTTTGATATTTTGTTTATCTCTTATGTTTTGTGAACTCAAGTTCAGTTTTTATTTACTGGATTTATACTATAATTTCCACACATGCGTTTATTGTTTTGTTTTGAGTGTTTTAGGAATTTACAGGTTAATTCTTTCTCATATGCTGTCTATTCTAACAACTAATAGTTAGTGGATTATGATGGAGTTGTATTTGGGCAATAATGTGTAAGTTGGGGTAATTCTTGAGTTGAGCAATTCTTTTTTTAAGTGTGTTATGTCACGGATTGCCAAAGAGGGAGATTATTAGGTTCTAAAGATTTAGGATTATATATTTAGAATTTCAACTTGTAAGTGTTGTCAAACCGAGAACAAAAACATGTCTAGGATAGGTGTTAGACATTGGTCAAAGTTGTACAGGTCAAAACTCAACAATGTACAAGTTGCAGGAAAAAGAATTAATTTTCTGTGAATCTTGACCGATCAAAGGATAAGGCTCGATCAATTGAGAATCGCAGAAAAATAATTTCTGTACAATTTTTAAACAGGTCTAAGCCCGCGAAAATGTTTAGGGTTTTAGTTCAACACTCCTACATATAAAAAGAAAACCCTAACCACGTTTTGAAGACTCTTGGAGGACTTGTGAGTTACTCCTGTGAGATATGAGAGGTTTTGTACCTTTCAATTCTACAAGCGTCTACTGAAATAAGATCTACAATCAAGTGCTGGTGGAATCTAGTTGCTGCATAGATCAACAAGTCATGATCTGAAACCTTTGAGTGAGATCTCAAAATCACAAGCATGGGTGCTTATGTGCTGCAAATCCAAGAGAGGAGTCCATGGATTCGGAGCTTGCATGTAGTCGTGTCAGTAAGTTACTACTGGAGGTAGCAATAGATTTAGGGTTAAATCTTTTATAAAAACTTCAATTCTCTATTAGTGGATTTGTTTTACCTTAAGCATAGTTAGATAAAATCCTCCCCAAGTTTTTACCTTAAAACTGTTGGTTTCATTGGTTTTCTTGGGTCATCATATCGTGGTGTTATTTATTTTTCACTGCTTTTCATGATATGATTGATTATCGTTTAACCTAGATCTGGATAATTAACCTAAGTAATTACTTGACTAATATAGTATGTTAAACAATCTGCTTTAAAGGGGTTTAAACAAACAAACAAACAAACAATATATATATATATATATATATATATATTTATTTATTTATTTATTTATATGTAAGGTTTATGCGTTTTGGTATTGTCAAACTATGTCAAATTTTGTTCTTTTATTGAGTTTTAATGTGTCTTAAAGTTGTAATTGAAAATCAAGTTCAAGACACAAAGCCTACTTAAGAAAAGCTCATAAAATGTCTATTTTTATCATGTACCTCAATAGCTAACTTAATACCTCTCTATAACTATCTCAATACCTCCTGATACCTTTCGATCTATCAAGCTCTTCTAGGCCCCCCTTCTGCCTCCTCGATAGCTAGCTCGATACTTCTTGATAGGTATCTTGAAACCTCCGTTATAACTCTTGATCTACCGAGATTCGTATTTTAGCAAAAATTAGCGACACGAAAAAGCTCATAACTTGTCTATTTGAAGCATGATTTGAGATCTGTTTGAACCGATTCTTAAAGAATGTTATAAGCCATCCATTAGAAGGATTTTTATAGAGAGAGAAGTACACCATTTTCACGACTAGGTTTTTTGTTACCAAGTTCTCTCAATTTCACCATACCAAAGATACAAAGTAAATCTAAATTTTTTTTGGTGAATAAGCTAAAGCTATAGCAACCACCATGTACTTATTGCTATAAGGAAAACCCTTAAGAAGTTCTTAGAGTCAGTCAAAGGTTCTGATTGTGTTTGTGGGTGCGTTATTCGTGGAGGGTTCATATATTGAGAGTTCAGGGGTTTTAATACAGTAGAAGGTTTCTATTGTAAGTTTATCTATCAGGATTGTAAAGTTTAGGGATAAGGGTTTTACTAGATCTTAAACTTATCTTTACTATAGTGGATTGCTTTTTGGGAAGGTTCCCCTAGGTTTTTTTTTTTTTTTTGGTGAGACTAGTTTGTTTTATTGGTTTTTCTTGGTCAATACCCTTCGATTGATTTGAAATCCTTGGAATTTTTTATAATATTTCTTTTCATAACTTTTTCTCTATTTTTGAGGTTGATATGATTTTATAAGACATTGAGCACATGAAAACCCCTTGTATGCGTGAATTTTTATTTCATGCGAAATAGTTTTAAGTGATCATACTTAGAAGTGTTTGTATACCTTTGTTCATGGGTCACATAGTGTCAAGATTTGCATAAAATGAAAGAGAGAATATTGGTATTCTATGTGCAATATTCTCTCCCCTTTTTTTTTTTCTTTCTTTTTTTTTTTTTTTTTTTTTTTTTTTTTTTTTTTTTTGTGATTCATTTTTCTCCTTAAAATGTTTTTTCTCTAACGATTTTTCTATAATTTTTTTTTTAAAAAAAATGGAAGAATGTTGTTCTTATACCCTTGCTCTTTATAGTGGGAGTTTTATCTGTTTGCATTCCATGAGTGTGTCATTCTTATTTACCATATGTTGTCCCCTTAGTATCCATAGTATCTTGTTTTCATTCTATTGATGTTTGTTTATGGACCCATTGTGCCCCTTTGATCCCTTTTATGTTTCCTTGGTAACACTTTGTAGTTTTTTTTCAATCATGACAAGAAGGGGGAGAAAATTGGTATTTGGAGTTTCTACATGTTAGGGGAGCAATACATGTTTTTGTAAGGGGGAGATGTGTTTTATTTACTTAGGAGGACATTATGTACTTTGGGGTTTTGTGCCAATTTTTATTGGTATACATAATCTTGAGCTTTACTTGTGTATTATCTGTCTTATTTTCCACATAATGCGCATAATGTGTTTGTTAAGTGCTTTAAGAAAAGACAAATACGAAGCCAATCAACACTATCAATCCTAGTTTGTGCTATGATTTCTCAGGACGGTTTGTTAGATTAGGCTAGTTTAGTTGAATATGGATTCATTCTTTGTAACTGGGATATTTTTGTAATTGAGGTTTTGTTATGGATTGACAAAAGGGAAGATTCTAAGGTTTATGTGTTTGGCATTGTCAAGAAAATCCAAATTATGTTCTTCTATTGAGTTTTGATGTGTTTTAAAGTTGTAATTGAAGATTAAGTTGAAGACACAAAGTTTGCTCAAGAAAAATGAATTTCAGCATGTACCTTGATAGTTAGCTCAATACCTCTCGATACCTTTGATAGCTATCTTGGTACCTCCTCGATACATCTCAATTAATCTAGCCCTTCTAAGTCACCTCCTGCCTCCTTAATAGCTGGCTCGATACCTTTCAATCTATCAAGATTTGAGTTTCAGCAAAAATCAACGACATGAAAAAAGCCCATAACTTGTCCATTTGAAGCCTGATTTAAGATTCGTTTGAACCGGTATTTAAAGGACGTTATGAGCCAAATATTATAAGGTTTTTTTAGAGAAAGAAACAGTCCATTTGTTCTGCTAGGGTTTTTGTAACCAAGTTCTCTTAATTTCACCATATGAGGAGTTTCAAAATAAATTTGAAGTTTGTTTGGTGAAGAAGTAGAAGCCTTAGCAACCACCACAGACTTACTGTTGTGAAAAAAATCTTCAAGAAGTTCTTGGAGTCAGTCGAAGGTTCTGATTGTGATTGTAAGTGGATCATTCGTGGAACGTTCATATATTGAAGAGTTCAGAGGCTCTGATGCAGTAGGATACGGTAGAAGGTTTCTACTATAAGTTCATCTTTTGGGATTGTAGAATCTAAGACAAAGGTTTTTTACTAAATCTTAAACTTTTCTTTACTATAGTGGATTGTTTTTTGGGAATGTTTCCCCTTAGGTTTTTTTATATTGTGAAACTAGTTTGTTTAATCTGTTTTCCTAGGCCATCATATTTTGTGTTATTTACTATTCCATTGTGCATGATATTGATGTTTGTTTGTTTAACCAAGTACTATTCATAGTAGATCTAATTAACAACTTGGATTTAATATAGAATACTTGTTTTGCATAAATAGTTGACATGTATTGACATGGTGCAGACAGAAGGAGCAGGTGATGAAGGAGGGAGAGGACCAAGCACCTGGGATCATAATATCGATGATGGAATTGGAGACAAAGACAGAGCAGTTGATTCATACCATCGCTTCAAAGTATATATGAATATTGCTACATAATTATTAATAAATGATAAAAACAACTCTACTCTACAAATGGTCAAAGCAAGAAAACTAAAGTTTTTTTTTTTTTTTTTTTTTGATACACAACTAAAGATAGAATATAATTAAAGCACTTCAGCACTACCCATGTATTTCAAAAGTTTGACCTTTTTTAGATCTCATGCTCATCACATATCATTTCCTAAGTTCGACCAAAAGGAATTATTTGTTGTTTATTATCAGAATGAAAAAGATCATACTTATTTATAATGGATTTATTTTATAAATCAATTTAGACATATTATAAATCTAAAAATATATCTATAGTATATTATTTAAAAATTTAAATAACATGTCACACTATACATATACAATGAGACTTGTTTTTTTATTTTGGGTGGTCCTATTTTGTAGCAAAAAAAAAAAAAAGTGTTTTTATTTTATATATATAATTTTTATTTTGAAAATTTAATTTATAAGTGAGGCTTTTTTTTAGTGGTTCTATTTTGTAGCAAAAAAAAAAAAGTGTTTTTATTATATATATAATATATATTTTGAAAATTTAATTTATAAGTGGATAAAGCAATTGGAAAATAAATAGGAGAGTAACCCTATTTTTTAGACAATATTTTAGTAGGAGTTAAAGTTGTATTTTTACTGAATTGTCCTTTAATTTTGTCTCTACTTAAATATAGGAATGTAGGGGCATTTTAGAACCATGAAAATGAGGAATTTAATTTATAAGTGGATAAAGAAATTTAAAATTAATAGGAGAGTGGTCCTATTTTTTAGGTAATGTTTTAGTGAAAGTTAAAATTGTATTTTTACCGGATTGTCCTTTAATTTTATCTCTACTTGAATATAAGGCTGTAGGGGCATTTTTGAACTAAAATTAGGAATCAATACAGGAGAAGCCCCTTAAATAATAGTATAGATGAAAGCTTTATAAATAGAACAAGTTTTTGCACTAACCTTGTTTCAGAAAATAAGCTTGTTTAAATTGTTGTCATTTTCTAGTCACCAATTTGTACCTTGTAGTGTGTTTTTCTTTCTTTCTCTAATTGGTTGGTGTCACAGGAGGACGTGCAACTACTGAAATATATGGGGGCAGACACTTACAGATTTTCCGTTTCCTGGTCAAGAATCCTCCCTGGTACTTTTTTCTTCAAAATTGCCACCCTCAAATCAACAAAATATTTCAAAAGAAAAGAAAAGAAAATTTATGTTTTATTTATATAATCAACTTGCATGCAGATGGGACCGTTGCTGGTGGAGTAAACCAAGAGGGCATCAATTTCTACAACAGTTTTATTAATGAACTGATAAAAAATGGTATGAACCAATATTTGACTTTAAAACCCTAGTTACTGCTTGTGCTTCATATATGCAAGGACCAGTTTCCTTTTCAACTGCTCAAAAAATGAGACTCTGAATTGCCCATGCAGGGATAACCCCATTTGTGACACTCTTCCACTTTGACTTACCTCAAGCACTGCAAGACAAATACGAGGGCTTCTTGAGCAGACAGATTGTGTAGGTTCATGTGATCCAGTTGATCAAACTTCTTATTTCAACTATCAATATCTCCAAAGGTAATAATTATTAATCAGTGTATGTGTACTTGGATGTTACCGTACTATTAATAATAGGGATGATTTTAAAGCCTATGCCGATATTTGTTTCCAAAATTTTGGTGACCGAGTGAAGTACTGGACTACTATCAATGAGCCACAAATCTTTGGGCCGTACGGTTATGAAACTAGGAACCCAAATCCAAAACCTGCAACAGATCCATATGTTTCTAGCCATGACATTATCTTAGCCCATGCCGCAGCTGCAAAACACTACAAAGAAAAATACCAGGTAAAATCAATATAAATCATCTTCTTTTTTCGTTTTGTAGAATTAATTTCCAATAGGACAATCATAAGCTGACACCCATTTTGTTTCTATACAACGTCATTTATATAATTTAAGGTTTTTATTATTTATTTATTTATTCATAGACAACTCAAGGGGGAGAAATCGGTGTTTCGCCAATGGTACAATGGTTTGAGCCATATGGAGATACACTTCATGATAGAGATGCAGCCAAGAGAGCATTTGACTTCCTGGTTGGATGGTGGGAATATTTATCACAGTCAATAAAACACACACGCACTCATATAATCAAATCCTTTTGATAAAAAAAAAATCATGTCTAATTCCCCCCCTCCCCCCCATTATATGTATAGGTTTATGGAACCATTAGTGTTTGGAGATTACCCATTCATCATGAAGGCTTTGATAAGGGATGGACTTCCAGAATTCACAGAAGCCGAGAAGAATTTAGTTAAAGGGTCCTTTGATTTTATTGGAGTCAATTATTATACATCTAGATACGCGCTTTCCCAACAATTTGATAAAAATGATAACTATTCTACCTTTAGTCAATACCAGTACGCTGAGCTCAAAGGTAAACTTTGTGGTTTCCTTTGCAAAATATCTTAATTTAGCTTGTAATTGAATTTGGCATAGATATGATTTTGGTAGCTAGTATTATCTAATCCATCTTTCCTGTTTGTTGCATTTGTCATAGTTGATAGAAATGGGAAACCCATTGGTGATCGGGTAAGATTGTTTCATTTTTAATTGTTTACGCATTGATTAAACTCAATGACTTGAAGACATCATCCAGAACATGTTATTTCATTGTTAAACCAGACACCAGGTAGCACTCAAATGTATATCTATCCACAAGGGTTAAGGGATGCATTGATTTATATGAAGAAAGAATACAACAATCCCAAGTTCTACGTTACTGAAAATGGTTAGTAATTAACTTAAAATAGTACCAGAGAAAAAAAAATCACAAAATATATAAAATTTTTATCTTGATATATAATCAAGTTATACATGCTTTGGAACAGGATATCCAGAGAAACGAAACGATACTATCCCAGTAAAGACTGCACTGAAAGATAATGCGCGAATTAAATATATTAAAAGCCATCTTTCTGCAATTTCAGAAGCCATGAAGTTAAGTTCAAATTAAGTGCTAAGTACTAACAACTACCTTTCGAAGATAGCAATATTATTCATAAATAGGACCATAAAACAAGTTTGTCCCATAAAACAAAGTCATCATAAAGGTTATTTGTTGTTTGAGTGCAGGAAAGGGGTAAACGTAAATGGATACTTCATGTGGGCTTTAATGGACTGCATGGAAATGGGGTCAGGCTACACCGCTCGATTTGGGCTTGCTTACACAGATTACCTGAACAACTTGAACAGAATCCCCAAGAAGTCTGCGAAATGGCTCAAGTCCTTTGTGAAACGTTAAACTTAAGATGGACTACCCAGATCTCATATGCAGACCAATTTTCTTGAGTGACAATTAGTTCCAACCTTCTTAATTATCATAATAAATTTGAACCTTTTCGCTTCGGAGTATTCCAAGCACTGTGGGTCTGAGTTGAGCGTAAACAGCCCAGTTCTCTTTGAATTGATCTTTTGTAATTCTCTTGATAATAATAATAATAATAATAATAACAATAAATATTCTGATTCACTCTCGTTGGCCATCTTTGTTAGGTTCTAAATGTTTAGAACAATTGACAAATTGTGAACACAAACTTGTCTAGATATAGATTTTAGAGTCTATAGGTTTTATTAGACAATGCTTAATGTGATTTAAGCCAAGATTCAAGAACATACATGCTACAGGAAGAAGATTTCATAATCTGTCTGGTTCGATCGATCGAAAGACAGGCTCAACCGATCGAAAGTAGTATCTGCAGAATTTTAATTAAGCCCAAACAGCAGTTTAAGCCCATTTAGGATTAGAGTTTCTAATCTACTTCTCCCAGTATATAAAGGAAATCCTAAGCACTTTTTTATGTGGTTTTTCAGAGAGAAAAGAGTGTGCCTCTTTTGTATTTAGGGTTTTGTTCCTAAAAAACTCTCTTATGTCTTCTACCGGTGCTATTCTTTGAAGAATCTCAAGATCCAGTATTGTAGAAGTTGCTACCTTCTCTTGTCATCAAAGGTGTTGATGATCTAAACCTTCAAGGGTGATCTTGGAGTCACAAACAAGAGATTTTGTGTTGCTAAACCTTTGAGTGAGATCTCAAAGTCACAAACGGGGGTGTTTGTGTTTTGCAAAGGCCAAAGAAAGAAGGAATCCGTGGATTCGGAGCTTGCACGTGGTCGTGTCAGTAAGTTCTACTGGTTGGTAGCAATAAGAACTCGAGCGTGAGGGCTTGTAAGTCTTATTGTATGAACTTCGATTCTTTCTAGTGGATTTGCTTTTTATCTTAAGGATAGCTAGGTTAAATCCTCCCCAGGTTTTTTACCGGTTTGGTTTTTCTGGGTGATCATATCATTGTCTTATTTATTTTCCGCTGCTATACATGATATGATTGTTTGATTGTGATAACCTAGACTTGGAATTTGGACTAAGTAACAACTTGGCTAATTAACTAGGTTAAATCAATTGTTTTAAGGGGTTTAAAAACTAACAATCTTCAATTCTTCATTGTAAAAACTTATCAATTTTTTTCCTTCACTTTTTATGTTTTAAAATCGATAACTACTAGTCGCTAACCCGTGCGATGTACAGGAAAACTATTGATAACTTCCCTAATATGAAAAAAAAAAAAAAAAAAAATCAAGATCATGGTATAAATTATATACCCAAACCAATAAAATCTATCACATACAATGAGATATCATGATAACCAAGAGCTTGAGATAATATTTAGAAAATATATAACTAATATAAGTACACTCCAATACAATTAATTACACAAATATAGCTAATTCCATACTTATTCAATCAAATATTTTTCATAAATTACATTAATCATTCTTGATATTCAAGATGTATCTAAATTCTAACATTGTTAGTAAACAAAGATGCTAGACCTCAATGGGATTGAAAAGGAAACATAATGCCAATTTACACAATTGCTGAAATAAATTGCACGGAAGAGTCGAACAAAAGTTGTAAATTTTCACTTATAAAAGTTACAACTTAAGAGGAAAAATAAAATACTAAGACCAAAAGTGAAACTCTAACACCAGTAATGTTGTATAGTCTCAACCTTCAGATGAATAAAATGACATTGTTAGGAAGCAAAGACAAATAAATGTACCAAATTTTGAGTAAAGATTGCTTTAGTCATCTGGCTTAAATAGTAGAACTATTTTTTAAAAAATTGCTTTGGACACTTGTAAGCTAATAAACAAAACAAACACTCATCACACAAATTTGGAAAGAATAGATGTTGAAATATATGAATGTAAAAAAGAAGAAAAGGTACCAATTGAATGGCAAAAAAGAGCATTAATCGAGTAAAAACATAAATTGATCATATATATGAAAAAAAAAAAAGGGTGAGACATTAAATTCAAGCTGAGGATGAGCTACTAATAATATCTTTCATAATTTAAATTCAAATTCAAATCTATAAAGATGTATTTCATGACTCTAGCCGACCTTTTCTTTACATACCAACAATAAAAAAAAAAATAAACCAAAGTTATAAATCAAAGTTTACAATTGTTTTATGTGTTAGTTTTTTTATTATAAATTATTATTGTTTCTTGATTACACCTAGCATCATTGTATATGAATGCTAAAATACAAATATATTCGTAACAGATTAATGGTTAAATATGTCTAGTATTCCATAGCAAAAGTGATTCTCATCAGGATTTGAAATCATGAAAAACAAATAAACTAACCAAAAAAATATTCAAAAGATTTTATTTTCCTTTTTAAATTAGTGGTGAAGGGAAAAATAAAACTATAGCTCCCTAATCTTTAATCTCTCTCTCTCTATATATCTTCATTGAGGCATTCCCTTAAAAAAAATCATCAACATTGCTAATTAATGCAATAAACCCCAAAATGCAAGAGAGTAGGGAAAAACGATTAAAAAAAGTATTAAAAAAAACAAAAGGGTCAAAAAATTTTATCACCTTTAGCCTTGCAGTAAGGTAGAAGCTTGGCTCACTCCATAATGGTTTGCAACCACCTACAAATCAAAAAATCTCAAATTAAATTGCTGAAATTTTTTTTAGCTTTTCCGGTTTAGAGTTTTGTTTTTTTCTTTCTAAACGTAGGATTATAACTTATAAGTCGAATAAAAGGAGGCTGTGAGTAAACAAACTTCCCAAAGAAGCCCCATGCCTTACCTTTTCTTCTTGCTGACTTCCTCTTCCTTACGTGGCTTTCTAAGATAATTCCTACTCTAGTCAAATTCCCTTCTGGATTTTTTGATATATTATGAAATTTCAAAGATGAAAGACATATTAGATCAAGTTAAACTCAAGCCTTAACAAACCACAATTTAGACGCAAACACAAACCATTTGCAACTTAAAGCCAAGTCTCAGATGGTACTGACTATAGAAGCAAAGTGTAAAGATAGTCATGGCCAGCCACATATATCCTTTTCCGTCATTCTATTATATCCAAAGTCATAACCTATGTCACTTCCTTAACTGACATGTTCTTCTTTACTACTTCTATTAATATTATTTTTCGTCTTCCTCTACCTTTTATCCTTCCCTTAATTGAATTAAATCAATCTTTCACACCAATGCATTAATCACTCTCCTCTAAACATGCACAAACCATCTCAAGCAACTCTTCCTCTTCTTTTCATCGAATTTCCACATTTTATGAATATACTTTGCTTCTGAACATCCCAAACTTTCATTCACATACCCACACACACACATTGGCTCATTGTGCAAATTCTTAAATATTCATACATATCTCACTTCCAAAAATACATGATAAGTATCTAACTACGTAGAGAGAAAAAAAATTCTAAATGAGAAAAACCTTTTTGCGCAGCTCAATACGCTTTCGCCTTTGAGCCTCCTCTTGTTGCTTATTAGCTTCCTTTCTCCTTTTCTTCTTCCTCTTGTGAAACCCAGTCACGTAGTTCCTTTCTCATACCAAATCAAAATAACAATTTAATCATAATAATTTTAGGGTTTGGTTCCACGGATTATTACTGAGAGAGAGAGAGAGAGAGAGAGAGTGTAACTTTATATAGTTACCTAAGATCTTTCTCGTTGAATTTGACAGAGAGAGCTTTGTTTTTAGGTTTCTTGCGTATGGTCTTGTAGACAGGTTTTACTGCGTATAGTCTTGTAGTAGGGTTTTATATAGAGTAGTTTTGTGTTAAAAAATAAAACCTAAAATAAAAAGAAAATTAAAATAGTGGTGATGTGGAAAAAATAATAAATATATAAGATATAAAACCTAAAATAAAAAGAAAATTAAAATAGTGATGACGTGAAAAATTGTGGGAGTTTCAAAGGTTTCGGTTATATATATATATATAGATTATTAGCTTGAAGGGTCACAAACTCCCCCATGCATTGTTCATCAAATGTTTACGTATGTAAAAATTGTTTTTAATTTTATCAATAAAGCTATAGCATATTATTTAAAAAGTGTTACGTGTGTCCATTGAAAATTGTTGATTTTTGGTAACTTATTTGCATAGCATTTATCAAAAAATATAATTTTTGTTAATTTTTATGTTAAACGTATTTCAAAAAGATAAAAATTAGTTTATTTCAAAAAAGTTAAAAGTTAGAAGGAAGAAAAATAAAAGATGTTGAGAGAGGAGAGAGCAGAAACAGGGAGAAATGAAATCCTAGGCCAAGTTGCTTGCTGCATATTAGATAGGATTATAGCAGTTTGTTTGTTGTATGGCTTAACTTGGTTGGATGTTTTGTCACTCTGAGTGAAATACATACAAATGATCTTTGTAATTATATATATATATATATATATATCAGTTTCCTTCTTCTTCTTTTTTTTAGTCATTAAACACTCTTGAAAATAAGTTTATGGAGCCATTAATGTTGAAGATAGTGGCGGCTCTAGGAATTTTATTTAGAGTGGTCACTAAGAAATTTAAATTATTGCAATATGATAGTTTTTAGACCCCTTAAACAATTGATTTAATCTAGGTAATTTGCCAAGTTGTTACTTAGTCCAATTAAACAAGTTTAGGTTATCACAATAACAAATATCAAATCATGCAAAGCAGCGGAAAGTAAATAACACAAGATATGATCACTCAGGAAACCAAACCGGTAAAAACCTGGGGAGGATTTTACCTAGCTATCCTCAAGGTAAACTTGAATCCACGGACTTGAAAGAATCGAAGTTCATACAATAAGACTTACAAGCCCCCACACTCGACTTCTTATTGCTACCAACCAGTTGAACTTATTGACACGATCGCGTGCAAGCTCCGAATATACGGACTCCTTTTTTCTTGGATTCACCATTAGATACAAGCACACCCATTTGTGTTTTCTTTAAGTTTCAATGGCAGCAACTAAATTGATCATCAAGGCGTAGATAAATCCTCTCCTTGAAAACCCTAAGTTTGTGTAAAGGAAAACTCCTTTAGATCTCACAAGAGATTTACACAAACTGCAATTATGAGCAACACTAAAACGTAGCTAGGGTTTGCTTTTTATACTTAGGACAAATAAGAAACCCTAAAAACATTTTAAAACACTTAGGGCTGAGTTGGAAAAATCTGTAGAAAATCATTCTGCACGAGTTTCGATCGATCGAGCCAGGCCAAAGGGCACAATGCTTTCCTGCTTTAACTCGATTCCAACTTTACATAAAAGCACAACTTTGAGCTAGACTAAAACACTTCTAAACACATCGTTTTGATCATGGTTTGCTAACAATACAAATTAGAGTTCTAAATACATAAAATCCTAAGACTTTAGAACCTAACACAATATTTTTCTTGGTACCATTTTTTAAGGAAAAATGAAATTAGAAATTATTTTTATTGAATATGGAAGGTGCTACAAATTTTATCTTTTTGTTTTATAATAGATTTTTTGTTAGATAATTTTTTTACTTGTTGTTTTTTGGTCTTGTATTTTTTTGTTTGGTTTATGTTTATGGTTATTTGGGATAATATTTATTGTTTTTATTTAAGTTTAAAAAAAGGGATTAATAATTATGTTTGGGGGCAAAATTAATTTTGGAATAATGCTATATCTACAACATTTTTACAATAAATCTTATGCAAAAAGTTGCTATTAGTGGGTAAAAAAATAATATTAGTATTTGGCCCAAATAATAGATTAGTTTAGCATATAATATTTTTTTAGCAAGTGTATATATACATTTTTTTGCAAGTCATCACCTTGATGTAGAGGACCCACTAGTTGAAGATTAACCATTCATTATGAAGGCTTTGGTAAGGGATGAACTTCTTGAATTTACAGAAGGAATTAGCTAACGGGGCATTCGTCTTTATTGATGTCAATTATTATACATCCAATTATGCGGGTTCCATTCAATTTGATAAAGACGATACCTCTACTAGCTTTATTCAGTACCACTATACCAGTACGTTAACTTGACAGGTAAACTTTTTGTACACAACTTCTAGAGGATTTCTGTTATTTATAATTAGTATTGTGAAGTTGTAATTTTCAATTATGTTTTGTTTTGGCATTAATTCTATGTCAAATTTGGTAAAGAATTGTGAATATCATGGCATCTCGTGATTGGCTTGCGAGTGGACAACTCGTGAAAGGTCATCTAAGGAGCATATGTTGGAAGCTAAGAGTCAAGTGTCAAGAGGCATCTTGTGACTCATCTCGCGACTAGGCCAACTATCGAGATGACCCACGAGATGGACTGCCAAGCTGTTTAAGTGTGCTTTCTCTATTTCTTTACCTACACTATAAAAGCCCACATTAGCCACGAAATTGTAAGGAGACTTTCAGAGAGAAAACCCTAGAAATACACTTGAGAGTTAGAGATTGTAAACCCACAATCATCTATACATTTCTCTTAATTTTCCTCTACTCCTCTCTAATCACAAATCATTGAGAGGTTTTAAGCCCAAACACATACCTCACCTAATCCAAGTGTTGAGAGTTATTTTGGTGCATGTGGGAAGCATTGGATGAAGCCATTCTTTGGTGGATGCAATTTGGAGCTAATTGTGGGATTTGGATAATTAGTGAAGACAAGATTCGGTGAAGTCCGTTGAGAGCTAGAACTCGGAGGGATCAAATACTGTGCATAGATTAGACTTGGAGAGTCTTTTTGATATCCTTGTATTCTAACTTTATTCACTAGTGGATCATTTCGGTTTAGAGGGCCACAGAGAGGTTTTTATGCTGAGTACTTCGGTTTTCCTCTTCGATAACACGTCTTGGTATTATCTTGTGTTTGCATTTCTCTTCTCTTAGTACTTGTGCTATATAATTACTTGTTGATTATGTATGCATATGCACTAGTTAGTAATCCTGGTCAGTTGCGCATTAAATACTCTTATTTTGCATTTAGTTGAGTAGTTTAAAAGCAATTTAGCCATAAGCTTAAAATTGGATGTCTAAACAAGTTATAGTGTTTTGCACTAGTGTGCTTTCAAATATGTAATGCATGCAATTATATTTGAATTAGATCTTATTTGATGGCTAGGATTATCTAATCCATCTTTACTGTTTGTTGTATTTGTCATAGTCGATAGAAATGGCGCACTCATTGATAATCCGGTAAGATTATTTTCTTTTAAATTGACATGTTAAAATAGATTTAAATCAAGGACTTACCCTAAAAATATATTATTTCATTGTTAATCTAGACACCAAGTTGCAGTCAAATTTGTGTCTATTTACAAGTATTAAGGAATGCATTGATTTATATGAAGCAAGCGTACCATAATATCAAATTCTATGTTGCCGAGAACAGTTGGTTGGTTGGTTTAAGTTCAAAGTATATATTTTTTCCCCTCTTCTTTATGCCTTGCAACAGGATATTCAGATAAACAATATGACGCTATTCCCATAGAGATTGCATTAGATGATATGGGTTCTAGTTAACTTAATTGGTAAAGTCTTTGATGGTTGAATAAGAGATCTGGAGTTTAATCTCTATCTATACCAAAAACTGATTGATGTCTTAGTTTGATAATAGTAAGCTATCATCAGTACCAGACGCTATAGGTTAAAACGCACTCAAAAAAAAGAAAAAGGAAAAAAGATTGCATTATGATAATGGACAAATACAGTAGATTCTTGGTCATCTTCTTGCTATTTCAGAAGCCAGACAGTATGCTCATAAGTGTTACATTACATATATGATAATGAACAGTACTACATTTTGATAGCACCTATAATAGGCGTAGATAAGACTAGAAAATTTCGTCGTAAAACAAAGTCAAAAAGATTTTCTAATTCTTTAAGTAGTGTAGAAAGGGAGTAAACGTGAAGGGGTAATTCATGTGGAGCTTTGATGGACTGCATGAAGATGAAGTCAGGCTACACGCACAAAAAGAGAGAGAATAATAATTTTTTTCATTAGAAAATGTGAGAGATATATAATAACAAATTGAACAAAGTTTAGTTACAAAATTGGTTGTAGCCTAAGGCTATAACTTTATTCGATATCTTTTTATTGAAGGTGAATTTTGATAAATCCACCGTTAGATTACATCTTCTTTTTCTATCCTCCATGTTTGCAAAATTTCTAGAAAATTAAAGATTAATAACTATATCATCAATAAATTGTTTAAATTGCATATTTTTGCAGTTTAAAATTATGTATAAAATATAAGCTTATAGATCACACAGTAAATAATATCTGATTAGCACAAAATTTGACAAATGTATTAAGAGTGTAAAAAACATGCAATTAAACGGTTAGATTTTCAAAATATGTAGCAATATTTATTTTATTGAGTAAGGTTGTAGTCTTAGGATACAATAAATTTTGTAACTAAATTTTGTCTTAACAAATTTATTGCAAATAAGATGAGAAGAAAAAAAAGTAAAAAGTAAAAATTATAGTAATAAACACCAAATTATCTAAGTCATGTTATGTAATAGACTAACATTATATTTGTATATTTGCATTGAGGGATTGAGACTTATCCATCCTAAAGGTCAAGGATCATACTAAGGATATATAAATCCATCAAAGTGTACTTGCTTTGATACCAAGTGAAAACTCACTTAGTGTATAAAACACTTGTGAATGTTTAGACCCCCAAATACAAATTTTCCAATACAACCTTATATTCAAACAATGTATGTGTAAAATATGAACTATAAGCAATACCCAAATAAGCAAACTACTCTACTCTAAGCCATTAATTAATTACAACCAACAAAGATTAAAAGCAAAGAGTAAGGGAAAGAGAGATGTACATACAAGATAACACCAGCATGTGTTATCAAAGAGAAACTGAAAAACTCGGCGAAAAACCTCTCCGCCGCCCTCCAAACGGTAAATGGTCCATTATAAAATCAGTTGGGATACATGAATAGCAATAAACCTTCCAATCCTAATCTATCTAGTGCACCTAAGCCCAACAAGCTTCTTGCTCCAACAAGGTTACGCTGAACCGTGTCTTCTCTAGCTTTCCGGATCCCTCAATTAGCCCATTGCATCAACCAATATGAATTGGTTCTCTCTTGAATTGCTTCCCAAACACCAAGAACCTTCTCACTACTCTGAATTTGGTGAGGTGAGGATTTGGTTTATGATTCTCTTATGGGTATGACAATGAAAATGGTGAAAGTAGAGGAATTTGGAGAATCAAGTGTATAAGATTGTGGATGAATCAATCTTCTTCAATTTTTTTTCTCTAGGGTTTCTCTTTCAAAATTCTCTCTAGAAACTCTCTACATTTCGTGGGTATGAGGGTATTTCTAATAGAGTATGAGAGGGAATGTGAAAAGTCATTTTTTAGCAAAATATGGTGCATTGGCAAGTCACTTCGCAAGTCACTTCACGACTGGGATGAGTCGTGAGTTCCAGTCACCAGTTATCAGACTAGACCAGACTGTACTTTTTGTCCTGTAGTGATCCAGTTGTCCTGACTCTTCATCTTCCTGCATACTTCACACGTGTGCTTCATTTTGGCTAGTCACCACTTGCAAGTTAGTCGCGAGTTACCATCTTGTTGCACACTCTTGATTAAATCTTCACACTCTCTCACACACATTCTTACATTATTCCCACCTAAATACAAGGTTTCGAAATGTTGAATTACAAGCAAATTTGACATGGAATAAAGCCAACACATAGTTAAATAAATTCAACTTTACATTTATAATGCAATAGGATAACATCTAGGAAATCAAATAAAAGAAAAAGAAAAACTTAAAAACACAAGACTAAATTAACCACATCAACCTAAAGTAGAGTTTTAAAGAACACAAAAATTAATTAACCTAAAGTAGAGATGCAAGATAAAAAAAATAAAATTGAGAGAGGAAGAGAGAGAGAGATAACATTTTTGTGTGGGAAATCTATGCATAGAATGGGAGAGAGAATCACAAATTTATGGTAAAAGAATGTGAATAAAAAAAGTAAAAAAATAAAGGAGGATAAAATTATAGATGAATAGTGATATTAAGGTAGATAGTATTGGGAAGTTGAAAAAGTTAAAAGGAGGAGAAATGTTAGAGAAAGGGTAATAAGAAGTTAAGAGTTAAAAATAAGAAAGAGAGTAAAAAAAATAGGTGGATGATGTCACTAGCGGCTCCACATGCAAGGCAGGGTGGTCACAAGACCACCCTGACTTGCACCTGACTTGCAAAAAGATGTATATACACTTGCTAAAAAAATATTATATGCTAAATTAACTTATTGTGACCACTCTAATAAAAATGTTGAACACCCTGATTTGAGAATTATAAAAATTTGAGTTCAACAAAAACAAGAGCAATGTTACATTCACAACATTTTTACAATAGTTCACAACAAATTCAATATAGTAAGCTGTTACTAATTCTAATTTGACCCAAATACCGATATTATTTTTTTACCCACCAATAATAGTTTTTTGCATATAATTTTTTGTAAAAATGTTGTGGACATAGTATTACTCCAAAATTTACTCGCCCCCCCCCCCCCCAACATGATCCTTAATCCCTTTTATAAATTAAAAAAAAAAATCTTAAATAACAATAATAAATATTAGCCCAAATAATAACAAACATAGACAAAACAAAAACAAGACAAGACCAAACAATAACAAATGAACAAATTGTTCAACAAAAAGCTTATTATAAAACAAAAAGATAAAAATAGCTGTAAAATGGTGGGCTGTGCTAGTAGTGTTGGGCTACTTCCTGCTGTACTAAGCCCAAGTTTTCTGGATAAGGGAGTTGAGACTGGCCCAACTGCAACTTAATTTGGTTCGGCTTGTGCGCAAATTATGCTTGGTTTGCCAGGAATGTGCTTGCGGCAGGCAGAATTGTTTCAGATAAGTTGTGGTAGATAGACATAATAACAAAAAATAAAATATCTGGCTACTTAGTAGAAAATGACCAAATGATCCCCAAGTACAATCACAGTAATAATAATCACTTTTACAAAAAAGAAAGAACAAAAGGAAGCAAATAGTAATATGTATGGGTTAATCAGGAGATAAAGAAATCAGTTTAAATTTGATCCGCAGGAGCAAAACCAGAGAGGAAAGAACATTCATTCTCAACGCAATTAATCTCCCAGGGAAGTCTTGCCATGGAGATTAACTACCTTGAGAGAAACGGACCTGAATGGTTGATGCACAAGGGCTCCTTTTGGTTTTGATAGAGTGCAGGATTTCATGAGGGAGAGAGGGAATCAATCTACCGATGCATGCCTGCCGTTCTAACTCTCCCTCTATTTTCTTTCTGGTTGTTTGTTTTCTTTCCCTCACACTCATTTCTTTTCTATTTCCTGGTATCTACTTTCGAATTCCTATTTCTTAGTTATGATTCCCGTTGTTCCTCCCTATTTTGTTCACGGTAAGATTCTCTTTTTATAGTGCCTGCTGTGATCGGATTTCACTGTTTTAGCTTTTAACCTCCTTTGTCTAGTCTGGGTGTATTGGCTGACCACCATTGGTTCGTATGTATGCCACCCCCCATCACCAGACAAAGAAGGGTATTTTGTTTGTTTATCTGCCGTGGCACTCTTTCCTACTACGGTCTGGGTTCTTTCTCTCTCCCTATCCCTCATAGCACGCACTTAGTGGTTCCAACTCAGCTTGCTTCTTTTAAGTAGTATGTCATCCCAGCAGGACACTTCCCCCTAAAGAGCCTGAGCCGGAACCTCAAAAATAGATTTTTCCCCTCTTCTCACCACCAAACCATGCCTTGTATTGGCTGGGTACAGGCTAGTAGTGCCTGGGCCTTATGCGTGCCTCCCTTCCATGTGTGTCTAAAATCTGTCTGTGTGTTGTTCGCCTGTCGTTGTCTAGAGGCTTACCTGCATAGTTTGCCGTCCGTTCCTTTTGACCTTTTATGTGAGTTGTTTTTCGATTTCTCGCTTCCCTGAGGAGCTGGACTTTATTTGATATTGGGCCTTACATTTCTTTCTGCCCATTTCTTGATTACCCTCATTTCTTGCCATATTACTTTGTCACTTCTACTGTAATGACTCAATCATGTTGGGCTTCTTTAGGCCAGCCATTTACTTTTTCCCCAAGTGGCTTGGTATGACCATTGGTTTTCCTACTTATGGGCTCTTGTGTCCCTTTTGTCTTCCTCTTGGGCATCCTTGGTCCACTTGCTTTCTTTGGATTTCTTTGACCCTTTTACTAACTCTGCATTCCCATAGACTTTTACTAACTTCATTGGGCTTCCCTGACCCAATTACCTTATTCATCCTTGGGGTTTATAGGCCTGTCATTAACCCCTTACTTTCTTTGTTTGCATTACTTTGGGCCTACGGTGGCTCTTTCTCACTTTTCTACATCATATACTGCCCATGGGTATGCTATTTCTCTCTTTCTGGGCTTCTTTAAACCCACTTGCCTCTTTAAGACCCATCTCTTTATTTCATGGGCCTGTGATCTATTATTCTTGCCACTTAGGCCTAATGGTTTTGCCATTTGTTTGCCAATTCTTTGCTGCCCTTGTCGTTGGGCTTTCTTCTTTCTACTTGGATTCTCAAAAATGACCCTTAACAATAGCTAATTATTTAAATTTGTAGATCGTTCAACTTATTCAATAAAATAATCTCTAATTTCATTTTTCCTTGAAAAATAGTACTAAGAAAAATATTGTGGTTATGAGTTTTCTTTGATGGTGATGATAGTTATACTCATTTTGGCTTTACAATGCAACAATTTTGCTCTCCTTAGTGACTTGACTCGCAATTGTTTGCATTACTTTGGACTTGCAGTGGCCCTTTCTTACTTTTCTACGTCATATACTGCCAATGGGTATGCTATTTCTTTCTTTCTGGGCTTCTTTAAGCCCACTTGCCTCTTCAAGGCCAATCTGTTTATTTCATAGGCTTATGATCCATTATTCCTACTGCTTGAGCCTAATGGTTTTGCTATCTGTTTGCCAATTCTTTGCTGTCCTTGTTGTTGGGCTTTCTTCTTTCTACTTGAATTCTAAAAAATGACCATCAACAATAGCTAATCATTTAAATTTGTAGATCGTTCAACTTATTCAATAAAATAATCTCTAAGTTCGTTTTTCCTTGAAAAATAGTACTAAGAAAAATATTGTGGTTATGAGTTTTCTTTGATGATAACGATAGTTATACTCATTTTGGCTTTACAATGCAACAATTTTGCTCTCCTTAGTGACTTGACTCGCAATTGTAACAAACATTCAAGTTATCGCTTTATTAGATTTTGTATAATTTAAATTTCTTAGTGACCATCCTAAAAAAAGTTTCTAAAGCCTCATTAAATGATATGATTGTTAATGTAACTCAATAGAAGTGTAACAATAATAAATGTTATAATTCATCATTTATATATATATATATATATATATATATATATATATATATATACACACACACACGTGAGAAAAAGCTAATGACGCCAAACAAATTTTCCTAACCACCCTTCAAAGTCCCATCTTTCTCTATATTTCTCTCAATATGGTACTTAACATTGCTCTCCTTGATCTCTCTCTCTATCTGTTTCTTTATATCGCACTTTACCTTGCAATGCCAACGAGGCGATCTATGGCTGATGTGGGTTCTTTAAAGACACCAGAAACTACCGTTAGAAGTTGGGAAGGACATGTTCCAGCAACTACAATTCCTGATGGAGTTCTCAACGGAGTCCAAGTAGTCCAACCTACAGTAAATCCTAAACCCAAGAAAGTACAAAGAAAGGACTTCCCTGCTGATTTCAAGTTTGGTTGCGCCACTTCTGCTCTTCAGGTCTCTATCTCTCTTAAATACACACATATGTAAGTTCATGTTTGGTATGGTCAAAAGATGCTAAAAATTGTTTCCCTTTTATCATTTTTCGGATCAAGATTTGAACATTCAAAACCCAACTGCTAGAACACAAAAATATCAAAAATATCAGATCAAGAATTAGAAAAAACTAGCAACAAAAGTTGTGAAAAAAATTCCATTATCAATCCAGCAAAATTGTGTTCCAATGAATTGGAACCCAAAAGTAGATTTGAAATCTCATGCTAAGAATTAAATCATTAATTAGACCCAAAAAATTTAAAATTTCGAACTAGCAACATATCGATTTTCCCCCAAAAAAAAAAAAAAAAATCGAACCCAAAAAACCGAATTATCAAAGCAATGCAATTGGAACTGTTAACTCCGTAAACAGTAAACACCATCAAACCCAAAAATCCTTCAAACCCACCAACCCATCAAAGCAAACTCATAGAACAAACCCATCAAATCCAGTACTAGTATTGAACTATTGATAGGTGTAGCTGATTCAAAACCATAATCCCACAACAAACCCCTGAGCTCTTTGTGCACCGTTGAACCCATCGTAAATCCCAACAAAAATCCACCCATGCTCCTCTGAAACGATGAAGAGTACTCTATACTCCCCTGCTTTCCCTTAAGCCCATTCTAGATTTTGATTCTCCAGTGACTCATCGTCTTCCAAACTACCATCAACAGCTCAAAAACTCCACGCTATTCTCCATCAAAGTTTTCTCTAATGACTGCAGCCGAGTAGCTTAAGGAGCACAGAGTGACTTTGTCTGAGAGATTTGAGAGATTTTGTTGGTATGGATCTAGGTGAGAGGCTGTGAGTTGATAAAGAGGTTTTCTGGGCTTGAAAGGTTGAGTATTTGGGTGAGATACTCGGTTTTTTGGGATTTATCAGTGTTGCTCTTTGTGATTGGTTTGAGAAATTATGGGCTTTTGTAACTTTGGTCGTTGATGTTGTTTAGGTTTTGTCTAATTCTTGATCTGATATTCTTGACTTCCGACATTTGGGTTTCTACTGTTCATCCGAAAAATGCTAAAATGGATGATAATAATAACAACAGAATTGTTTTAATATTTTCAAAGTTTTATTTATTTATTTATTTTTATTTTTATGTTACTTAATTACTTGAAATAGTGTTATACACATGTCATATTTTTATTGGATCAATTGGCATATGTGGTAAGTTGATGCGTCACACATTAGCCAAAAAAATAGTGAAGGGGCTGTTGATAAACGGTATAAAACTTTAGGGTACAGAATCAAAATTTTGAAATTTCAAAATGTAAAATCTAAATGTTACCAAATTTCAGAGTATATTTTGTATTTTACCCTATATTCTTTTATTGAATTTTGATGTGTTTTATAAAGGTTATGATTTTTTTTTTTTTTTTTGGGAGAATCTATTAAAGTTGTAATTGAATGTCAAATTGAAGACACAAGTTCTGCTCAAGAAAAGCTTAAAAAAAAAAAAAAAAAAAAAAATCTATTTTCAGCATGTACCTCAGTAGTTGGCACAATATCTCTCGATAACTATCTCAACACCTCCTCGATACTTTTTGATCTATCGAGCCCTTGTAGGCTACCTTTTGCCTCTTCGATAGCTAGCGTGATACCTCTTGATAGCTGTCTTGATACCTCATCAATCTATAAAGATTCATGTTTTAGCAAAAGTTAGCAACACGAAAAAGTCCATAACTTGTTTGTTTGAAACTTGATTTGAGATTTATTTGAACTGTTATTTAAAGGACGTTATAAGTCATTTATTAGAAGGCTTTTTAGAGAGAGAGAAACACTCCGTTTTTATGGCTAGGTTTTTGTAACCGAGTTCTCTCTATTTCACCATACCGAAGTTTCAAAATAAATCTTAAGTTTGTTTGGTGAAGAAGCTGAATGTACAGCAACCACCATAGACTTGGTGCTATGAAGAAAACCCTCAAGAAATTCTTGGAGTCAGTCAAAGGTTTCGATTGTGACTGTTGGGCGCGTCATCTGTTAAGAGTTAATATAATTGTGACTGTTGGGCGCGTCATCCGTTAAGAGTTAATATATTGAAGAGTTAAAGGTTTTGATGCAGTAGAAAGTTTCTATTGTAAGTTCATCTATTGGGATTATAAAGTTTAGGGATAAAGGTTTTGTACTAAATATTAAACTTATCTTTACTAGCGGATTGCTTTTTGGTAAGGTTCTCCCCAAATTTTTGTTGTGAAACAAGTTTATTTTATTGGTTTTCCTAGGTTAATACTATTTGATTGATTTGAAATCCTTGGAAATTTTTACAATGTTTATTTTCATAACTTTTTCTCTACTTTTGAGGTTGATATGAGTTTACAAGACATTTGACCACATGAAAACCCCTTGCATGCGTGAATTTTTACTTCATTAAGAACTATACGGTATAGTCTTAAGTGATCATGCTTAGAAGTGTCTGCATACCTTTGTTCATGGGTCACATGGTGTCAAGATTTGCATAAAATGAAAGAGGGAATATTAGTATTCTATGTGCTATCTCATTTTTTTTGTGATTCATTTTTCTTCTCAAATTTTTTTTTCTCTAACAGTTGTTCTATATATATATATTTTAAATGGGAAAAAGTTGTTCTTACAACCCTTGCTCTTTATAGTGGGAGTTTATCTGTTGTCATTCTTATTTTCAATATGTTGTCCCCTTAGTATCCATAGCATCCATGTTTTCATTCTATCCATATTTGTTTATGGATTCTTTGTGCCCATTTGATCCCTTTTATGTTTCCTTGGTAAAACTTTGTAGCTTTCTGTCATGACAAGAAGGGGGAGAAAATTGGTATTTGGAGTGTCTACATGTTGAGGGGAGCAATACATGTTTTTGTATGGGGAAGATGTGTTTTATTTACTTAGGGGGAGCATTATGTACTTTGGGGTTTTGTGCCAATTTTTTATTGGTATACATATTCTTGAGCTTTACTTGTGTATTATCTGTCATTGTTTTCCACATTGTGCGCATAATGTGTTTGTTAAGTGTTTTAAGAAAAGACAAATATGAAGCTGATCAAAACAGTCAATCTTAGTTCATGCTATGATTTCTGGGGATAGGCTGTTAGATTAGGATAGTTTAGTTGAATATGGATTCATTCCTTGTAATTGGGTTATTTTTGTGATTGGGGTTTTGTCATGGATTCACAAAGAGGGAGATTCTAAGGTTCATGTGTTTTGGTATTATCAAACAATGTCAAATTATGTCTTTCTATTGAGTTTTAATATGTTTTAAAGTTGTAATTGAAGATTAATTAAGTTGAAGATACAAAGTTTGCTAAAGAAAAGCTCAAGCAAAGTGAATTTCAGCATGAACCATGATAGCTAGCTCAATACCTCTCGATACCTCCTCGATACAACTCGATCTATCTAGCCCTTCTAGGTCACCTTCTGCCTCCTTGATAGTTGGCTTGATACTTCTCAATAGTTGTCTTGATACCTCTTAATCTATCAAGATTTGAGTTTCAGCAAAAATCAGCAACACAAAAAAAGCCAATAACTTGTCTGTTTGAAGTCGGATTCGAGATCCATTTGAACTGGTACATTATAAGTCCATATATTAAAAGGTTTTTTTTTATTTTTTTATTTTATTTTTATTTTTTAGAGAAAGAAACACTCTGTTTGTGCAGTTAGGGTTTTTGCAACCAAGTTCTCTCAATTTCACCATACCGAAGAGATTCAAAATAAATTTGAAGTTCGTTTGGTGAAGAAGCTAAAGCCATAACAACCACCAAAGACTTACTGCTGTGAAAAAAACCTTCAAGAAGTTTTTGGAGTCGGTCGGAGGTTCCAATTGTGATTGTGAGTGTGTCATTCATGGAATATTCATATATTGAAGAATTTAGAGGTTTTGATGCAATACGATGCGATAGAAGGTTTCTATTGTAAATTCATCTATCGAGATTGTAGAGCCTTGGGACAAAGGTTTTGTATTAAATCTTAAACTTTTCTTTACTATAATGGATTGCTTTTTGGCAAGGTTTCTCCCTAGGTTTTTATTTTTTAATTTTTATTTTTATTGTAAAACTAGTTTGTTTAATTGGTTTTCCTAAGTCATCATATCTTGTGTTATTTATTATTCCGTTGTGCATGATATTGATGTTTGTTGGTTTAACCAAGCAATATTCATAATAGATCTAATTAACAACTTGGCTTTAAAACCAGTTAATTCTATAAATTAGGATCTATATATATATAATACTTGTGTTGTATAAGTAGTTGACATGTAATGACATGGTGCAGACAGAAGGAGCTGGTGATGAAGGAGGGAGAGGACCAAGCACCTGGGACCGTTTTATCCAAGATGGAGTTGGAGATAAGGACATTGCCGTTGATTCATACAATCATTATAAAGTATATATGAATATTGTTACATAGTTATCAATAAATTATAAAATCAACTCTACTCTACAAATGATCAAAGCAAGAAAACTAAAGATAGAATATAATTAAAGCTCTTAAGCACTACCCATGTATTTCAAAATTTTGACCTTTTTTAGATTTCATGCTCATCAGTCATCACATCTCATTTCCTAAGTTTGACCAAAAGAAAATATTTGTTGTTTATTATTAGAATGAAAAATGATCACACTTATTTAGAATGGATCTACTTTATGAATCAAATTAGATATATTATAAATCTAAAAATATATCTATCATCACATTATTTAAAATTTTAAATAACATGTCACATTAAACACATTCATTATTGAATCATGAACTTCCAATTAGGAAATGTCACTAATGTGTTGCCCAGATTCTTAATCTACTTTATAACCATAATAAAAGCTTTATTAGTAGATCAAGTTTTTGCACTAACCTAAATTCAGAAAATAAGATTGTGTAAAATATTGTCATTTTCTAGTCACCAATTTGTAGCTTGTAGTGCGTTTTTCTTTCTTTCTCTAATCAGTTGGCATCACAGGAGGACGTGCAACTGCTGAAAAACATGGGAGTAGACACGTACAGATTCTCCATTTCTTGGTCAAGAATCCTCCCTGGTACTTTCTTCTTCGAAATATGCCACCCTCAAACCAACCAAATATTTCAAAAGAAAAGAAAGCGAAAATTTATGTTCTATTTATATAATCAACTTCCATGCAGATGGGACCGTAGCTGGTGGAGTAAACCAAGAGGGAATCAATTTCTACAACAGTTTTATTAATGAACTGACAAAAAATGGTATGAACCAATTTTTGACTTTACAACCCTAGTAGCTGCCTATGCTTCATATATGCAAAGACCAGTTTTTGTTCCTAAATTTTCACACCAGTTTACTTTTCAACTGCTCAAAAAATGAGACTCTAATTCCCCATGCAGGGATAACCCCATTTGTGACACTCTTCCACTTTGACTTACCTCAAGCACTGCAAGACAAATACGAGGGCTTCTTGAGCAGGCAGATTGTGTAGGTTCATATGATCCAGTTGATCAAACTTCTTATTTCAACTATCAATATTTCCTAAGATGATAATTATTAATCAGTGTATGTGTACTTGGATGCTACCTTACCATTAATAATAGGGATGATTTTAAAGCCTATGCTGATATTTGTTACCACAATTTTGGTGACCGAGTGAAGTACTGGACTACCATCAATGAGCCACAAATCTTTGGGCCCTACGGTTATGAAACCAGGAACCCAAATCCAAAACCTGCAACAGATCCATACCTTGCTACCCATAACATTATATTAGCCCATGCTGCAGCTGTAAAACTCTACAGAGAAAAATACCAGGTAAAATCTATATAAATCTTCTTCTTTTTTCGTTTTGCAGAATTAATTTCCACTAGGACAATCATAAGCTGATACCCATTTTGTTTCTATACAATGTTATTTATATGATTTAAGTTTTTATTTTATTTTATTTTTATTTTTATTCATAGCCAACTCAAGGGGGAGAAATCGGTGTTTCGCCAATGGTACAATGGTTTGAGCCATATGGAGATACACTTCATGATAAAGATGCAGCCAAGAGAGCATTTGACTTCTCGGTTGGATGGTTAGAACATTTGTCACAGTCAATAAAACACACACACATATAATCAAATCCTTTTGATAAAAAAATCCTGTCTAAAATTTTTCCCCCTATTATATGTAAAGGTTTATGGAGCCCTTAGTGTTTGGAGATTACCCATTCATCATGAAGGCTTTGATAAGGGATGGACTTCCAGAATTCACAAAAGTAGAGAAGGATTTAGTTAAAGGGTCCTTTGATTTTATTGGTGTCAATTATTATACATCTAGATACGCGCTTTCCCAACAATTTAATAAAGATGATAACTATTCTACCTTTAGTCAATACCAGTATGCTGAGCTCAAAGGTAAACTTTGTGGTTTCCTTTGCAAAACATCTTAATTTAGCTTGTAATTGAATTTGGCATGGATATGATTTTGTTAGCTAGTATTATCTAATCTATCTTTCCCGTTTGTTGCATTTGTCATAGTTGATAGAAATGGGAAACCCATTGGTGATCGGGTAAGATTGTTTCATTTTAAATTGTTTACACATTGATTAAACTCAATGACTTGAAGACATCATCTAAGAACATGTTATTTCATTGTTAAACCAGACACCAGGTAGCACTCAAATGTATATCTATCCACAAGGGTTAAAGGATGCATTGATTTATATGAAGCAAGAGTACAACAATCCCAAGTTCTACGTTACTGAAAATGGTTAGTAATTAACTTAAAATAGTTCCTTAATTTTTTTTTTCCACATTAATCAAGAGAAAAAAAAAAACATCACAACTATTATTTTTTTATTTTATTATCTTGATATATAATTAAGTTATACATGCTTTGGAACAGGATATCCAGAGAAACGAAACGATACTATCCCAATAAAGACAGCATTGAAAGATAATGCACGAATTAAATATATTATTAGTCATCTTTTTGCTATTTCAGAAGCCATGAAGTAAGTTCAAAGTGCCCAGTGCTAACAACTATCTTTCGATGATGTCAATATTATTCATAAAAACGACCATAAAATAAGTTTGTACCATGAAACAAAGTCATCATAAAGATTATTTGTTAATGTTTGAGTGCAGGAAGGGGGTAAACGTAAATGGATACTTCATGTGGGCTTTAATGGACTGTATGGAAATGGGGTCAGGCTACACTGCTCGATTTGGGCTTGCTTACACAGATTACCTTAACAACTCGAGCAGAATCCCCAAGAAGTCTGCAAAATGGGTCAAGTCCTTTGTGGGCCGTTGACCTTAATATGGATCAGCCCAAATCTCATATGCAGACCACTTGGTGACAATTAGGGTGTGTTTGGATATCGTTTATTTTACTGAAATTGAAAAATTATTATTGAAAGTATTATATATAAAGGTCAAAGTTAGTTAAAATGGTACAGTGAGACTCATGAATAATGTCAAAAAGTGCAGTGAGGCCTATGAATAGTAGCAAAAATAAGCTGAATAGTGAAATAATTTTCATTTATAATTCCAATCCAAATGCACGCTTAGTTCCAACCTTCTTAATTATTAAAATAAATTTGAACATTTTCCCTTTGGAGTATTCCAAGTTTGAGTTGAGGCTAAAACAGCCTAGTTCTCTTTGGATCGATCTTTTGTAATTCTCTTAATAATAATAATAATTATAATAATAAAATTGATGTGATTCCCTCTCGCTGGCCATCTTCAATTCTTCATTGTAAAAATTATCGACTTTTTTTTTTTTCCTTCATTTTTTATGTTTTATAATCGACAAACTATTAGCTTGAGGGGTCACAAACTTCCCCACAAACTTCCCCTTGCATTGCTCATCAAATGTTTATTTATGTAAACATTGTTTTTAATTTTATCAGTAAAGCTATAGCATATTATTTATGTAAACATTGTTGATTTTTTGTAGTTTATTTAATTGCACTGTATTTATCAAAAAAGTATTAAAAAAAATACATAAATTATTATATATTTTTTGAAATATTTGGCTTGTTTGAGGTTGGGTAAAGTTGAAGAAGAAAATACCAGGAAGAATTCTTGACTAGGAAATGGAGAATTTTGTAAGTGTTTACCTCTTATATATCTTTTTTAGTAGTTGCACGTTCTCCTATGATGCCAAAGAGTTAGAGAAAGAAAGAAAGAAAAAAACAGTATTTGTTAAAAATTAGTGACAAGAAAGTTGTGCAAGGAAGTCTCTCATGGACGTCACCCGATACATGGTTGATGGTTGAGTAAAGATTCTACTAGGTGCTTGTTGCTAATAGTGATGCATGACTTGGTGAAGGGCACACTATTGATGATAGTGATGCATGACGCTTGGATTGTAAAGAAAATGCTTTCATTCAAGGGAGAATCTAACTAAGGTGCCACAAATGACTTGATAAAAGGCTTACACGTGAAGGGGAAGTATTTTTGTGATATTTACATGTGAGTGGTGTTGTTGGTTAAGTAGTGAAGTCCCACGTTAGATACTAATGATATTACTATTTTTTTTTAAGATCTAAATTTTATTATAGTAGTATATGGTATGATACTAATATGAGTTAAAATGTTGTTTCCCTTACTTTGATTTAATATCATATTGGCGATCTTGAGGGAATCAGCTTAGCACCGGTAATATGAAAGCTCATATATAATATATGTATTATTTGGACAGTTAATTTGCAAAATTTTATATTTGTTTCTTGTTTTCAAGTTTTTTTCACCGCAGTTTATTTATTTATTTATTTACTGATGTTAACATTAATAAACAAAAGAAGAGTCTAAAAAAGCAAAGGGCTGCTGGAAGATCATTAGAAAAATACTGAACAAACCCAGCAATGATGGAGAGGCATCTTAGCAGCCGCAGAGGCCAAATCATAGAAATTTGACAAGATAACCCTAGGGACCAAAATAGTGGTAAATCTCATCCCTGTTGGGTGAATTGTGCAGGTCTGTTATCGTTGTCTTCGCCTGCCAATTTGGGTTCCTCTTACCACTGTAGACCAGTGATAATATGATGGTAAACAAGTTCTCTTGCCCTTCAAAACAGCTTGAGGAGTAACGTCACAAGACTCACTACCAAATCTTTTAGGGGTACAATGTGAATCATGTGAATATAATATACATTTTTTATATGCTACATTAACATATATTAGACAATTTAAACATGAATCTAGATGGTGCATATGCCAAATGTGAACACAGCTCGTTTTAGAATTGGCAGAGCTATCCCCAGGGGAGCGGGTTCGCCATGTGGTGCCGATCGAGCCAGATACATTTTGCAGATTTGGTCAACTCATTATCACCAATTCGATATTGAAAACCATGTAACTCATTGGAACTTGATCAATATTTCTCCAATGAGTTTGTCTTTTTTCTAAGTTATCTTTTTCCTTTTCTGACAATATTAGAAAAGAGAGAGAGAAGAACACGAAATTGATAAATTTCTGTATATTTCTCATTGATCTGAATAATGGTTACAATGATTTATATATATAGGAGATTAGAGGAACTAATTGACTAATCACCCTCCAAAACTAACTAACAGAATTATACAACTAATCAGAGGTAACAACCTGTCACGTGCTATCCACATGCCTGATACTAGAGCTATACACAGTAATACTAAACTACATGTAGTATGCTCACTGTCGTTTCTTCTTTCTCACTGTCGTTTCTTCTTTCATTCTTCTTTGTAGCATCTTGACACTCTGTAACTGGTCTTGATTTGCTACTATCTTTACACTCCCCCTCAAGAGGATGTGGGGAATGCACATTCAACACATTCATCTTGGATAGCAGATTGTGAAATTGATGTGTACTAAGTGCCTTTGTCAGCAAATCAGCAAGCTGTGATTGAGTCCTAATGTGCAGCAACCTTATTACTTCTTGAACCAGTTTGTCTCTCACCACATGGCAATCAATCTCTATGTGTTTTATGCGCTCGTGAAACACTAGATTGGCTGCAATGTGGGGAGTAGACTAACTATCACTAAATAATAATGCAGCCTTAGAATGATCAACCTGTATATCTCTTAGTAAACTAAGAATCCACACAATCTCACACACTGCTATTGCCATAGAACGATACTCAGCCTCTGCAGATGACCTGCTCACTGTATTATGTTTCTTAGACTTCTAAGAAACTAAGGAATCTCCCAAGAACATTTAGTAACTAGTGACTGACCTCCTTGTATCAGGGCAAGCAGCCCAATCTGAATCAGCAAAGCCTTTAAGATGTAGTTCAAATGTACTTGAGAATAATAACCCTTGTCCTGGACTACCTTTGAGGTACTGTAACACCCTATTTACTGCAGCCTGATGTGGTTTTCGAGACTTTGACATAAATTGACTCAATTTATGAACGACATAGGTTATATCAGGTCTTGTGATTGTAAGGTACAAGAGCCTGCCCACCAATCTTCTATAAGAGCTTGGATTTGTCAACAGTTCACCTTGGTTCTTACTTAACTTCAAGTTGTGTTCCATGGGGGTTTTGGTTGGTTTGCAACCTAGCAGACCTGCATCATTTATCAACTCCAAAGTGTATTTTCTTTGACACAAATGAATGCCCTTTTGTGATCTAGCTATCTCAAGCCCAAGGAAAAACTTCAAATCTCCAAGGTCTTTTAGTTTAAATTGCTGGTCTAGAAGAATCTTCAGTTCTGCCACAGATTTAGGATTATCACTTGCAATTAAAATATCATCTACATACACCAATAAAGTAATGAAAGATCTTGGTGTTTTCTTGGTGAACAAAGAATAATCTGCCTTAGATTGTCTGAATCCCAACCTTAATAGAGTAGCAGAAAACTTTGCAAACCATTGTCGTGAAGCTTGCTTAAGACCATAGATAGACTTTTGTAATTTGCAAACTACCTCCCCCTTGCTGTGGAAGCCAGGTGGTAAAGTTATAAACACTTCCTCATGCAAGTCACCATGCAGGAAAGTATTGTTGACATCAAGTTGGGAAAGAGACCACCCTTTCACAGCAGCAACAGCCAACAAACATTTCACAGAGACAAGCTTTGCAACAGGGGAAAATGTTTCAATATAATCAAGGCCCTCCTTTTGAGTATAGCCCTTGGCAACCAACCTAGCCTTGAATCGCTCCACAGTACCATCAGCCTTATACTTCACCTTATACACCCATTTACAGCTTATGGCCTTCTTACTAGGGGGTAAAGGCTGAAGGGACCAAGTATGATTATCCTCTAATGCCTTAATTTCACTAGTCATAGCCTCCCTCCAGTAAGGATCAAGAACAGCCTGATCATAATGTTTCGATTCAAATATAGAAGAGATGGCATTGCAAAAATGTCTATGGTTGGAAGAAAGGTTAGTATAGGGCAAATGGGAAGAAAGAGGATAAGGAGTACTTGAGGAAGAAGAAGAAGCAGGTGGAGCTATAGTAAAGACTTGATTACAATGATAAGCTTGTAAATAGGTTGGTTTAGAAGAAGGCCTAGTGGATTTCCTAATAGGAGGAGCGAGCACAACTGACTCAGCATTAGACATAGCAGTAGGCACAATTGCTGGCTCAACAATAGGCTCAGAAATTGATTCAATAGGAGATACAATAGCTGGCTCAACAGACACAGGTACTGAAGGATCAACATGAGCTAAAACTGATGTAGGCAGGACAGGATGACCAGAACCAAGAAATGAACAAGGCTCAAAAAGAAAAGGATTAGTGGTAGGATGAGGCTGTGATGAAATAGAAGGAGAAGAAGGTTTAGAAAGGAAAGGAAATGTAAACTCATGAAAAATGACATCTCTAGAGATGAAAATGCATCTAGACTTTAAGTCTAGAAGTTTATACCCTTTGATGTTATAAGGGTAACCAAGAAAAACACATTCTCTAGCTCTAGGATCAAATTTGTGTCTATGAGCAGCAATGGTTGAAGCAAAGCACAGACATCCAAAAGTCCTAAGAAAGGAGTAAGATGGAGGTTTGTGATAGAGAAGCTCAAAGGAGTTTTATTATGTAAAACAGAAGAGGGAAGCCTATTGATTAAGAAAACTGCAGTTAAAATGCATTCACCCCAATATGATATAGGCAAATTAGACTGAATCTTTAAAGCTCTAGCAATTGAAAGTATATGTTGATGCTTTCTCTCCACAACAGAATTTTGTTGTGGAGTATAAGCACAACTCTTTTGATGTAAAATGCCATGAGCAAAAAAGAAATCAGGCATATTAAATTCGGGGGCATTGTCTGATCTAATGATCTTGATACAAGCATTAAATTGAGTCTTAACCATTGCATGAAAGGAACGAAGGATTGATTTAACATCAGATTTAGATTTCAAAAGGAATACCCAAGTAGAACGAGTGGCATCATTAACAATGGTTAAAAAATATCTATAACCATCATGAGTAGCAACAGAATAGGAACCCCATACATCAATATGAATAAGATCAAAAAGAAACTTGGAAATTTCATTAGGAGTAGGAAATGGTAATCTTTTCTGTTTAGCCAAAGGGCAAACAGTACAAATATCATCACAAGATTGTGAAAAAGAAGGTAAAGCATCTTTAATGGCTGACATTTTATTAAAAGAGGGATGACCTAGCCTAGAATGCCATAACTTTGACATATCAACAACAAAATTGGCAATAGGAATAGATTTGATGTGAGACAAACACTGAGACAATGAAGGGTGCTTGGATGAAGAAGAACTCAGCTTTCTCTGCAACAAGTATAGACCATGATGCATCTCACCCACTCCAATCGTCCTCCAGCAGGTAATTAAGGTCCTGAATGAAACAGAATTGAGATAGAAAAACAAGACAAAAGGGAAGTTGCTTTGTGAGTTGGCTGACAGACAAAAGGTTAAAAGTAAAACTAGGAACACAAAGAACATTGCGAAGGGTAAATTGGGCAGAAAGTTGTACTGTACCAACATGTGTGACAATAGCAGACTCATTATTTGGCAATTTAACAACACATTGAGAGATAGGTGTTTGAGGATATTTTGTGTACAAAAAACCACATTTGAACAAACACATTTTTTGCAAGTGTTGAAAAATATTTTGAAACTTTGATTATGGTATTAGCTTAATTTAGTGTTGAAGGACTTTCTGTATACAAATGACCACATCTTTCTTTTGTTAATTTTACGATGATGGTTATAGACAATGTTATGTATTTGATAATATATTTCTATGTTAATATAATGTTAGTTTGGAGACATTTATGGCGTTATCTAATTATATTTGTTGTATTGTTGTAGTGGAGCTAAAATTATTATAGGTTATTTGTGATAGAAATGTGGTTTTAGAACCAGGAGGGGAAAAAAAATTTAACCTATAGCAGTGGGCAAAAACCGTTGTTGAATGACTAAAATTATTAAATAATTGAAGACCTATAGCGGCGTTTATAGCCTGCTGCTAAAGCCTTACACATATACAGGGCCGGCTCAACAAGTTTTGGGGCCTTAGGCGAAAATTTTAAATGGGGCCTTTTTATAATTAAATATTAATAAAATAAAATATATTTATATATTGAATTTTTTTATTTAAAATCTATTTTTCTTGCTTTTTGAGATGCAAAATTACTAATTAAGTTTTTATATTTAAGTTCCTCTAACATTTCTTTTTCAATTGATAATATAGCTAATCCACTTAATCTTTCTTGTGACATAGTAGATCTTAAATAAGATTTTATTAATTTTAATTTTGAAAAATTTCTTTCTGCAGATGCAACCGTAACAGGTATTGTTAGTAATATTCTATAAGCAATATATGCATTTGGAAAAGAATCTAGTCTTTTTAAATAATTAAGTACATTAATTGGAGTATTTTCATCTATTTGCACAACTTCTTTTAAAACTATTAGTTCTGAATATAAATCTAAGCCATTAATATCATAATAAAAATCATGTTTGAGAAAACTTTCAAGATTAAGACAATAATTTTTCAAACTAATATCATCTAGTGCTTTTAGTTTTTCAAAATTAAATAAAAAACCAAAAATATCCTCATATATTTGAAATTGTTCAAACCTACTTTCAATTGATGAAATAGCTTGATCTACTATATATAAAAAATAATTAATTCTAAAAGATTCTTCAGCAGATTGTGTTATCTCATCATTGACATTCTCATCAAATTGTTTTTTTCTACGAATTATACGTTTTTCATGAAATATAGGCTCTATTTCCATTTTGATTGCAATCTCTTTAGATGAAATCATAGCAGATGTAAATCCATCTTCTCTATATATTTTTTAAAAACGATATGAGACCCTTTAGTTGATCTATGGCAATGTCAATATGCATGTCTTTTGATTGTAAATTTTTACTAACAGAGTTAACAGCAAATAATATATCATACCAAATAGTCATGCCTAACAAGAATTCAAAACTTTCAAGCCCATATGTTGCCAAACAATCAGCTTCACTTTTTGTTTTAGGATCTTCACTCGTTTTTGCTAATTGTGACAAAGCATCTCTTATTTCTAAAGCTTGAAATTTTATTGCTTTTACACTTTCAATTCGACTTTCCCAACGTGTTTGTGACAATGGTTTAAGAGTTAAACTTGAAACATTATTTTGTAAAATTTTCCATTGCTTTGTGGAAGAAGAAAACAATGTATATATACATTGTACTACTCCAAAAAAAGATATAGCTTTAGGACAAGAATTGGCCACAACGAATAGCACAAGATTAAGATTATGACAACCACACGGTGTGTAAAATGCTCTAGGGTTTATATCAATTATTCTTTTTCGTACCCCTTGTTTTTTTCCTTTCATATTAGACCCATTGTCATATCCTTGTCCATGTACATCATTAATATCAAGTTCAAGACATTTTATTACACTTATAATTTCATTAAAAAGACCTTTTCCAGAAGTATCATCTACTTTTAAAAATTCTACAAAATGCTCATCTATTTTTATTGGACTAGTTGAAATATTCACACATCGTAATACTAGAGTCATTTGTTCTTGATGACTTACATCTGGAGTACAATCAAGTATAATTGAAAAATATTTTGCTTCCTTAATCTTTTTAATAATTTTACCTTTAATTTCATTTGCTAACAATTGTATCAATTCATTTTGTATATTATGTCCAAGATAATGATTATGAATTGCACCGTGTTGAATACGTTGAACATGTTCTTGCAATACTGGATCAAATTCTGCAATCATTTCAATTAGACTTAAAAAATTTCCATTATTTTCTTGATAGATCTTTTCATTTTTTCCTCGAAAGGCCAAATTATTTTTTCCAAGATTTTTTACTACAGCAATAATTCTTAACAACACTTTTTTCCAATGATCTTTCTCTTTGTTTACTTGTTCTTGAAAATTTTTATCAATTGTTTTATTTTTCAATAATCTCATTTCTAAATCAATCCAAGCATTCATGTTAGTAACATGCTCTTTGCTTGTTTCATGATTTTTAATCTTATTGCTAATATTTCTCCAATCATTAGTTCCTTCATGAGTAAGTTGATTTGTACTATTACCATGTGTTGTTGAATTAAACAACTTGCAACAAAAACCAAATGCTTTATCCAAATCTTTTGAATACACTAGCCATCTTCTATCAAATTTCTCCCCATTTGATAACTTTTTAAAATAAAATGTAGTAGAAAAATGTCTACGCTCTTTATCTAAAGGAAATTTTATTTCATTCTCTCTAATTGGACCCTTTTCTACTAATAAATCTCTTAATTTTGTATCAATATTTTCCCATTGACTTGGATCATAGATATTATTAGTAAGTAGGTTAGTCATTTTTTCATTTTCTTCTAAATTATTTTGTTTTTCATTATCAATTATTGTTACATCAGATGTTTCAACATTATTAGGACTATTTTCATTATTCTCTTTTTGTTGTATAATTTCATCATCTTCCAACTCTTTTTGATAAGTTTCTTGTTCATTTGTAATATTTTCACCCAAACTTTCTATTGTGTTTTTTTTAATACTAGTAACAAATTTATCCATAGATCCTTTTTGAGATTCAATTTGTTTTTCAATTTTTCTCTTTTTAAGAAGTTTTTCATATCCGGATAAATATTTTCTAGTAGACATTTATAATGAGAAAATATTTATAGATAAATAAAACACAATTTATAATTAAAAATGATAATTTAACTAAAAATAAAATTTAAAGTACAGAACAATAGAACCTGATTATTGCAATTTTTCTAGAGCCGTGACCACTTGAAAGTTTAAACCTGCACAAATAAAAATTAATTTAATACATGATTTAATAAATTAGTGTCACTATAATACAAATGAGGTAATATAATGTACATCAAATTATTAATTGACATAATAATTTATAATAATAAATATAGTGTCAGATTATAAATAATAATTTAAAAAAAAAAAAAGGTTGAGAGACCGTTGGACCAAAGTAAATAACTGTGGTCTTTAACTAAAAAAAAAAAAATTGTGCTGTGGTCAGTGGTTTGTCACGTGACGTGACAGACCATTAACCACAGTACTCCTATTAAAAAAAAAATTGAGAACCATCTGTCCATCCAGCCGGATCAGCTTTTTTCTCCAATTTTAATGGCTAAGTTTTAAATTAGATAAAAGTCTACAGACGGGTACAACAAAAAACGTGTCCCATCCCATCAAACAGTTGTGCAGTACAGTGAATGGGTGAAACAAACTAAAAATATATATAGTATAAGTTAAAGAAATAGATGGCTCTTGAGTCTTTATCTTCGGAAAGACAAAGAGAAAGAAGGGAAGAAAAAACTGAGGTAGAAAAATACCTTCTATGACTGCCGGCTGGTGCCTGATAGAGCTGTAGGCAGGAATCAACAAAGAAAAATTTTAAGCTAGAGGGGCTGACTAAGTTGATGAAAAAAGATCAAAAATCAAGAAGAAGATGAAGAAAAGAAAGGTAAAACTGTAAGAATATAGATGAAGAGGCAGAGAGTTGAGAGGTTTTTCTGTTGTTTTTGACATTTATAATCTCTATTTTAGCATATTTCAAGACAATTACGTTATATTATTAATGAATTTGTCAGCTATTAATTTTAATTTTAGCATATTTCAAGAATGAGTTAATACATTTGTCTCCTAAAATTTAATTGTGTTAGCTGAACTTTGACTTTTTTTTTTTCCTTTTTAATTTTTTGCATTTTAGGATATAATGGGGCCTTTTTAATGCATTTTATTGACCAATAAAAATGCTTAAAATTTTTTAACTAAAATATATAAATAAATATATTATATATGAAATTTTTTTTTACAAGTGGGGTCTTCTTTTATTTGGGGGCCTTAGGCGATTGCATCTCTTGCATCTGCTGTTGAGCCGGCCCTGCACATATAGCAGTGGGTGTAACCACCGTTTAAAGGTGCATAGAGTTATTTAATAAGCCCTATAGCAATGCTTATTGCCCGCCACTAAAAGGTCACTTGACTCGAATGGAATCCTCATATGGCAGTAGTTTTTAGCCTGCCACAATAGACCAAAAGCGCTGCTAAATGACCAATCTATTGTGGTGCTTTTTGTTACCGCCACAATAGATCTATGGTGGCACTGCAACAATGGCAGGTAGAAACGGCCTCAATAGCACCCGTTGCTAAAGGTCAAATAGACCTTTAGCGGCAGTTTTTGCTCATCGCAATAGTACAATTTTTTTATAGTGAGTACTGAAAGACAAATACAATGGCTTCTTGTGCAGCCAGATTGTGTAGGTTGATCCAGTTGATCAAAATTCTTATTTCAACTATCAAAATTTCTTATAATATTTATTAATCAGTGTACTTGTTGCTTCCTTACTATTAATAATAGGGGTGATTTCCTAATATTAAAATCATGTTTTTTTTTTTGGTAATTCAAGAATTAAGATATTAATCATTATAACTATCAAATTTATTTCCTAAGTTTAAGATATTAATCACTATAACTATCAAATTATTTCCTAGTAAGTTTTTCCAGTATTGGATGTCTTGTCTTAAACATTTAATCACTAGGACTATCAAAGTTTCCTAAGATATTAATCAATGTAGTTGGTTGCTACCTTACTATTGATAGGGATGATTTTAAAGCCTATGCCCATGTTTGTTTCCAATATTTTGGTGACCGAGTGAAGCACTAGACTACTATCAATGAGCCATAAGTCTGGGCCGTACGGTTATACAGTCAATTCAACCAACCCACTCCAAAATACTGTAACAGATCCATTCCTTTTGTGTCCCATCACATTATATTAGCCCATGCCACAACTGACTCTACAGAGACACATTCCAGGTGAAATCTAATTAAATCATCATCTTTTTTTTTTTTTTTTTTTTTTTTCTTTTGCAACATTTTCCACTACGCCAATCATATGCTGACACCCATTTTGTTTCTATACAACGCCATTTATATAATTTTAGTGTTTTATTTTATTTTATTTATTTATTCATAGCCGATTCAAGGGGGAGAAATCAGTATGTAGCTAATGACACAATTGTTTGAGCCTCATTAATACACACATCATGATAAAGATGCAGCCGAGAGCATTTTACTTCTTGGTTGGATGGTTAGAAAATTTATCACCAATCAATAAAACACATACATAATCAAATCCTTTTGACTAAAAAATCATGTCTAATTTCCTTTTTTCTTTTTTCTATTGTATGTATCGGTTTATGGAACCCTTAATGTTTGGTGATTACCCATTCATCATGAAGGCTTTAACAAGGGATGGACTTCCAAAATTCACAAACATGGAGAAGAATTTAGTTAAAGGATCCTTCGACTTTATTGGTGTCAATTATTATACATCCAAATACACGGTTTCTAAACAATTTGATAAAGATGATATTGATAATAGTTTTACTGAATATCAATACCTCAACAACTTGAACAGAATGTCCCAGAAGTCTGCGAAATGGCTCAAGGTCTTCTTGGGCTGTCCTTAATATGGATTAGCCTAGATATCATATATATGCAAACCAATTGGTTTCATAGAGATGGTATTTTCACAATATTTTCACAAATGAATCATAAGTAGTAGGTTGTTAATGGTTGTTACTAGTGGACAAAAAGATAATTCCATTGGTATGTTCAAATTAGAACTAACAACAACTTATAATTTAGAATTTGTTGTAAAAGTATTTTAAAAATATTGTGAACATAACTCTCCTTAAAATTACCCAAACAAATACTACAAATTAGTCTAAAAGCCCAAATTAAATGTTTAATTGTGGGTTTTTATATTGTGTTTTCAAAAGGCATATTGCAAAATCGTTATATTTTTTCTTCTTCTAAAAAACGCACATTTTCAAATAGTTAGTCTTTAGCAGAATTTGTTGAATTTATTTGATACACTTTGTACACACACATATGCACTAAAGTAATACTTGAATACTTTATTGAACATTATTAATGTAACGGTTGACTGCCTAAGCTGAATATATTGAATGAACTTATAGTTTACCCTTTATTCTTTTTCTAGCACTACGAACAAATTTCTCATAAGGAAATCACTTGTATTGCAAGATTCATCTTCTAAGAAAATTTGTATTGACTTGAATAATCTTCTTTCAAATCCTAGGTTGAAATAAGAAAAGCAAATTTTCAAAGAGGTTCTATTGTAAACCTCTTGACCACAATTTCTCTTAAAAAGAAATTAGTAAAGCATTGTATTGGTTTAATCCAAATTAGTTGAAATAGATCATAAAAAAGGATGATGCATTTTGTTTATATTTTTACTTATTTAGGTAAGGTGTTAGTAATTGAATGGGAGATCAATAGCTTAATGATTGTTTGGTTGTGTACATTGAAAATATGAAAACTTGTAGAATAAAATTTTAAAAAGGGAAAATTACAACTTACCCACCTGTGGTTTAGCCGAAATTTAAGTTGTCTACCTGTAATTTAAAATTTAATACTTTACCTCCTGAGGTTAGCTCAGTTAGATTTCTGTAACCCACCTTTGTTAAAAACAAGGCTAAATATGTAATTTTACTCCACTTTTATTTCTCTCCTCCAAAAACACACAAAACATAAAAATACAAGATCAAAAACAATCCAGCGGAACACTTGTATCATGAGATTTCAAATCAAAGGTAGACAACTTAAATTTCGGCTAAACCTCAGGAAGGTAAATTGTCAAATTTTATACCATAGATAGGTAACTTAAATTTCAGTCAAACAATAGATGGGTTAGTTGTAATTTGCCATTTTAAAAATTTATATATATTTGTGTGTGTATTTTTTATATATTAAATTTTGTTTAATTTAAATCTTTTAATGAACACCCTAAACAAAAGTTCCTGAAACCACTGTTGGTCAACTCTATCTCTTTCTCCGAATCATTTTTTTGGTTAGTGTTGCAACTCAATCAATAGTCCTTTTTTTTTTCTCCCTTTGATTTTCCATCTTTTCAATATAAATCTATATATATTTAAAAGCTGAAGCGTAGCATTTATTGTTACTACGCTCTAGTTGAGCCACATCATCGTCCACCTCATTATCATTTTCTTTCCAATTTTCCTATAATTGTTTTTAACATTTACTTTTAATTTTATTTTAATATTTACACTTTTTCCACACTTTCTCCACCCTTACCTTTTCATCTCCCCACTACCTTCTACATAAATATTATTCTTTTTCTTTTCATCTCCTCACTACCTTCTACATAAATATTATTCTTCTTTTTTTCATCTCCCCACTACCCTCCACATAAATATTTTCTTCTTCTTTCTCTTCATCTTCCTTTATTTTGTCCCTTCTTATTCATATTCTCTTACTATAAATTTGTAACTATTTATTCCATTCTATGCATGGTTTTCTCTCACAAAAAAGAGGTTGTCTCTCTCTCTCTCAATTTTTCGATGAATTTTTTTATACATTCTTCTATTTATGACAAATTACTAATCTTTGGGAATCCTTTTTTTTTTCTACACTAGAATCATTATGCTCATTTTCTCACTTAATTTAATCAGGTAGTTTGCCAGAATTCAAAAAAAGGTTCTCTCTCTTTCTCTCTCAATTTTTCGATGAATTTTTTATACATTCTTCTATTTATGCCAAATTATTAATCTTCGGGATTTTTTTTTTCTACACTAGAATCATTATTCTTATTTTCTCCTTAATTTGATTGGGTAGTTTGCCGGAATTCAAGTAAAACCAGACAATAAGGAATTTTATGGCATTAGAGAACACCTGAATATATACTAGCCAAAAGTTGAAAGTCAGCAAATTAGTGGAGCTATGATTAAGCTTTAAACGAGATTGATGATATTGCCAGTGTTCTTTAATTAGCATCCTTATTTCTATTTCTCTATAGATGTTTCCTAGAATTAGTATTAGTCTCATTTTTATTTTCTCTATTATATTCTAGGTAGACCAAGAGTTCATTAAAACTCCACATTGGTTAATGCCATTTAGATTTGTTTTTTAAATTGTTTTTTTCTCTTTAATTGTTAAATGTTATCCTATTTTTGTTCTTTCTTATGACTCTAATTAATGTTGATGGTTTTTTTTTTTTGGTTAGTTAAGGTTGATGGTTCTTTCTTACAGAGGAAAGAAGAAATTGAAAACAATTGAATTCCATATAAACCTGTACCTAAAGGGGACAAGAGCCTTTGTTTATTTGATTAGAGACAATATATTGAAGGGGCATATCCTTTGGTCATTGCATTGCATTTCTTAGAGGTTAAAAGATAAAGCTTGTCATTATAGGAAAACATTTGGGGTGGATATCATTTTAATATTTTTTTTTTTGTGTATTTCATTAATATTTTTTAAGGTGAACCATATTCTTCTAACTTTGTTGTAGTGTGTTACATTTGCTTAATATACAACTCATCTCTTATGGAATAAGGAAATTACCATAATAATAAAAAATCATCACAAAATTACAAGGTTAACTTAACCAAAATTAAAATGAAACTAAAGAAATAAAAAATAGATTTTATAATAATTTATTAGTCAAAAAATTGGTAGGCATATTCAAATTCCTATTTCCAAGAACAACTAAGTATTAATCCAAACCAAAATTCAATGAAAATTATAAAAGGGAAAGAAAAGACTTTCTAATGGGAAATTAAAAAACACAATACTAAAACACATATTAAAAAAAAAAACCATCAATCTTAATTAGAGTTATAAGAAAGAATAAAAATCTTTTATGTGCAATTGTTCTCTTTATTGGTATTTATTGTTATATATTTTATTTTTACTTTTTTTTCTTCTCATCTTATGTTATTCAACAGTTAAATTCAGTCACATCTATATATATATATATATATATATAATTAAACATGGAATATTTTATTTAAATTTAAATCAATAAAATTATCCTTGAAAAATTGTACTTTTTTTTTTCATCTACACTTTGTCCAAGCTTTTTCCTTACCTTTATCTTTTCATCTCCCCACTACCTTCTACCTTAATATCACTATTCGTCTCCCCACATCTTCCATATCATTAAATGATTTATATTTTAATTTCTCTCCTTTTTTATTTAAAAAAATTAAAAATTAAAAATTTTACTTAAATTCAATAAATAAAAGTGTCCTCATAAAGTGGAGTAATACTAGGGACACACTCATTCTCAAACCCAATACATCAAAGAAAAAATATAATACAAAACAAATGCCAATTGGGAAACACTAAATTAATAATAATAATAATAATAATAATATCAAACCAAATATTATATAAAGAAACTAATAGTTATGGATATACTAACTTAAGGGTAGCAAAATTAAATGAAAAAAAAAAAAAAAAACTACAATGCATATTTAATGCAATAAAATAATCATCAAGTTTTGGAAAACAATAGGTTGCCTATGGAGAGAGAGAGAGAGAGAGAGAGAGAGAGAGATGGTAAAGAAAAAAAAATCAAATGTCAATTAGTAACTATTAATTGGAAAACAAAGAGGTCGTAAGGAGAAGTAAAAATAAAAAATAAATATAACCAATATGAAGAACATTAAAAACTTTACAGTGCAATAAAATCAACTGTTACATTCACTTAAAAAATTGAATCAATAATCAATAATTAAACACAATCATAGCAATATATTTAAACTTAAAACTAATCAAACTCTAATTCATAACTAAAAGGAGATGTTCTCATGTAATAATAGAAATTACATAAGAAATGAAATTATGATAATAGTAAAAAAAGTTATAAATGAAATTATGAAAAAAAGTGATAAAACTAATTAGCTACTATCATTATGAAGTAGTAGTCTATGATTTTGCACATCTAAAGAAGTGGAATATATAGAGTTTACTTAAGGTATATGTAAAGATTGACATTAAAAAAAAGATATGTAAAGGTTAAAAAAATGTATATTCTATAAATAAATAAAAAGGTATATGTAAGGTTTTTATTAACTTAGAAAAAAATGAAAAATCAATTATTAATAATAGCAACAACAACAACAACAACAACAACAACAATAATAATAATATAGAGGTAATTACATTCCTCTTTCTTGAGATTTGAAGAAATGACACTCTACCTCAAACTTGAAAGGAAAAATTATTTTCACCCTTTACATTTGTTTGACCAAACTTTGTTAAATTAATATTAAAATATTGTGTACTAACTTGCATGTGCTTAAGGTAGGTTCCAAAATTAACCTTAATTTTAAAATTAAATTCTCTTATATTAAAATTTTAAATTAAAGTGTATTTCAAAATATTAAGTAATGTCTTTTCCTTTTTTTTTTTTTTTTTCCTTTTCTTTTCCCAATGAGTTATGGAGAGATTTGTCATTTCAAATGTTTTGGTATTTTATAAATTTGTATTTTAATTCTAAAATTATGAGTAATGTCTTTACTAAACATGGTTAAGCATTTATAAACAAATTCTTAAATAAAGTTAAAATATTTTGTTATTAATATAAACAGAATGGGAGAGTGTTATTACTCATTACCCCAAATATATTTAATAAGATCACCCTAAAAAAAAGATTATCTCGTGCAATGCGCGGGTCTGTGACTAGTTAATTCTAAAAGTTAGCTTTTGATTCACTAGACATTGAATAGACACACATGAAGCCTAGTTTTACCTCTCCACTGATAGTATTTCTCCTTGGGGATATTAACCAAGTAAGATCAATGTAATCAATCCTCTAAAAAAAATTGATATGTAAGAGATCAGGAGAGAAATAGCCACATTTATAGACAAATTCTAAACATGAATTCAGGGGGTTGTGGCCACGTTTAAAACGTGGCTATAGGTGATAGATATAGCCACATTTAAAAAACTCGGCTATAGTTCTAACCTATAGCCACGTTTTAAACGCGGCTAAAATATGTCTTTGAGGCTGTCTACAAGTGAGCTATGGCTGCACTTTTTAAATGCGGTCTAAGACCAGGACCTATAGTCGCATTTTAAATGTGGCCTAAGATGAAAGTTATAGCCATGTTTTGAACGCGACCTAAGGTTCTGGTCTTAGGCCGCATTTTAAACGTGGCCTAAGGTGAAAGCTATAGCCACTTTTAAAACGCGACCTAAGGTTCTGGTCTTAGGTTGCGTTTTAAACATGGTTACAGCTTTTACCTTAGGCCACGTTTTAAATGGGGCCATAGGTCCTGGTCTTAGGCCACGTTTGAAAAAGTGCGGCCATAGACCCATCAGTCTTATAGTCATGGGTTTTAGGCCACATTAAAAAATGTGGCCTAAAAAAACGCGGCTATAGGCCAAATCGTGCTATAGCCACGTTTTTTTGACCTATAACCATGTTTTAAAAACGTGGCTATAGAACCTCTTTTTTTTTTTTTTTTTTTTTTTTTTTTTTTTTTTTTTTTTTGTAGTGAAAGACTCAATCTCAAGGGGATAGTCAAATACAAAACTCATGTCAATGAGTGACCCATTGCCGCTACTGCATGTATTTTCCCTTTTAGTTGTTGTGGTTTGTTGAGTATATATATATATATGTAACTTTTCAGAGAACATTTTCTACATACTTTTAAAAAGTGAAAATCATTTTTTGTTCTATTAGGCTTATCTTATATTAAATTGTTTTTTTAGTTTCACCAAACATTAGAAATATGAAATATGTGTTTTAGAAAACATTTTCTACTAAAAACAAGCTTAGTATGAAAATTTAGGAAAAAAAACTAGCCATTACTCATATGAAGCACGATGGGGTTGAAAAGAAAATTGGTTCTTACCATTTTGTATTAGTTCATTAATGAAACTGCTATAGAAGTTGATTCGCCCTTGGTTTACTCCACCACCTACCGTTCCATCATTACAAAACATGCGGGTCTTAGGCCGCATTTGTAAAAACATGGCTATAGATAGGATAAAGCCGCATTTTTAAAAAATGTGGCTTAAAGTGGGCAAAAGAAGCCGCATTTTAAACGTGCAGCTATAGAATATGTCTATACCCACGTGTTTAAGAGCTATAGCTGCGTTTTAAAAACGCGGTCATAGGACTTTTTTTTTTTTTTTTTTGGGTAGTGCATCTGCAAGTTCAACTTGGACCATATAAATACCCCCTTGAACTCTTGCTTGAACTCTTGCAAGTTTGAAAGAATTTCCTTGATCCACTAAGTAGTGATTTATAAAACTATCCATACTTATCTTAAATAAGTTACATAACTCATTTAAAAGGTTATATGATTATAATTGGTAGTTTATGGTCTTTTTAACTGTCATATAATGAGTTGAAGAAAATTTTCTTTAAACCGGTCATATGATTAAAATTCTAGTTCATGTTTTTGATTGCCATACAATAAGTTGAGGGAAATTTTCTTTAAACCATTGGAGGTCAAATTTTTTTCTTTATGGGTTGAGGTGACTATAAATGTGGGAAATTTTGTTTTGCTTCAGAATATGGGTTTAATAACTTTAATTAGATTTGTCTCGTAATAAATTTCTTTTAACATACATGTTTTTATGTTCATATGATATTTTTGATCAACTATGTTCATATGATAAGGACACTGTAAAGAGATGCTCAATGAGTCAATGTCAATGTGCACTGTTTTCTTTTATAATTTGATGTTGACATATATTGTTCTTTATTACATTACATTTCAAAAATGAAGGAGATAAGGTGGGGGAGAGTGTGAGACGCAAGGGATTGAAGGGGATAAGATATTAAAATTGACTTGGACTTCTAGAGGGATAATCAGATAAGGATAATAATTAGAAGATGTTTATACCCAAAAAAAAAAAAATATATATATATATATATATATATTAGTGTTATACCCGTGTGATGCATGGCTTAATAGAAATATATATGTAAATTAAACAAATTATTTCAATAATATAATTAAATTACTTATCTTAAAAAATTAAATTAAAAATTTTGAACTTATAAAGGAGATTTTAACTCTCTAATAGTAATGCTATACACAATTAAGGACAAATTTAATACATTGAGATGATGATTATATGAGAATAAAAATGATGACTTTAAGAAATAAAAAAGGTTAGAATGGAATAACTAATCATATAACAAATATACGGCAATTTTCATTAAAGAAAAAATTATTTAAAAAATTATAAGTAGAGTTAATAGAGAAAAAAAAAATATTTAAATGGGAATTGAATGGTTGTCCTTAAGAGTGAGAATTATATCTAAATTTACCTTATTTTTCCAAGAGGGTAATTGGAAGTTTAGAACAAAAAAAAAAATACCAACAAAAAAAAGGAGTCTAACAACATACATAATATTTAGAAAAAGAAAAGGAAAATAAGCACAGTTGAAACTAACTTAGGATTCATGCTAAAAGTCAATAGAGGCTTTGGCCTGAGACTTATTCCCTGTACTCTAAATCTCCTCCTAGCTTATGTTAAACAAAATAGCATCATAAACACATAAGCTCTTATTGTGTCTTATTGCCTGATTGCACATCTTGTAAAGTTGCTTGATTGCATCCTGTGAAGTTGTTTAATTTTTATTAGCTTATATATATGGTAGATAAATATACATTATAGATTACCTTTTTACGCTAATTAGGAATTACTATTATACTATAACTCATTCCCAATGAAGATCGGTTTTATCTCAATAATCAAATAGATATAAGTATATAACTCTCCAACTCATGCACATGTCTAACTCTTCCTAACTAAGCATGTTGGGAAATTTAGACCCCGATTGATAGAATTAGCAAGTTTTAAATCCAAGTTGTTAATTAGATTTATTATGAATAAAACTTGTTAAAACAAACAAACATTAATATCATGTCAAAATAATGCAACGAAAAAATAAATAAGACAAGATATGATGCCCCAGGAAAACCAATGAAACCAACCAGTTTCACAGTAAAAAACTTGGAGGGAAACCTTCTTTAAAAGAAATCCACTATAGTAAAGAGAAGTTTCAGATCTAGTACAAAACTTTTGTCTCTAGACTCTACAATCCCCGTAGATGAACTCACAATAGAAATCTTATACCGCTTTAGAACCTCTGAACTCTTCAATATATAAATGCCACCATTTTTGTTGCACGGATCCCAGTACGTGACTAACTCCTTTACACGAATCTCAGTACATGACTTACTCACCAACTTGAGGAAGAAGAATGTTGGCTGCAAAGTTCTTTACTTCATCAACAATGAAGATCAAAAAACACTTGGTTACAAAACTCTAAGGCACAAAAGATGCAGTAGCCTCTTTCAGAGAGAATAAGGCATCGATCACCTTTTGCATATGTTCTCCTTGTATTCTCTTATATGACAGCCTCTAAAATAAACTTTATATAGGTCTAGAGTTGTGAGAAAAGAAACCCTACACATACATGTTAGCATGGGCAAAAGCTCAGATCTAAAAATCTGAATTCCCGTAACCTTGATCGATAGGGAGATGTCGAGATTTAAACTTCGATAAATACAGCTATTGAGAAGCTATCGAGGAGCTGTCAAGGAGACAGAAGCTTTCTCGATCAATCCACCAGCTATTGAGAGGTGTTGAGATTGTGATAACAATCAACTGAAGAGCTCGATAGATAGCGTAGCTGTCGAGAGGTGTCAAGTAGCTATCGAGCTATCTGTCCGCAGGTGTCGAGCTATCTATCCAACTTTAATGAACAGTTTTTCTTCACTTGTTTCTTGGTCCAATCTTCATGGCTTTAATACTAGACTTGAACAACATGTTTCTTGGAGTATTAAACACATCCTAGATCTACCCAAGTACAAGTAAAGTGCGTTTTGTCAAAGGATAAGTCAATTACATAAAATAGTGACATATGTTCCTAACAAGTGAAACACATATGTCCTAACAAAGCACGTTGGTTTTTTATTTTTTATTTTTTATTTTTTTTAAATTTAAAATTTCATGAGATAGCATTAGCACTTATCTAAAAAATTGTAGTTATTTTTATTTAAAAATTAGTGATAAAGCAATAGTTGATAAGAACAAATAAGAAGTTTTTTTTATCTATAAATGTGTGTGAGTGTGAAGCTAAAATTTAAATCTAAAAAATAAGTAGCATGTGAAGAGAAAATCCAAAAAAGAAAAAAGAAAAAAAAAAGTAATTGTGTGTGAAGAGGGAATCTAGAGATAAAAAAAAGTGACGCTACTGTTTATTCTTATGTGTAGTAATATAATTTAAGTAAAAAAAAAATAGTAAAAAATATATTAATAGTAAAAGGATTAGAATTCTAAATTAGTATGATAGTTTTAAATTTTCATTTCTATAATATCATCAACTTTGTTACATTTGACTTGTTTTGTCTATAGCTTAATAAGATTGCCATCATTTTTAATAGTAAAATAAGTATATATCTATTAGTAATCTTTTATATAGCGTTTAGGTTCATAGAGCTATAGAAGTCTAATGTTATAAGAAGTATTCGTTAAAAAAAGAGAGAGTAAAAAATAGATTAATAAATTAAGTAAAAAAATAGTAAAAAATAAATTAATAATAAAAGGAATAGAATTTGGATTGTAATCCAATTAAGATTTTTATCAAGTTAGAAATTATAGGAGAAGAAGATAAGAACAAAAAAATATATCTATTTTTTCTTTTAAAATCTAAAAAAATTTCTGCAATTTAGTGAAGTCATTTGGTGCAACCATGGCTTCTAAGCCCAACTTTTATTATATAATATTATATATATATATATATATATATATATATATGAGTTGGGTTCAAGTTACACTTGATGTAATTCTAAGCAATGTTACATCACTCAATAACTTGTTATAGAATTTATATTTTGAAAATCTCACCGTTGATTTACATGTTCTATATGTTCTTAACATTCACGCCAATTTTCATGTCAATTGGATGTTATTTACGATTCGATCTATAAACTCATCTTTTATACATTATTTTAAATTACAAAAATTTGAATTTAAAAAATTGATTGATGATATGGCTATTAATCTTTGATTACCTTCAAATTTTGTAAGCATGGAGAATATACAAAGATAATACAATTTAATGGTGGATTTAACAAAATTCACATTCAATTAAAAAAAATTGAGTGGTGTAACATTACTTAGAGTTACACTAGGTGTAACCTGAACCCATCTCAAGTTATATATATATATATATATATATATATAACTTGAGTAGATCCAACAGTAAAAAAAAGTCTCTCATTAATGCTAATATTCTAATTAATTTCATTTATTATCTCTTATTTAATACATTCCATACTTGTTTTTAAACCCAAACAAAACTATACGTTCTCTCTCTCTTGATTTGCATGGCTCTTCCTCTATCTCCTCCACGGCCAGGTCACCGGTAGCAATAGGAGGAAAAAAAAAAAAAAAAAAAAAAAAAGAGCACAGCCTACCATGTTGTATTCTATCTCTATGTCTCTAGGGAGAAAATGGGCAAATGCCCATTTTTTTAAAAAAAAATCTAGCATTTTGTCTCCATTCCCAAACTAATTAGGGAAATACCTCTCTTTTGAAACTCGATTTTCTCAAAATCGAGTTATAAAAAAAAAAAATTTAGAGCCCTATAGTAGTGTTTTAAGGAGCCTATAGTAACGTTTTAAGGACATATAGTGCTTGTTTGGAGAGCACTAAAAGTTGCGGTGCGTTTTACCTTTCACGTTTTGCCTTTTTTTTTTTTTTTTTTAATTTTGATTCAGCCGCAACATTTGACTCAGTCTTCCGTGAATAGTGCATTCATGCATTGTTCATGTACCCATAAATTTCACTTTTTAACAGCTTTTTCATTAAAAATGGGTCCCGCGACACTATTCACATATTTAAAAATTATTTTGCTACAGTGTTTTCAGTTTCAGTAACAATAAGCTCAATCCAAACGGACCCATAGTGGCGTTTTGTAATCCGATCTCCATGAAGTCGAGTTACATGCAAATTTTTTTTTTTTTACCTATAACTCGACTTCATGGAAATTGGATTACAAAACGCCACTATAAGTCCTTAAAACGTCACTATATGATCCTTAAAAAAGTCACTATAGGGCTTAACTCGATTTTGAGAAAATCGAGTTTCAAAAGAGAGGCATTTCCCTAATTAATTTGAAAAAAAGGGCAAAATGCTGGATTGTTTTTTTAAAAGGGGCAAAAGCCAATTTTTTCCATGTCTCTAGTCCTTGGTTATCAATAGGTTGTGTGCTACTTAAAAAAAAAAAAAAAATATGAACGGTTTTGTGATTTTTTTTGAACTCAATTGTCCTGAATCTTATAGGTTGTTGAATAACACGAGTTGACGTGTTGTACTCTATCTCAACATCTCTGGTCCTTGGTTCGGGGTATGATTTTTTTTTTTTTTTGGGTCGATGAACTATTTTATTCTATTGCATGTGATTGTAATTGGTTTCTAGACTATTTTGCTCTCTATCTCCACGTCTCTATCTCCAGTTTCTATACTTTGGCTAGGATTTTGGAAGAGGTGGGCTTGTAGGACTAGGAATTTATTACTATTCTATTACTATAATCATTGAGAGGATGCGTTCATCCTATTTACTCTTTTTTGTCATTGTTGTAGATATAGGCATATGATTGTAGTTGTAGATATAGGCATCTTTTTTCTCACATGAATCACTGATAAGAAATCTTAAAAAAAAACAAAAATTATATTAGACTTTGCTTTTATCATTCTTTATCATTGATATTTTATTCATTGCATCTATATTTAAACCTTGATGGAATTTGATTTGCAACTAACCGTAAAATCTTGACCGTGGTTACTTATTTGTTTGAGTAATAGAAGTTGAAAAAGAATAAAGAAAAAAAGTTTGATTACTTAAAGGAGTCTGAGTAATAGAAGTTTGCATATTTATTATTATTATTATTATTATTTGTGTTCATTATTTATATTAGTTCTTATAGTTACTAAATAGCAAATGAAACATGAAAAGTTATATGATGCCCCGAACAATTCAGGACTATCAGAGCAAGAGTTACCACTTGAATATTTTGGTGATTGTGAGTTGAAATCCAAGTCATATGTCGGAATGCAATTTGACTCCCTTGATGGTGTTGAAACTTTTTACAAAGAATTTGCCAAAAAAGAAGGGTTTGGAATCTGTATTCGTACGAGAAAAAAGGAACCTAGAAGTGATAATGTAACAAGTTGTATTTATGTATGTTGTTGTGAAGGGCAATGCAAAACAAAAAATACATTTGATAGTGGAGAGAGCAAAGATGATGAAAAAAAAAAAAAACTTTGGTTATAATAATATATATATATATCTCATGTTTCAAATTTACTTATACCTTCTTATTTTTTCTAATTTAGGTACATGTGGTTGAAGAGAATCACAAAATGAGCTTCGTCTTGGTGGAATTGAGATATTTATTGAGGTCAAGTAACTTAGAATATAATTGTTTAAGGACCTATGTTGTTAATCATGATGAAACAATACATTTTGGTTTTTTGTTTTGTTTTTCTACTAAGATCCTTAGCTATTAGTAGCAGCCATAATTTTGGTTACAATTACTCATTTCTTTTTGCTTTAATTTAACGTCATTAACGGTGTGTTTATGACACCTTTTTTTCAAATTTTCCAGAAATTCTATACTCTTTGTTTTATCCTATCAAATAATTATATTGGAGAATCTACAGTTTCTTCTATTTGATGAGTAATATAACGAAAAGGTGCTATAAAGGTCACAACCTAAGTACATGGAGGGAGTATAGTCTTGCAACCGACTAGCTCTCTTCCACAACCTGATTTCTACTTAAATAAGGCAGTAGATTAAACACATTATCCTAATAATATACTCCATAAAGAAAGAATTGCTCCAATCCTCTTCTATTAATATAATAGCTGGCAATCACTTGTAGATTGGCGACATTGTTTATGTTGTTGCAACAATATATTTCTGAAGTATGTGCAGCAAGTGAAGTAAGGTCTGAACTTGACAGAAACAACAAAACTCTAAATCCTATTGATAAAACTACAATCTATTGACTTCAGTGAGATATAGTTGTAGATATAGACTTCAGTGACGTTCATATAGGAGTTGATTACTCTTCTTTTCTTTTCTTTTTTCTTTTTTTTTTAATTTTATTTATGTATTTATTTATGATTAATCAACTCCTAGACGTTCATATAGTTGTAGATATAGACTTCAGTGACGTTCATAAAAATAATAAATAAATAAATAACAGCACACAACCTATTGATATAACCATGGACCAGAGACATTGAAATAGAATACAACATTTATGTTGTATGGAATGTGTTATTCAACAACACGGCAGAGAGAGAGAGAGAGAGAATGTATAGTTTTTTTTTTTTTTGGGTTTAAAAATAAGTGTGGAATGTATTAAATAAGGGATAATAAATAAAATCAATTAGAATATTAGCATTAATGAGGGTCTTTTTTTTACCATTGGATATACTTAAATCCAATAGTTTAAAAAATGTGTAACTTTTTAGAGTTACACTAGGTGTAACTTAAACCTCTCTCTCTCTCTCTCTCTCTCTCTCTCTCTCTCTCTCTCTCTCTCTCTCTCTCTCTCTCTCTCTCTATATATATATATATATATATATATATGAGATGGATTCAACTTGCATTTGATGTAACTCTTTAGAGTTACACATTTTTTAAACTATTGGATTTAAGTAGATCCAAAGGTCAAATAAAGACACCAATTAATGCTAATATTCTGATAAAGATATCATTTATTATCCCTTATTTATTTATTTTCTCTTTCTCTCTCTCCCCTCCATTGCATGTTTCTCTCTGCTCTCTCTTTCTCCTTCATTGGTCTTCCACCTCCACGGCCAAGTTGCCGGAAGCAAAAGAAGTAGTGGTTAAATTGTAGATTATTTGGTCCTGCATTATGAGTTATGACATTGTCTATGACCTATACAATTTTTATTTGTTATGCTTTTATGTTCAATGGGTAATGTAATGTCAAATGGCGTTGTTAAGCTACTTTCGAGATGGAGGAATTGTAATGGTAAATATTATTCATTTGTTTGGAATTGAGCTTCGTTTTGTCTTTTGTGAACTTCGCTAGGACAATGGTATATTAATATGTACATGATTTAGTTCTTTTTTAGTTCCTTTCCTTCCGAAAAATTTTACAAGATAGAAATGAAGGCAAGTTGTGAAGCTGATAACAACAACGCTAGGACAAGCGTCACATAGATTAAGTTTAATTTGAAAATAATTATTTTTAGGTGATGAAATAAATGTGGGCCAACCCTTTTATAGATCCTTGAAGGCTTGAGTACTGGAAAGCATTTGGTTTTCCTCTTAATTAACAACTTGTCTAGCCTCAAGAATGGGGTAGAAAAAATTCAGTATGAGGATAGATGGGCTGGACACCTTGCAGGATTTTAGATTGTCCTATTTTTGGACAAAAGAAGACATGATAATGTCCTGGCCATGGAGGTGGAAGAGTGATAGAGAAAGAGAGAGAGAAACATATATCTTTTTTGGGTTAGAGATAGATATAGAATGTCATAAATAAGGGATAACAAATGAGATCCTAATTAAAATATTAGCATTAACAAGTGTCTTTTTTTTACCGTTGGATCTACTTAAATCCAATGGTTTTGAAAAGGTATAACTCTTATAAACTTACACATTTTTTACATTGTAGATTTCTAAGAAGTCTAACAGTTAAAAAAATATCATTAAACGATATTGTTTTCCACCTTATCACTTAATTAATACCAGCATTCTCTCTCTTTCTCCTTATTTATTGCTTTCCACTAGATAATATTTTCTTCAACACAATCTAACAAAAATAATTGCAAAAATAATCCCATTTTCATTTAATTCACAAAAAAAAAAAAAAAAAAAATTGCAAAAATAATCCCATGCAAGGGGTCCTCTCTTCCTTGTGATAGCATTTCCACTCAATGATTTTTTTGTAATACGCTTGGATTGTATAAATTTAAATTGTAAAGACGTTTTAGTGTGCACTGAATATAGCTACCACTTTCCGTGGACCATGAAAATGGTATGATATAAAATATGGCTTCCACTTTTCCCTGCCATGTCCATGAGAATAGTATGTTATAAATTACCAATTATTAGAATATAGTGACTTTAATTTTTAAACAATTATTGTGATATATATTCCCTCTTAATAAATAGGACTCAACATGTGGGATTTTTAATGAGGTAGGTAGAGTGGGGACAAGATTTAAACTCAATACTACATTATCAATTATTTCAAAAGTTTTAGTTATTAGAAAATAATGAATTAATTATTTAACCATCATTCCGACACCATGAAAGCTAAGTGTTTAACTTTAGTGGAATTTCCCCAAAATTTGTGTTTGGGTATTACCTTAGGACCTAGGTAGTGAGACAAATGGCATGAGTCCATGGAGTAAACTCAAAATTAAGCATTGTTGCTGTAAAGTTGTAATTTACAACTACGTGTTTTGTTGGCTTTTATTCCGTGTCAAATTTGATTATAATTTTATTCAATTTTTCATACCTTGTATTTATTGTGAGATTTAATTGTAAGGTTTGTGTAAAGACTCTTTTATACCTTTGTGAGTGATCTTCATTGCATTGCATGTCCGGATGAGCATTTATTTGTTAAATGTTCTTTGTAATCATTTTTTAATGACTGTTCTTGTATGATCAAGATAATCTTACATGTTTATATTGTGTTTACAAACTTGATTGCATTTTACTTGCTCATACACGTACCATGTATTCAACTTGTCATAAGCTTAATGAAAGTTTTATTTGTGTGTAAGTGTTTCAGGTTACAGGTATATACATGCAAATGCTTCATAGCTTCTAGATTAGGTGTGAGTGAGTTTTGCCACTGTTCCCAAACTCATGTTTAAGTTTAGAGTCTGTTTTTAAGGGTTTTGTCACGAAATAACCAAAGGGGGAGATTGTAAAGTTGTAATTTATAACTATGTATTTTGTTGGCTTTTATTTCGTATTAAATTTGATTATAATTTTATTCAATCTTTTATACCCTGTATTTATTGTGGGATTTAATTGTAAGAGTGTGTGATAGAGAGAGAGAGAGTATGAAGACTCAAGCAATTGAAGACAGAAGTGTTTTCGCGGGTATCTCGCGACTAAGCATCTCGTGAAATGATGCACGTATCCTGCACATGACTGGAATGCGAAGAGTTAGGATAGATGGAGACAGTTGTATTTCGCGAGTAGCTTGTGGGTAAGACCTTCCCACAAGACACTCGTGAAACATTCTGTTTTGCCAGACTGTGTTATCTGATACACACTTTTTGTACTCAGACTATATATACCCACATTCCCCACAAAAGTTGAGGAGTGCTTCAGAGAGAAAACCCTAACCACAAACCTTGAGAATTAGAGATTGTTATACCCACAATCCTCTACACAATTGCTTGTAGATTTTCCTTAACTCCTACGTCTCCATTTCCATATTATTAAGAGGTCGATAGTCCAAACACTAACCACACCCTTTCAGAGTGTCAAATGAGGTTTTGGTGCTGCTGGGAAGTATTGGAAGAAGCCAAGGATGGCAGATGCAACATGGTGCTTGTTGCGGGATTCAGAGAGTTAGACAAGACACGGTTCTGAGAAGCCTTGTTGGAGTAGGAGCTTGGAGGGCTTAAGTATATCTAGTAGATTAGACTTGAAGGGTTTCTTGCTAACTCATGTATCCCAACTGATTGTTTAGTAGATCGATTACCGCTTGAAGGGCGGCAAAGAGGTTTTTCGCCGAGTTCTTCGGTTTCCTCTTCGATAACATATTGGCGTGTTATTTTGTGTTTGCGTTCTTCTTCCCTACTCTTTTACCTTTCATTTTGCTGCTGTGTTATAATGTTTATGGGTTAGAGTAGCTTGTTTGTTTATCCGCTCGCATTTACTCTATTCCACACTTAGTATTAAGTTAGAGTTTAGTATTAAGTTAGAGTAAAATCAATTGAGCCGTAACTTTAATTTGGAGGTCTAAATAACTCTTGTGTTTTCACACATTTTCGAGCATTCAGTTACAACAATGTAACAACTCAAAATTGGGTATGGATGACAAAAGAACCTTTGTCATTCTACACATTAAGGGCTAATACATGTCAATCTTTGCATAGTCCAACAAACAAATCTTTTATAGGTAAATTAAAAAAAACACAGAAAACTTCCACGTGCTTATCATTTATTTCCACTATGAAGATTAAATTACAGGCCAGGTTTCAACTGGAAATATTGCTAACATCCACAAATCAATTTTTTGTTTATATTATTCGTTGGTCTACCTGATAAAAGCTCATAAATATTTTAGAATGGAAACTATTACGTGGCCCTCGTGACCAATGAGTCGTTTCGTTCTATCCTAATCAAACTGCGGACACTGAACCTACTTCTAAAACACATCATGGTAACCCCAAAAATAAGCTCAATTCGTTTACAAAAACAACATGATTCTCCATTATTTTCAACATGATATAATGCTCTTGAGAAAGTGAACAAATATTACAAACTAACATCCCTGCTCGTTGCAACTGTATATCAAACAACTACTTTCACCAATGCCCCAAAATATAAGACCCAGCACCACAAGATAATACAACAGATGGGTGTATTATCTTGCACGAACAACGAATCAAGAGTCTTGGGCTGCCTCAAATCTTGTTGGAGTGTCAATGCCCATTATCTAGTGGAAAGCAATAAATAAGGAGAGAAAGAGAGAGAGAGGATGCTAGTATTAATTAGGTGAGAAGGTGGAAAACAATAGCATCTAGTGATTTTTTTTAATCGTTAGATCTCTTAAAAATCTACGGTATAAAAAATGTGTAAGTTTATAAGAGTTATACTAAGGGTGAGTTTGGTTCAGCTTTTTGTAAAAGTGCATAATGAAAAAGTGGAGTTTTCAAAAAGTGCATAATTGAAAAAGTGCATTTTCAAAAAGCTGAGTGTTTAGTAAAAGTTGTTAAAAACTGCTTTTTGAAAAAGCTGAGTGTTTGACTAGCACTTATAAAAGTGGCAGTTTGAGGGATAAATTACCAAAAATGACAATGTATATATAAGAGCATCTCCAGCAGGTTAGACAAATTTTTGTGCTGTTTGGACAATCAACAGTGACATATATCTTTTACCTATCCACTTTTTTAATTTTTATTTTGTAATCAAATTTATTCTTTTTTAATATTTATTTTTTCTTTTTCTATTCATTCTCAACAATTATATTTTTCAACAAAAAATTTTACATCCACAATACTTTTTGCAATACTTTCACAAGAATCATAACAAAATCTTATATGAAAAGTTGTTACTAGTTCTAATTTGAACCTATTACTGAAATTATATTTTTACTCATCAATATTAGCTAATTACTTAAAATTTATTGTGAAAATATTGTGGTAATATTTTTAAATTGTGATTTCTAATTCTTTGCCTTTTTTTTTCCTCCATACGTTTCCTTTTCCTTTTTTTTTTTTTTTTTTTTTTCTCTTGTATTTTGTCCACCACACATGTATACATTATTTTGTCCACCACACATGTATACATTATTTTGTCCACATCCTCTCCTTTTTCTTTTTCTTTACTTCCACAGCTTCACTTTCCAGAAGCTCCTCATTCTTTCATTCTTTCCTCTTTTATTTTTCCATCACTTCCACTTGATGATTCCAGAAGCTCTCTGGCTCTCTCAATTTTTTTTTTTTTTTTTTTTCCAGAAGTTCTCCAGCTCTCTCAATTACTTGAATCAACCAAAGAACAGAGAAATCAAAACAACCCATACCCATGAGAAAACTTGTGGAATTGAGAGAGTCGGTGAGCTTGAGAAAACTCGTGGTAAGTCTCTCTGCTCTGTCTTTCTTCGTCTTCCTCTTCTTCTTCTTTCTTTCTGTCTTTCTGCGTGTTTATGGTTGTTTGGCCGGGGGTTGGCCATGGGTTTGTGCTATTTGATTTCTGTAGTTTTGGATTGTTGTTTGTATTTTGGGTAATGATTTTTCTATTTGTTCTTTGGGTTGATTTCTCATGGGTATGGGTTGGTTATGATTTCTCTGTTCTTTGGGTTGATTTCTCACAGAAAGGGCAGAGCAGAGAGAAGAGACAGGAGGCGTGAGGTTAGGCGTTGAGAGAACTGATTAATTTCATAGGTATTTCTGTAATTCCATCATCAGCAACGGTAACCCATCAAACACGCAGTGTGCGTTTTCATTTATGGACCCTCAGAGGTCCATAAATTTTCCGCGTTTAGTCCGCGTTTTTGGCCTATGCCCAAAACGCAACTTTTATCAAAAAGTTGCATTTTGGGCTTAACCAAACGTAATTTTAGGCCTGGCTTTTTTCAAAAAGCCCTTTTTGGGCTCAAAACGTAGAAATAAACGGGCACTAAGTGTAACTTGAACTCATCTTTAATTTATACCCAAAAATGAAAGATATGAGTGGTTGAGATGAGAGATAGGATACAAGAACGATAAAATATTGGAAATTGGAATAATGGGAATAGGTTGGAGAGTAAGAGAAAAATCTAGAATACTTTGGAGGGCAATTGAAATTTTGGGACAAACACCACTAAAATATGTGTAATAGACACCACTTAGAATTTTGAGGGTAATATCGAGCAAAACTTTATGTTACATGTTTTATTCATTATTGGTTTGTTCTACCCAATTGCAGGAGCGACTCCATGTATAAGTCAAGGTGGTCACAGGGCCACACTGACTTGCAAAAAAATGTATATATATACACTTACCAAAAAAAAAATTATACTAAACTAACTTATTTTGACCATCTTAATATAAATGTTTACCATCCTGACTTGATAATCATAACTCATAAGAATTTAGGTTCAACAAAAATAAGAGTAATACTAAGTTAACAACATTGCTACAATAATTTCACAACAAATCATACATGATAAACTGTTACTAATTCTAATTAGGGTCCAATATTGGTATTACTTTTTAACCCACCAATAATAGATTGTTGCATAAGATTTGTTGTGAAAATATTACAAACCTACCATTACTCTAATAATAATTATGTCCCCTCAAACATAATCCTTAACCCCTTAAATAAAAATTTAAAAAGTCTTAAATAACAACAATAAAAATTAGCCCAAATTACAACAAAAATAACCCAAACAAAAACATGACTAGACCAAACAATAATAAGTGAACAAATTATTTAACAAAAACCCTATTCAAAAACAAAATAAAAATAAAAATCTATGATCATTCAAATTGGTAACTAGCTCGTTAAATCTATTACATGAAAAATAATCTCTAATTTATTTTTTCCTTAAAAAGGTACTAAGAGAAATATTGTAGTCATGAATTCTCCTTTGTAATGTCAGTAGTTATGCTCTCTAACTTTACCATCACAATAATTTTACACTCCTTAGCAACTCAACTCACAGTTGTAGCAAATATCATATCTCTCTCTCTCTCTATTATTGTTTCAAGTCTCTCACATTTTGTTACTCTCATCAATCCCTTTTTTTTTTTTTTTTTTTTCTCTTTCTCTTTCTTAGTAGAAAGAAATTGTAATACTTTACATATTTGATGTTGATATATTCAAGTTATCTTTTCATTAAATTTTGTATAATTTAACTTTCTTAATAACCACTATATAAATAAATTCGAGAACCGCCAAATATGCATTTTCCCAACCATTTGATAAAGATGATACCTATACTAGTATTAGTCAATGCCAATATGCTGAGCTGAAAGGTAAATTTTGTGGTTTCCTTTGCAAAACAACTTAATTTAGCTTGTAATTGAATTTGGCATAGATATGATTTTGATAGCTAGTATTATCTAATTCTTCTTTCATGCTTGTTGCATTTTTCATAGTTGATAGAAATGGGAAACCCATTGGTGATCTGGTAAGATTGTTTTGTTTTAAATTGCTTACACATTAAATTAAACTCAATGACTTGACGACATCTAAGAACATGCTATTTCATTGTTAAACTAGACATCAGGTAGCAATGAAATTTATGTTTATCCACAAGGGTTAAGGGATGCATTGATTATATGAAGCAAGAAGACGACAAATCAACAATCCCAAGATGGTTAGTGATTAACTTAAAACAGTTCCTTAAATTTTTTTCCGTATTAAAAAAAAAAAAAAAAAAGACTCATTACAAAATATATTTTTTATTTTGATATATAATCAAGTTATATATGCTTTAAAATAGAATATCGAGAGAAACGAAATGATACTATCCTAGTAGAGTCTGCATTGGATGATAATGCACGAATGCAGCATATTCTTAGCCTTCTTTTTGCTATTTCAGAAGCCATGAAGTAAGTTCAGAGTGCTAAGTATTAATAAATACCTTTCGATGATAGCAATGTATTATGCATAAATAGGACCATTAAACAAGTTTGTTTCATAAAACAAAGTCATCATAAAGATTATTTGTTGTCTGAGTGCAGGAAGGGGGAAAAGTAAACGTAAATGGATTCTTCATGTGGGCTTTAATGGACTGCATGGAAATGGGGTAGGCTACAATGTGAGATTTGGGCTTACTTACACCGATTACCTTAATAACTTGAGCAGAATCCCCAAGAAATCTGCAAACTGGCTCAAGTCCTTTGTGAGACATTAAACTTAGAGCCCGTTTGATAATATTGTTCTAGTAATATTATTTGTATTTTTTGGAAATACATGTAGATGAAAAAATGTGTGAAAATACGTGTAATGTTGTTTAAACATTGAAAACTATTGTTGAGAGGGAAATTGACGCCTTTGAATAAAATATGGGGAAACCAAGCCAAAACTCAACGATGGGCTCTTAAGATGATGCCCAAAGGCTTTCGGTGTTGTAATAAGTCTATCCAAGCAATAAATAAAGGCTGCACCTTGACAAAACAGCAACAAAAGCCCAATAAAAATACTTCACAATAGTTAATTAGTATGTTAGTTGTCCTGTTTTGATAATACAAGAAAAATAAATGTAGAGAGGGAAAATTCCCGACCTATCACAAGCTGACACGTTACATTATCAAGTCCACAAAATACAGCCAATTACAGAGCACCATGTATTGCTGCTAGGTTTTGCTATCACTATTCAGAAGCCAATAGAAATTTGCCCCTGCAAGAACCAATCACGCATCAGCGCACGTGTAAGCGATGACTCAAGCAGCTTCACACGTGTAAGCGATGACTCAAGCAATCCAGCACGTGTAAGCGATGACACAAGCGAACCAATCAGGCTGTGACATGTGTCATCAATCAAGTTCCGCCACGTGTCGCTCACCCACCCCAAAACTCCTATAAATAGAAGCCTTCCTGAGACATTTAGGAGGACCAGGATTCAGAAGTGAAAAAGCTCTGCTGGAATCAAGCCCCGAAGCCTCCAGGAACTTCAAGAACTTCAACCCCAAAATCAAAGAACATTCAAAGTAGAATCATCCAAATCATCTGCCTAGATCCTAAAGTTTGCGGGAATCAAGCTCAAAGGTCCGAAAACATCAACAAATCACAAATCAGTAAAGCTCTACGGATTCAAGCCTTTAAAGCCCCGAAGAACTTCCACTACAAATCTTCAAATACAAAGAACATTCGAAGCAGAATCATCCAAACTATCTGCCTAGATCTCAAAGTTCACTGGAATCAAGCTCAAAAGCCTCCAGAAACCTCAAACAACCGCAAATCAGTGAAGCTCTACGGATTCAAGCCTCTAAAGCCTCGGAGAACTTCCATAATAAACTTTCAAAGACGAAGAACACACGAAGAACACGAAGAACACAAAGAACACGAAGAACAAAGAATTTCTAATAAGCTCATAGCCAGAGATTCATTGTAATTTTGTTTCAAAGATCTTCGATCCATTCCTCAACCAAATTGAAGGATATCTTATGTTCAAGTCAAAATCACGTTACCATAAATCCAATCAACAAGTCTTTTAAGGAGATCGAATCGGAGGATAACTCTATTGTAATCACAGAGAATTGTACCACACAATCATCAATACAAATTCGCATTTGTGAAACTATTTTCACTTGTTCGACTCATTTCGAAACGAGAAATTAATTAGTATGTTAGTTGTCCTGTTTTGATAATACAAGAAAAATAAATGTAGAGAGGGAAAATTCCCGACCTATCACAAGCTGACACGTTACATTATCAAGTCCACAAAATACAGCCAATTACAGAGCACCATGTATTGCTGCTAGGTTTTGCTATCACTATTCAGAAGCCAATAGAAATTTGCCCCTGCAAGAACCAATCACGCATCAGCGCACGTGTAAGCGATGACTCAAGCAGCTTCACACGTGTAAGCGATGACTCAAGCAATCCAGCACGTGTAAGCGATGACACAAGCGAACCAATCAGGCTGTGACATGTGTCATCAATCAAGTTCCGCCACGTGTCGCTCACCCACCCCAAAACTCCTATAAATAGAAGCCTTCCTGAGATATTTAGGAGGACCAGGATTCAGAAGTGAAAAAGCTCTGCTGGAATCAAGCCCCGAAGCCTCCAGGAACTTCAAGAACTTCAACCCCAAAATCAAAGAACATTCAAAGTAGAATCATCCAAATCATCTGCCTAGATCCTAAAGTTTGCGGGAATCAAGCTCAAAGGTCCGAAAACATCAACAAATCACAAATCAGTAAAGCTCTACGGATTCAAGCCTTTAAAGCCCCGAAGAACTTCCACTACAAATCTTCAAATACAAAGAACATTCGAAGCAGAATCATCCAAACTATCTGCCTAGATCTCAAAGTTCACTGGAATCAAGCTCAAAAGCCTCCAGAAACCTCAAACAACCGCAAATCAGTGAAGCTCTACGGATTCAAGCCTCTAAAGCCTCGGAGAACTTCCATAATAAACTTTCAAAGACGAAGAACACACGAAGAACACGAAGAACACAAAGAACACGAAGAACAAAGAATTTCTAATAAGCTCATAGCCAGAGATTCATTGTAATTTTGTTTCAAAGATCTTCGATCCATTCCTCAACCAAATTGAAGGATATCTTATGTTCAAGTCAAAATCACGTTACCATAAATCCAATCAACAAGTCTTTTAAGGAGATCGAATCGGAGGATAACTCTATTGTAATCACAGAGAATTGTACCACACAATCATCAATACAAATTCGCATTTGTGAAACTATTTTCACTTGTTCGACTCATTTCGAAACGAGAAATTTAGTCGCTTACAAATTCTGGCACGCCTGGTGGGACATCTCTGCCTCTCATCTCATTCTCCTTCAAAGAAAGAAATCAACATCATCTTGCTGCCTACTTCAATGGCTTCTAGCAAGAACATTCAAGCTTCAACAATAGCTGCTTCAACTAAACTTGGTACGGCTACCACCAACAACTGCATTGGTGTAATCAATTGTAGCCAACCCAAAGCAAACAATCAACTTCAATATCAAACAACCAAGGAAGCCAAGATCCAGACAATCATCTCCTTAGACCCTCTTACAAGAAATAAGGTCATCAACAAGGACGTCTCCACCTTGGAACACTTCAAGTATGGGGGCAAATCCCCTTCTTCCTTCACAAGAAGTTGGTCGCACGATTTCTCTCCCATCAAAGGGAACCCAAAAGATGAGATTCCACGTGCTCACATCAGATCACTTTCTTCTCCATCATCTTGGGAAATTGTGTCAGTCATGATGACTAACACCTCTACCATGGAAGAAAAGATGGCCGAAATGGAACAAAAGATTGTCCTTCTCACAAAAGCACTTGAAGATAAGGACCTCCAAATTGCAACTTTGATGAACAAACTCGAAGTGCAAGATCTTGGTGAATCAAGCCATGGTCATAAATTCACATCTGCAAAGGATGACGAAGGGAGAGAAATTGAAAACACTCCCCGACAAGAACAATCTACTTCGGTTGCTTCGTTGTCAGTCCAACAATTACAAGACATGATAACAAATACCATCCGAGCACAATATGGAGGTTCTTCTACAAGTTCTCTCACATATTCAAAACCTTACACAAAGCGCATCGACAACATGAGAATGCCAAATGGGTATCATCCTCCCAAGTTCTTGCAGTTTGATGGCATAGGAAATCCTAAGCAACACATTGCTCACTTTGTAGAAACTTGCGAGAACGCAGAGACTCAAGGAGGCCTCTTTGTAAAGCAATTTGTCCGTTCACTAAAGGGGAATGCCTTTGATTGGTATACAGACATAGAGCCTGAGTCAATCGATAGCTGGGAACAACTTGAAAGGGAGTTTCTTAATCGATTCTACAGCACACGACGCATGGTAAGCATGATGGAGCTTACCAATACTAAACAGTGGAAGGATGAGCCCGTCGTTGATTATATCAATCGGTGGCGTTCTTTGAGTTTAGATTGCAAAGATAGACTTACTGAAATATCTGCTATAGAGATGTTCATCCAAGGCATGCATTGGGGACTTCTTTACATCCTTCAAGGGATAAAACCCCGAACATTTGAAGAGTTAGCAACTCGTGCCCATGACATGGAGTTGAGCATTGCTAGCCACGGAAGTACAAACCCTTCCATACCTGAGGAAAACAAAAAGGAAGTAAGGAGGAATGATAGGAATGCAAAAGTCAGCCTTAAAGACCTAATGGTTGTTAGCACTGCCGAAATCAAGGTTCCAAGAAGAGGAGCAAAGGCAAATGAAGAACAGCTTGAAGGGTGGCAAAAGAATGAAGTGTGTCACCCGACCTTTAAGGAACGTGAGCAAAAAGTATATCCGTTCCCCGATGAAGATGTGCCAAACATCTTAGAACAAATATTGCAATTGAAGCTAATTGAATTGCCAGAATGCAGGCGACCAGAAGACATGGGGAAAGTTGATGACCCTAACTACTGCAAATATCATCGCATCATTGGCCACCCAATCCAAAAATGCTTCGTCTTCAAAGAACAAATCCTGAAGCTTGCTAAAGAAAACAAGATTGATCTAAACTTTGATAAAGTTATTGGGTCAAACCATGTGACCGTTGCTTGTGATGTACTTCCAACTCTCAGGCAGGGAGCAAACACCATTGGAGCTCACAAGTTGATCGACAATGATGATGGCATAAGGATCGACCCCATCAATGGGAAGTTCCTTAAACACTTCTACACTTGAAAATCGAGGATTGCTCCTCGGTAAGAACTTAAACTACCCACCATAACGCTGTAAGGGTACATGATGTCTTCCCATTACCTTTGAAAGCGTACAAATAAAGAAAAATGAATCCCACTCTATGTTACCATTTGCGAGTGTGGCGTAGTGGTTGGATGCCTATGTCGCCCTTGAGGCCAAGGTCTCGGGTTCGATTAGTGTTGATACCCACTATGCGCAATTGGTACCCATAAAATATTGTGGGGCGTAGGGCGAGGATTACACACGTGAGCCCTCCCTTTTTGCCAAAGAAAACAAGATTGATCTAGACTTCAATAAAGTTGTCGGGTCAAACCATGTGACCGTTGCTTATGATGTACTTCCAACTCTCAAGCAGGGGGCAAACACTAACCAAGCTCACAAGTTGATCAACAATAACGATGTAAGGATCGGCCCCATCAATGGGAAGTTCCTCAAATGCTTCTATGCTTGAAAGTGTACCAATAAGGAGAAATTAATCCCACTCCATGTCAACAATTGCGAGTGTGGCGTAGCGGTTGGACGCTCGTGTCACCCTTGAGGCCATCTCGGGTTCGATCAGTGGTGATACCCACTATTACACACTGCGCCCTTTTTTTTTTTTTTTTTTTTTTTTTTTGCAAAAAAAAAAAAAAAAAAACACATAAGAAAAACAAACAAAAAAAAATTAAAAAAAAAAAAACAAAAATCTTTTGAACTACGTGATGACTTGATCCCTCTCCGGGGTACGTAGGTAGCTTAGTACTTGTTACTAAGTCCAGTCACATGAAAAGAAGAAGGATGACCAGTCTAACTTGAAGAGTTTTCCAACAGTCATCAATGTGCTTTGAAGGTCCTTTCGGTTGGCAAGGCATTTCTCAAATAGGATGATCAAAGATCGACGCAGTAGAAAATGAAGACTGAAATGAAGTCTTCATGGCATTGCTCATTTTCTGTGGCCATCCTCCTACATCTCTGAGGTATACTTTGCATCATTTATCTCCTGGGGGCATCTCCTTGTACCTTCCATCTCTAGACTGCATCGTCTCTCTTCTAGGTTGTGCCACTTCATAGCTCTGAAATTAGAACCACATCATCTCCCTTCTGAGTGATGTTATTTCACATCATGTCTCTGAAATCTGAATGACGTCAATCTCTTCCGGAATGATGGTAGATTATATATCTAAAGTCGGTGTGGCATCATCTCCCTTCTGAGTGGTGCAGCTTCATATCATGTCTCCAAAAGTTGGACAATGTCACCTTCCTCCGGCATCTGAAGTTGGTGTTGCATCTTCTCTCCTCCAAGGGCATGTCCATGCAATGTCAAAGTCTTGGCGGCATTCTTCTTGAAACTTCAAAGTCTTGGCATCTCCTTGCATCTTCAAAGTCTTAATGAGAGCTTTTTGTAATGTCAAAGTCTTGGCATCTCCTTGCATTTTCAACATCTTGTTGGCATTTCTGAAATCTTGATGTCTGGCTACAGTGCTATACGCCCTTGATGTCCGAGGGATATTGCCTCTGAAAATTGCTTTATATGAATGTTGGCACGAATGAAGTGTTGACGTTGCTTCATGACAAAGTTGAATGTTGGCACGACTTCAATACAAGGACAGATGCTGGCACAGCTTCGTGGTAAAAACTCTTGATACGACTACGTTACAAAGACTCTTGAAATGGCTGCATTGAAAAGACAAGTGTTGGTGTAGTTTAATTACCAAGAAAAGCATTCTGCAAAACAAAAACAAGCAATAAAAAAACTTGTCAGGGAAAAGATCCCATAGCACGTAAAAATAAAAAAAAAAAAAAAAAAAAAATTCTTGAAAGCATGAGGAAAAAGCTGAAGATTGAGCATGTATCTCAGTGATGAAGGAAGGCAATAGCATGCCTTTATATAGAAAATTTCTGAGACAACAAACAAGAAAAAATGAAGAAAGTCAGCAAACCATTAGTGGTTCCACCAACCGGCCAATGAAAAAATGCTGCCACCAAAATGTTCAAAGTCAGACATTACAGCTCTATTACACTCAAAATCAAAGAAGGCTGCACCTAATTTTGAAATAAACGAGGATATTCAGTCATGAAGATAGAAGCTGATGGCTCATCACCAACCTCATGACCTCCAAGTCCAAACTCAGCTCCTACCCTGTCAGAACGGCCACTGCAAAGGAAGACCAGAAGGCCATAAGTCCAACAATGACCCGCGGCTTTCACATTCGTATTTGTACAAATCCAGACTTCATTTAAAGGAAATGGCAATACCGCTCGATCCAGCGGCCCTCGAAGTGCAAAACCCAGAAAGATCATCCTCCAATAAGTTTCCACGCGCCCCCATGCGCGGCCACGAGCTCAAGAGGATCCGTGGCTTAATCCTCCACTTTTGCTCAAATCGGGCCACCATTTCAAAAAACAGAAACTTCCACTAGATCCAGCGTGCCCCGATCTACAAAACCCCTAAATTACAGGCCCAAAAGATGACCCACGCGCCTCAACGCGCCACCAAAAGGTCCGGTGATCGCCAGCGTCATTTCACGCGCTCACACGCGCCGACGCAGCTGAGCCACACATTCAACGCGCTGACACGCGACACACGCGCTGACACGTGCGCCTCTGGCTTATGACGTCATGGATGACATCATGAACCAGGTTGACCCAGACCGACCCGCAAATTTGACCCGGATCCAATCCGCCTGAAAAAAAAAAAAAAAAAAAAAAAAAAAAAAAAAAAAAAAAAAAAAAAAAAAAAAAGTGAGAAAATACCTTGACCAAAAAATCAAAGATTTCAAAATGGACCTGTCCCGCTCAATTTTTCGAGTATATTCCGATTTTGGGACCCATTTCTTCATTCGAGGCTCGAAAATTGTGCAAATGTCAAATTTCCAAAAAAGTTGACTTTTGTGCAAATGTTGACCAAACGTCAAAATTTTTAAGATGGACCTACCTTACTCAATTTTTCATGTACATTCCGATTTTGGAGTCCGTTTCATCATTTGAGACTCGAAAATTACACAAATGGCTCAAATTCCAAGACAGTTGACTTTTATGTTGAAATCAACCTAAAGTCAAAATTTTCAAACCACACTTGCCTTGCTCAACTTTTCGTGTACATTCCAAATTTGGGGTCTATTTCGTCATTTGAGAATCCAAAATTGCTCAAATGGTGTGATTCTACAATTGTTGGCTTTGAAGCGAACTTTGACCAAGAATCAAGACGTTCGAGCAAAGCTTGTCCTATTCGGACTCTCACAAAGATTCTGATTTTGAAATCCACTTATTTGTTTTGGACTTGGTAGTCACCGGACAAACCCACATCTTTGAAGTACTGAAGGTGTCCAAAATTTAAGCTCCTGAGGTCAAAAATTTGAGACTCATCCATTTAATTGGATCCCCTCAGGGTTATTCTCCAGACTTCATCAAGACTGCTCTTTCAAAGTACAAATAAACTCTCACAAGTGTGTTGGAACTTGAAATTACACTGGGTCATTAGTTCAACCTGCTGTTCTCGTTCGGTGCCTACCATTCCTACCTACCGTTCCTACCTACCATTTCCACCTACCATTCCCACCTATCATTCCCACCTAACATTCTCACCAAAAATTCTCAACTACCTATCTACCATTCTTCATTTCTCTACTATAAATGGGAGGGCCGGGTTCACCAAGCACTCATCATCCGAAATTAAAAAAAAAAAAAAAAAAAAAAAAAAAAAAAAAAAAAAACACTGAATCATGAAATGAAGATTTGCTTCTTTTAGATTTTCAAGTCCTCCTTTTGATGGCCATTTCTCACTATGACCTCATCATTCTCAACACCTAGCAACCGATATTGCTTCATAATCGGTTCGAGATCAAACCTCTCATGGTTCGGTCGAAACCTTCTTTACAATATCATTGTAGTTTTGAGATCCAAACAAACTTTGTTTCTCCACTTAACGACTACATTTGCCCATAAAATTTCTCATAACATAGCCTGTATCATTGTTCCTTGTAGTCTCAGATCTATCTAATCAGAAGATCTAAGGCCAACTGAATCTCTCGTACCCTAGCTCAAGGAGCTTCCTAACTGCTTTGGGAACTCCATAGTCCTTTTCAAGTTGTTTGGTCTTACAGCAAAGGTAAAGGTTCGGAACAAACAACAACTTGTTTGGTTTCCAGACCAGGATCACAAGTTGGCTCCATCTTTCATTTTTCTGTGCTTTTCCAACAAGTGGTAGTAGGTGAAGATGGTAAAAAAGTGTTGGGGTATCCTACAAATTGTTTTCCATCAACACTTAAAACAACCTCCAAGGCGCCAGCTTATCAGAATTCAGCCTTTGGTGCCGGTAAATGGTCATCAAAGCCTTATTCCATGTCCCCACTACTAAGGGACCCAAAGTTCATCATTGTTGGTACCTCAAAACTCATTTTCTGGAATTACTCCAACTTAAAATCAACTTGAAGAATTTCAGAAGGTATTCTTTTGAAATTACTTCAACTTAACGTCAGTCGGCATGGTCCCATTACACAGGCACATTCAATTACTTGCCGTCGGATCTCATTCAGCATGCAGTCAGTCACATATCTAAAGTTGTACTTCCCATAAACATCTACACCAGAAGCTCCCCAACATACAGGGCCAGCACCGTGGTGGCGTATGTTTCACCCATTCACTTTGCTTCATCCCCGTCTTCTTCACCACCAACATCAGCATCCCCAAAGTCTATAAGCTTTTGAAATCACCTCAACTTAACCTGAGTGAAATAATGACACATGCACATTCAACCATTTTCACATATGACCTCATTGTAATCCAAAGCATGATCTTCTGAAATAACTTCACCCGAAGTTCTTAAGAACACGAGGCTAGCCCCATGACTTTGCATGCTGTACCCAGCCAACATCCTTGCCTCATCCCCATCTTCAACATCTTGTGATCGCCGCCAACGATCCAAAATACTCCTTTGAAATTACTTCAACTTAATATCTGCTGAGAAGGCTCCATCACGCGAGTACATTCAAATACTTGCAGACCCCTTTTCGGTCTCATCAAAGCCTTTCATATGGGTGGGTCTACTCTTCGGAAATTATCTCATCCTTCTGAAAGCTCCACCACCTTCAACAGCTCCACCACCTTCAACAGCTCCAGTACCTTGAACAGCTCCACCACCTTCAACTACTTCACTTAAAGAGTCAAGTACCAAAAATCCATTTTTTCGAAACTCATTCCCACACCACACTCCGAGACTGTGTGCGTGAACGAGTCTCAAGGGGGCATTTGTAGAGAGGGAAAATTCTCGACCTATCACAAGCTGACACGTTACATTATCAAGTCTACAAAATACAGCCAATTACAAAGCAACATGTATTGCTGCTAGGTTTTGCTATCACTATTCAAAAGCCAATAGAAATTTGCCAAGTGTCATGCAAGAACCAATCACGCATCAGCGCACGTGTAAGCGATGACTCAAGCAGCTTCACACGTATAAGCGATGACTCAAGCAATCCAGCACGTGTAAGCGATGACACAAGCGAACCAATCAGGCTATGACATGTGTCACCAATCAAGTTCCGCCACGTGTCGCTCACCCACCCCAAAACTCCTATAAATAGAAGCCTTCCTGAGACATTTAGGAGGACCAGGATTCAGAAGTGAAAAAACTCTGCTGGAATCAAGCCCCGAAGCCTCCAGGAACTTCAAGAACTTCAACCCCAAAATCAAAGAACATTCGAAGCAGAATCATCCAAATCATCTGCCTAGATCCTAAAGTTTGCGGGAATCAAGCTCAAAGGTCCGAAAACATCAACAAATCACAAATCAGTGAAGCTCTACAGATTCAAGCCTCTAAAGCCCCGAAGAACTTCCACTACAAATCTTCAAATACAAAGAACATTCGAAGCAGAATCATCCAAACTATCTGCCTAGATCTCAAAGTTCACTGGAATCAAGCTCAAAAGCCTCCAGAAACCTCAAAAAACCGCAAATCAATGAAGCTCTACGGATTCAAGCCTCTAAAGCCCCGGAGAACTTCCACAATAAACTTTCGAAGATGAAGAACACACGAAGAACACGAAGAACACACGAAGAACACAAAGAACACGAAGAACAAAGAATTTCTAATAAGCTCATAGCCAGAGATTCATTGTAATTTTTTTTCAAAGATCTTCGATCCATTCCTTAACCAAATTGAAGGAAATCTTATGTTCAAGTCAAAATCACATTACCATAAATCCAATCAACAAGTCTTTTAAGGAGATCGAATCGGAGGATAACTTTTTTGTAATCACAGAGAATTGTACCACACAATCATCAATACAAATTTGCATTTGTGAAACTATTTTCACTTGTTCGACTCATTTCGAAACGAGAAATTTAGTCGCTTACACTAAATTCTCCAACAGTAGGGTGAAATTACACTTAAAGTCCAGCAGTCAATTATTAAATAGATTTAAGAAAGTGTTCACTTCTGGGAGTCCTTGTGTGTCTTGGTTAGGGGGATCTATTGTACTTTCAGCTATCATTACATCAATATGAGAGAAGAATTTCATTGTTACAAATACATTATATCCTTCAATAGTGAAACAAAAAGTAAAAATTAAAGGTTCCATGGTGAGAAGAAAGGGTTAATTGGCATGGTGTGAAGGGAGAGAGAGATTGTAGCTAAGTGCAGGAATTATTGAACTAAGATTCTTAGGAAATATATATGTGGGACATGAATGGGGTAGTGTAGGCTATTTTGAGTGAGTGGGTATTTAAACTTGTGGTAATGTGATGGAGTTAATGCTGAAGCTAAGTCTTTAATGGGTAAAGGGTTGTTTTTGATAGATTAGGAAGCATTTATGGGCTTGGAATATGTAAGAAAAGAAAAGGAATATCTGAGGCTAAGTGAGTGTGGGCTAAAGGGAATGATTTATGAGCTTGGGGAGAGTTAAACCACAAGCAAAATGACAAGAATAACAGAAATTTCAGAGGGGTTAGTGTGTGTTTTGTGGGTTAGTGTGCTTATCCTTTTATAGTAGTGTTTAGGGAGGTATTAATTAGCAAAAGTCCTAAATGTAGGACTGATCAGGAGGCAGAATGGTAGGCTTGATTATCCTAGGATTTGGCTATGATTGGTGGATTCTCTTTTAGGCTGCCTTGCCTCTTTAGGTAATGTCACACATGGGTAAAATCAGCATAATCTTACATTAAATGCTTCGATCTCTGAGGTTATATTCAGCCAATGAAGTTAAGACAAGCATTAAGGAATGATGCTAGTGCCGCAACTAAGATTTGGACCTTATGAAGTAGGATTTCAACACCCCAAGCTAGGTGTCAATGTTTAAGCCCACTTTAGAGGGTTTTGTTGGAGAACCCTTCATGCCCTCCAAACCACATGTTCCCAAATTTTCCCCTTTAGGATTCATGGGCTTGGCACATGAACCATTTCTTGAATTTTTTTAACATTCATAGCATTGATTTGTTGAGATTTGGGTAACTTGGTTACAGCTCTCTTTCCGCTGGAGATGAAGTTCCATCACCCATTAGACTTCAGTCGCTATTACAACCTTTGGGCACTATTCACGTCAAGTAGAGGGTGATAGAAAGTTGATGGGACAACCCCTAATTCATCCTCAAAGACTTGGTTCTCTTGTAGAGGCCTCCAACTGGACCTTGATCAAGGATGAACCAATCTAATTATCTATTTTTAGTCATCTGCCTTTGCTAGAGTTCTTTGGATCGGGTTTGCTCACGTGGGCTGGACACTTTGGGTTGGGCTGTGTTCATCCCCTTTCTTACTTGAGCTTGTTCTCTTTTTTATAGCATATCCAGACCTACAAAATAGACATTAATGACACATGTTGCCATGGGTTTTCATCCCTCATGGACTCTTATTATTAGTAAATATTTTGGGTTTTTGATAGATATTTGTAGTGAGACTTTGGACAATGAGTTGTAACATTTAAAATAACATCATAAGCTTAATTATTTCAAAATGATTTTGTAAATAACACTTACTATTTTTTGAAATGATGAATTTCATATCATAAATAATGTTTATGGTTCCCGATAATCACGTCATAATTTAAATGGTGAGCTTGTAGGATGAATGGTTACCATGAGTTTTGAAAATAAATATTATGAATGTTGTGATATAAATAGTGACCATGGGTTCTATATAAATTCCATGGGTTTATAATGTGGTATGAGATAAATATCATAGTTTTAAGATAAATAACTTTCCATGAGCTCTTAAGATGATTGTCATAGATTATACTAATGTTTAAGAAATTGAAACATTGTTCATCATTGGATTTTTAAGTGAATTAATTATGACATGGTATTTTTTGCCAAGTGTTAATAATCTTAGGCTAGCTTTTGATAAAATAATGCCAATGTAAATTGAGTTTTTGATATTGTAAGTGAGAACTGGGCTTTTTAATGTTACCGGTGAGAACTGGACTTTTTTGATATTGCCAGTGAGAATTGGGCCCTTTTTTTTTTTTTTTCCTGATTGCCAGTGAAAATTGAGCTTTTTTCTGATATTGCCAGTGAGAACTGGGTTTTTTGATAAATAATTTGCCATGAGATTGAATCATGAGCTTTGATCATGTATTTGAATTCCATTGATAAAATTGTTTTATCATGTATTTGAATAATGGACTTTTCAAATATTGCTAAGTATAAAAATTCTTGGGTTTTAGAAAAGAATGGGATTTTATGCTCAATAAAATAAATAATTTGAGATTAGGCTTTATAAAAAATATTAGGTCTTATAGTGTTTTATATTTGTAGCCCAATTTTGTAATAGAATGAAGAATGGTTGTGGGCGTGCATAATAATAGTAAAAAATATTTAGGAAAGTCTAATAATTTGTCGGTGATGTCTGAAAATAAATAAGTGTTATTTAAATAATATTAATTGTAAAAAAATGTACCCTAACCATTGTTGTTTAAACAAAGATAATATACGGACCCTTAATATGGATTAACCCAGATCTCACATATGCAGACCAATTTGGTTGTCTGGCAAATTAGTTCCAACCTTCTTAATTATCAGAATAAATTTGAACCTTTTCGCTTTGGAGTATTCCAAGCACTGTGCGTTTGAGTTGATCTTTTGTAATTCTCTTTATTATAATAATAAATATAGATTCACTCTCGTTGGCCATCTTCAAATCCTCATTGTAAAAGCTTGTTGACTTTTCTGACCAAAATGGCCACATACCAAATTTTTTGGAAATTTTTAGCAAAAAAACACTATTTCGGAAATAAATGGCAAACTACCACTTTTTCCAGAACTCGAGTTTCAGAAACTCGAGTTCCTCATCAGTTCTGCCACCGTGGCACTGTTGAGTTGGATTTGTGTGATTAAAAAAAATTATGTGGTACTCGAGCTTGGTAAACTCGAGTACCATTTACACAATACTCGAGTATACCAAGGTCGAGTACCTTTTATAAATAAAATGCAAAAAAAAAAAAAAAAAATTACACAAATACTCGAGTTTGGTAAACTCGAGTACTGTGTAATTTTTTTTTTTTTTTTTTTTTTTTGTTTGGGGATAAAAAACAAATAAACATAAAGATAAAAATAAGTAGCCTTTTTTATGTTTTTATTTATTTAAATAGAAGCATTGTAAAATATAGAGATTTTAATTTCGAAATATGAATTTAATTTCTACACTAATTAAAATTGTTCATTGTTTTCTCATAAAAATTGTTCACTGTTTTCTGTATAAACAATTTCTATGATTTTGCATAAAATTATTTTCTGTTCAGCATTATTTAAGAAATTCTTCGCTCTCTTTTATGCATAAATTATTTTTTGTTCACTAGCTATTTAAAAAATTGTTCACTGTTTTCTCATAAAACACTTAGTGAAATCGTGTTTTCTAAATTTAAACGCCAAATTTGAATGCTTTTTCATGTTTGAATTTCACAATAATCGAATATATTTTTCTGAATTGATAAAATCCGTTTCTACATTAATAAAATTTTTCCTCTGCACATCATATTTACTGTATATTCAAATTTGCTTACTGCATTCATAAAATCAATTTTCTGCATTAAGTAAAACTGTTCACTATTTTCTCATAAAAATTGTTCACTGTTTTCTGCACAAACTATTTCTAGCGTTCCGCATAAAATTATTTTTTGTTCAGCATTATTTAAAAAATTGTTCACTCTCTTTTCTGCGTAAATTATTCTCTGTTCACTGTTTAAAAAATTGTTCGCTGTTTTCTCATAAAACACCTAGTGAAATCGTGTTTTCTAAATTTAAAAGCCAAATCTGAATGTTTTTTCATGTTTGAATTTCACAATAATCGAATTTGTTTTTCTACATGAATAAAATATGTTTGTATGTTAAAAAAATTTGCTCTCTACACATCATGTTTATTGTATATTTGAAGTTGCTTACTGCATTCATAAAATCTATTTTTTGCATTAAGTAAAATTGTTCACTGTTTTCTCATAAAAATTGCTCACTGTTTTCTGCATAAACTGTTTTTAGAATTGGTGCAATGATTGTTGAAAACAGTGAACAATTTAAAACTAGGTACTAATGTACTAATCATCTTGATTTGATGAAATTTTCAAAATTTTTGAACGTACAAAATTGTGAAATCTTAATGGAAAATCAAAATTGTTGAACGTACCAAATCGTGAAAATTCAATGGAAAGTTGTGTACATTAGATGTACAAATATTCTCGACTTGTTAAGAAATTTGATTTCGTTGAAAGTACAAAATCGTGAAAATTCAAGAGAAAATTGTGTACATTAGATGTACAGATCATTCGAATTTGTAAAAAACAAAATTTAGATGTACAGATTGTTCAAATTTGTTGATTGTATAAAATCTTGAAAGTACAAAATAAAATTGTGTAAATTAGATGTACAGATAGTCTGAATTTGTTGAAAAGTTTGAATTCGTTAAATGTACAAAATTGTGAAAATTAAATGGAAAACTATGTACTAATGTACTGACCATCCGAATTTGTTGAAAAATTCGAAATCTATTTTACACAATTTTATTCTGTACTTTCAAGATTTTATACAATCAACAAATTCGAATGATCTGCACCATCTAAATTTTGTTTTTTACAAATTCGAACGATCTGTACATCTAATGTACACAATTTTCTCTTGAATTTTCATGATTTTGTACTTTCAACGAAATCAAATTTCTCAACAAGTCCAGAATATTTGTACATCTAATGTACACAATTTTCCATTGAATTTTCACGATTTGGTACGTTCAACAATTTCAATTTTCCTTTAAGATTTCATGATTTTGTACGTTCAAAAATTTTGAAATTTTCATCAAATCAGGATGATTAGTACATTAGTACCTAGTTTTAAATTGTTCACTGTTTTCAAAAATAATTGCGCCAATGCTAAAAACAATTTATGCAGAAAATAGTGAAATTTTTTTATGAGAAAACAGTGAATAGTTTTACTTAATGCAAAAAACAGATTTTATGAATGCAGTAAGAAACTTCGAATATACAGTAAACATGATGTGTAGAGAGCAAATTTTATTAACGCAGAAACAGATTTTATCCATGTAGAAAAACAAATTCGATTATTGTGAAATTCAAACATGAAAAAGCATTCAGATTTGGTTTTTAAATTTAGAAAACACAATTTCACTAGGTGTTTTATGAGAAAACAGCGAACAATTTTTTAAACAGTGAACAGAGAATAATTTATGTAGAAAAGAGAGTGAACAATTTTTAAAATAATGCTGAACAAAAAATAATTTTATGCGGAATGCTAGAAATAGTTTATGCAGAAAACAGTGAACAGTTTTACTTAATGCAGAAAACTGATTTTATGAATGCAGTAAGCAGATTTGAATATACAGTAAATATAATGTGCAGAGGGAAAATTTTATTAATGTAGAAACATATTTTATCAATTCAGAAAAATATATTCGATTATTGTGAAATTCAAACATGAAAAAGCATTCAGATTTGACGTTTAAATTTAGAAAACACGATTTCACTAGGTGTTTTATGAGAAAACAGTGAACAATTTTTTAAATAGTGAACAAAAAATAATTTATGCAAAAAAGAGAGCAAAGAATTTCTTAAATAATGCTAAACAGAAAATAATTTTATGCAAAATCGTAGAAATTGTTTATACAGAAAGCAGTGAACAATTTTTATGAGAAAACAATGAACAATTTTAATTAATGTAGAAATTAAATTCATATTTCAAAATTAAAATCTCTATATTTTACAATGCTTCTATTTAAATAAATAAAAACATAAAAGAAGCTACTTATTTTTATCTTTATGTTTATTTGTTGTTTATCCTTAAACAAAAAAAAAAAAAAAAAAAAAAAATTTACACAGTACTCGAGTTTACAAAACTCGAGTACTGTGTAAATTATTATTATTATTATTTTTTTTTTGCATTTTATTTATAAAAGGTACTCGAGTTTGGTATACTCGAGTATTGTGTAAATGGTACTCGAGTTTACCAAGCTCGAGTACCACATAATTTTTTTAATCTCACAAATCCAACTCAGCAATGCCATGATAGCAGAACTGATGAGGAACTCGAGTTTCTGAAACTCGAGTTCTGAAAAAATTGATAGTTTATCATTTATTTCCGAAACAGTATTTTTTTGCTCAAAATTTCCAAAAAAAGTGATATAAGGCCATTTTTGCCAAACTTTTCCTTCCTTTACTATTAGCTTGACAAGACACCGAATTGAATATATGAATAATCGATCTGTATGTTGACAGGTGTGATTGTGTTTGTGATCCTGTCTCAAAGAATAAAAATTATTTTACTGTGACAGTTTGATATTGAGGGGTGCGGGCGGTAAAGAATATAGAATACCAGTTTTGTTAGTTTGACAGTTTGATAAAATGGTGTTTATCCGCTTGACCGTTGGATAAATAGTGTTTATCTGTTTTGACTGTTTGTTGGAAGTGGGGATACAACAAGGAACATGCACGACAGACTAGAGCGCAATGATTCAGGGGAAAAAAAAAAATTGCAAGGTAAACAAAAGTGTGCTAGAGTACATTATAAATTCATATAACGTCGGCATGGGCGGTGCTAGTCTCGTTCCAGGGGTGCAAATGAACAACTTGGCAAAAAAGAATATATAAAATACTTATCTTCTTTAATATTCTAAAATAAAAATTTGAACACTTTAATTTTAATTTTTTTAATCACAACTAAAATAATTTTAAATATAATCCTCTTATTACTATTTTGGCATTTTTAAACCCAAAAAAAAAAAAAAAAAAAAATCAACAACAAGCTAATAAAATCTAAAACCTTGAAAATAAAAATTAGTTATTGAATCTAAAGTGCTTTTAATTTGTTATTTGTTAAGTGGGGACTAGGGGCGTAAGACAAGTCAAGAGTGATTAAGTGAAGATAAAAGTAAATGTTAACACAACAAAAATTTTCTTAGTATCTATTTGGGAACAATTTATTTAACTTTTTTCTTAAAGTATAAAATAAGTAGGAACTCACATGAGACCCACAAATAGTAGAACAAAAGATGAAGTAATATGTTGGCTTATAATCAAGACCCAAACACACTTAATATAATTACAAAGAACAATAGTTGTCAAAGTTGAGTTGAATTGTTAAATATAAGAATTATAAAGAGTTAAAACAAACTAATAGATAGAAGAATTATGAGCAATAATAATTAAAGTTCACTTAGCAATAATAATTAATATTTTTATTGTATTTGAAAACTATGAACGATTTTCAATATTTCATCTTAACAATAATAATTAGTATGTTCATTGTATTATGAAACTATATGTCAAATAAACTAATAGTTTATATTTTATTTTCTTGCTGGTATTATGAATAAATTTGTAATAAAGAAATATTATAGACCAAAAGATTCATTTTTTATCTAAGATTTATTTTCTTATTGACCCCTTAGAAAAAAAAAATCCTAGAGTGCCCATTGAATATGGGTAATGGGTAGGTAAGGACATTCGAATCAACTCTTACAATTTTTTTTTTTTTTTTTTTTGTCTATTTTAGTATAAGATTCTACCTTTTCTATTTTACATATTTAATTATCAAAATACTTCACATCAGATTATCTATATATTTTATACTACATTTCATTAAAACATCAATTTTTCTTGTTTTTTTTAGCTATTCACTTTTTTCACTTATGATAATTATCATCCACTCTCTTTCTTTATCTTGAGATACATCTTGAGATAAAGAAAGAATAAACATAAAAAATATGAAATGAATAGTGTCAGTATAAATTTACACGATCATTGTAACAAACGTTTAAATTTACACAATTATACACAATTTAATATAAGTCATTTTTAGATAAAACTGTATAAATTCTCCGCCTATTATGATCTAACAATGTTTTTGCGCCGTGGGTGAGTAACAATAAGAAATCATGGGTCCATTCCTACAAGACTCACAACAAGGTAGCATATGCCGGAATGAAATTTGTTCTTTTTTAGCATTCCATGTAGCAGTGTACTGACTCTTCTGAGTTACATTGATTCTATTCTAACTCAGAGCATCAATTATAACAAAAAATTCTACAACAATGAAGAGAGAGGGGGTAAAAACTGAAGGTGACCTTTGATGATTCTAAGTATGAGGTGAATTACTCATGAAACTTCAACCTTCGCATATTTGCTTTTTGCAGCAAAAAAGAGGCAGGGAGAGTGTAATGAGAATTTTAAAACGCAGAGACCAGTAGTTGTATTCGGATAGAGGAAATGGAGTTGGGTGCGGTAGATGAAACTATAAATGTGTAATCAAAATAGTTCCATGTTTTTTGCATTTATAGCAAATAGTGCGGGGTAGATGAAACTATAAATGTGTAATCATTATTTTATCAAGGAAAGAGTTCCATGTTTTTTGTATTTATAGCAAATAGTGCCCTGTGATCCACCAATCAACCTATTACATGAGCTAACAGTTAAAAACTTTCAAATGGTACTACACCTTGATAAATAAAAATTTAAAAAGGCAGCCAATCAATGGTAGTATACTAGTATAGATAAATAATATATTTTTTTAAAAGGAATAATGACCCTATCATTTACTTATTTGTATATGCTTTGGTAATTAGTAATTATCTTTTGGAAATTTTGTTGATGTGTGTGGGTGTTTTTTTTTTTGGGGGCGGGGGGTAGGGATGGGGGAAGCTGGTAACCCCTAAAGCAATATGTGGAAACCGGCCGATACTAAAATATTTCATTACAATAGGCAAATTGAACCAGGTTCAAAACTATATTTATAACATTGATTTTTAGTAACTTTTATGTTAATGTGTTACGAAAAGCTAAAAACTAGTTTGTTTTTTTTTTAAAAAAGTAGCTAGATTATTTGCACATACAAAAAAAAAAAAAACAAAGAACAAAACTTTTTTTAACAATTCTAGCCCAAACACACACAATTTCTTCTAATCCATGCTTACTGTAAGGGCCTTTTTTGCGTATTGTGCGTTGGGCTAGGCTACCTCCTGCGATAATGGGCCCGAATGTTTCTGAGTAAGGGAGTTGGGGTCGGTCCAATTGTAACTCAACTTGGGCTGGTTTGTGCACAAACTATGCCTTGTCTGCCAGGAGTAGGCTTACGGCAAGCAGAACTGTTTCAGATGAGTTATGATAGGCAGATATAATAATAATAGTAAAATAGAGTATTATGACTATTTAATAAAAATGGCCAAGTAATCCCTACTTATGAAACATGATTACAGTCGTGATAATGTCATTTACAGAGAAAGTAAAGGAGAAAGAAAATAATATGAACTAATCAAGAACGGGCATAGAATCAAGTTTTAAGTTTGGTCCGTCGAAGCAAAACCAAAGAGGGGAGAACGCCTCCTCTCAATGCAAATAATCTCTCAGGAAAAGATCCTGCCGTGGGAATTAATGGTTTTGAGGGAGTCGGATCTGAATGGTTATTGCCCAAAAGGAATCCTTGTTACATTTTGGAAGAGAGCAGAATTTGAAGGGGGAGAGAGGGAAATCGACCTACTGGTGCATGCCTATCATCTCTCTTTTTTCCTTTGTTTTCTCTCTTATCTTTTTTCCTTTTCTTTCTCTTGTTTTCTTTTACTCTGTTTTCTTTTTACTCCGTAAAATACACTCTATTTTTCCATGTTCAATTCAGGGCATGGCAAGGGCCCTTTTATAGTGCCTGCCGTGGCCAATGTTTTACCACTTTGCCCCTTAACCGCCTTTGTCTGGTCTGGGCATACTTACCGACCACCATAGGGTTCGTCTGTGTGTCTCACCCTTGCCAGGCAAAGGCAGGTTTGTTTCATTCGTCAATCCACCGTAGTACTCTTATCTGCCACGACATAAATGCTTTCTCTCTCTTTCCCTCAAGGCATGCACCTAACGGTTCCCCCCTCAATCTTGTCTCTTTTCAGTGGTCTGTCGTCTCAGCAAGACGTACCTCCCAAAATGGCTTGGGCAGGAGCCGCAAAATAGGTCTTTTTCCCTTTCCCCACCACCAAACCATACCTCCTTTACCTCCTACCTCTGGCCCATGGCCCTACCACATCCCATATTGGCTGGGTACAGGCTGGTGGTGCCTGGGCCTTGCGCGTGCTTTCCTTTCAGATATGTCCAAAATTCTGCCTGCTACTCATGCGTTTGCCGTGATCTGGAGACTCTCCGTTCGTGTTTTCTAACCTTTTATGTGGGCTTTTCTTTGGTTTCCCGCTCCATTCAAGAGCTGGACTTTGTCTGATGATGGGCCTTACATTTCTTTGGTCCACTCTTGATTTTCTTTATTTCTTGTAATGTTGTACTGTTATTCCTGCCGTAATAACTTAATCCTGCTGGGTCTCTTTTGGACCAGCCGTTTATTCCTTCTCTCAGTGGCTTGCCATGGCCACTGTTTTGCTTTTACTTATGGGCTCCTATGTCCCTTTGGGCATCCACGGCTCGTTTGCTTTCTTTGGGCTTCCTCGGCCCATTTGCTAATTCCACACTCCCATGGGCTTTTTACTAACTTTATTGGACTTCCCTAACCCAATAACCTTATTCTCATCCTTGGGGTTCATGGGCCTGCCATAAAGCCCTTACTCTTTTAGTTTGCATTGCCTTGGGCTTACAACGACCCTTTCTCGCTTTTCTACCTCATACACTGGCCATAGGATGCCATTTCTTTCTTTCCGGGCTTCTTTGAGCCCACTTGCCTCTTCAAGACCCATTTGTTTATTTGTTGGGCCTGTGATCCATTATTCCTGCCGCTTGGGTCTAATGGTTTTTTGCTATCTATTTTGTCAATTCCTTGTTGCCCTTATTATTGGGCTTTTTTTCTGTCTACCTGGGTTCTCACAAATGGCCCTCAACACTTACATCTTTTTGAACTCTAGTGTCCCTATTGAAAATACCAGAAGGTATCAATTAGTTAAGTTACAAGACTTTTAACTTCATTGTAAAAAAGTTAGTATTGTACTTTTACTTGCGATTCCTATGAAAATAGTCCATGTTCTCATGGTTCTGGCATGGTCATTAAACACAAGGTCAAAATTGAATTGCACTTCAGAAAATGAGCATAAAGAAATGCAACTTAGGAAATGGAAATTAATGTGGTACTCTAAACTAATAAAAATAATCTACCTAATACACAAAATTAATATTTTTATATGAATTTAGGGTGTGTTTGGTTGAGTTGAAAACAAAGTGAATAGAAAATGGAGGAGAGAAAATAAATAATGTGTGTTTAGTTAGGAGGGAAAAGAGAGGATAAAAATAATGGAGCCCGACAATTTTTTTTTTTTTCTCTTAGTCCACCAAAATTAAATCACCCCAATTCCAAATGAATACACAAGTGAAAATGCCCTGCAATAGTTGTCTAGGCTAACTGTCCTTTTATACTCTGCTTCTTTTGTCTTTTTTTTTTTTTTTAATAAATATTTTTTTTGTCTTTTTATATATTCATTCGATTTCTTTCTTTCATTTGTGCTTATCTTCATTTTTTTTCTTTTCCTTTTTCTTTTGTGCCTATCCTCTCTTCGGTTTATTTTTTCTTTTCTTTTATTTTGTGCTTGTCCTTTCTTTTCTCAAACAGTTAGCTAGTTTTTTTTTTTTTTTTTTTTTTTTGGACAAATAAATTTTGGGTTCTTGAACTTCCTGTCTTTTTTTATTAAAAAAAAAAAATGTATAAATGAAGTACCATTCATACACAATTTTTTAATAAAAAAATGTGCTACCTTTTGTTTTATTTAATAGAGACATAACTCTCTACTTATAGCAGAGGCGGAGCCACAGGGGGGCGAGGGGGGGCACCTGCCTCCCTGACTCCTCCTAAAATTTCCTTGCATATGTAGTCTAAAGTAATTACTTACTGACATGGAGGAAAAAAAAAAAAATGAAAAAAATGACTTCTACTTGGTTGAAAGTGACTCTCTCACACAAGAAAAAGAAAAGAAAAAAAAGTTCTCAAACGCAAAACCATGTAAACTTTTCACCAATTTCACTATTTTTACAAGTAGCTTTTGTCCTGTCCTATGTGTTGCACCTATTTCATTATTTTTTACTTTTTATTTTATATCATTATTTACACTATTTTCACTATTTATGATACTTTTCACAACATTTTATCCTTGAATGATACTAGAGATACTACAAATTTTACTACTTACATCTTACAAATTGGCATGTCACCAATCCACAAAAAATAATTTCAAATATTTATTTATTATATTTTTTAAGTAACAGTAATCACATTTTTACTCCATCAGTTTGTAAATTTTTTAGTAGCTATGAATTGGTTATTTTTGTTTATCTATTTTAATAATATGAAATATATTCATATTTGCTTACAATTGTTTATTTATTTTGTTATTATTTGATTAATATTTTTAGATTAATTTCACTTTTAATATTGTCATTTAATTTTGCCCCCTCTAGACTAAAATCTTGACTCCGTCACTAATTTATACCAATTTCATTCTCTATCATCTCATTTTTCTTCTTAACCAAACAAATAAGTTTTTCATCTTTCCACTTTCTCATCCTTCCAACCAAGCACATATAATAGAAAACTAAATATTTTCCATCCTCTCATTTTTCTATCCCTTCCCCTTTTTTCTATGATTTTAATTTTCCACGATTCCAACCAAATGGACGCTACTCGGAGTAAATATTTTCCCACAATAGAGCTTTTATCAACTACGTACTAGGAAAATACATTAAATTTTGTCAAATAGAGTAAGATATTAACACTATAACCATAATCAATACCGCACACACTTGGTATAATGGTCGTTTCACAAATATAAAGTTCTTGTGAGGTTGTGAGGTGAGAGGCAAGAGTCGAAATTTAAGTTTTTAATTCAAACACTAAAATTTTAACAATTTTTTTCCATTAATTTGAAATGAAACAGGATGAATTGCTGAATTGGTACCTCATGAGCACCACTCTAATGTGTGACACTGTGAGCCATGCCTACTTTGTTATATTTGTATTTGATATATGTGAATTAGCATATTATCCTCCATGCACTGTTTGAGCAAGTAAAGAGCTTTTTGATGGGGCCATGCTTTCTCGGCATGTAATTTCTCACAAATCATTTCCTTCTAGTATGACTTCATGCACGACCACCATAGTTCATAGTTGAAATTGTTGAGATTTTTTCAGAATGCATGTGAAACTTGAGTTGATGGCATTTTCTCCTTTCATTAGATCCTCCGGAAGAAACCCGTACCAATTGATGAGATTTTTCTCCACAAAAATTTTGTCAAAATAATAAATTTGACAATCAAGAAAAGTATTTTATCAAATACTCTATAATAAATCTCATCATGCTCAAGTATAATACAAAAAAAGAGTTTCTCATAAAAAAAATCTTTATTGATGCTAAAAATATGACATATACTTTACTATACACGTCATTTGTCACCATTTGACTCTTGCTTTATATTCACTTACACTGCATTTGCCTACTCTTACATGCAAAATGTTTAAGTGTCCATTTGAGAACAATTTATTTAGTTTTTTTTTACTAAAAATGTTATAAATAAAAGCTATAAACTAAATAAAATAAATTTATTATCTTCTTCCTGAAATTGCTGTAAAAAAAAAAAAAAAAAAAGAAAGAAAGAAAGAGGATAAAATGGACCTACAATAAACAAAAAAAAAAAAAAAAAAAAAATGTAAGCAAAAATCTTGAGGATAAGATCTGCAAAGTAGTGATTTCTGACAAAAACAAGCTAAGGACCCACAGTAGTGGTAAAAGTAAGCCAACTAAAAGTCATTACCAAACGAAAGCTTAAAAGGAGTCAGGTAACATGCAGGCAACAAATATAACACGTGAGTTAATTAGATGCGAAGATGGTTAGATTCTGTTCGTACCTTGTATGATCGTCATGTTAACTCCTTTTTGGAGTTTGGTTAGTTGTTAATGTTATCCTCCTTTCTACCCCCCCCAAAAAAAAAAAAAAAAAAAACGTGCATGGTACTAGCTGACATATACGGTGTAATGTTAACCTTTTCTTTTCTTTTTTTATTTTGAAAGGTTAACCTTTTCCATTTTGGTTCACTATGAAATGAAACGGTTTTAGAGGGAAATTTTGGTTTTAGAGTGTTTGTTGGAGATGCACCAAAGTCCTCGATCAAATTTCCGATACTGTTTCATCATGTCAAATCTATAAATAGCCCAGAACTATAGATCCCTAAGCATCAAATTCCTCTCTCTCTCTCTCTCTCTCTCTCTCTCTCACAACATGGCATTTAACCTTGCATTGCCAATGAGGCCATTGATGGCTGGTTTGGGTTCTTTGAAGAAATCAGAAACTACCATTTTTGGAGCAAGTCGGAGAGTCCCATCTCTGAGAAATGAGAACAAGAGTTTGAGGCTTACAATTAGATGTTGGAAAGGTTCCGTTCCACCAGCTTCAGTTACTGATACAACTACCAGCACAGACCCAATCGCGGATGCAATAGCTGCAGCCAGCAAAATAACAAGAAAAGACTTCCCTACTGAGTTCAAGTTTGGTTGCTCCACTTCTGCTTTTCAGGTCTCTCTCTCTCCTATAAACACACATACATTCATTTATATTGAATATGTGTTTTGCATATATAACTGACATGTAATGAAATGGTACAGACAGAAGGAAAAGGTGATGAAGGAGGGAGAGGACCAGCGACCTGGGATAGTTATATCCAAGATGATGATGGAATCACAGACTATGCAGTTGATTCATACAATCGTTACAAAGTATATATGAATATTGCTACATAGTTCTCAATAAATGATATAAAACCAATTCTACAAAAGTTTTTTTTTATTTTTTTTTTACGGTATTTCTACACGGGATGGAAGTACAGAAAGCAATATATAGAGCACACAACTCACGTGCACATACAGTACACAACTCATGTGCATATATAGTTCAAAAGTTTGACCTCATTTCTAGGATGTTGTGGGGTACTTTGGTAACATTGTTCATCACTTTTATTTTAAACATTATTGCTCATTACTTTTTAAATTTAAACATTATTGCTCATTACTTTTTAAAGTATCTAATAAATTTATCTCATTATTAGAAAGTTATTGGGTACTCAATAGCATTGTTCATCATATTTATTTTACATATCACTGCTAATTCTTGAAGTATCCAATAAATTTCTTTCATTTCTAGAAAGTTATTGAGAACTCAATAGCATTGTTTATTACATTTCTTTTACATATCATGGTTCATTGTTCTTAGAGTACTTAATAAAAAAAATTTAGTGGATTAAATGAAAATGTGAATCTATTATTTATCCAGAGAAAGGGATAGTGACTTTTTATCCTTTATAAATACAGGAATGATAGTGTCTCTCAATGGAAAATATATATATATATATATATATATATTATCTTTATTTAAATGGGCCTATTACATAATTCAAATTGATATTATAAATGTAATTGTGTTTAATTTTAATTAATATCACATTACCTGAATAGATCTAAATTCTCCACTGCTTGTTTGCCTCAAGAAGACATGAACACGCAGACAAAAATCCTAGCAACCCACGGTCATCTAATCAACAACAAACCATGTTGACCAAACAGCTGGCAAGAACAATTCATGATGACCGACCTTCAATTTGTAGCTCAGCATGGACTAATCATCTACACTATTTTGGTTCCTATGTTTATTTTGTGTAACCAATAAAAATCTCAACCATAAAAAAACCCCACATCTTCCCGATCGAGAAACAAACAGTCCTCTCTCTTTCACAGGGTTCACAGTTGAGCCACTCCAAATCTCATCTCCTCCGTCTACAACCTTACAACTTCAAACCCAGCCAGCTAACAATCCCAACCATAGTAGCAAGACACTTGAATCAAATCCTCAAAACATCAAGTATCTGGGACTCAATCTAGAGAAGAAACGAGGGTTAATGGGTCTGTGGGTTGTGGCCTTGGAGGGTGAGCTTGGCTATTCAGGGTTGCTTAAAAATTTTAATTGAAGTGCATTTTAAAATATTAAGCATGTTTCTTACTCTCTTTTTTATATTTATAAACGGGTTATGGAGAGATTTATTGTTACAAGTGTTTTAGTACTTGATAAATTTGGCATTTTTATTCTAAATTTATCAATTATGTTTTTACTAATCATGGTTAAACTTTTATAAGAGACAAATTTAAAATATTTTGTTACTAATATAAATGGAGGGTGATGAATGTTAATTTCTTCAAATCTCAAGGGAGATGAGTGTTTTTTTCCTTTAAGGTTGGTGTGAAGTGTCATTCATCCAAACCTCAAGTGAAGGAGGTATAATTACCCCTAAATGTTTTTATAACATTAGCATTTTTATCTTTATTTCTCTTTTTTATTTATATTTTTTATGTTTTGAGAGGAGAGAGACATAAAATGAGCTTAGAAATACATATTTACTCTTGTTTTTAACAAATGTAGGTTACAAAAGACTAACTGAGGTGAACTCAGGTGGATATATTGTAATTTGCCCTAAAATCTTTAAAGGAAAATACCTAATTGAATCATGAATCTCAAATTAGGAAAATATTCTTATGCATTGGTAGGATTGTTGATCTGCTTTATAACAATAATAAAGCTTTAGAAACAATAAAAACATAATAATAATAATAACTGCACGGGAAAATTGTCTCTTTTTTCCCCTTCTTTGTGGATCAAAGTTTTTGTTGCAACCTAAATTCATAAAGGAAAATGTTAAAGATATTACAATTTTACTATTAAACTTTTATATTTTGATATGATAATAAATGTGATTAATGGTTTCCAACAATATTATAAATGAATATTAGAAATCTTGATAAAAAGAATTAATGTTTGAGTTATATTTTTGTCATTGATGACACATTAGTTTGTAAAAGTTATATAGTAAAATTTGTAATATTTCTAGGATTATATTTTGGAAAATAAGTTTGTAACACAACACTATATCAAAAGGAATTTAAAAAAGGGATAATGTTTTATTCCTAAGTTGTTGAAAGAAAAATCTTTTTTTATTTTTGTTATATTTTTGCCCTCAAGCTAGTGAAAAAATAATAATAATCTTAAAAGAAAGTGTAATGTTTTCAATAATTTTTATTTTTATTTTTTGAGACGGAATAGTTTAAAAATTGAAAATTAACTTTTAAAGTTTATGGATAAAATACAAACTTCATGCAACAGGTCAATATTTTCGCCAAATAAATACAACTTCTTGTTACTAATTTGTAACTAAATAAAAGATAGAGCTTTTTTCTTTCTTTCGTTTTCTAACTGGCTTGCAACACAGGATGACGTGCAAGCATTGGTAGATATGGGGGCAGACACTTACAGATTCTCCATTTCTTGGTCAAGAATTCTGCCTGGTATTTTTTTTCTTCTAAACAACCAAACCTCAAACAAGCCAACTATTTCGGAAAATATGAAATTTATGTACTTTTTCATAATCAACTTGCAGATGGGACCGTAGATGGTGGAATAAACCAAGAGGGAATCACTTTCTACAACAATCTTATAAATGAACTTATAAAAAATGGTATGAATCAATTTACTTTTGAACCCTATTTGTGCTTAATTCATGATGAAAGGACAATAAGTTTTTGTTCCTAAAGTTTCAAACCAGTTTTCTTTTCAATTGCTCAAAAAATGAGCTAGACTCTGAATTTGCCATGCAGGGATAACCCCATTTGTGACACTGTTTCACTTCGATTTACCTCAAGCACTAGGAGACAAATACAATGGCTTCTGGAGCAGCCAGATTGTGTAGGTTCAACTTCTTCCTGTATTCGATGTCTTATTTTAATCACTATAGCTATGAAAGTTTCCTGAGATATTAATCAATGTAGTTGGTTGCCACCTTACCGTTGATAGGGATGATTTTAAAGCCTATGCCAATGTTTGTTTCCAATATTTTGGTGACCGAGTGAAGCACTGGACTACTATCAATGAGCCACAAGTCTGGGCACCGTACGGTTATACAGTCGATACGACCAACCCACTCCAAAATGCTGCAACAGATCCATTCCTTTGTGCCCATCACATTATATTAGCCCATGCCACAGCTGTAAAACTCTACAGAGACACCTACCAGGTGAAATCTAATTAAATCATCTTCTTCTTCTTCTTTTTTACATTTTGCAGCATTTTCCACAGGCCAATAATAAGCTGACACCAATTTTGCTTTTGAATAACTAGTTTGCACTTTTATTTCTATATAGCATTATTTATATAACCTTTTTTTTTGGTTAATAGTCAACCCAAGCGGGACAAATCGGCCTTTCGCTAGTGACAGAATGGTTTTTGCCTGCTTCAGATACAATTCAGGATCAAGATGCAGCCCGGAGAGCATTTGACTTCTTGGTTGGATGGTTAGGAAATTTATCATTGTCAATAAAACACATACATAATCAAATCCTTTTGACTAAAAAATTATGTCTAATTTCATTTTCTTTTTTTCTATTGTATGAACAGGTTTTTGGAACCGTTAGTGTTTGGAGATTACCCATTCATCATGAAGGCTTTGGTAAGGGATGGACTTCCAGAATTCACAGATGACGAGAAGACTTTAATTAAAGGATCCTTCGACTTTATTGGTATCAATTATTATACATCTAGGTACGCAACTGCCGTAACATTTGATACAGATGCAACCTTTTCTGCCTATTCTGACTATCAGTTTGCTACAGTCTCAGGTAAACTTTTGTGGTTTTATTTGCAAAATAGCTTAATTTAGCATGCAATTGAATTTTTCCTAAATCTGGTTTTGATAGTTAGGAATATCTAATCCATCTTTCCTGTTTGTTGCATTTGTCACAGCTGAGAAAGATGGGGTATACATTGGTGCAGCGGTAAGACTATTTTGTTTTAATTCTATCGTTTACACATTGATTAAACCCAATGACTTTAAGACATAGACTAAGAACATGATATTTCATTGTTAACCCAGACACCAGGAAGCAGTGAAATTTATATCTATCCAAAAGGGTTAACCGATGCATTGGTTTATATTTCAAATACATACAGCAATCCTAAGTTCTTTATTACTGAGAATGGTTAGTAATTTAATAAAAATAGTTCCTCTTTTTCATATTCATCAAGCAAAAAAAGACATCACAAATTTTTTTTATCTTGATATGATTGTATATGCCTTGGAACAGGATATCCGGAGAAACGAGATGATACTATTGCCGTAGAGACTGCATTGCTAGATGATGTTCGGATTCAGCATATTCTTGCCCATCTTTATGCCATTTCAGAAGCCATGAAGTATGTTCTTGAGTGCTACCTACTAATTTTGTTCCGCTTTATATTCTGCCAATTGCAACTAAATAATTGTCACATATTCTTTTGATGGCACCAATATTCTGCATAAATAAGACCATAAAAAAAGTTTGTCCCAACAAACAAAGTCATAAAGTTTGTTTGTTGTTTGAGTGCAGGCAGGGAGCAGACGTAAATGGATACTTCATGTGGGCCTTAATGGACTGCTTGGAAATGGGGTCAGGCTACACAGTGCGGTACGGGCTTGCTTACACTGATTACCTCAACAACTTGGACAGAATCCTCAAGAAGTCTGCGAAATGGCTCAAGGTCTTCTTGGCTAGCTAATTAGCCGATATATCATATATATGCAGAGTTGCAGACCAATGTGACAATTAGTTCCAACTTTCTTAGTAGAATAAATTTGAACCTTATCGATTTTGGAGTATTCCAAGCACCGTGGTTTAAATCCGACTAAAACAGAGACTAGTTCTCTTTGAATTTTTGTTTTGTAATAATGTGGATTCAGTCTCGTTGGTCATCTTCTTCATTGCTTATTGTACTTAGTATTGTACTTCGACTTGCAATTCCTGAACAGCTATGAAAATAATCCATGCTTCTTCATGGTTTTGGCATGGGCATTGTGTTAAAATTATGTGCCCTCAAAAATAATATTATGCATTTTTATTTGATTATAAATTACATGTGATGTCATCTCTATAGAAAAATCATGTTAATTGTTAAAGGGACCATAAACATGAAGTAATGATTTTTCATAAATTATAAAATTGTTTTAGGGTACGGATATTAACTGAATATCACCATTGAAGCTTACAATTATTGTGCTAATATATATATATATATATATATATATATATATATATACTGAAGTGAGCTTAGTAGAGTTTACCCTTTGGTTGTACAGATGGAGTTGTGAGGACTACAATAAAAGTCTAGAAACGAAGGGAAGTGAAGAGTCTAGGAATAATATAGAGAAATAATTTCTTATTTTTTTTATTTTTTAAATCTAAAAGTTGATGCAAAAGTGAGAGAGAAGATAGTTTGCTACGTAAAGTCCAAAAGAGAGAGAAAGTGAAGGGGGAGGAATGTGCAAGGTGATACTGATACTTAAGGAAAAATGGATAAAGAAAGAGAGAGATTTTTGGAGTATTTGGAGGGAGAGGAAGAAAACAAATTTGAGATTGGAAAGGAAGGGCTTTAAGCAGTCAAGGGGTGTAATGTATCTGTTGGGTTATGATAAATTGACCTTGATTAATTAATTCAATTACCTAAGTTGATTAATTAAGTCAAATTACATGCAAATCATTGAGGCACCAACAAATTATTAAATAAACTAAATGTAGTGAAAATTAAATTGACATGGTGATTTGTTGACAAATGGAGAAAACTTTTAGCAAGGTAAAAACCCCACTGGGTGAATTTAAAGTCACCATTCCTAAAAATCAACTAATCAACAATTAAGCGGTTACAAGTATAAAGAATCTTACCACTACCTTAACTTATCCCTAAATACCAACTTACAGTTGAACCATTGGTCTACTACTCAATTAGACTTGATATTGTAACAGTCTTCTATCCTTTGTTGTATGAATCTTCAATCTGTGACTAACTCTTTTGCACGAATCTCAGTACATGACTAACTCCAACAACTTAAATGATTGTTGTTGGCTACAAAGTTTTTCACTTCATAAACGATGAAGATGAGGAAGTACTTGGTTACGAAACCCAAAGGTGTATAAATGCAATAGCTTCAAACAGAATATATGGACAAATTTGTAATAAAGAAATATTGTAGACCAAGATTCATTTTCTATCTAAGATTTATATTCTTATTGACCCTCTAGAAAAAAAATCTTGAAACTGCCACTAAATATTGGTAGTGGGTAGGTAAGGACATTCGAATTGACTCTTACAATTTTTTTTTTTTTTGGTCTATTTTAGTATAAGAACCTACATTTTCTATTTTACATATCTAATTATCAAAACACTCCACAACAGATTATCTATTTTACACTACATTTCATTAAAATATCAAAAAAAATAAAAAATTTTAGCTGATTCTCTTTTTTCACTTATGGCAATTATCATCCACTCTCTTTCTTTACCTCGGATACATCTTGAGATAAAAAATAATAATAATAAACATAAAAAATATGAAATAAATAATGTCAGTGTAAATTTACACGGTTATTGTAACAAACATTTAAATTTATACAATTATACACAATCTAATATAGGTCATTTTTAGATAAAACTGTGTAAATTCTATGCCTATTATGATCTAACAATGTTTTTTGTGCTGTGGGTGAGTGACAATAAGAAATCATGGGTCCGTTCCTAACAAGACTCACAACAAGGTAGCATATGCCAGAATGAATTTGTTCTTTTTTAGCATTACATGTAGCAGTGTCCTGACTCTTCTGAGTTACACTGATTCTATTCTAACTCACAGCATCAATTATAACCAAAAATTCTACAACAATGAAGTGAGAGGGGGTAAAAATTGAAGGTGACCTTTGATGATTCTGAGTTTGAGGTGAATTACTCATGAAACTGTAATAATAATTTTAATACACAGAGACTAGTAGTTGTATTCGGATAGAGGAAATGGAGTTGAGTGCGGTATATGAAACTATAAATGTGTAATCAAAAGAGTTCCACGTTTTTTGCATTTATAGCAAATAGTGCGGGGTTGATGAAACCATAAATGTGTAATCATTATTTTATCAAGGAAAGAGTTCCACGTTTTTTGCATTTATAGCAAATAGTGCCATGTGATCCACCGATCAACCTATTACATGAGCTAACAGTTAAAAACTTTCAAATGGTACTACACCTTGATGAATAAAAATTAAAAAAGGCACCCAATCAATGGTAGTATACTAGTATAGATAAATAATATATTTTTTAAAAGGAATAATGACTCTATCATTTACTTATTTGTATATGCTTTGTAATTAGTTATTATCTTTGGAAATTTTGTTAGTTATTATCTTTTGGAAATTTTGTTGGCGTGTGGGGGGGGGGGGGGGGGGGGGGGGGGTGTTGGGGGAAGCCAATAACCCCTAAAATGATACGTGGAAATAGGCCCTCACTGAAATATTTCAATGCAATAGTCAAACCAAAACAAGGTTCAAAACGGAATTCATAACATTGATTTTTAGTAACTTTTTTTGTTAATGTGTTACAAAAAGCTAAAAACTAGGTGTTTTTTTTATTAAAAAAAAATAGCTACATTATTTGCACATATGAAAAATGTTGGGTTCTAAGACTTTAAGTTTAAATGTATTAGAACTTCATTTTGTAATGTTGGCAAACCATGCTAAAAATGTTTAGTCTTGTTTTAGACTGGCTCAAAGTATGTTTATGTGTAAAGTTGGAATCGAGTGTATTGCAGGATTTACTGTGTAAATTTGCCTAGCTCGATCAATCGAGAATTAGACTCGATCGATCGAAGCTCATGCAGATTGTTTTTCTGCAGAATTTTTCAACTCAGCCCAAGCCCGTTTTACTTGTAGGGTTTTATGTTTTGATTTAAGTATAAAAGGAAAAACCCTAGCCACATTTTATTGTTGTTGTTTATGCTGTGTATGTGAATGTCTTATGAGATGTAGAGGTGTCTGCCTTCATATATACTTAGGGTTATCAAGAATCAAGATTATGTCAAGAGCATGGTGATCAGTTCGGTTGCTACATAAAGAGCTTAAAGATACATAAGTGGGAGCATTTGTGCTTTTTGTGAATCCAAGAAAGAAGTAGTCCATGGACTCGGAGCTGTCACATGGTCATGGTAGTAAGTTTCCTACTCGAGGTAGCAATAAGATGTTAGTGGTATAAGTCACTAATGTGTAAACTTCAATTCTTTCATAGTAGATTTGTTTTCTTTGAGGATAGCTAGGTTAAATCCTCCCTAGGTTTTTTATCGGTTTGGTTTTTCTAGGTTATCATATCATTGTGTTATTTATATTCTTCACTGTTCAATGATATGATTTATCTATGTTAACCTAGTTCTGCTTAATTTACCTAAGTTAATTACTTAGCTAAATAACTAGGTTAATTTGGTTATGTTTTAAGAGGTCTAAAAATGTACAAAAAAGACAAAAAAGAAGAAGACAAAAAGTAAAAAACAAAACTTTTTTTAACAATTCTAGCCCAAACACACACAATTTCTTTTGATCCATGCTTACATCTTTTTTGAACTCTGGTGTCCCCGTTGAAAATATTAGAAGGTATCAATTAGTTAAGTTACAAGACTCTTAACTTCATTGTAAAAAATTTAGTATTGTACTTGCGATTCCTATGAAAATAGGCCATGTTCTCATGGTTTTGGCATGGTCATTGAACACAAGATCAAAATTGAATTGCACTATAGAAAATAAGCATAAAAAAATGCAACTTAGGAAATGGAAATTAATGTGGTACTCTGAACTAATAAGAACAATCTACCTAATACACAAAATTAAAATTTTCATATGAATTTAGGGTGTGTTTGGTTGAGTTGAAAACAAAGTAAATGGAAAATGGAGGAGTGAAAATAAATAATCTGTGTTTAGTCAGGAGGGGAAGGAAAGGAGAAAAATAATAGAACCCGACAATTTTTTTCTCTTAGTCCACCAAAATTAAATCACCCCAATTCCAAATGAATACACAAGTGAAAATGCCCTGCAACAGTTGTCCAGGCTAACTGTTTTTTTATACTCTGCTTCTTTTGTCTTTATTTTTAATAAATATTTTTTTGTCTTTTTATATATTCATTCGGTTTCTTTTTTTCATTTGTGCTTGTCTTCATTTTTTTTTTTCTTTTCCTTTTCTTTTGTGCTTATCCTCTCTCCGGTTTATTTTTTCTTATTCATTTTTCTTTTCTTTTATTATGAGCTTGTCCTTTTTTTTTTTTTTTGCATAAAATTGGAGACTTATATGACGTAAGCAGAAGTCTAACAAACAAATATATTACAACAAAACTACAGAGCAGGACAACATAGCAAAATAGACAGACTGAAGCATAGAAAAAACACCATCCGACCCTACCAAACCTAGGAGAGGAATATATAGTTGAATCTAACCAAAACATTACTGGACCTTATTATCCACGATGACCTTGGGAAGAAATAAAACCCATGGAGTTCCAATATAAACACTACCACAAAAAGGTAGGGCAAGTATCATACAACACTTTCCTTTCCGATTGAGAAGCACCCCGCTTTGCCAGAATATTTGCAAAGCTATTTGCCTCTAACCATACATGTTCAACGTGCGCCTCCTAGTCCCAGCGGAGGAGGCACCTGCAATCCAAAACCAAGTTAGAAAACTCCATAGGGTAGTTAGCATTATTATTCAACCAATTGTAGGCAAGAAAAGAATCAGCTTGTAGAAAAACTCGGTGGTGGCCCATAGACCAAGCTCGAACCAAAGCCTCTCTAATTCCCCAAAGTTCAGCCATAGTGTTGTTGGTGACTCCTAGATGTAAGGAGAAGCCCCATAACCATTTTCCATTGGCCGAGAGTGCCACGCCCCCTACCCCAGACTTACCAAGGTTGCTAAGAGAGCTACCGTCTGTATTAATAGTCACGTAAGGTAGGGGCGCTGGGCACCACCTGATAAATTTGATGGATAATGGAGCTAAATGTCCTGCATGGACAATGCTAAGGAAGAAAAATTCTGTGGCATGAGAAATAGCGTTTTGTTTTAGAGTATTATACAGAAGGAATGTGCCTGAAAAAATTAAAGACTTTCTACCTAATGGGGGGCTTAACATTTCCAAGGCTAGTCACGTGTAAAAGGGCTTAAGAAATTTCAAATAAGATACAAAACAAGGAAAGAGATACCACATAGCAATGTTCATTGTTCAGCAAAAAATGAGAAGAAATCAGAGCAATGGAGAAGGACAACAGACGAGAAGAAGAAAAAAAAAATGAAGAAGAAGATCTAATCAGCAATGTCAATGTGGTGGTAACTTGCTGCATTGGGGTTTGTTCAAATCATGCATTTCTTCTATTTTTCCTTTCAGTTTTTGTACCAGCTGAAACGTTTGGTATACTCTGGTACAATCGGTATTGTCTAGTATAGGCCGGTATCTTGAGCAGTACACTTTGAAGGTGTTTCAGTACCAGTTCATTGACCAGTACGAAGAATTCTAGCCGTACCGGCCGGTACGGTACAGTATCAACTTCCTTGACTTTGAGCAGCCTAAATCTAGACTCTAAGTTTTGTTCATGATTTACCAACATTACACAGTGAAGTTCTAAAAAATTTAGATCTTGAATCCTTAGAACCTAACAAACTCCCCCTTTGGCAATCCATGACAAAACACATAATAAAAACAAAATGCTCAAAGTTACAAAAACAGCCCATTACAACGAAATTGCCCAACCAAAAACAATTGAGTATAAATACTATCTATCAATTGCAAGTGTAGATAGTAGCACGACTTAATCAACCTGTATATTCCTGAAACACTCAACAAACACATAAACACATGTGTGGAAAATACAAGTAAAACAAAATAAATTCTTGATTTCACAAAACATAAAATAAAAAGACGTATATCATGAATAACCTCATAATATAAATCAATAGCCAATGTAGCACAATGTGAAACAAGAAACAGAAATAAAGACATAATGTCTCCCCCTAACATATACATCACATAAAAATAAACACATCAAGATAATTACATCATGAGCCAAAAAATAAGTATAAGATGAAGCACTTAGATATAATCTAAAGCTCCAAAAAAATAAAAAAATCTCCCCCTATCTCCATCCATATGTACTCCCCCTTTTTGTGATAAATTGCCAAAGGCCAATCAAGACTCATCATCAAAAGGAGGTGATGGAGGTGACCATCAAATGCTCGCCAAATCCACATGCAAAGCCTGAAGCTTCATAAGTATGACCACCAAAAGCGGACCATGAGCCGCCTGAACAGTCATGACAGTGTCCAACACATGACAAATGATAGAATCATTCGAAGTAGAAGGTGAAGGATCAACAACGGCCGTCGGATCAACATACTCCCTAGCTTTGGGATCATCTAAAGAAGGAGGAGGAGGTGCAACACTCGAAGAAGACTCTACACGAGGGCGTTTAGAGCTAGCTCTCATTTGAGTAGTTCTTTGCCTAAGGAATGTGGTACCTATGGGAGCTATAATGTGTACGGGCTCAAATGCAGGAAACTCATCTAAACCTAGATGTAACAAAATCCGATGAATAAAAGTAGGAAAGAACAGACAATGTGTAGTAGAACTACTCCTACAAACCTTAACCAAGGATCGAATGAAAAGAGTAGGAAAACTTATACAAGCATCTGTCATAAGGGCATACAAAAATGCACATCTCTCGATAGGAATGGTGTACAGATGAGAGATGAGCCAGATAGAATGGCAAGAAATCCGAAAAAACAGATAATGAATCTCGGTTAACTCATGAGAGGTAATCCAAGGATCAATACCCTATTGAATGAAAGTACTAGTGAGATATGACATAATGTCATCAAGAGGAGGGGTCTCATTAAAAGGGTACACAGGATGCTGTACCTTAGGCATCCCAAGAGAAAGGCCACTACCGAAGGAGTAATGACATACTATTCATCCCGTATCTAACTCTTCACAAATTGAGTGTTGGAATCATTGGAGTGGACAGAGAGGCTCGAGTAGAACTCTCTAATCAAGGTAGCCGAAGAGGATGATCTATATCCAACAAAAGTAACCACCCCCTATGCTCAAAATTTCGCCTAATTTCTGGGTCTAACTCATCTAACACAACTTTTCTCTCAGCCCACATTGATCTAAAGATGTTCAACTTCTCATAGGTCTCTTGGTTTTTCTGAGTTCGAAAACTATCGCTTTCAAAGGCTGAAGTAGAAGAGGAGGTGGTTTTCCTACTGGCTCTAGTCTTCCTAGTCATGATGCTAAGAGTTGGAATAGGATAGACAGAAGAGAACCAAAGAAAGAGAAACAAAGAAAACCCAAGGGCAGACTGCATCAGACAAGGTTAGAGCACAAAAAAATATATATAGAAAAGTGCAATCTATATGATGCATGAACAGAATAAACAAATGATGCATGCTCTAATGCATTGAGAACAATTCAATTATACTTTAAAAACACAGAATTGGCTTGAACATAGAGTTTTAGAATAAAAACCCAAACTTTGAAAAAACCAATTTCAAAAATCCCAACAAATGGATCAATTTATCATTACACAAGTTAGATACAATATATAATGACATAATGAATCAATTACACAAGCCAATTTCATCAAATTAATCTCAATTGAACAAAATCCCCAATTTCGCTGAGTTTCAAGCCCTAGAATTTCCAATTCTTCCCAATTCACCAAATTGATCAAAATAAATTATGAGAAACATGTTTATATCATCCAATAACAAAAACTATTAGGTCAAAAAATTTCCCTAAAATGCATGAAAAATGAGATTAAACTAAAAAAGAAAGGGTAGAATGGTCTTACTGGTACTAGATGTCAAAAACCTTAAGAAATATTTGAGGGAAAATGACAAAAAATTGACTTGAATCTGGATTGGTCGAAGAGAGAGAGAAAATAGCTTTTTGAAAAGTTTGAAATATTGAAGAACACGTGAAAAGCTCATGTTTTAAAAAACTCTCTGAATGATTTTCGATCAGTCAAAAAATAGGTTTGATCAATCGAAAATCACATTCGATCGATCCAGCATCAATCGAGCAGCGATCGAGCCAAGTAGATTCAAACCAAATTTTTAATTGCAATTTCGATTGTTTGAGCAACAGGTTCAATCATTCAAAAATATAGAAAAATCAATTTTTTGAAAAACAAAACATTTTAATGCTGAAACTCCTCTAAGCACAATGTTTTATGAATAAAATGCATGAGTATAAGATGAAATTTTTTTCAAAATCCCTTGAATTTTACCCAGATCTTCCAAAAACTACATTTTCAATCAATTTGTCCTCAAATCTCAAAGTTTAAAACACATTTTGCATTAAATTCAAGGGACTTTTAATCTTGGATGGCCACAACAAGATCACACACAATATAATGTACTAAGTTTAGCAAAGAGTAACTTGTTTAGTGTGTGCAATTAACAATAGCTTGATATACATGTAAGGTGATATATAAATAATGATCAATCATAATTTCTACAAAATTCATTATATAAGTTTGAAAGTGACTATCACCTAAAGAGTTACATCATATAACTCTCACATCTCCTATAAAACAAGTTTACAATCATGGAAGTTTCTTGATTTGCCTCATGATATACACACCAATTTTATTTGATTTGAAACTTATTAAGATAGCTAAGATAATGTACACACCAATTTTATTTCAATTTGAATTTTATTATAAGCCGAGGCTACACCTTATGTTCTTTTTGTGCATGTGCTGCACTTTCTCTAGCACAAAATCATATGATATGCACTAGGGTGTTCATGATTGGCTAGTAAACAGTGGTGAGATGGTTATTTATGCCTTTTTCTTAGGATTTTTAAGTCTACAATAAAAAGCATGTGACTTCAAGATCAAGATCATATGATCAAAAATTATAAACAACTCCCACATAACATGCACTACAAAGTTAAAACTAGCAAGGTGCAATAAAATAAGCTCATCCAAGCTAAACAAGGTACGTAAACATATTATGTAAAGATAATATGGCCAACCTTGATATCAAATCCAAGAAGAATAATGCAAAATACATTTTTCTTTCCTTTTCCTCTTTTTTTTTTTTTTTTTTTTTTTTTTTTTTTTTTTTTGAAAAGAATAGCAAAAACAACCTAGTATGAAATGCATGAATGTTATGCAATGCAAATCCTAGAAAAACAAAAAAAAAATAAAAACAAGAAAGACGAATTGTCACAATGAATAGAGTGATGAAGCACAAGGATCATATTAGAAAGACTCAATTAGATTGAGTTTTTTACATCCAAAACTTTTTAAATGCAACTCTTGCATTGAAGTTATTATTCATATTAGAATGATGAGCAACTCCAGGATTAGAATAAAGATTTAGAGCCTTTACCAACTCACCAATAAGTACCATAGGATCTTGTGCTTGAGGCACAAGACTTTTGGCTTATTTGCTCGCTTAGCAACTTGTAACTTGAAACAGTTTGGACAAATGTGTCTAGGCTTTCCATAAAAATGACAAATCCATGTAGGTCTATCATGCAACTTATCCTTAGAAATGGTAGGTTTTTAGGCTTAGATTCTTTGAGATCAACCTTAGTCTTCCTAGGAGGTATAACTTCTACAGGTTTGAAAATCTCACTCATGAAAGGCTTAGAAGAAAAAACAAATTTTGTAGAATGAGTCTTAGGCACAGAGATGCTATCTTCAAAACCTAAACCAGTTTTGTCTAAGGGAGACTTTTGAATACTCAACATGTTTTAAGTTTGGAACTAATAGACCTATTTGTTTGTTCTCTAACAATAGATAATTCAAGTTCCAAATGCTTAACTTTATCAAGCAATAACACGTTCTCAATCTTCACCTTATCACATTAGCATCAAACAATTTCAAGAGCAAATTTTTCTTATCAAGTTCAAGAGAAGCAATTTTCTGTAAGCCTAAATCAACATTCATAGCATCCTTTGCAGCAACCATGCAAAACTTATTATAGACTTCTTGCAAATCAGCACTCTCAGAGAGTTCTCCATCAGAAGGATTCTCATCCACCACAACACTTTCATCAACTATAGCAATAGCTATGAAAGTAATGAAGTTTCTATCCTTATCACTACCAGACTCATGATTAGAAACTTCATCATCACTAAGGGTTACAGCCATAGCTTTACCCTTTAATCTCAAGAATGTAGGACATTCTGATTTCACATGACCATACCCTTGACAGTTAAAACATTATTGGACCAATAGAATTATTAAAGGTTTGACCTACTTTCTCTTTAGGTTTCTCAGCATTGTTCACTTTAGTGGGATCATTCCTCCTAAAATTTCTAGGTTCAGCATTGTTTTTACCTCTTGCCCTTCTATTATTGTTCCTAAGAAAGTTTCTAAACTTCTTGGCAAGATACGTAATCTCTATAGTAGAGAGTTCATCATCAAATCTATTCCCATTAAAATCATCAATTGACTTAAGAGCCATTGATTTGGATTTGTTTGTCTTAGGCAGGTCTAACTCATAAGACTGGAAAGATCCTACAAGTTCATCAATAGAGATAGAGTCCACATCCTTACTTTCAGTTATGGCAGTCACTTTGGGTCTAAAGTCCTTAGTTAAAGATCTAAATATCTTCCTAACAATCTTAGGTTGATCATAGATTTCACCCAAATTATAAGCAGAGTTAACAATATTATTCAGCTTAGCATAAAATTCATCAAAACATTCAGCTCAAACATTCTAATACTTTTAAATCTAGTAGTTAACTGCTGCAGTTTGTTAATCTTAATTGCCTTTGTGCCTTCATGCACAATTTGGAGAATATTCCAAGCAGTATAAGCAACCTCAATATTAGAGATTCTTTTGAATTCCTCCATAGAAATAGCATTATAAATAGCATTAATGGCTTTGTTATTAAAAGCGGCTACTTCTTTCTTAGAAGTTTGCCAATCACTAACAGGAGTAGTGGGCTTCTTCCATCCGTATTTAATGGAATTCCAGACTCTCTCATCAATAGATTTCAGAATGTTTTCATCTTTACTTTCCAGTAGGCATAGTTATTCCCATCAAAGTGAGGTGGGATCACAAAAGAGTGACCATATTCCATGACAATAGGGGTCAATGATCAATTCTTACATTAAAGGATCTAAATACAAAGGCTAACTCACTCTAATACCACTTGTATGTTTTTAGACCCCTTAAACACAAATAAATTAACTTAGTTATTTAGCCAAGTAATTAACTTAAGTAAATTATTCAGATCTAGGTTAACACAAGTAAATCATATCATATAAACAATATGGAAAATAAAGAACACAACAATATGATAACCCAGGAAAACCAAACCGGTAAAAAACCTAGGGAGGATTTAACCTAACCATCCTTAAGGTAAAACCGGATCTACTATGAAAGAATTGAAGTTTTACAATAGTGACTTTGACCATTAACATTGTATTGCTACTGTAAGGTTGAATTTAATCAACCATGTATTGGCTTTATTCTGTGACAAATTTACTTGTAATACAACATTTAGAAACCCTGTATTTACGTAAGAATCATGTAAGGGTAGTGTGTGAGAGAGTATGAAGAAATGTTTAAGATTATGCAGTGAAGCAGGGACTCGCGGCTGGACTCGCGGGAGGCTCGTGGCTTGCAAGTCGCCAGAAGTTGCACACGTGCAAAGCATGTAGGGGAGCTGAACAGTCAAGCCAGCCTGGAGTACTAAAGGACAAAAATCCAGACTAGCCATTCAGTTAGCTCGCGGCTTGAACTCGTAACTCAGTCAAGTCGCGAGGTCAAGTCACCAGCCAACCCTGTTTTGGAAAAAATTGACTTTTTGCATTCCATTCTCACACCAGTATAAATACCCCTCATTCCCACAAAATATGGGTGGTTATTCAGAAAGAAAAACCTTGAGAGAGGTTTCTTTAAAACACCTACCCAATTAGAGAGAGTTACTCATTCCTAGAGAGAAATCTTTGTAGTCTCTTCTCATTCCCTCTATTATTGTCATACCTATTGAGAGGAGATTTCTATTCAAACACTACCCACACCCATTTAGAGTGTTGAGTGTTTTTGAAGCTTTGGGAAGCATTGGAAGATGCCAAGGATAGCGGATGCTATGGATTATAGCAGAATCCGGTAAGCTAGAAAAGAAAAAGGTTCGGCGCAACTTCATTGGAGCAAGAAGCTTGGAGGGCTTAGGTACATCAGGTAGATTAGGCTTGGAGGGTCTATTATTATTCATGTATCCCAACTACATTTTCTAGTGGATTATTGACTGCTTGGAGGGCGGCAGAGAGGTTTTACGCCGAGGGCTTCGGTTTCCTTTTCGATAACATATCGTGTGTTGTCCTTGTGTTTGCATCTCTCTTCCCTTTATCTTTGCCTTTTATTTTCTGCTGTGGATATGATTTTAATTGGCATAGATTGTTTACCAATTCTGTATTAAGCTTTTGTTCATATTCCGCACATTAATTGTTTGATATAAAGCTTGAATTAGTAATTTGTAAATTGGGGGTCTAAACGTTCAAGGGTGTTTTTACACTATTTAAACTTTCAATTGGTATTAGAGCGAGTATACTTGTTGTGGTTTAAATACCTAAGTGTGATCCTTAATCCCTTGTATTTATTTGCCATGGATTGTGCTTTGTATGCCTCTTTGTATGATTTGGTTGGTGATGAATGTAACATACCACGTATTTGTGAAAATGCCTCTATGAATGTTAATCCTCATAAGTGTGATGACATGTTATTTGAATCTATGGGTATTGTTGACAAACTCTTAAAGAAAAATGCTAAGAAGTTTCAAAAGAATTTGAGCAAGTTATTTTGTGAAAATGATGATTTGATTGCTAAGCTCAATGAATCCAACAAATTGGTTGAGAAATATAAAAAACTTGCTGAAATTCCTCTTGAAAAGCTGAAAGAGTTTAAATGTTTGAATATGGACTTGGATGCTAAACTTGTTTTGTCTAACAAACTTGTTGATGATCTTAAATGTGAAAATGAATCTCTTAAGATGCATGCCAAGTGTTTGATTGTTGAACCTATTGTTAAAAAGGATGAAAATATTTGTTGCAATCAGGTTGTGGTACCCAATTTTGTGCCTAGTGTGTGTTCTACCTTAAAGGAGAAATCAATGTACATTCCTCTACATAAAAGAAATCAAAAGGTGGAGAGAAAGACTGTTAAGTCAAAGTCTCCATTTAGGTCTCAACCTAAGGCTTTGGATGGATCTAAGTTTGTTCCAACTTGCCACCATTGTGATGTGATTGGTGACCTCAATGTCATAAGTTTAAGAGGAAACAAAATCATATTGCTAGATCCCTTCCCAAAAGGCCTAGTGGACCTAAACACATTGTGTGTCATCATTGTGGTGCCTTTGGTTATCTAAGACCTCAATGCTCTAAGTTTCATGTTGTCAAAAGAATCAAAAGAAAAGAAAAACTTGAGCTTCATGGAAGTTGTACTAAAAAGAGTAAACTGGTTTTAAGTGAAAATAGCATGTTGTTAAAGAAAATGTTTAATGCTCTTAACTCCTTGACTATGTGCATCTCCGGTTCTTATTCTTCCAACCCTCGTCTCGCTTCTCTTAAACACTCATTCCAAACAATCATTCCGTTTGGATGAAGAAGGGTTCATATGGTTGAGCTTTTGCCCTTTTTGTTCCTTGATCTAATTCTTTTGATCTTTATAGGACCCTTCATGCATTAAATGTCATATCATCATGTATTTTGTGCATCTTGCATTTATTTGTATGCATTGTTTTGTTCTTGATCTTACTTTTATGTTTCAGCTTTGTGTGAGTAAAAAATTCAAAACCACATAAAAAGTGAAAAATTCAAAAAGTTTGATCGTATATGTTTGAGCACATATCACATGTGAGTTTGGCATTGTACCTTTGTACAAATGACTTTATGCATTTAAGAGCTTAGCTTGTTAGTTTTGCACTTATATCTTTGTGGGAAAAATCTTGACATCTTTGTGTGATTGTTGTAAATCGATCTTTAAGCTTGTCATGAATGATTAGTCAATAGTCATGTTGGTTTTAATACATGCGTAAACTTGTGCTTATATCTCTTCCCATTCTTTTATTTTTATTACTTAAAGAGTTCAATAAATGTAAATCTCAAAATGAAAAGAGATAATAAGTTGCAAAAGCCGTCGCACATACTAGTATTTAACTAGGAAAAACGGAAAGCGACTTACATGAAAATATATGATGCCCAAAAAGCCAAAGGCTTGTTCATCAAATTGAAATATCACAAATTTCAGGCATCGATCTCAAAATTAGATGTTTTGATTCAAAATGATCAAATGTTATGAATTGTAAAGAAGCCAAATGAAAAGTTTCATTGTATGTAATCATTTTTTTGTGGGAGGTCATATATGTTCATTTCTATAATTGAGATTGACCACTTAGCTTAGTACTAGTTGTATATGACTTGATTGAATTGATCATTGAAGTTTCACTCTAGACTAAGGACTATTCCACATTTGATACACACACACACACACACACACAACACACATGCCTAATGTTCAATGAATGTCTTATTCATTTGTTTTGTACTTGTCTAGATGTGATGTGTGTGTGCACAATCTTATATTGATTAATCCAAAAAGATTTTTGATCATTTTATATGTATTTGGAAGTGATTTTTATCACTCTTTGTATTCATGTTTAGTGCTTACTTTGTTTTTCATTGTTTAAATATGTTCTGTGTTGAAAAATAAGTGTCAGAGTTGTTCGCGACTCAGCTGGCGACTTGCTAGTCGCGAAACCCTAGTCGCGAGTTCATCCAAAAGCTTTGGTGACTCACTCGCGACTCACTCGCGACTCATGAAAATTTTTGCGACTGAACCTAGCAACTCGCCCAGTAGCGAAACGCCCAAAATCAGCTTTTTATAAAGCTTTTTCATGGGAAACCTGTTTTAAACCTCTCCCATCCTCTTTTAAATCCCTCTTTCAATATTTTTACATCAAAACTCAATCAATTTGTATAGTTTTTCATTCCTTTAACATCTCTAAGGTAATTCTAAACTCTTTTCATTAATTTTGATCCTTAGATTATGTTTTGGAGAGTTTTGTACTCTTGGTTGGGATTTTTATCATAGAGGTTGGGAAAACTTATTCTTCGTCAAATTTTTTCATGGGATTGGTTTCTTTTGTTGATTACATTGGATGTTGGCCCCTTGTGACAGAAAGAACATGTATTAAGGGTAATTTTCATGATGTTCATGTATTGTTTCACATTATTGTTCATAGTGCCCATGTTAGGTATTTGATAAAATGCCTCTTAGACATTTTCTCGCTTGTTTGGACTCTGATGAGTACCAAACTTTGGGGTTTCTCATGTTTCCTCATTAGGAATATGTTTGGTTCATTGGTTGTGTATTTAACCACCTTACCCCACATGTGCATTTTTCATGCATTGGTCATGCATTGCACTTAGCCACCTCTTACACACACCTTTGCTACCCTTGTCTTGCATTAGTCTATACGTTGCTTCTTCATCCTAGCATGCCATATTTACTTTATAATTTTTAGCACTTTGTTTTGTCTTAGGATTAAGCTTCATTTTCTCATTCATCTTGCACCTCTCATGCATCATTATCATTGTTCGTTCCTTCATCTCTTGCCCTCTTTTCTGCTTGACCCTTTGTCTATTCCTAACAAAAAGGGGGAGAGTATACTCTAGAGAGTATACTAGAGTATTTTTGTCATTTCTATATGACTCTTGTGCACGTCATTAGGGGGAGAAATTCTATTTCTCATGCATATTTGTAGGGGGAGAGATAGTCCATAGGGGAGATGCATATACCAGAAGACATTAAGTTAATAAGAAAACTTTGTTTTGTTTGTTCCTCTTTATATTTGTTTTCTTGTATTGCATCATGTTTGTGTTTTGGACATGCATATATCCCTATGCTATTGTGCGCTACTGAATGCATGTTTGGATGATCATTTGCTTTGCTATGTGATCATTGTAGTCATTTTTATATGACTGTTTTGGTGTATGATCAAGTTGCTCACATGTTTCACATCATATTTACTTAATCACAATTTACTTGTTACATTATACTTGTCCTTTTTATTACTTTCTTTACCTTGAGAGTCTAATGTATTTTGTGCAAGTTTTTCAGGTTACAAGTATATATGTTCCTAGTGCATCACAGCTTCTCATCATTTTGAAGGGGAGAAACTTTAAGCACTTTTAGTTTATATTGTTTAAGTTTTTATTCAATATAATGTGTTTTGTACCCATGTTGCTTATGTAAGCTTTTAGGGTTATGTTTTTATGCATTTCTGTAGGCTTTATGGCCTGTACCATGCTTTATGCAGCCTTTTATACTTTGTTTAAATCAGTACTTCTATCTAAATGTCTTGCATTTTCTTTTAAGTATTGTCACTCTTGTGCCCTTGTAGGATTGTTCCTAGATGTATATACTTAGTGTATTATGTATTGGTTGAGTGTTGGGCATGCAAGTAATTTGCATTGTTCTTGTTAGATTGTATGTTCAAGTGTTCATTCCAAGTGTGAATGAGCATTGTGATCATTACCTTGTAGTGATTACTTGTTTGATCAAGTCATGGTTTGTTTTGAACTTCATCTTTGCTTGATCACTTTATGCCTGTCTTATATGTATTTCATGTTCTCTGCATACAATAATCATGGTGTATTGTTATGTTTCAGGAGTTTCATGTTTATATAATTCAAGTGCCTCACAGCTTCTAGATTTAGGTGTAAGTAAGTTTTGTCATTATTCCCAAACTCACGTTTATGTCTAGAGTCTGTTTTAGGGTGTTTTGTCACAGAATAGCCAAAGGGGGTGATTGTAAGGTTGAATTTAATTAACCATGTGTTGGCTTTATTCTGTGACAAATTTACTTGTAATACGGTACTTAGAAATCTTGTATTTAGGTGAGAATCATATAAGGGTAGTATGTGAAAGAGTGTGAAGAAATGCCTAAAACTGTGCAGTGAAGCTGGGATTGCGGCTGGACTCGTGGGAGGCTCGCAACTTGCAAGCCACCAAAAGTTGTACACGCGCAAAGAATGCAAAGGAGCTAAACAGTCATGCCAGCTGAAGCACTACAGGACAAAAATCCAGATTAGCCATTCAGTTAGCTCGCGGCTTGAACTCGCGACTCAGTCACGTCGCAAGTTCAAGTCACTAGCCAACCTTGTTTTGGAAAAAATTGACTCTTTGCGTCTCATTCTCACACCAGTATAAATATCCCTCATTCCCACAAAATATGGGTGGCTATTCAGAAAGAAAAACCCTAAGAGAAGTTTCTTCAAAACACCCACCCAATTAGAGAGAGCTACTCATTCCTAAAGAGAAATCTTTGTAGTCTCTTCTCATTCCCTCTCTCATTGCCATACCTATTGAGAGGAGATTTCTATCCAAACACTACCCACATCCATTTAGAGTGTTGAGTGTTTTTGGAGTTTTGGGAAGCATTGGAAGATGTCAAGGATGGCAGATTCTATGGATTATAGCAAAATCCAATAAGCTAGAAAAGAAAAAGGTTCGGCAGAACCTCGTTAGAGCAAGAAGCTTGGAGGGCTTAGGTACATTAGGTAGATTAGGCTTGGAGGGCGGCGAAGAGGTTTTACGCCGAGGGCTTCGGTTTCTTCTTCGATAACACATCGTGTGTTGTCCTTGTGTTTGCATCTCTCTTCCCTTAATCTTTGTCTTTTATTTTCTTCTGTGGATGTGATTTTAATTGGCTTAGAGTGTTTACCAATTCTATTTATAGCTTATATTCATTTTCCGCACACTTAGTGTTTGTCATAAAGCTTGAATTGGTTGTTTTGTAATTAGGGGTCTAAACGTTCAAGGGTGTTTTATACACTATTTGAACTGTCAGCTATCTCGAGTAGAAAATTTACTGCCATAACCACATGATAACTCTGAGTACATGGACTACTTCTTTCCTTGATCCACAGTAACCATAAGTTCACCCACTTGTGTTTTTCTTTAAGCTATTTATGCAGCAACTGAAGCGATCACCAAGCTCTTGACATCAATCTTGATCTTGATAACCCTAAGTGTGTATGAAGGTAAACACCTCTAGATCTCACAAGAGATTCACACACACAGCATAAACAATAACTTTAAAATATGGCTAGGGTTTTTCCTTTTATACTTAAGGCAAAACATAAAACCCTACTCGTTATATGGGCTTGGGCTTGAGTTGGAAAATTCTAAAGAAAAACATTCTGCACGAGCATCGATTGATCAAGTCCAATTTTCAATCGATTGAGTCTTGCAGAAAATGAACAATAGTTTTCTGAAATTACTCGATTCCAACTTTTACAATAAACATACTTTGAGTAGCTTAAATCTAAACTCTAAGTTTTGATCATGGTTTGCCAACATTACACATTGAAGTTCTTAAACATTTAGATCCTAAATCCTTAGAACCTAACAATAACTGACATATAATGAAATGGTATAGACAAAAGGAAAAGGTGATGAAGGAGGGAGAGGACCAGTGACCTGGGATAGTTATATCCAAGATGATGATGGAATCACGAACGTTGCAGTTGATTCATACAATCGTTACGAAGTATATATGAATATTGCTACATAGTTCTCAATAAATGATATAAAACCAACTCTACAAAAGATTTTTTTTTTTTTTTTTTTTTTTTTTCTAAAACGGTATTTCTACACGGGATGGAAGTACATAAAGCAATATATAGAGCACATAACTCATGTGCGTATATAGTTCAAAAGTTTGACCTCATTTCTAGGAAGTTGTTGGGTACTCTAATAGCATTGTTCATCACATTTTTTTTTAGACATCACTACTCATTGCTTTTGGAGTATCCAATAAATTTCTCATTTTCAAAAATTTATTGGGTACTCAATAGTATTGTTCGTCATACTTCTTTTACATATCACTGCTCATTCTTTAAGTATCCAATAAATTTCTCTCATTTCTAGAAAGTTATTGGGTACTCAATAGCAATTCAAATTGATATTATAAATGTAATTGTGTATTTAATTAACATCACATTACCTGAATAGATCTAAATTCTCTACTGCTTGTTTGCCTCAAGAAGACAAGAACACGTAGACAAAAATCCTAGCAACCCACGGTCATCTAATCAACAACAAACCATGATGACCAAGCACTACAAAACGCGGGGGCCTTGGGCCGCGTTTTTTAAGCCGCGGCCATAAAAAACGCGGCCCAAGGTAAGCCTAAAGCCCCGTTTTTAAAAACGCGGCCCAAGACAGAACCTTAAGGTCGCGTTTTTCTCGCGGGGCCATAGGCAAATTCTGAGGCCGCGTTTTTTAGAGAAAAAAACGCGGCCTAAGGACTTCCTCATTTCACTTTTCCTCAAACTCTTTTTTTTTTTTTTTTTTTTTTTTGATTTCTTTTACTGTGGCCGCATTTTTAAAATGCGGCCCAACGTGAGCCTAAAGCCCCGTTTTGAAAAACGCGGCCCAAGACAGAACCTTAAGGTTGCGTTTTGCTCGCGGGGCCATAGGTAGGTTCTGAGGCCGCGTTTTTTAGAGGAAAAAACGCGGCCTAAGGACTTCCTCATTTTACTTTTCCTCAAACTCTTTTTTTTTTTTTTTTTATTTATTTATTTCTTTTACTGTGGCCGCATTTTAAAAATGCGGCCCAAGGTGAGCCTAAAGCCCCGTTTTGAAAAACGCGGCCCAAGACAGAACCTTAAGGTCGCGTTTTGCTCGCGGGGCCATAGGCAGGTTCTGAGGCCGCGTTTTTTAGAGAAAAAACGCGGCCTAAGGACTTCCGCATTTTACTTTTCCTCAAACTCTTTTTTTTTTTTTTTTTTTTTTTTTTTTTATTTTTTTATTTCTTTTACTGTGGCCGCATTTTTAAAATGCGGCCCAAGGTTAGCCTAAAGCCCCGTTTTAAAAAACGGGGCCCAAGACAGAACCTTGGGGCCGCATTTTTTGAACGCAGCCCCAGGTTTTTCCTATAGCCGCGGGTTAATACCGTGGCTTTAGGGTTTGTATCAGCCTAAACCTTTCAACCCGATCTGATATCAGCCTAAAAATACTTTTCCACCCATCTCATATCAGCCTCCATCTCTCAACCCGATCTTAACCCTCTCCCTCCATCTCCAATCGATCACAACCCTCACCCTCCATCTCCAATCGATCTCAACCCTCACCCTCCATCTCTCTGATCTCAAGCTAGCCCTCACCCTCCACTTCCAAACCTTTCATCTCGGACCTCTTAACCGTTCAAATCTTCAGTTCATTCGCAGAGAAGGAGAGAGAGAGCGATTGGTTTGGTAACGAAGAGAAAGAGAGGGAAGCTAAGAGAGGTAATTATGTTTTTATTTTTTGTTTTCAATTTTTGAATTTAGGGTTTTACGTTCTGTGTTTGATTTGAATAGAAATTTAGGGCAAAGTTCTTTAGGTTCTGATTATTTTCCGTTTCTTATTTGTTTCGAGGTTATTATATTTGAATTCTAGGGTTTTGAAATTGTTTTATTTTGAAAGGTAGGCTTTTGTTGATTCTTTGATCTGTTGTAGTTTATTTTCGAGGTAAGTTTTTTCTTTATTGTCTGCTATATGTCAGAATCTTATTTTCGAGGTTTTTTCTTTGATCTGTTGATTCTATATTTTAAGGATATAAGAGCTAAAGCTTTATTATTCATTAGAAAAAAAGAAAAAGAAAAAAAGCTGAAGTACGTCATTATTTCAAGAAAAATAGTCACTTCCTTATATTTCAAGACCCAAAAAGTATAAAAAATTATTTGTATCAATCGGTATAGTCCATACTCCATAGATGGATTGACTCACTTTATTAGCTCATATCAATTTCGTTGGTCAGCTTTGACACAAATATTACATCTGGCCAGCCATGAATGTTTAGGGTATTTGGTTGTAAAGAAAGGCAATGAAAGTTTAGGAGTGTCTGGGTATTAAGAAGAATGTGACCTGTAGTGGCTTTTTTTTTTTTCGTATACTATAGAAACCTTTTGGCGGCCACTGTATAATGATATCAATAAATTTTTTTTTTCTTAAATGATTTGGCATTTTGTTATTCGCCAAATTGGGTCACATTATTGGGATTCTATATCACCCAATTAATGGTGATATGCACCCATAAGCTGGCAGGAACAATTCATGATGACCGACCTTCAATTTGTAGCTCAGCATGGACTAATCATCTACACCATTTTGGTTCCTATGCTTATTTTGTGTAACCAATAAAAATCTCACCCATAAAAAAAAAAACCCCACATCTTCCCGATCGAGAAACAAACAGTCCTCTCTCTTTCATAGGGTTCACAATTGAGCCACTCCAAATCTTGTCTCCTCCGTCTACAACCTTACACATCAAACCGCCAGCCAACAATCCCAACCTCAGTAGCAAGACATTTGAATCAAATCCCCAAAACATCAAGTGCATGGGACTCAATCTAGAGAAGAAACGAGTGGGTTAATGGGTCTGTGGGTTGTGGCCTTCGAGGGTGAGCTTGGCTTTTGAGGGTTGTTTTAAAATTTTAATTAAAGTGCATTTTAAAATATTAAGCAATTTTTTTACTCTCTTTTTTATATTTATAAACGGGTTATGGAGAGATTTGTTGTTACAAGTATTTTAGTACTTGATAAATTTTACATTTTTATTCTAAATTTATCGATTATGTTTTTACTAATCATGGTTAAACTATTATAAAGATAAAAATTTAAAATATTTCGTTACTAAAATAAATGAAGGGTAATGAGTGTTAATTTCTTCAAACCTCAAGAGAGGGGAGTTTTTTTTCCTTCAAGGTTGGCGTGGAGTGTCATTCCCTCATACCTTAAGTGAGGGGGGCGTAATTACCCCTAAATGTTTTTATAACATTAGCATTGTTATCTTTATTTCTCTTTTTTATTTATATTTTTTATGTTTTGAGAAGAGAGAGACATAAAATGAGTGTAGAAATACATATTTACTCTTGTTTTTAACAAATATGGATTACAATAGACTAACTGAGGTAAACTTAGGTGGATATAATGTAATTTGCCCTAAAATCTTTAAAGGAAAATACCTAATTGAATCATGAATCTCAAATTAGGAAAATATTCTTATGCCTTGGTAACAATAATAAAGCTTTAGGAACAATAAAAACATAATAATAATAATAATAATAACTACAGGGGAAAATTGTCTCTCTTTTTCCCCCTTCTTCATGGATCAAAGTTTTTGTAGCAACCTAAATTCATAAAGGAAAATGTTAAAGATATTACGAATTTTACTACTTAACTTAAATATATTGATATGATAGTAAATGTGATTGGTGGTTTCCAACAATATTATAAATGAATATTAGAAATCTTGATTAAAAGAAAATAATGTTTGAGTTATATTTTTGTGATTGATGACACAATAGTTTGTAAAAGTTATATAGTAAAATTTGTAATATTTCTAAGGTTATATTTTGGAAAATAAGTTTGTAACACAACACTATATCAAAAGGAATTTAAAAAAAGGGTTAAAGTATTATTTTTATACCTAAAAGTTGCATGAATTTCAATATTCATTCCAAACCCTTAAAAAACGTTCCTTTGTTTCTCTAAATTGTTAATAAGGTTAGACCTTCTGGTCTTAAAACTTTTAAAAAAATAATCTTATTTCATTCCTAAACTGTTGAATGAAAAATCTTTTTTTGTTCTTATATTTTTGCCCTCAAGCTAGTGAAAAAATAATAATAATCTTAAAAGAAAGTGTAATGTTTACAATAGTTTATCTTAAAAGAAAGTGTAATGTTTACAATAGTTTAAGATTTTTTTTTTTTTTTTTTTTTGAGAAGGAAGAGCTTAAAGATTAAAAATGAACTTTTTAAAGTTTATGGATAAAATACAAACTTCTTGCAAACAGGTCAATATTTTCGCCAAATAAATACAACCTCCTTGTCACTAATTTGTAAAAAAAAAAAAAAAAAAAAAAAAAAATTTGAAAAAGATTGTGTTTTTTTCTTTCTTTCTTTTTCTAATTGGCTCGCAACACAGGATGCATGATGTGCAAGTGCTGGTAGATATGGGGTAGACACTTATAGATTCTCCATGTCCTAGTCAAGAATTCTACCTAGTATTTTCTTCTTCTCAACAACCCAACCTCAAACAAGCCAACTATTTTAGAAAATATGAAACTTATGTACTTTTTCATAATCAACTTGCAGATGGAACCGTAGATGGTGGAATAAACCAAGAGGGAATCAATTTCTACAACAATCTTATAAATGAACTTATAAATAATGGTATGAATCAATTTACTTTTCAGCCCTACTTGTGCTTAATTCATGATGAAAGGACAATAAGTTTTTGTTCCTAAAGTTTCAAACCAGTTTCCTTTTCAACTGCTCAAAAAATGAGCTAGACTTTGAATTTCCCATGCAGGGATAACCCCATCTGTTCCACTTCGATTTATCTCAAGCACTGGGAGACAAATACAATGGCTTCTGGAGCAGCCAGATTGTGTAGGTTCAAGTTCTTCCAGTATTCGATGTCTTATTTTAATCACTATAACTGTCAAAGTTACCTGAGATATTAATCAATTTAGTTGATTGCCACGTTACTTTTGATAGGGATGATTTTACAGCCTATGCCAATGTTTGTCTCCAAAATTTTGGTGACCGAGTGAAGCACTGGACTACTACGAATGAGCCATAAGTCTGGGCACCTTACGGTTATACAGTTGATACAACCAACCCACTCCAAAATGCTGTAACAGATCCATTCCTTTGTGCCCATCACATTATATTAGCCCATGCCACAGCTCTAAAACTCCACAGAGATACATACCAGGTGAAATCTAATTAAATCATCATCTTCTTCTCGTTTTGTAGCATTTTCCAATAGGCCAATTGTAAGCTGACACCCATTTTGTTTTAGAATAACTAGTTTTGCTTCTTCTTTTTTTATTTATTTATTTATTTATATATATATATATATATAACATTATTTATATAACTTTTTTTTTTTTTAATAGTCAACCAAAGCGGGACAAATCGGCATTTCGCTAGTGACAGAATGGTTTTTAACTAATTCAGATACAATTCAGGATCAAGATGCAGCCCGGAGAGCATTTGACTTCTTGGTTGGATGGTTAGAAAATTTATCATTGTCAATAAAACACATACATAATCAAATCCTTTTGACTGAAAAATTATGCCTAATTTCATTTTTTTTTTTTTTTTTCTATTGTATGAACAGGTTTTTGGAACCATTAGTGTTTGGAGATTACCCATTCATCATGAAGGCTTTGGTAAAGAATGGACTTCCAGAATTCACAGATGACGAGAAGACTTTAATTAAAGGATCCTTCGACTTTATTGGTATCAATTATTATACATCCAGGTACGCAACTGCCGTAGCATTTGATAAAGATGCAACCTATACTGCCTATTCTGACTATCTGTTTGCTACAGTTTCAGGTAAACTTTTGTGGTTTCATTTGCGAAATAGCTTAATTTAGCATGCAATTGAATTTAGCCTAAATCTGGTTTTGATAGTTAGGAATATTTAATCCATCTTTCCTGTTTGTTGCATTTGTCACAGTTGAGCAAGATGGGGTACTCATTGGTGCACCAGTAAGACTGTTTTGTTTTAAATCTATCGTTTACACATTGATTAAACCCAATGACTTTAAGACATCAACTAAGAACATGATATTTCATTGTTAACCCAAACACCAGGCAGCACTGAAATTTATGTCTATCCACAAGGGTTAACCGATGCATTGGTTTATATTTCAAATGCATACAACAATCCTAAGTTCTTTTTTACTGAGAATGGTTAGTAATTTAATTAAAATAGTTCCTCTTTTTCATATTCATCAAGCAAAAAAAGACATCACAAAATCTTTTTTTTTTTTTTTTATCTTGATATGATTGTATATGCCTTGGAACAGGATATCTAGAGAAACGAGATGATACTATAGCAGTAGAGACTGCATTACAAGATGATGTTCGGATTCAGCATATTCTTGCCCATCTTTATGCCATTTCAGTAGCCATGAAGTATGTTCTTGAGTGCTACCTACTAATTTTGTTCCACTTTATAATCCGCCAATCGCAACTAATTAATAGTCACATATTCTTTTGATGGCACCACTATTATGCATAAATATGACCAAAAAAAAGTTTGTCCCAACAAAACAAAGTCATAAAGACTGTTTGCTGTTTGAGTGCAGGTAGGGAGCAGACGTAAATGGATACTTCATGTGGGCTTTAATGGACTGCTTGGAAATGGGGTCAGGCTACACAGTGCGGTACGGGCTTGCTTACACTGATTACCTCAACAACTTGGACAGAATCATCAAGAAGTCTACGAAATGGCTCATGGTCTTCTTGGCTAGCTAATTAGCCAATATATCGTATATATGCAGTGTTGCAGACCAATGTGACAATTAGTTCCAACTTTCTTAGTAGAATAAATTTGAACCATATCGATTTTGGAGTATTCCAAGCATCGTAGTTTGAGATGCGGCTAAAACAGAGACCAGTTCTCCTTGAAGTTATATTTTGTAATAATGTGGATTCAGGCTTGTTGGTCATCTTCTTCATTGCGTATTGTACTTAGTGTCGTATTCCACTTCCAATTCCTGAATAGCTATGAAAATTGTTAGGGACATATCATATACTTCATATACTATATATAATAGCTGGCTAAGAGAAAGTTGATTCTTACAATTAAGGAGGTGTTGCCGTGTAGGAAAAGTGGTTATCTAAAATTCACCCACGTTTAAGTTAAAAAGCGATAAATTACATTATTTGGTAACGCTTTAACACCTTTTGAAAGCAATAAATTATAATTTCTCACCACGTTAAAACACTGTTTGGGAGTCCTATTGGTATAAAAGGAAACTAACCGATTAAAAAAAAAAAAAAAAAAAAAAGATTGCTACACGGAGTTAGAAATAGAGAGGCGATGAGACCTAGAGAAAGAAATAGAGAAAGAGGTAGAGGTAGAGACATCTCAGGCCAATACCACTATCGGACTTTGACCACCAAAATTCTTGCTTCCCTCAACTGGAGATGCACTATTACAGAGTGTGTTTTCTTTTTTTGCTTTGTTCGTTTTTTGATTTTTTATGAACTTTTATAAGTAAAAACCTGAATCTTGCGATAACTATGATTTTTGTTTACTGCAATTTGAGCTGCTCGCCAGACTTAGATTGCTAGTACTACAAGCACACATAACTTGAAACTTCTGCCATAATCAGAGAGACAGGCCGTGTACCCATAACCAGTAAAGTTTTTGTTTTTTTTTTTTTTTTTAATGTTTTTTTTACCTTTTCATTTTCAAATCTGGGAATTGAATATAATTTATGTTTCGTAAGAGGGATAATCATTCCAATACAAACCAAAAGAAAAGAAGACTGGGATGGAGAGAGGGAGTTCACTGGGCCATATGCCTTCCAAAGTCCGATCTCACACCACCATTAGAGTCGGTAAAGTTTTTTTTTTCTTTTTTTCGTTGTTAAAATTTACGGATTAATTGTTATTTAGATTTGGTTATTTTGGTCGGATTGATATTGATTTAGGTGTTTGGATATGTAATAGCCCAGCCAAATAGAAAAGAAAAGAAAAAGAGAGAGAGAGAGAGAGAGAGAGAGGAAGTTAGATTTTTAAGGCCCACACGTGCCCTACCTAACCCATCCTCCCTCACCACATATCTCACAATTCTCTCTTTTCTCTATTTGGCTGCTCACTCTCATTCTTGTTCTTCCTTTCTTTTTCATTTTCACTCAACACAACACACATACACACACTCCTCTCCCTCACTCTCCCACTGGTACACTCCTTATCACCTCCACCATTTTTTTTTTCGGGCAAAATCACTGGAAAACCCTCAAGAACATCACACCTTCACATAAGTTGTTTGAGGTAAAATTTCTAATCTCTTTTTATGGGTATTATGTTGTTGTTTGAGGTTATTTTTACCGAAGCTTTAATAATGATGTTCTTGAGATTTATAAGCTTCTTAGGTGATATTCTTGTAATTTTGTATATGGATTTTTGATTTGGTGGGCTAATTTGATGAGTGGGTTTATGGTTTTACTAGTGGTGGCTAACTAAGGTTTGTGAATGGTGAAAATTTAGGGGTTTTGAGGTATATCATGTGAAATAAATGGTGAATATAATTTTTATGGTTTACTTGGAGCTAGTAAAGATTTAAATTGTTTGTTTTGAAGGATATTGTGATTTTGGTGTCACGGGTCTCTTGATGATGTTGTGAAAATCTTGTGGAAACTACTCATAAATTATTGAGGTTTTGATGTTAGAGATAATACCTTGAATGATTCATAAATATAATGGGAGTCTATGCCTTGTAAAGTAATTGGTTGAGAAACTTTGGAAGTGGAAAATATTATTTGTGAGGCTAAATCTAGGCTTCCCTAATTTAGTGCTTATTTGGCAATTCCTAATATGTAGCTAGATACAATTTCAAGATTTATGCTTATTGTGATAGGTTTGCTTGGTATTGTTTAGGTTCTAACTAATCTTATTTGGAGCTTGGAAAATTAGGCTTTTGCGGGTTGCAAGGTAAGTAGCTTTTTAATGGTATATTTTTGGAAAATAACCATGTTGCATAAATGTCATTTTTGGATCAAACACATTTTGGAAAATTATTTGTGGGATTATATTTTCTTAAAAAGTATTGTGTTGTGACCTTATTGTATACGACTATTTATGAAAAATGACATCATATTTGGCAATGCATATGGGGAAATGCATGATTTGTTAGCATGGAAAAGAGTAGCATCTTTGATTAAATTTTTGAGAATGGGTTTTATTTCTTATTGCATTATTTGCAAAATTAAAGATGCTTTGATATTTGGGAAAATTGATACAAATCTTCTTAACAAGAAATAAGTTTGAAGGCTTTAAGAACTTTGTGAATATTTTGGATATTTCGAAGGTTTTTGTGAAACTACTTGAAATTAAATTGTGTTTTGAATCCCTGTAAACTGTGAGCTCTTTATGTTTTACCCTTAGGCTGTGACATGTGATTACCTGGTGATTACCCAGCTAGATACTATAGTCTGTGTGATATTGGTATCTTAGCACCCGTCTTTGTGATGGTTATGAGTTCTGGCTTTGTGTCGGGGAAGAGTTTCGGCTTTGTGTCGGCAAATTAGTTCTGGCTTCATGTCAGCGATGAGTGCTTTGTGTCAGCAGATCAGTCCCGGCTTTGCATCGGCAATGAGTTCCAACTTTGTGTCGATGATTGCCATGTGGCCTTGGGTTAGATTTTCTGATTTAGAATGGTATTATTATTGCTCACAGTGTATAGTATGTAGTTTCATGTTAAGATATATTGAGGAATATTATATATGTAATTTCAAGAGAGCATTTTGAGAAGCTTTATGCCCTGTCATTTTATATATTCTTGTCATATTATTTTTGGAAATGGTTTTGTAGAAATTATTTGGAAATTCCGAAATTAAAACATGATTTGTAAATTGTTATCATCATGAAATTTGCATTTCCCCTATCCCCATTAATTATGCTACTTATTGGGTTCTGTCTCATTCTATTATTTTACAAACTTTTTCAGAGTAGGCAACTATCGTTTTGAGACAACTTTTTGGTGGCTAGCAATAGTACTTAGACTAACTGCTGATGGAGGCTGACTTTTGTGATGAAGATAAATGATGATGCATAACTTAGAGTAGGCTCGGCTCAATTCTTTGGTATCTAATAGTGGTTATGACTTTATTTCCACTAATGGGACAAGTAGATGTTATGTAATTATTTTATTTGGACCTCCATTCTTTTGTGACCAATGGTCATTGTATTTATTGCATAGAGCTCTAACTTACTTTTGGAGTATATTTAATGGAATTATTATGATAATTCTTGATATTGGTACTTGATACAATTTTATTTGAAATTGAATTGTTGAAAGGAACAAAATCTACAAGTACCTTTGAGATGCTTTTCTCATGCTTTGGGCCCTTTTGGGTTTGGGGCGTGACAGGATTAAATTTTATTTTGATTAAGGAATCTGGGTAAGAATGCTTTAGTTTTAGGTATTCGAGTTAAATTAAGGATTGGGTTGTATTCTATTTTTTCTCTTTTCTTTTCTTAAGTCTAAATGTGGGAATTGGAGCGTGTCTTTTGGGTGGGAGTGTTTCTTTTTAATCTAAACGTGGGAGTGTAGAATTGTGGTAGTGTAGGGGTGCTTTTTTTTCCTTTTTTTTTTTTTTTTTGATAAAGTTAAAATACCTTTTGAAGAAAAGGAGTTGCTTGGTTTTAAACCTTTTCAATATAAATAAAACACAAACAAAACAATATGAACAAGCAAAATACACTGAGAGAGAACAAAGGTTCCATATTCCGTGAGACGCAGAGAGAAATACCACTAGACTACTGCCACTGCTTTGCTATTTTAGTCAGATTTGATTTTTCTTTTTTGGGAGCATTGAAATTAATGTGTGTCTGATGTTTGCTTCATCTTTATTTCTGCAATGTATTGTGGCACAATTCTAAGCCAAAAGAAGAGTTAAACAAATCTATTCTAATAGATGGGTTTGTCCTCTGCCCCCATCTACTCTTTGCGGCATCTACTGTTTGTGTTTGTGCTCTACCCCTATCTCCTTTCTGCAACATCTATAGAAGCTCATCATCATCTCACCATTTCAAATTTGCATCTTTAATCTTCAATATATCAATGTTTTAATTTAAAACCTACTGCTTATACTACTTAAATTACCATCTATCCTCTTCAATATATCTATATTTAATTTTTTTTTTTCCCTGCTTAATTGTCTAGGGTTCTTCTTTTTTCCTTTTTAAAATTAGATGGGTTGATTCTAGTGAAGCGAAGAATTATTAATGAAGACAAATGCCATATCTATACAAGGGAGGTGAAGACAGCAATTCATGTGTTATGGGATTGTGTTGCGGTAACAGATGTGTGGGTTGGGAGTATTCCAAAACTGCAGAAGGGAGCTTCAGTTTTCTGAGACGTTATGCAGTTGGTGGAGTATCTCATGGATCAGCTCTTAACTAAAGAAATGGAGCTGTTTTGGATGCAATGTTGACTCATATAGAACCAACGTAACTGTGTACTGTATGGAGGATAGTTAAAGAACCCGACCAGTCTTAACAAGAGAGCAGAGGAGTTTTTGCAGGATTTTAAGCAAGCCCAAGTGCATTTAACAGTGAGTCAAATGGAGCAACCAAGCGGTGAAGTCTGGTAGCCACCTCTACCAATGGTATATAAGCTAAACTTTGTCGCAGCAATATTTTCAAGGATGGAGAAATCTGGTATAGGAGCAATAATTCGAAATGAGAGGGGCGAAATTATGGCTAGTATGTCTGCTATTGGGCCGAAGGTGGAAACAAGTGAGGAAGCTGAACTATTGGTGTGCAAAAGATCTCTTGAATTTGCTGTGGATGCTGGTTTCACTAGAGTAATGATCGAGGGAGATAATACCAATGTTATGCAAGCTATTTCTTCAGATGTGGCTAACTATTCATTCCTAGGCAATGTCGTTGATGATATTTGCCATCTGATGTCTAGTTTACAGTGGATTACACCTAGTAAGATTAGGATGGGTAGTAATAAGGTAGCACATGTTCTTGCGCAACATGCTGGAAATTTAGAGTCTGATTTGTATTGGTTGGAGGATTCTCCCCCACCAGCTTTGGAAGCCTTGTATCAGGATTCATTATTATCATGATTAAATGAATGAAGTTTCTTTCTCAAAAAAAAAAAAAAAAAAAAACGGTAGATAGGTTGATTCTCTTTTTAGAGATGCTTTGGTTTGGTTTTACTTTGGTAACATTAGGGATTTTTCCTTTGATTTATTGTGGTTAAAAGTCAAATTTCACCTTGGATTGTTTAAAACCTTTATTTATAAGACAAAAACGAACTTTCCATTTCAAGTTTGTGCCAAAAAGTGTTACTTTTTGATGTTAATCTTGATTTATGTATTAATTTAATATATCCTTGACCAACATAAGCCAAATCCTTAACCATCATCATATGGGAAATAACCAACAAATTGTTAAACACTAACCAACAAAATGTTAAACATTGTGTAGATTATTCACTAAAGATGGTTAAGTATTTTAGTGGAACTGATAAACTACCTTTGATATGGGAGCAATTTTTCATATTTTTACGACTCAAACCATATTACAATGTTTGCATCCACTTCTTTTGTAGTCCCTCTTTCATCTTTCTTTGTTGTGATTTAAAAAAACTTCTTACCCTGTCATTTTGTTGAAATATAGATTTACTAAGTTCTTTGCCAAGTATGACACTTGGGTGATTTGCAAGAAGAGTTGCTGCAGTTTGAGAGGTTAGGATAGCCTGATTTTCCATCTATTTATATCATAAATTGAATTAAATTTTGTCCATTGATATTTTTGGGTTTGATTTGGATTTGAATTCCATATTTTAGTCTAATTTTTTCTTCATTTTTTTTAATTCAATGAATTCTTATTTTGTATTCAACTAAACTGTAAAACTATTTTGATTTTTTTTTTTTTTTTTTTTTGCTATGCTTTGTGATCAAATTCTTTACAATGATTGCTTCAACTTCTTTTTGTAGTCTCTCTTTCATTTTTTTTGTATAATGTTAAAATAATTTTTTTGTCCATCCTTTTGTTTAGACCCAGATTTATAACATTCTTTACTGGATATGACACTAGTGTTTTGCAAGAAGAGTTGCTGGATCAAACTGACAAGTGGACGTTAGTCTAATGCTATAAGATACATCGAATAGTTGAGTCTAGGTACAATTTTACTTAATGTTTCCCTGTGTTATTATTTTCTTCATCATTAGAGGCTGACATGTTTCATCTTTAATATTTCTATCTTAGTTTCATTAGAGTATAGAGTTTACTACCATATTTCTTGCTATAATTTTTTACACTACAGAACTCTTTATACCGTCAATTTTCTTTCGTCCTTTTGGTTTAATTTTAGTTAGTAGTTATTACATATTCAATTTTAGTTTAATTCATTTTCATAATGACACTATTTAATCTATATTTTCCAGTTTGAAATTGCTAAAGCTTATAGTTTAAATTGGTTAGGATTGAACACTAGTACTATCTCGATTCAAAATTTTAAATTAATTATCTATTTAAGAATATTGGAAGAAGAACATTAACAAATTTGTTATTTGTTCTTTATTAAATGTATACAGGTTGATTGTGATTTTTATGTTGCAAAAGCCATTATGAGTAGGAAAGAATCCTTAAAATTGCTTCTAATATTGCTACATTTGGATGATTTAAAAGTTATATAGGCATGGCTTTATGCATAAATTTGTGATGTTGCTTTTGTTGCTTTTGTGTGTTTGAGTTTTTGACATCTAATTTTTTGAGTAAATGATCTATGGGATTTCTCTCCATAATCTCTGTGTGTGTTTAATTGTAATATATATGTTCCAATTTTGGTATTATTCAATTCTAATATATGGGTGTGGGGCCCAATAATTTATGGGCTAGGCCCATTTGCTCGTGGAGAGTCCGAAGGCCCAAGCCGAGGAGAGCTATGGCCCAAGCTCGATAATATAGAGCACAAGACAGTTTTGGGATACAGCCGAGGACAGTTCAGTCCTCGGCAGATCCAAAATCCCACCGGAAAAAAGGGGTAAAACTGGTATAGGACTAAACTTGAAAGAAAATCTAAAAATATCCAGGGAAAGCTGCTCTCATTGCCATTCAATTCTCTGCACCTGACAGAGTCGTATTCTTCAACTGTTACAACCACTCCCAACCACTTTAAGTATGGGCTGATGGGACAAATATCTGCCCTAGAAAGTCAAACCTACACGTTGGCGCTGGAGAATGGCTACATGTTGGTATAAAAGGAAAAATAATCCATTAAGGAGGGGGGCTAGTGGAAAAATGGCCAAAAACCAGAGCCTCTCAACCCACCTCCAGGAGAAAGACTCCAGGGGTGAAGACAACTCAACCATGTGTGAATACCACGAAAAACCCACCGCCTGGTGACTAGGGCCTAGCCTTTCAAACCCATGCTCTACAAATGATATTGTATGGGCCTTTTTACGTGCGAATCCAACCCTGTTGTGGTTTGACACGAATCGTGTCCTTACAATTGGTGCCGTCTGTGGGGAAGGCTTGTGTGTTGGCGTAGACGGTAGGTTGAGAGGGTTCCTTTGCCATTTTTAACAACTGGTCATGGAGGTTTAGTGTAAAGTTCCGCTAAGGTCTATGATTCTTGACTAGGGGCTACGTCTACTAGCGTCAATCGCTTAGATAACTCTAGGGGCTCGGCCGAGGAGCTAACTCCCCTAAAGCCAAGGTCCCACGCAATGAGAAAACTAAGTTTTGGACAGAACCAAGGCATTGCATGGTCCTCGGACCCAAGCCAATGGGGAAACCAACTACTTGGATGAGAAAACTAAGTTTTGGACAGAACCAAGGCATTGCATGGTCCTCGGACCCAAGCTAATGGGGAAACCAACTACTTGGATGAGAAAACTAAGTTTTGGACAGAACCAAGGCATTGCATGGTCCTCGGACCCAAGCCAATGGGGAAACCAACTACTTGGATGAGAAAACTATGTTTTGGACAGAACTAAGGCATTGCATGGTCCTCGGACCCAAGCCAATGGGGAAACCAACTACGTGGATGAGAAAACTGAGTTTTGGACAGAACCAAGGCATTGCATAGTCCTCGGACCCAAGCCAATGGGGAAACCAACTACTTGGATGAGAAAACTAAGTTTTGGACAGAACCAAGGCATTGCATGGTCCTCGGACCCAAGCCAATGGGGAAACCAACTACCTGGATGAGAAAACTGAGTTTTGGACAGAACCAAGGCATTGCATGGTCCTCGAACCCAAGCCAATGGGGAAACCAACTACTTGGATGAGAAAACTAAGTTTTGGACAGAACCAAGGCATTGCATGGTCCTCGGACCCAAGCCTATGGGGAAACCAACTACCTGGATGAGAAAAACTAGGTTTTGGACAGAACCAAGGCATTGCATGGTCCTCGGACCCAAGCCAATGGGGAAACCAACTACCTGGATGAGGAAAACTAGGTTTTGGACAGAACCAAGGCATTGCATGGTCCTCGGACCCAAGCCAATGGGGAAACCAATTACTTGGATGAGAAAAAGTTTGAGTTTCGTAAGATTGGCTACTTGATAAAAATACTAAGCTACTTCATCCACGGCTTAAATACCGTAAAAGGTTAAGGCCAACAAAGGTGTAAGGAAGGTGGTGGAACGCCCCAGTATTCAGTAGCCTAAGGGGGCTGTTCATTTGGTGGGTGATATGTCTTCGGATGGTTATTTCTTACACGGCATCAAGCCTTCAGTTCTCTCCTCGGCTAGTTTGGGGTAAGTATTATTTTTCACGGGTTGGCCTTGTTGTGCCAAGCAATTCTATTAAAGTTATGGTGATGTCTTTTTCTTAGCAAATGCTTCGGCCATGGTTGTTATTGATTCAAATGCTATATTATTGTGCCGAACAGCACTTGATAATTCGTAAAGACGCCTTTTTCTTTGATAAGGGGGTAGGACCCCATGTATTATGATCTAAGGTCGGCGGTATTGTGCTCGGCCGACTCATTAAGTTCATCATAATGCCTTCTTTTTTCCTGTCTCATAAGGGTTTCAGTTTTGAATATTATTTGTTTAAGTCAGAATTATTAAGTCGGATTATTTTTGTAAGTACAGAGCAGGGTAATATCTAACTGAATTATGTGTCTACGCATTGTGTCATCATTTCAGAAATAAAGAGATAGAACATGCGAAGTAAAGTAATAGCCATTTTTATTAATATGAAGATGTATTACAACGTATAAAAGAGGGGCTTAAACAAGCCTATACAAGAGACAAACTGTCGGAACAATAAATAAAAAAAAAAAAAAAAAAAAAAAAAAAAAAAAAAAACCTCAACAATACAGATAAGTAAACAACCAGATGTCTTGTTAAATTTGTCTCCAAAATCCTACCAAACTTTGCTTCAGTAGCGCCCATATTGAGAAAGGGACCTTCTGTAGAAGAAGATGGAAGAGATGGAGGAAGAAGATGGAGGAGATGAATGAAGAAGATGGAGGACATGAGTAAAGAAGGAGGAGAAGAAGAGAGAAGAGATGAAAAGAAAGAAAGAGGAGCAAAAGAGGGAGAAGTGAAAGCACCCGGATGGATCTGGTGCTGGGAAGACTAAGAAAGGGAGGCGGAGGAGGGCACCAGTGAACAAAGAGAGGAAGAAGCAGAGGCACTTAGTCCCTGCCTCGGTCCTGACTCCTAACACACTGGGGCCATATTAGGTATGCTCATAAGAGAGCGGTTGGTTATGATGATGGGAGTTCTCGACTCAGTCACGCCGAAAGTTTGACGTGATGAGCCCCTGCTTCGGATTTTGGCTGAAAGGAAGGTGAGACAAATCTTAAGTCTCCGCCATCCTTGCCCTGACCGAGCCATTTCGAACTTTATTAGAACATGGTGCTTTGAGGAGGGGTATGGTTCCTTCATCACTCGTTATGGTAAACGTATTCTGATTTGGTGTATAACAATTGGGTTAAGTAAACGCTAAGGGAGGCTGAGGGTTTCAGATCTTAGAAAGATAAAAGGGTCTCTGTATGAAAGTGATGGCCTCCTACTTGCCTTCTTATAGGAAGGGCAAAACGGAAGGTATTAAATTCGTTCAGGTTTCCAAAAGAATCTGAAAAACAAAGATGTGTCCGTTCCACTTCCCCACCTCATCAGATGAGCCGTCGGACGTAAATGAGCCTCGTAAAGGGAAGTCATTAAAGGCACGTCTTGGATAGCCAAACGGCAGGAGCGGGTCACGAGTAAATTAAAGGGAACACCTTGTAAACCGGTACGTTTCCTGGACAGGTGGAAAACCGCCCACATTAATGCAGGGCTGAATTAAATAAGCCATATTGAAGGCTCAAGTTTACCAAAACCCTCCTTTCCAACCAAGAAGTCGAATAGCAGGGTTTTGAGGGGCTATTGTGGGGCCCAATAATTTATGGGCCAGGCCCATTTGCTCGTGGAGAGTCCGAAGGCCCAAGCCGAGGAGAGCTATGGCCCAAGCTCGATAATATAGAGCACAAGACAGTTTTGGGATACAGCCGAGGACAGTTCAGTCCTCGGCAGATCCAAAATCCCACCGAAAAAAAGGGGTAAAACTGGTATAGGACTAAACTTGAAAGAAAATCTAAAAATATCCGGGGAAAGCTGCTCTCATTGCCATTCAATGCTCTGCACCTAACAGAGCTGTATTCTTCAACTGTTACAACCACTCCCAACCACTTTAGGTATGGGCTGATGGGACAAATATCTGCCCTAGAAAGTCAAACCTACACGTGGGCGCTGGAGAATGGCTACATGTTGGTATAAAAGGAAAAATAATCCATTAAGGAGGGGGGCTGGTGGAAAAATAGCCAAAAACCAGAGCCTCCCAGCCCACCTCCAGGAGAAAGACTCCAGGGGTGAAGACAACTCAACCATGTGTGAACACCACGAAAAACCCACCGCCTGGTGACCAGGGCCTAGCCTTTCAAACCCATGCTCTACAAATGATATTGTATGGGCCTTTTTACGTGCGAATCCAACCCTGTTGTGGTTTGACACGAATCGTGTCCTTACAATGGGCATTGCATTGTGTTTATCTTATGAGCATGTTGTTCCTTTGGCAAAGATTTACCATGTAAATTTTAAGAATTTCTCTCTCTCTCTCTCTCTCTCTCTCTCTCTCTCTCTCTCTCTCTCTCTCTCTCTCTCTCTCTCTCTCTCTCTCTCTCTCTCTCTCTCTCCTAGCATGGATAAAGATTACTAATGTAGATGCTCTTATGCTATGATCGCATCAACTTTTATATGTTTATCCATGTTCATGATAAGGACATGCAGCATCGCGACAAAGATAAGATAATCATGGCCTTTTACAAATCAAGTTCTAATTCAATAAAAAACAATATATCTCATATATTAATCACAGCACACATGAATAAATCTCATACAAAATTATGCAGAAAAATTTACTACATAATTTTTTATATGAAGAAAAGAACTTTACTTTGACACTAAAACACAATCAACACATTAGAGCAGTTTTCTTCTTAGAGCAAATTAACCTGTAAAATTATTATGATTTCATTAATTTCATCCCACCTTTTTCCAGTAGCTAAATAGAATGTTAGAGTTCTCTTTGGATTTTTTTTAAATATTTCTAGCAATTGAAATATTTATTTTCATTTGCTTTTGGTTTTTGGGTTGCTATGGTTGAATCATTGGCCTTTGGTTCAACGGCATTAAAAAGGGGTTTTTAGCAAGTTTTTAATTGTGTAGTTTCAGTATTTAATGTCCTCCACCATAAGAATTCTCAGTTTATGCTCTATTTGTATTAATATGAGACTTTTTTTTTCCCATTTGTTTGTGTTTGGGTTTCATTAAAGTTTCTAGCTTATATCAAGCTTTGGATTTATGTTTAGTCTATAGGTTATCTCAAGCTTGGTTTAATCAAAGAATCATGTTATTGTATTTTAATTCGATTAGAATCTTCTTTAAGAGTAGCATCTAGATTTTTGAGGGGTTTTGTTTGACTCTTTGTTTGTTTGCAGACCCCAGCTTCTTTTCCAATGTCCTCCTTCAATAACCCATAGATTATTTTCTGCTTTCTGCCATGCACAGCGAAAGACCAAATCTATGGAGTTTAGAAGCTGTCTACAAATTCCAATAATAGCAAAGTGAAAAGGTAGAGCTATGTTTTTTCTTCTTCTATATACATTTTTGAAGCATATTTCCTAAGACTTCATTGTCATCCAAGACGATATATTGATTGTTGAATCTAATAGGCAAATAGTGGGTTATTTTTCATTGCTATGTTGCCTTTGAAAGGTGGGGAGATTTGCTTTGTAGGAACCATTTTTCACAATTAATTTAATGGTAAAAACTTATTACTGTACTAATAATGAATACTACTATGAAATTTAAGGGTTCTTAGACCATGGAAAGGACTAAGAAGATTACTTATTGATAAAAATAAATAAATAAAGGACTAATAGGGTTGAGTCTAATAGGTGGGTTCGTGCTCTGTCCCTATCTCCTCTCTGTGGCATCTGCTGTTTGTGTTTGTGCTCTTCTCCCATCTCCTCTCTGCAACATATACGGAAGGTCCCCATCATCTCATTGTTTCTTCTCCTATTCAAATTAGCATCTTCAATCTTCAATATATGTATGTTTTAATTTAAAATCTGATGCTTATACTAATCAAACTACAATTTGTCTTCTTCAATATATCTATAAATTTTTTTTCCCCTACATAATTGTCCAGGGTTCTTCTTTTACCCTTTTTAAAAAATAGATTGGTTGATTCTCTTTCTTTGGATGCTTTGGTTTGTTTTTTCTTTTGGTAACATTAGGGACTCATCCTTTGATTTATTGTAGTTAAAAGTAAAATTTCACCTTGGATTGTTTAAAATCTTTATGTATAAGATGAAAACAAACTTTCCAGTTCAAGTTTGTGCCAAAAAGTGTTACTGTTTGATGTTAATCTTGCTTTAAGTATTTTTTTTTATATATCCTTGGCTAATGGAAGACAGATCCTTAGATATCATCATATGGGAAATAGCCAACAGATTGTTAAAAACTAACCAACAAAATGTTAAACATTGTGCAGACAATTCACTAAATATGGTTGTATGTTTACACATTAATGCTTAAACATTTTTTGGGACTGATAAATTACCTTTGTTATGGGAAAATCTTTCATATCTTTGCAACTCAAAACATGTTACAATGTTTGCTTCCACTTATTTTGTAGTCTCTCTTTCATCTCTTTTTGCTATGATTTTTAAAACCTTCTTACCCTGTCATTTTGTTGAATACTGAGTTCTTTGCTAGGTACAACATGGGTATTTTGCAAGAAGAGTTGCTGCATCAAACTAAGATGTTAGGATAGCCTAATTTTCCCTCTATTTATCTCATAATTTAAATTAAATTTTTCCCATTGATCTGTTTTGTTTTGATTTGGCTCTGAATTGCATATTTTAATTTGCTTTTTTTCTTCATTTTTTTTTTATTCAATGAATTCTTATTTTGTATTCAACTAAATTGTAAAACTATTATGATTTTTTTTCCTAGGCTTTGTGATCGAATTCCTTACAATGATTGCTTCAACTTCTTTTTGTAGTCTCTCTTTCATATAGTGCATTCTTCTTTTGCTATGCTTTGTGATCTTTCCTTTTGTTTAAACATAGATTTATAACGTTCTTTACTAGATATGACACTTTGGTGTTTTGCAAGAAGAGTTACTGGATCAAACTGATAGACGAACGTGAGTCTAATGCTGTAAGATACATCGATTAGGTGAGTCTTGATACAAATTTACTTGATGTTTCCTTGTGTTATTATTTTCTTCATCATTAGAGGCTGATTTGTTTCATCTTTAATATTTCTATCTTACTTTCATTAGAGTATAGAGTTTACTATCATTTTTTCTGCCATAATTTTTAGGCTATAGAACTATTTATACCATCAATTTTCTTTGGTTCTTTTGGTTTAATTTTAGTTAGTTGTTATTGCATATTCTAGTAAGTTTAAATGTTTCCTTAAATATCACTATGTTAGCATTTAGTAAAAGATAGACCAAACATTAGTACTTAGTACTTACGATTGGTATTTTTTTTTTTTTCCTCTAGAACTAGGTTGTGTCCTACTGTAGTAACCTGATGTTAAATAAGCCTTTGGTTGATGGTGGTTATGCTTGACGGATTTGGTTCCAAGAAGACAAAAGCCAAAAATCTGTAACAATGTGGGCAAGTTACAACTGATAAGTATCAATAGAGAGAGTGTGGTGTAGTTGCAGCTAATTTCTTTTGTTGTTGGTGGTGGTGTTTTCTTTTGGGGCCAAATATCAACTGGATGGATATGCAAAAGGAAAGATAGCAAGTAAAAGTGCATAGGTTAGTCATTCATGGTTGATTATTGTGTAATGTGAATATGCAGCAAAGTATTTAATATTTTATTTTTTATGTACATGTTTTTTTGCTTTCACAAACAAATTGTTCTTGACTTAAATGCAATAATTTGGAAGAGTTTCTTCTTTAAAACTGTTATGTTTGTTGCTAAATCATTTAGCAATGATTTTGTAAAGGCATGAATCTTATTTTTCATCTCTTTTATTGTCCTTGGCAAATTGTTATTGACTTGAAAGCAATAGTTTGGAATAGTTTTTTAAAATTGTTGTGTTTGTTGCTAAATCAATTAGCAATGATTTTGTGAAGGCATGAATCTTATTTTCCATCTCTTTTATTGTCCTTGGTGACACATTATTATCTATTGTGTGATGGAAAAAGCCAAAAAAAATCATTGAAATAATTAACTCAAGTGCTCTTTTTCAACCTTTGGAATTATAATATGTTATATAACTTTTTGAATATAGTATTCATAAAATGTAGAATATTCACTTTTTTTTTTTTACAATTATTATAAAAATTATGATAGTTCATGTAAAATTAGAAAGCTTTTATGTATAAACAATACTTTTATAAGAAATTTTCTGTACCAATGCATCTTTATTGCATTTGTTGTATAAGGTTTATAATTTAAAGAGCTAATTAACAAAACTAATAGGAGAGAGTTTCCATGATCATATGTTTTACATGGGGCCTAAAAAAACCTTATGAAATCTACAAATATTTATGCAATTTGAAGCATGAAGCCAATCAATATCAGCTCTCTCAAGCCTCTTAGGCTTTGTATGTTATTGTAGTAAAGGAGTGGGAGTTTCCTTCTAATATAAGAAGGTCAATCTATATTTTAGTTATTGTTCTTTTTTGTTTGTTTCAATTTATTACAGAACTTGCATTTGCATTTGTGTATAAAGAGAAGTAGGTATATTCCTAATGAGAATGAGTTATGTAATTAATGATCTTTTGTTGTATATTTGCTCTTCAGACTGCTTATTACAAATGGCTATATTGGATGTCATATTGGATTTTTATAGATTTTGCATGTTTTATTCTATCTTAGCTAAGAATCTGTTTGGGTGATAAATTGGGGAAAAAACTGTAGCAAAGTGAAAGTTAGTTCAATTAGTTTTAAAGGTATTATTATTATTATTAGTCACAAATCCAGAAGTGTGACTAATGAAAAATCTACAACTAATCAGGAAATTCTAGGAATCCTAATGTGAAGCCCTAAAAAAATATGTGACCCCCAATTGGAATAATGAACCAACTAGAATTTGGCATTGGTCAGACTCACCAAAAACTAATATAATCATAATTGTGACAACTACCTTCACTATGTTTTCTATTGTTCTTGGTCCTTTCTCAAACAAAATAGCAAGAGAGAAAAGGTGTTGATCTCTCTCTCCCCCCCCCCCCCCCCCCCGCCCCCCCCCCCTTGAGCTTATTACAAAGAACTATGCTATTTTGTTCACATTTAAGTTTCAAATAAATGTTGTTAGGGCAACTGTTAATACAAATAGAAAATCTTTATTGATCATGCATATCTTTGTGTTCGTAACCAAATTTCAACATGCATACTTTAGAATGTATAGTAATAATAATTTTTTTGTAAATGGAATTATGGAATTTTTTGGGTTAATTACTGCATTTTAAAATAATAAACAAATAGATTGACAACTAATGTATCTTATACACTTTGCAAAAAAAAATTTCTTAACAAATTCATTTTATTAGCCAAATTTCTCTTCTACTTATTTCATACTTCAATAACTATATTCTCTCAAACACACAACCATTTAAAAAACCTTGAACCAATTAGTTATAACTTATGGGATTTCAATTAACATTTTTTCTAGATCATGTGTTGATGCCAGGTTATGTCTGTCTTTTAAAAGAAAAACTGCACGTTAGCATCATTATCTAAACAACTAACCATCCACCCCCTTCCATATTTTACCATCACATTAAGTATAATATATTAAGTTGATTGTTTTCTAATTCATAAAATGATCCCGTGCATTGCACAGGTTAAATGCTAGTTTTATGTAATTAGTTAATCCTTTGACAAAATACACTTTACTTGTAATTGGGTAGATCTAGGATGGGTTTAAGACTTCAAAAAACATGTTATTCAAGTCAAGTGTTAAAGCCATGAAGATCTAACCAAGAAACAAGTGAAGAAGAGTTGTTCATTAAAGATCGATAGCAATCTCGACAGAAAGACTTCTATCAAGATTTAATGTTGAAGTTTCGACAAAAGCTTGACACAAGCTGTTTCTATCGAGACTTACAAAATTAGAAATTCTAGATCTGATTCTTGGCCCATACTTGTGTATTTGTATAGGATTTCTTTTCTCACAATCCTAGACATATATAAGACTTATTTTTAAAGGTCGTCATACAAGGAAAACACCTGCAAAAAGTTCCCTAGTTATTATTCTCTTTGAAGAAGTTATTGTGTCTTTACGTCAAGGGTTTTGCGACCAAGGAGCATCCTAATCTTCATTGTTGATAAACTGAAGAAGTTTGCAGACAACAACCTCTTCAAGTTGCCGGAGTTAGTCACGTACTAGGATCCGTGCATCTTTAGTTAGTAACATACTGGCATTCATGCATTGAACGGAAAGATTGCCACTATAATACAAGTCCAATTAGGTATTGGGGTAAGGGTTCAATTGTAAATTGGTATTTCTAGATAGGCCAAAGGGTTTGGTAAAATTACTTATACTTGTAACCACTTATGATTGATAATATTGGATTCTTGAGAGTGGTGACCTTAAAATCACCTAGTAGGGTTTTGCCTTGGTAGCTTTCCCCATTCGTAAACAAATCACCTGTGTCAAATTTGTTTTCCGCTACATTTATTATAATTGGTGATTTGTTTGTGCTACCATGCTATTGTATGAAATTTGATCTAATTAATTAACTTGGGTGATTAATTAATTAATTAATTGCAAGGGGTCAATTCATTTTGCCCTATCAAGTAGTATCAGCGCAGGCACACTCTAATTATGTTTAATCTTTGCTGTGTGATCTATTGACCCCTATTGTCATGGTTACAAGTAGCATGAAAAGATCTTTTATTTCAAATACATCTTGCTTTTCTAATCTCTATTTAATTAGGTGTTTCAGAAAATGTAAGTCTAAAAGTTATTTGAAAGCTATCTTGATGATTGTTGAAAAGGGTCTTAGTGTGACAAAGAAGAGACTAGACTGTCTCAAAATGAAAATGTGTAAAGAGTTCATCTGAGAAGGGTGAAAATCAAAGGTTTTCTCATAAATGGCAGCTAGGAGAGAAAACCATTCCTTCTGATTTGTCAAGCAAGCGTGAAGTGTGCTTTATAATGAAGTCAGCGTTCAAAGTAATGGACACATGTTTGTGGTACCTTGATAGTGGATGCTCGAGACACATGAGTGGAGACTGTTCTCTGTTTAAGGTTTTTAAGTCTAAGAAAGGTGGAAATGTCACTTTCGGTGATGAGAGCAAATCACAAATAAAAGGGAAGGGAACCAACTCTCTACCTAGACTACCAAACATTACAAATGTATTGTATGTAGAAGGTCTGAGAGTGAACTTGTTGAGCATAAGTCAGATCTATGATCAAGACTTCATGGTCCTATTCTCACAAGGGAAATGTCTCATTTTGAATGAGTCTAGAAAGAAACTCATAAGCGGAGTCCACAATCTAGATAACTACTATGGATTGGTACATGATGCTAACATTGTGTGCAATAGTATTCGTTCGCCAAATGAAGACTTATGGCACCAAAGGATGAGACATGCTAGCTATAAACATCTGTTAATTGTATTTAAGCATAAATCAGTGTTAGGAATACCAAAGCTCGGTAGGGTTAGCAATGTTTTGTATGGGCCGTGTCAGCTTGGGAGACAAACAAAAGCAAAACATCCAGGCACTCAAACATCGGCCACATCTAGACCTTTAGAGCTACTACATCTGGATCTCATGGGTCCAACTAGAACCAAATCTTTTGGAGGAAAGAAATACATCATGGTTGTAGTATATGATTTCACTAGATACACCTAGGTCATTCTCCTTAAATCCAAGTCAGATGCTCCTAAGCACATTGAAACTTTATGTACAAGACTACAAAATGAGAAGAACATGAAGATTGATCAAATTTGCAGTGATCATGGTAAAGAATTTGAGAACTCACACATGGAATCTTTTTGCACTAGATTTGGTATATCTCAAGAATTCTCTACTCTTATTACTCCTCAGCAAAATGGTGTAATGGAAAGAAAGAACGGAGTTATTCAGGAGATGGCTAGAGCTATGTTACACATTAAAGATGTGACTAGAAATTTATGGGGAGAAGCAGTCAACACCATGTCATACAGTTTCAGACCCGATACAAAGAAGACTCCCTATGAATTGTGAAAGGGAAGAAAGCTGAATGTAAAGTATTTCAAAATCTTGGAAGTACTTGTTTCATCCTTAAGGATAAAGAAAATGTGGGAAAGTTTGACTCCTAAAGCGATGAGGGAATATTTCTGGGATACTCCTCCACAAGTAAAGCTTATCGGGTGTACAACAAAAGAACCAAGAAGGTGATGAAAACTGTCAATGTTGTTATTGATGAAGCTTCAGATTCTGGTTCTGAGAAAAGTAGTGAGGAAATATCTAAGATAATTCTCCCTTCAGAACCTAAGGTTGTCCAAGAAGAAGTTGATCAAGAACCCTTTTCTCCAAGTACTCCAAGTGCTATAGAAGTCTTAACAGGTAATCCTACATCACTTGCACCTGAATCTCATAAAGAGAAAGGACTTCCTCACGGACCAAGCTGAATCACCCTCCTGAAGTTATTATGGGAAATATGAATGAACTTACACTTAGAAAGCTTACAATTAATAAATGTGTTGCTAACTTTGTGTCTTATTCTTGCTATTTGTTGTAGGTTGAACCCACAAAGATTGAGGATGCCCTCCAGGATGAAAGCTGGGTTGAGGCCATGCATGATGAATTGCTCCAATTTCAAAAGAATGATGTCTGGACCCTGGTATCTAGACCAAAAGGAGAGCATATTGTTGGCACAAAGTAGATATTCCACAATAAAACTGATGAGGAAGGAAATGTGATCCATAACAAGGCTTGTCTAGTGACCCAAGGATACTCTCAAGTGGAAGGAGTGGATTTTGATGAATCATTTGCTCATGTGGCTCACATGGAATCCATTAGAATCCTCTAGCCCTGGTTTGTCACCTGAAGTTCAAGCTTTACCAAATGAATGTGAAAACTACATTTTTGAACAGGTTTCTTGAAGAAGATGTCTATGTTGCTTAGCCTAAAGATTCATTGATCCACACTTTCCAGATCATGTGTTGTACCTCAAGAATGCTCTATATGGACTAAAGAAAGCACCCAGAGCTTAGTATGATCGGCTTACAGAATATCTGGTCTCACATGACTTCACAAGAAAACAAACTAATCAAACTCTTTTCATCAAAAAGGAGAATGGTGAATTGATAGTAGCTTAAGTCTACGTTGATGATATAATCTTCAGGTCTACAAAGGATGAACTTCCTCATAACTTCCCAAAGCTTATATAGGCTGAGTTCGAGATAAGCATGATTGGAGAGTTAACTCACTTCCTTGGATTGCAAATTCATAAGCAAGAGTCTGGTATATTCATATCTCACTCTAAATATGCCAAAAATCTTGTGAAAAAGTTTGGTTTGGAATATGCTAGTCCTGTTAGAACCCCCATGAGCCCTAATGTTAAACTCACTATTGACTTGTTAGGCAAAAGTGTTGATTCTTCCTTATATAGAAGCATGATAGGTAGTCTCATTTACCTTACTACTAGTAGACCTGACATTAGTTACAATATAAGAATGTGTGCTAGATATCAAGTAAACCCCAAAGAGTCTCATATGATTGCTTTAAAAAGAATCATAAAATATGTCAAAGCCATTGCCGATTTCGGAGTGTGGTATAGCAAGGACACAAACGATGTCTTAGCTAGGTATTCTGATGTGAACTAGGTTGGGAATGCTGATGATAGAAAAAGTACATCGAGGGGTTGCTTTTATGTGGGTAATAATCTTGTCTCCTGGATGAGTAAAAAGCAAAATTTCATCTCTTTATCCACTACTGAGGCTGAATACATCGCTATCGGTAGCTATTGCATCCAATTCTGTGGATGCAAAAACTCCTTCTTGATTATGGTATTCATCAAGAACATATTACCATTTATTGCGACAATACTAGTGCCATTAACATCTCTAAAAATCCTATTCAACATTCTCAAACAAAACATATAGAGATACGAAACCACTTCATTTAGGAACTTGTCGAAGATGGCACACTTACTCTTGAGTTCATCCACATTAATGATCAGAATGACAATTTGTTCACTAAGCCTCTTGATAGCAAACGTTTTGAATTCTTACGCCAAAACATTGGTGTAATCTCCATAGAGTGATCTCTCCTCTTTCGTTTCCTCTCTCATGCATTTGCATCTAGTTTTATGCTTTGTCTGTTTTCTTTCATGTTTTTGTTTGTTTGTTTTCAGTTTTGTTTTATTTTGTTTTACATAAAAATAAAAAAAAAATAAAAATTTTTTGAAAAATCAAATAAATACAAAAACAATGTGTGTTGTGTATATTGGTACTTGTGTACCCCTGATGGCCATTTAAAACAAATTTTCTAAACTTTGTATATCTTGTAGCTTAGATGAGCACATCTATGCACAACTAAGCAAGTGTGTTTTGTGGCTCGTGTTTGTGATGAGTACGACTAAGATTGTCTCTTATATCTCATACTTATATCACTCTTTTTGACGAAAAGGACTAGAAAATTCTAAGAGAAAGGCAACCATCTCACAACTATAGCCCGCCAATAATGTGTAACATCTGTATACTCCGGCATAGCAAAATTGTGATTTTTTTTGGCTTACATAATTGGCTATTTCTTTTCTCTCTATATATGCCCATGCATGAAATGTTCAAAAAGAAAAATATGCAAAGAACATGAAAAGCAAAAAGATCAAAATGCTTTTAATAATGGTTATAAGTGTGTTTCTAGGAGATGTGGGAGTTATATGATGTACCTCCAAGGTGATAGTCCCCATCAAACGATTATGATTATGCGTGAAATATATTAGATCACCTCATATCTTGAATCTTCATAATATGAGAAACTTCTGCACTCTTACTATGTTTTCACACACAACAAGCACACTTGCTACTTTTGATACATGTGCAAATACAATGTGATTTGGCCATCACAAGGGATACGTGTGTTAATATATGCTCACTAAACTGTCTTAACTCATTTTTGAAATGTAAAATTGGTTAGACTTGGTGTGTGTGTGTGTGTTATGGATCTATGGATGCTTTTTTTTTTTTTTTTTGAGAGATATTTGGAGAGCTTAACATGTTGAGTGGATCTTTGTTTGAGTAGCTTGCTTGTTGCATTCATCTTTATGTGTTTTTCCTCCCTTAAAAAAAATCATTTTCTTCTAGCTTGACAGCTTCTCGATAGATACCTTGACACATCCATTTCTATAGAGCCTCTTTGCTTTGCTCTTGATAGATTCTCGACAGTAGACCGATCCATCGAGATTTTCTTCTGACCTCTCTATCTGGTCGACAGATCCTTGACGCTTTCTCAATCCATTGAGATTTCTAGGTTTCTTCTCAATAGCATCTAATAATAACTTAATTTTGCATATTTATATCATTATTAGAAACCATTATCATACTTAGTTTGAGTTAATTCATGCATTTTATAGTTGGTTTTGGAATAATGCTAAATAATCAATTTTGTGCTTATTTGAATTTTATGCATGAATTTGTTTTTTGTAGGATGATGAAATTAAATAAATGGATTTGTGCAAAAAATAAATCTAATGGACTTTACTTTTACAAGGGCCATGATGAAGTCAAAGAAGGCCAACCCAATTAAATTCAAGTCCAATTGGAGTAAGGAATCAAAGGAAATTTGCATCAAATCCAGGTCCAATTCGGATAGGATTTCAGCCTGCACAACAGTTAGTAATTGGAGAATAACTTTCGGCTCAGATATCAAATTGGGATGATTCAAGCTGGGTTGGAAAGCTAACTTAAAGGGCTACAATTGCTTATCAAAGTCCGAATTCTGAAGTTAAATGGGCCAAAAATGTCGGTTAAGTGAAGCCTAAAAACCTGTGATTTTCTCCAAATGGGAATTCAACTTGTAATAGGATTCTTTGACCTATTTAAAGGCTCTTTAGGGAAATATTCAAAGGAGAGCTGTTGTAGAACATAATTTAGGTCTTCTTAAAATTTCTTTACAATTTTTAGAGTTTTGTTTGTGTTATGGCTTGCTGGAAGCCTTGCTATGGCAAGGAGTGAAACCCAACCGTTTATTGGTATGTTCTTAACAATTATTTATTGGTTTTAAAGCTAATGTTTTTATATTTTAGCATTTTTACTCATCTAGAAAAGTGTTAGTTCTGTATAATCCTTTGATTTATCATAGACTCCGAGCACATTAAATGCTTAGTATTCCTTGTGAACTAATTCATTAGTTTTGTTTTGCCTAAAATCAATCAATGTCATAAAACTACCTTAGACTATTAATTCTTGGGTTTTTATTGTTAAATCATCCGACTAAGATCATCCTTCGTATGAATTTTAGTTGAGTTATAAAATAAATATTGTTAAGACTACCAATAGATGTGTTGTGTGTGGATCCCTAAACCTTAGTGCCTTAATATATTGTTATTTTCACTCAATTTAAATTACTTTCACTAAACTATTAAAAATCTCTTCAGTTAAACTTTATTATTTTAGTTTTATTCTCTTGTGGTTTGTTAATCAATTCCCTTTTCCGAGTGGATTCGACCTCGGACTTTCTGAGTTATTACTTCGTGACAATCCTGCACTTGGGAGTATTATTTAAGTCACAGCAGCATCTTGACAGCTTCTTGATCCATCGAGATGTTTTCCTTGAGCTTCTGTCTCCTTGATACCTTCTCGACAGATGTTTTGATCCATCGAGCTCATGTTTTTGCCTTTGACAACACCTCTACAGATTCTCTTCTGTCAAGATTTAGTGCTCGACAGATTCTTGACAGATCCTCGATCCATCGAACTGCGTTTTATATATAGCTGAGGCATAATCCAATTTTCATTTTCTCACTTCTCTCTCTCGATAGAAATCTTTCTCTCTCGACCCAAACAATCCCTTCTCACTTAAAACACTCCTCCCACTCAAGATTTAGCCTTGTTCAAGCCTCAATCTCTTGATAAGTGTTCTCAATCACATCTTTTTCATGCATTCATGCATTTTTAGACCTAGGTTTTGGGTTTTTGAAAAATTTTTGGGGTTTTTGAGTTTTTGTGAAATTTTTTGGGTTGGGTTGTGTTGTTTTGTTGTTATATGCTCATGCATTGCATCCTCGTTGCATTATAACTATGTTCTATGCATTTTAGATGTGTGTGATTGTTTATTGTTATTGAGTGTTGTTAGGTTTGGATTGGGCTTTATCCATGATGCTTTTAATTTTTGCACGTCACATGTTCATGCATTTTTCATGTATATGATCTTTCTTTTCTTTCCTTTTCCAAACTTGTGATGTGTTCTCTGCTCTCTCTCTCTCTCTCTCTCTCTCTCTCTCTCTCTCTCTCTCTCTCTCTCTCTCTCTCTCTCTCTCTCTCTCTCTCTCTCTCTCTCGGATAGACTGTGTTATGGCACCCAAACAAAGAAAATCCACTCCGACATGGAACCCTCTTCAAGGTTCTAGGTCATCCTCTTCTATTCTATCTCACATCTGGTTCCGTGATAAGAAGGCCAAGAAGGACTTCTTTGAGAACTTCCAGGCCCGTGGCATTCATCTAGAACACCAGGTCATTTTGTCAGATTTCACCAACACTCCTCTCCCTAAAGTTATTCGGACTTGGAATTGGGCTTCCCTACTTGAGAAACCCTTAAGCTGTCCCATCATGTTTATTCAAGAGTTTTACTTCAACATACATAACATCAATGCCGCTATACCTCATTTTGTTACTAAATTCAAAGGTACATGTATCGTAGTTACTCTGAATCTTATATCCGAGGTATTACTTGTCCCTAGGGCAGTGCATCCTGATTACCTTAACTGTGATCGTCTACGAACTGTGTCCCAGAGATGAGCTTATCTCTCACTTTTATGAGACTCCTTTCATATGGGGTGGTAAGCTAAACACTCCATGCTTGGGTTTCGCTAAAGGTCCAAGATTCCTTAACATGGTGATGACCTTCACTCTCACACCTCTTTCACACTATAACTCCATCACCGTGTCTTGTGCTCATTTTCTTTTGTCTTTGATGAAGGGACTCACCATTGATTTTCCGTCTCACTTCATCATATCTATTCTAGATGTGAATCAGGATACTGCTACTCATGATAAGCTCATCTTTCCTATAGCTATTATGCGGATCTTTCAGCACTTCTCCATTCCCATTCCTCTCTCTCCTCTCTTTACCATCATGGGTGCCATCAGCACTGGTTCTGTTCGACAGAGCGAGGCCTAACTTCAACCGAAGCGGCCACGAGTGGAGATGACCAATCCTATAGCTTTTGCTATTCCACCCTTTTCCTCGACTCCTTCTACCTCTATGGCTGGGTATGACCTTTGAGGTCATCATGGCGCAACTTCAACGGATGAAGGCTAACTTTGGTGGTCATCTTGACTATCTCACAGATGAGATGTATCAGATGAACACCTAAGTCAGTCGCATTGCTCGCAGAAAGGCTCACATGGTTGGCTTTGCTCCTTCACCCTCTCTAGAGCGTCCCGCAGCCTCTCCTTTTAAGGATGATAAGGATGATGCTGGCTCTCTTGTTGATGACGAGATAATGACCTCTCAATGACTTACCCTTCGTCATTCATGACAAAAAGGGGAAATAGTTTTGGGTTTAAGAGTAGTCTTCTACTTAGGGGGAGAGTTAGTATAGAATTTTTTTTTATAGGGGCAGTGTAAATAGTTTTGAGTTTTGAGGGATGTAGTGAGGTCTATATATATTTTTCTTTATTTTTACATTAAACTCTTGTATACTGGTCATGTGACCATTTTATTACATATATTGTACTTTATTTTCATATATGATGATGATGTATGTTTTTCTTCACCTACCTTTACATGTGTTGTTTTTTTTCTATCTTTATACACATGTTTCTTTATGTACGCAATCTTTATTTTTGTTTCACCTATGATGCCTTGATGAGTTTTGTTTAAGTGTTTTAGAAAGACCGGTTGTGAAAGTCCATCATGCCATGAACTCTCTTCTTGCAAAGTTTTTCAAGAGTTTGTAGTAGAGATAGATTTATTGTGTAATACAACAAGTGGTTATGAGTTTCGTGATTTAAGACTTCTCTCACGATTATTTGTTTTGTTTTGGTCACGGATTGCCAAAAGGGAAGATTGTTAGGGACATATTTTATATTTTATACAATTGGCTAATAATCCTTTGATAAAATACACTTTATTTGTAATTGGGTAGATCTAGGATGGGTTTAAGACTTCAAGAAACATGTTATTCAAGTCAAGTGTTAAAGCCATAAAGATCTAAACAAGAAACAAGTGAAGAAGATGTTAGGACATATGTGTTTCACATGTTAAGAACATATGTCATGATTTTATGTAATTGGCTTATCCTTTGACAAAACGCACTTTACTTGTATTTGAGTAGATTTAGGATGTGTTTAAATACTTCAAGAAACCATATTTCAAGATCTAGTGTTGAAGCCTTCAAGTCTGTCCAAGAAAACAAGCTAAAAGTGCAAATTCATTAAAGCTTGACAGCTGCATCTATCGAGCTTAAGAAAGCTATTCAAAGCCTAGTGTGCTCGACACCTGCTTGACACCTTCTATCTGTCGAGGTTTGAGAAATTCAGAATCTTAATCTAATTTTCTTGGGATCCGTAAATATGTCTTTAGGCTTTCTTTTCTTTTAACCCTAGACATATAAAAGAATTGTTTTAAGGACTATCAAATAGTTCACAAGTTGCACAAGCTTTGAACAAACTCTGTTCAAGCAAATTGTGACCAAAAACGAAGTTCTTGCCTTAGTTCATCTCTTTCTCTTGAAGAAGTTGTTGTGTAAGTGCACCGTATGGTTTTGTGACTAAGCATCTTTTTGATCTTCATCATGTGGATGAACTGAAGAACTTTGCAACCAACAATCTTCTCAATTGGTGATTGAAGTTGCGTACTGGGATCCACGTAATTGGTTATTTACGTACTTTGGAGTCATGCATCAGAAAAAGGAACTATCACTACAAAACAAGTCCAATTAGGTATTGGGGTAAGGGTTCAACTGTAGGTTGGTAAGGTACTTGGGATTCCTTTACTTGTAACTGCTTGTTGTGATAATAGTGGAGTTTCAAGAGTGGTGACCTAAAAATCAACTTGTGGGGTTTTTGCCGTTGGGTTTTCCCCATTCTTAAACAAATTACCGTATTATTTATTTTCTGCTGTTTTATTAGTTTATTGGTGATTTGTTTGTGATACCACGCGTTTGCATGATAAATTGATTGATTAATAACTTGGCTAATTAATTAATTAATTTCTATCACAAGGGGTCATTCAGTTTGTGGCCTATCAAGTGGTATCAGAGCAGGCACACTCTGATTAGGGTTTTATCTTTGCTGTGTTGATCCATTGACCTCTGTTTGTCATGGATAGAGGACAGTCATTAATCATACATCCTTTATTTGATGGCACTAACTATGCATACTGAAAAGTACGCATAAGAGCTTTTTTGCAGTCTTTAGATTAAAAGGCGCCGTCCGATTGGGATGAAGCCAAGATCAAGACGGTAAATTTCAACAGCAGGGCATTGAATGCTTTATTCAATGCAGTCACCAATGAGAAGTTCAATAAGATATCCTCTACTGAAACTACTAAGGAAGCATAGACCATCCTCCAAACAACTTATAAAGGTACTAAGGCTATCAAGGACTCAAAACTTCAGAGGCTCACTACAAGCTTTAAAGAGATAAAGATGGAAGAGGATGAGTCATTCGATGAGTTCTATACCAAGCTAAAGGACATAGTGAACTCAACCTTCAATCTTGGGAAACCATTCCTGAACCCAAGCTTGTGAGAAAAGTGCTCAGACCTCTACCTGAGAGATTCCATACCAAGATTACAGCAATAAAGGAATCGAAGGATATTGACAAGATTCCTCTGACTGAGCTGGTTGGAAACTTGCAGACCTACGAGCTAGGGTTAACAAGAATAGGCAAGTCGGGTAAAAGCAAGAGCATGGCTTTGAAGGCCAAGAGCAGTGAGACAGATGAGTCTTCTGATGATGAAGATTCCAAGATGAAGCCCTACATCACCAGGCAGTTCAAGAAGTTTATGAAGAACACAAATGGAAAGGGCTTCGACAAGGACCGCGGGTAATCCAGTTCTTCTCAATTTAAAGGCCAAGATAAAGGGAAGAAGGACGCTAAAGAAGGTGGTCAGTACAATGTTCCTATAGGACCTAAGTGCTGTGGGTGTCAAGGCTTCGGTCACATGAAACATGATTGTTCTACATATCTCAAGAGCATTGGGAAGAGCAAGGCACTTGTTGCTACCTTGAGCGACACCGAGCCTAAGGATGATTCTGACAATAAGGATGATGAATCTTGAATGCATTCACTACCACTGTTGATTCGATTGATGGGATTGTTAAAGATGTGGTTAAAGAGGAGGAATTGGTGGAATTCAAATTTGAGAAGATGGATGACCAAGATGACATCCCTACAGCCTATGAGAAGTTGTACAAGCTTTCTAAGAAGCATGAGAAACAATATAGGCTAACCATCAAGAAGCTCAGTGATGTGGAACTTGATCGTGAGGAGCTTTCCACAAAGTTTGATGAAGCTAATCAGACTATTGGAGCACTGAGGTTCGAGAACAATTTCTTGACTAAGAAGCTTGAATCAGAGCTGTCTCAAGTCAGAGCTCAATTGGAGAGGATTTCAAGTGCAAAGCTTGATGATATGCTCAACATTCAGATATCTATTTCAAATCGAACAGGTTTAGGGTATGGTCTTTCTTCCTCTAATACTGCTTCTACTAGTACTACTGTTTTCGTTCCTCCTGCTAGTAATGTTAAAATTGAAAACAATGAGATTAAAACTGAATTAGCTAGTGAGAACATAAATAAGGGTAAATCTATCTTAGGAGCAGCCCCTAAGCTTGATAAGAAAGATGTTAAAAATCCTAGGGCTAGGAAGGCTAACTCTCAAAAGCCTAAACAAAAGAAGCAGCATCTTTGTCATCATTGTGGAGTTGTCAGTCATACTCGACCAAATTGCTATAAGTGGCTTGCCACTTAACAGAGCAACAACATGTAGCATTTAGGAACTAGAATCAGCTTGAATCCTCTCTTGGTCCCCTTGGAGATCTTCTCAAAGCCCTCATGTTTCTTTCGAACTTGAACGGTTGTAATTCTTTCTCCTCACCATCAATTCAAGGGTATAATCAAAAGAAAGGTTCTTCCAGGGTGTGGAAGGAAAAGGGCTCTAAGTGATTCTGTCACTTTTTTTTCTCTCTCTCTTCTTGTTTTTGTATGTGCATTACTTATGTGTTTTGCTTTCAAGTTTTAAGTCAGTCTAGGTTTTATGCTTTAGTTGTTTAACATGTTTTTGTTAGTTATTTTTTCATTTTTGCTTTGTCTTGTTTTTCATATAAAAATATAAAAAAAAATTGAAAAATCAGAAAAATACAAAAACAATGTGTGTTTTGTGTACATTGATACTTGTGTACCTTGGATGGCCATTGAAACAAATTCTTCTAAACTTTGTCTCATTTGTAACTTAGATGAGCATCTCTATACACAACTAAGCAAGTGAGCTTTGTGGCTCTTGTTTGTGATGAATAAGATTAAGTTGTCTCTTGTACTTAACACTTGTATCACTCTTTTTGATGGGAATGACTAAAAAATCCTAAAAGAAAGGCATTAATAACCATCTCACCATTGTTGCCTGCTAATCATAACATGACACCTGTATGCTTCGACATAGCAAAAGTGCAGTGTCGATGACATTTGTGTGCTTAGGCATAGCAAAATTAGAATATCAAATATCATTGGGTATTTCTTTTCTCTCTCTAATATGCCCATGCATGATATGCTTAAAAGAAAAAATATGCAAAAAAAAAAAAAAAATCAAAAGAAAAAATATCAAAAATGCTTTAAAAATGATTGCAAGCGTGTATTCTAGGAGATGTAGGAGTTATAGGATGTACTTTAAAGGTGATAGTTCCTATCAAGCAGTTATGATTGTGTGTGAGTTAAAGTAATTTTCTCATATCTCAAATTATCATAACATGTATACACTTATGCAATCTTGCGATGTTTTTCACACACAACACGCAATATTCTTTGCTATTCTTGATACATGTGTAAGTATAATGTGATTTGGCCATCACAATGTTTTACATGTATTAATGTATGCTCACTAAACTGTCTTGACTTGTTTTTAAAATATAAAATTGGTTAACTCGTTTAGTGTGTGTGTGCGTGTGTGTTTCTTTTTGAAGATCCATATGCTTAAAATTTTTATTGAAAGATGATTTTAAGAGCTTAAGATGTTGATTGGATCATTGGTTGAGTTGCATGTTGGATTGCATTCATATCTGTGTTTTTCATATCTTGAAAAACTAGTTTTAGATGTTGGCTCAACACCTCCTCGATACTTCCTCGATACCTTACTGTCTATCGAGCTTCTTCAGCTTTTTCTAATCACAATCCCGATAGCTTCTCGATACCTAGTGGATTGATCGAGCTGCTGTTACCTCAGCTATCGACCACCATTTTCTCGACACCTTCTTCGACAGATGTCTCGATACCTCTCGACACCTATATCTGTCGAGATTTACTGATGCACTATTTAAACTCCCTATGCGATCCGGAACTCATTTTATTCGATCTCTCTCTCAATACTTCTCCGTTTTCTCTCCTAAACTTTCTCATCTCACTCCAATCTTTGTTCCTCAAGGTTTCTTCAAGCTTTTTCAAGAATTTCTTCACTTATTAAGCTTCTAATCCTTTCACATTCATGCATTTCATGTTTTGAAACCTAGGTTTTAGGGTTTTAGAAAAATTTTGGGGATTTTCAAAATTGATGAGTTATTATTGAAATTTTGGGATGGGTTTTCACTTAAATGAGTTTAAAACCTGATACGTTGCATCACATTAGCATTATAATGGTATTGCCATGCATTTAGATCTGTGATATCTATTTGTGTGCTAATAGGTTTGGATTGGGCTGAGCCCATGATGCAATTTTTTTTCCATGTCACATGTTCATGCATTTCCAATGCATACGTACTCTTTTTCAATATATTTCTTATATTTGAAATTGCATGGGACTTTTCTGATTATCTTTCTTTCTTTCCCTCTTTTTTTATTTACATTAGTCGTGTCTATGGCACCTAAGCGTAAATCCACTCTAGCCCGAAACCCTTTTCGTTCTAGAGCTTCTTCATCCTCTAATCCTACACTATCTCGTATTCGATTCCATGATGATAATGCCTTTAAGGTATTTTCAAAGAACTTTTCTAGACGAGGCATTCATTTGGAACGCCAAGTCATTATGTTGGACTTTGCCGACACCAACCTTCCTTCTATCATTCACAGTAGGGGATGGGAGTCACTGTGTGACATCCTAGTCACCTGTCCTCTCGTGCTTGTCCAAGAGTTTTACTCCAACATGCATGGGATTGATCATTTATTACCTCTTTTCTTCACTCGCGTTCAAGGTACATGCATTCCTATCACACCGCAACTTGTTGCGGATGTGCTTCGGATCCCTAGGATAGAGTTTCTTAATTATCCTAGTTGTAAGCGTTTAAGGACTGTGTCCAAGGATGAGCTCATGTCTACTTTCTATGAGCACCCTTCTGTTTGGGGTAAGCGTCTATTTACACCATGTAGACCTTTTGCTAAAGGTCCTAGATTCATAAACATGGTGATGACGTTTGCTTTGCATCCACTCTCTCAGTACAACTCCATTACAGAGCCTCGTGCTCGATTTTTATTATCTCTTATTAAGCATCTTACTATAGATGTCCCTTCTCATTTCATTCTATCTATTATAGATGATCATCTAGATTCGGCATCCCATGATAAGCTCATCTTTCCATCCACTATCATGAGGATTTTATGCCATTTCTCTATTCCTTTTCCCTCTTTCGACCATTTCACTGTCATGTGTGCCATCGATTACGCTACCGTTAAACGTAGCGAGGCCCAGTTTCGATCGAGGCAGTCGGATTCAGTAATTCCTCCCTCTCATTCAACTCCATCCCATTCTACTCCATCCACATCCAATCCTTCCTCTTCCTCAAGTGATGTGACTTTAAAAGACATTATGGCACAGCTATAGCACATGGATGCTCGCCTAGATACACTCTCTACAGAGTTGTATCACGTGAATGTTCATGTCGGTCATATTGCACGGTGACAGGCGTCCATAGGTGGTTTTGCTCCTGAGGCTACTCCTTCACCACCTTCTCCCGTGGCTTCTGATTCTGAGGGTGAGGATGATGATGATGATGGTGATGACGATGATGATTTGGATGATGCTGATGGAGATGCTAGCTCTATCGATGAGATGTTTACTTGACACTCTTACCCTTTGTCACTCGTGACAAAAAGGGGGAGTAGTTTTGGATATGAGAGTAGTCATTCTTAGGAGGAGAGTTAGTATAGGACCATTTTGTTAGAGGGAGTGTTGACATGTTTTGAGGGATGTAGTGAGGATATTATATATCTTTTCTTTTCTTTCTTTTTAGATACATTATTTTTATACATGAGGTCTTATGACCATTTATAGATAGACTTTGTACTTATCTCCTTATTTATGTTGATGAATATTTTTCTTTCACCTACCCCTTCATGTGTTGTTTCTTTTCTCCCTTAATACACATGTTTCTTATACTTATATGCAATCTATTATTTTTGTTTCGCACAAAGATACCTTGATAAGTTTTATTTAAAGTGTTTCAGAAATACAGGTTGTCAAAGTTTACTTACCATAAACTCTTTTCTTACAAAGCTTTTCAAGAGTTTATGTTAAGATAGATTTTATTGTATTCAACAAATGAATATAAGTTGAGTGATTTTTTACTTCTCTCATATGTTCATTTGTTTTTTGTGATTTTGTCACGGATTGCCAAAGGGGGAGATTGTTAGGACATATGTGTTTTACATGTTAAGAACATATGTCATGATTTTATGTAATTGGCTTATCCTTTGACAAAATGCACTTTACTTGTATTTGGGTAGATTTAGGATGTGTTTAAATATTTCAAGAAACCATGTTTCAAGATCAAGTGTTGAGGCCTTCAAGTTTGTCCAAGAAAACCAGCTAAAAGTGCAAATTCATTAAAGCTCGACATTGCATCTATCGAGCTTAAGAAAGCTGTTCAAAGCCCGATATGCTCGACACTTGATCGACAGCTGCTTGACACCTTCTATCTATCGAGGTTTAAGGAATTCAGAATCTTGATCTGATTTTCTTGGGATCCATAAATATGTCTTTGGGCTTTCTTTTCTTCTAACCTTAGACATATAAAAGGATTGTTTTAAGGACCGTCAAATAGTTCACAAGTTGCACAAGCTTTGAGCAAACTCTGTTTAAGCAAATTGTAACCGAAGATGAAGTTCTTGCCCTAATTCATCTCTTTCTCTTGAAGAAATTGCTGTGTATGTGCACCGTAGGATTTTGTGATCAAGCATCTTTTTGATCTTCATCGTGTGAATGAACTGAAGAACTTTGCAACCAACAATCTTCTCAATTGGTAATTGAAATCGCGTACTAGGATCCGCACAATTGGTTAGTCACGTACTTCAAAGTCGTGCATTAAAAAGGGAAACTGTCACTACAGAACAAGTCCAATTGGCTATTGGGGTAAGGTTTCAACTGTAGGTTGGTAAGATACTTAAGATTCCTTTACTTATAACTTCTTGTTGTGATAATAGTAGAGTTTTGGGAGTGGTGACCTGAAAATCACCCGGTGGGGTTTTTACCGTTAGGTATTCCCCATTCGTAAACAAATCACCGTGTTATTTATTTTCCACTACGTTATTAGTTTATTGGTGATTTGTTTGTGCTACCATACGTTTGCATGATAAATTGATTAATTAATAACTTGGCCAATTAATTAATTAATTTATATCATAAGGGGTCATTCAGTTTGTGGCCTATCAAAAGAGTTGTTCATTAAAGCTCGATAGCAATCTTGACAGAAAGAATTCTATCTAGATTTAATGTTGAAGCTCAACAGAAGCTCAACATAAGCTGTTTCTATCAACACTTACGAAATCAGAAATTCCAAATTTTATTCTCGGCCCATGCTTGTATATTTGTATAGAGTTTCTTTCCTTATAACCCTAGATATATATATAAGGCTTGTTTTTAAAGGTCGTCATACAAGGAGAACGCATGCAAAAAGTGCCCTAGTTCATTATTCTCTCTGAAGAAGCTACTGCATCTTTTCGCCAAAAGTTTTGTGACCAAGGAGCTTCCTGATCTTCATTGTTGATGAATTGAAGAACTTTGCAGCTAACACCCTCATCAAGTTGCTGGAATTAGTCGCATATTGGAATTCATGCATTGAATGAAAAGATGGCCACTACAATACAAGTCCAATTGGGTATTGGGGTAAGGGTTTAATTGTAAGTTGGTATTTCAAGACAGGCTAAAGGGTTTGGTACGATTCCTTATACTTGTAACCACTTATGATTGATAATAGTGGATTCTTAGGAATGGTGACCTTAAAATCATCCGGTGGAGTTTTGCCTTGGTGGTTTTCTTCATTCGTAAACAAATCACCTATTGTTAGGTTCTAAAGATTTAGGAACTAATGTATTTAGAACTCTAATGTGTAATGTAGGCAAACCATGGTCAAAACAGTTGTTAGTCTTATTTAGACTTGCTTAAAGTTTGTGCGTTGTATGTAAAGTTAGAATCGAGTGGCTGCAGAAGTATTAGTGACTTTCGGCCTGGCTCAATTAATCGAAGCTTAGACTCAATCGCTTGAATCTTGGGCAGAATTTTTTTCTGCAAATTTTTCCAACTCAGTCCTAGCCTATTAAAATATGTAGGGTTTTATGTTTTGCCCTAAGTATAAAAGACAAACCCTAGCCACGTTTTTGTGGTTGCTCTATTTGCTCTGTGTGTGAATCTCTCGTGAGATCTAGATGTGGTTGCCTTCACACATGCTTAGGATTATCAAGAACGAGATTTCATTGAGAGCTTGATGATCATTCAGTTGTTGCACTAAAAAGCTTAAAGAAACACAAGCGGGTATGCTTGTACTTGGTGAAGAATCCAAGAAAGAAGCAGTCTGTGATCTCAAAGCTTGCACATGGTTGTGTCAATAAGTTTCTACTGGTGGGTAGTAATAGGATGTTAGTAGTTTAAGTCCTATTGTAAAACTTCAATTCTTTACTAGTGGATTCAGATTTATCTTGAGGATAGCTAGGTTAAATCCTCCCCAGGTTTTTACCGATTTGGTTTCCTGGGTCATTATATCATTGTGTTATTTATATTTCCGCTGCTATGCATGATATGATTGTTTTGATTATGATAACCTAGATATAGAATTTGGACTAAGTAATAACTTGGCTAATTAACTAGGTTAATCCAATTGTGTTTTAAGGGGTCTAAAAACATAGACCTGTGTCAAATTTATTTTCCGCTACATTTAGTATAATTGGTAATTTGTTTGTGCTACCACGCTATTGCATGTAATTGAACCTAATTAACTGACTTAGGTAATTAATTAATTAATTTGCAAGGGGTCAATTCATTTTAACCCAACAAAAATAATCCACGCCTCTTCATGGTGCTAGCATGGTCATTGTGTTAGAATTATGTGCCCTCAAAAATAATATCATGCATTTATATTTGATTATAAATCACATTTTCATGTGCATAATTACTATGGGTATTATTTTATTGTTTAAATGTGGCATGTGATGTCACCTCTATAGAAAAATTATGTTAATGGTTAAAAGAACCAAAAACATGAAGTAATGATTTTTCATAAATTATAAAATTGTTTTAGGGTACGGGTATTAATTGAATATCCCCATTGAAGCTTACAATTATTGTGCTAACATATATATATATATATATATATATATATATATATAGTGAAGTGAGCTTAGTAGAGCTTACGCTTTGGTTGTACAGACGGAGTTGTGAGAACTATAATAAGATTCTAAAAATGAAGCAAAGTGAAGAGTCTGGGAATAATAAAGAGAAATTAAATTTTATTTTATTTTATTTTTTTTAATAAATCTGAAAGTAGAAGCAAAAGTGAGAGAGAAGATATTTTGTTACATAAAGTTCAAAAGAGAGAGTAAGTGATGGAGGAGGAATATGCGAGGTGATACTGATATTTAAGGAAAAATAGATAAAGAAAGAGGAAGATACTTTTGGAGTATTTGGAGGGAAAGGAAGAAAAAAAAATTTGAGATTGGAAAGGAAGGGCTTTAAGCAAACAAGGGGTGTAATGTATCTATTGGGTTAAAATAAATTGAACCCAGTTAATTAATTCAATTACCCAAGTTAATTAATTAAGTCAAATTACATGCAAATCATTGAGGTACCAACAAATCACCAAATAAACTAAATGCAGCAGAAATTAAATTGACACAGTGATTTGTTAACAAATGGGAAAAACCTCTAGTAAGACAAAAACCCCACTGGGTGAATTTAAGGTCATCACTCTCAATAATCCACTAATTAATAATCAAGCAGTTACAAGTATGAGAAATCTTACCACTACCCTAACCTATTCCAAAATACCAAACTATAGTTGAACCTTCACTCCAATACCCAATTTGACTTGATATTGTAATAGTCTTCTTTCCTTTGTTGCACAAATCTCCAATCTGTGACTAACTCCTTTGTGCAAATCCCAGTACATGACTAACTCCAACAACTTGAATGATTGTTGTTGGTTGCAAAATTCTTCACTTCATAAACGATTAAGATTAGGAAATACTTAGTTACAAAACCCTAAGGTGTATAAACGCAATAGCTTCACGTAGAATATATGGACAATTTTGTAATAAAGAAATATCGTAGACCAAAAGATTCATTTTCTATATAAGATTTATCTTCTTATTAACCCCCTAGAAAAAAAAAAAAAAAAAAAATCCTGGAGCGACCACTTAATGTTGGTAGTGGGTAGGTAAGGACATTCACATCAACTCTTACTAATTTTTTTTGTCTATTTTAGTATAAAAATCTACTTTTTATATTTTACATATTTAATTATCAAAACACCCCACATCAGATTATCTATTATACACTACATATCATTAAAACATCAATTTTTCTTTTTTTTTTTAGCCGATTCTCTTTTTCACTTACGACAATTATCATCCACTCTCTTTCTTTGCCTCGAGATACATCTCGATATAAAAAAAGAATAAACATAAAAAATATGAAATGAATAGTTTCAATGTAAATTTACACGATTATTGTAACAAACTTTTAAATTTACACAATTATACACAATCTAGTATAAGTCATTTTCAGATAAAATTGTATAATTTCTACGCCTATTATGATCTAACAATGTTTTTTGCGCCCTAGGTGAGTAACAATAAGAAATCATGGGTCCATTCCTGCCAAGACTCACAACAAGGTAGCATATGCCGGAATGAAATTTGTTCTTTTTTAGCATTACATGTAGCAGTGTACTGACTCTTCTGAGTTACACTGATTCTATTCTAACTCATGGCATCAATCATAACCAAAAATTCTGCAACAATGAAGAGAGAGGGGGTAAAAAATGAAGGTGACCTTTGATGATTCTGAGTCTGAGGTGAATTAATCATGAAACTTCATCCTTCACATATTTGCTTTTTGTAGCAAAATAGAGGCAAGGAGAGTGTAATAAGAATTTTAAGACGCAAAGACCGGTAGTGGTATTCGGATAGAGGAAATGGAGGTGGGTGGGGTAGATGAAACTATAAATGTGTGTAATCATTATTTTATCAAAGAAAGACTTCCACGTTTTTTTGCATTTATAGCAAATAGTGCGACGTGATCCACCGATCAACCTGTTACATGAGCTCACAGTTAAAAACTTTCAAATGGTACAACACCTTGATAAATTAAAATTAAAAAAGGCACCTTAATACTAAAAATATTACATATACTTTACCATACACATCATTTCTCACTATTTCACTCTTGCTTTATATTCATTTACTCTTGCTTTATATTCATTTACACTTGCATTTGCCTACTCTTACATGCAAAATGCTTAAATGTTCATTTCAGAACAATTTATTTAGTTTTTTACTAAAAGTGTTATAAATAAAAGCTATAAACAAAATAAAATAAATTTATTATTTTCTTCTTGAAATTACTGTAGCCAAAAAAGAAAGGGGGGGGGAGGGGGTGGGTGGAATGGACCTACAATAAACAACAACAAAAAAAAGTAGGCAAAAATATGGAGGATAAGGCCTGCAAAGTAGTGATCATTTCTGACAAAAACAAGCTAAGGACCCACAGTAGTGCACTAAAAGTCATTACCAAACGAAAACTTAAAAGGAGTCACATAACATGCAGGCAACAAATGTAACACGTGAGTTAGATGCGAGGATGGTTGTTGATCTTGTGGAGAAGGAGGTTGGGAACCCGAATGGTATCCATGTTATTGTGACTACGGCAGAGAATGACTGAAGGAAATCCTTCTAGTTAGAGTTCAACATTGCTAACAAAAGGCTAATAAGTGTGCTAATGGACAAGCTAAAAGGAGAGCCCTTTTCTCCCAGGATTTTACCATCTTTATTGAGTCCCCGCGAATGTTGCTTTACTTCTTAGTTTAGATTCTGTCCGTACCGTGTATGATCGTCATCTTAACTCCATTTTGGAGTTTGGTTAGTTGCTAATGTTATCCTCCTTTCTACCCAAAAAAAAAAAAAAAAATGTGCATGGTACTAGTTGACACTTACGGTGTAATATTAACCATTCCTTTTCTTTTCTTTTCTTTTCTTTTCTATTTTTTATTTTGAAAGGTTAACCTTTTCCATATGGGATAATTTTTCAACCATACACGTGTTTGCTGACTTTATTTTTTATATATAATGAGCAAGGGTTATAACCTTTTCTAATATATATATATATATATATATATATTGCATAAGGTTTAATTATAAAATTGATTGTAACCTTAACCTACAACTTTATTCAATATATTTTTATTGGAGATAAATTTTGACAAATCTACTATTAGATTACATTTTATTCTTCTTATATCTTTCATGCTTGCAAAATTTTTAGAAAATTAAAGATTAATAATTATATTTTCAATAAATTATTTAAATTGTAAGTTTTTATAGTTTAAAATTATGTATAAAATATAAGTATAGACCATATAGTAAATAATATTCAATTGACACAAAATTTAATATATGTATTAAAAGTGTAAAGAATATGCAATTCAACGGTTAAATTTTCAAAATATATACTAATATTTATTTTATTGAGTAAGATTGTAACCTTAGGCTACAATTAGTTTTGCAACTAAACTTTTTCCATATATTTTTAGTGCCCTAATTTATGACCATACCAGTTCTCATTTTTGTTATTTAACTTGCATACATGTGTTGACACCCCATTTTGCAACCCGTATTAAACCTCACATGAAGCGTAAAAGGGTAATTTCACCTTGGAAATATGCATCTTGATTCTGGTCACTAAATCCTTAATCTCATTTCACCAAAATGATCTTGATATTGTAACGATCAAATCGACTTGTCATAAGCCCTAATCGAACAATCAGATTGAAAGTTATTATCAAATTAAGTTCTAATGGCCAAGATGCACTATCACAAATTGAGTCTGACTATATTTGATTATGAACAATTAATTTCAATTGGTTATAAGTATAATCAATTTGAGAAAAATGATAAGTCAGAATTTGATTGGTTAGGACTACATTTTATGGTAGGGTTGCACACACCTAATTAACTATATTGTTAAGTTTTTAATTATTTAATGAGTAATTTGTGCAATTATCTTTTAATTAGGGCAAACTTGGAACCAATTAAGTTTGAAATGGGAGTGATTGGAGCCATTTAATGTTAATTGGGAGCTAATTTAGGACCTATTAATGTTAATTGTGCTGAAATCATTTTCTAACAAATGACCTCTGCTCACCATTTCATCGATATCTCTCAAAAAATTTTGAATTTGTGAATGAGGTTAATTTTCCCAGAAACTAGACATCTGGGGCTTCAATTTAAGCACAAGAACAATCCAATTCCGATCAGAATTGAGTTAGATATGATTATTCAAATTTGGCTCTATAGGCTATTACAACAGCTACGGGAAAACCGAATTTTGGCTTGCTCCTCACTCCCACCAATCTTTCCATTTAATGCACCAGATTTCCCTTAAGGCTAAAATGAGGTCTAGGTTTATGATTCTTTGTCAACCCTCATTAAATGACCTTCTATTCACATTTCCTCTACCACTACTATATAAACCCCCATCTCCTTCATTCAAGAAGACACGGAAAAACCCCCTCTCTTCCCCTCTTTTGAGTTTCAGTGAAGTTGAGTAGTCTTATCATATCTTGGTCTTCCTGAAACTCAAGGTACTCACTCTTTCTCTCCTAACTCTTCTTTCCATCCACCGTTAGGACCTCTACCAAAAGTCTCCTCCTCCACCATATGGATCTTGCATGAAGGTCTAATCCATTTTCCTAACTTGTTTTCTATGTTGCCATGATGAGAATTTAGAATTAAAGCACGATAGTAACTATTTAAATTCTCTTGAATATGTTTGAATGTTCTTAAATGTTCTTATGTGTTTTTCATATGTTCTTGGTTATGCATGACATGTTCATGCATAACACTAGTTTTGATCTTAAATTTACATCAAAAAATATGAAAAAGATATTTGTTTAATAATTCTTTTAAAATTTTGAATTTAGGATATCGTCATCCTCACACATTCATTAGAATTTATTTTTCAATCTAAATGCAATGCTTAATAAATTGAATTAAGATTTATCATATGCATAAACATTAAATTCAACATGCAAATTGATTGATAACATATTGGATGATATGATATGAATGTTGGTCACCATAATCTAGAAGACCGGTTTCACCAAGCAAGGTGGGTGCCTAACACCTTCCCACCTTATAACATAGCCTTCGAGCTTAGATAAAGGGTTAGTAGATCAAATGCTTATCCATGTAATTTTCGATTTTTAGATTGTAACTAGGAAACAAAACCATGTACTTTATCTTATTTATTCCAATAATTAAATAAGTGACGATTCCATTGTAAAACCCTTAATCTAAAGGAGAAAATATAACTAGTCGAACCTCCATTTTGAGACACAATAACACAACTCCACTATTCACATGGGTTTGGCCCAACATCCAATAAAAAAGGGGGCTGGGGGGCACAACCTCTCACAACACACACCAAGGATATTTGAGTTGTGTCTCCCCTTGATTTTAAAGACGTTTGAGAGAAAGAAATGACTTGGGTTGAGTTGTTAACTATTGTGAATGTTGAGTAAAAATGAATATTTTAATTGTTTTGTTGAATTTTTTATTCCAATTAATTCTTTTGCTAATGAATAGTAGGCCATCAAACCAAGAGAGTTATGTGTTGTTTGGCTCTAAAAATGGTGTATTCATTTTTCATTTTCATTTTTGTGTATTCATTTTCTGAATTTATATATGATAAAGGACCCATTTTTACATTCATTTCTGTCTAGCACTTGTTCCCTAATTTTTTTTTCACTTATAAAAAATAATTTAAAAAAAAAAAAAAAAAAAACAACTTTTCCCACTTACACTAGTCTATTAGAATTCTAAATAGAATCAACATTTCTCTTTTCCCAAGTTCCACCCATGTAAAAAACCAAACATTTCAGCCATTTAATGAAATTGGGTTCCACTCATTTTCAGTTTTATTATGAGAATGACTTGTATTCATTTTTACAGAAAATGAAAACCTTGAAAAGTTATATTCAATTTTTGTATTCAAATCCAATTTTTGGAGTACAGAAAATGAAAACTAAGTACAAAAAACACTACTAAACCAGTTTTTTGTGGATTGAAAATGAATACTAAAAAGTGAAAACAACATTTTTTTTTTTTCTCTAAATCAAACAGCCTTTTCATTATTAACAAACAATTTTTTGCTAATAAAATGTAACTTAAAGAGTTTTACCCTCCAAATTAAAGAGAATTTTGGTTTTAGAGTGTTTGTTGGAGATGCACCAAAGTCCTCAATCAAATTTCTGATACTGTTTCATCACTTCAAATCTATAAATAGCCTTCAGCTATAGATCCCTAAGAGCATCACCAATAGGCTCTCTAAAACCAAATATGGAGAGCAAACACACAAAAAACCCCCTCCAACAGCCTCTCCATCTCCAAATTTTTTTAAAAATTTGCTACGGTAGCTCTCTTAACATGGAGAGCACTGTAGCAATTACTAAAGCACCTTTAAACAATGTTCTCCCTTAAAATAATACCTGATTGAATAAAAAAATAATTTTTTCTCTTTCATTCCTTTTCTCTTTCGTTCTTCACTCTCTCTTGCTTCTCTATCTCAACAGTTACAAACTAAAACATACCAGAATCAAAACAAAAACACAAAACCCAATCGAAAGATTTGAAACACAAAAACAATCTTTCTCATAAGCCTAATAAAATCTAAACAATAAAATAAAACTAATCAAACCAGAGCAAAAAAAAAAAAATGTAGAACGTCGATCTGTGTAGAACACCAATCTCCACTTCTTTGCCAATGATCTATGTGTGTATGAGAGAGAATTTGTTTGTGTGAGAGAGAAAGAAAGAAAGAGAGAGTTTCTTGAATGCTCTAGAGTAGAAGAAGTGTGAGAGAAGAAAAGTGAAGATAGAGATAAGGGAAAGGTGTGGAGGAGAAAAAAAAGAGGGAAAAAGAAGAAGAAAAGAAACTTGTGGATAAAAATAAAAAAAAAGAGATAAGGAAAAAATAAAAAAAAGAAATAAGAAATTAAAATTGAGAAATGCTACTATAATGTTTTTACAATATTTTCAAAATAAATCTTAAGTGGTGGGTTGTTATTAAATAATATTGATGGAAAAAATATATTTAAGTGGTGTGTTCAAATTAAAATTAGTAATAACTTACCACATATAATTTATTATGAAAAATTGTAAAATGTTAAGAACGTAACACTTTTCATTAAAATTAGATAAATGAAAGAAGATTGAAAAAGAAATATTAAAAAAAGAATGAATAAATATTACTTAAATGTAATAGAGAAAAGGATAAAGAATATGTTGGAAAGTGTATTTGAAAAAGTAAGTAGACAGAAGGTAAAATGAACTATACACTCTATACAATACAAAAATTTGAAGAGGCGGTTGAAGATGCTATAAGCACCAAATTCCTCTCTCTCTCTCTCTCTCTCTCTCTCTCAACATGGTTTGGGTTCTTTGAAGAAATTAGAAACTACCATTTTTGGAGCAAGTCAGAGAGTCCCATCTCTGAGAAATGAGAATAAGAGTTTGAGGCTTACCATTAGATGTTGGAAAGGTTCTGTTCCACCAACTACAATTATTGATAAAACTACTAGCACAGACCCAATCGCGGATGCAATAGCTGCAGCTAGCAAAATAACAAGAAAAGACTTCCCTACCGAGTTCAAGTTTGGTTGCTCCACTTCTGCTGTTCAGGTCTCTCTCTCTTATAAACACACATACATTCATTTATATAGAATATGTGTTTTGTATATATAACTGACATGTAATGAAATGGTTTAGACAGAAGGAAAAGGTGATGAAGGAGGGAGAGGACCAGCGACCTGGGATAGTTATATCAAAGATGACGATGGAATCACAGACGTTGCAGTCGATTCATACAATCGGTACAAAGTATATATGAATATTGCTACATAGTTCTCAATAAATGATATAAAACCAATTCTACAAAAGTTCTTTTTTTTTCTTTTAGACGGTGTTTCTACACGGGATGGAAGTATAGAAAGCAATATATAGAGCACACAACTCCTATGCATACAAGTCCATTTGGGTAGTGTGGCTTCGTCTGCGTTTTGGGCCTTTTTTTTTTTTTTTTTTTTTAAGTCCAGCACGTTATGCACTGTTCATTGACCATGATCAGTGATTTTAGGCCAATGAACAATGCTGGATAGTAATAAACAGTAAAAAAAATTATTTTTTTATTATTTTCAATTCTCAGTTTTTAGCAAAATAAATTGTATCCAAACGCGCACACATACAGTCAGTGGCAAAGCCACGTTGGGGGCAAGGGGCCTTGGCCCCAAAGCTTTTTGAAAATTTCAGTTACAACCCTAATAAAATGATAAAATATAACTAACTTGTATGTAAATTCAATTTGTGGCCCCTCCTAGAATTTGAGGAATAAAAAATGATACAAAGATAAAAAAAATTTAAAAAAAAATTTAAAAAAATCTAGCCCATTCCTTTGCTCAATAGCTCCTCCATTTTTTTTTTTGGGTAAATCAGTCCCTCAAATCAAAACACCAAAAATATCCATAACAAATCTCCAAACTTGAAATTTATCAGTTGAAAACTATCAGTTTCGTTACTTAAAAATAATAAAAATAATAAAAAAAACTGGATAAAATGAAAAAAAATCCCTTCTCCACACTTCAACGATAGTCTTCAACCGATAGTCTCCAATAAATCTCTCTTACCTTTTCTCTCTGTTTTGCTTTGTTATCTGCTGAGATTTCCCCTGTTTGGTAAAGTCACTCTATTTTGTTGAAATAATGTTTAATTTGTTAGTGCTTGCACATGACACCACTGCATCAGTTCATGTTTGATCGATAGCTGGCTCCTTTTTCTTAAATTTTACATTATTTATTTTTTATGAATATTTTTTGTTATATTTAGGGTGTGTTTGGATACTATTTATTTTACTGAAAATTGTAAACAATAAAAAAATAATTTCTAAATTACTGTTCACACCAAAAATACTGTTCATTTGCCTATTTGCACTATTCATGATAAAATAAAAAAACGCAGACGTGATCAGCCAAAAACGGCAATCCAAACGCTACCTTAGTATACGTTTGGATAGTTTTTTGTGTGTCCAAAGTCCAATGTTTCCCTAGGTTTTTTTTTTTTTTTTTTTTTTTTATTGAGACCCACGTTTCTTTTTGACTTTGTCTATCAGTGCACTGTTCACACCAGTAAAATAAGCGGTGGACAGTGCACACCAGTGGGTCTCGTGTACTGTTAATGGGACCCACAAACCTCTTTTTTCAACAACTTTTTCATTAAAAATGCATCCTACAGTACTATTCACACATTTAAAAATTATTTTGTTACAGTGTTTTCAATTTTCAGTTTTCAGCAAAATAAGCGGTATCTAAATGGACCCTTAATTTGATAACAATGGTTACTGTTTATATTCATTGATCCTCTTTTAATATATGCTTATATTTGACAAAGTAGTATGTGTAATTTTGCTCCAAAAAAAAAGTAGTATGTGTAATTATTGAATGATTGTTTAATTGTGTATAAAACAAATAGGCCACTATAAAATTTAATTCAAGATCAATTATAAGTAGTTTTAGAACCATAAAAAAACTAAGAACACAATTTTTTTTTTTTTTTACTTAAGAATTTTGTCAATTGTTATATTTAGCTTGGCCCCCCTAAAAAAGTTTCCTGGCTCCACCATACAGTACACAACTCATGTGCATATACAGTTCAAAAGTTTGACATCATTTCTAGGAAATTGTTGGGTACTCAGATAGCATTGTTCATCACATTTCTTTTAGACATCACTGCTCATTACTTTTGGAGTAACCAATAAATTTCTTTCATTTTTAGAAAGTTATTGGGTACTCAATAGTATTGCTCATCACATTTCTTATACATATCACTGCTCATTCTTGAAGTACCCAATAAATTTCTTTCATTTCTAGAAAGTTATTGATTAGTACTCAATAGCATTGTTCATCACATTTCTTTTACATATCACAGTTCATTGTCCTCAGAGTAACTAATAAATTTTTTTTAGTGGATCAAATGAAAATGTGAATCTATTATTTATCCTGGGAAAGGGATAGAGACATTTTACCTTTTATAAATATAGGAATGATAGTGTTACTCAATGGAAAAAAAAAATATATATATATATATATATATATATTATCTTTATTTAAATAGGCCTATTACATAATTCAAATTGATATTATAAATGTAATTGTGTATTTAATTAATATCACATTACCTGAACAGATCTAAACTCTCCACTGCTTGTTTGCCTCAAGAAGACAAGAACACGCAGACAAAAATCCTAGCAACCCACGTTCATCTAATCAACAACAAACCATGGTGACCAAGCTGGCAGGAACCCAGGATGACTGACCTTCAATTTGTTGCTCAGCATGGACTAATCATCTACACTATTTTGGTTCCTATGCTTAATTTGTGTAACCAATAAAAATCTCACCCATAAAAAAACCCCACATCTACCCGATCGAGAAACAAACAGTCCTCTCTCTTTCACAGGGTTCACAGTTGAGCCACTCCAAATCTCGTCTCCTCCGTCTACAACCTTACAACTTCAAACCTACCCAGGCAACAATCCCAACCACAGTAGCAAAACACTTGAATCAAATCCCCAAAACATCAAGTACCTGGGACTCAATCTAGAGAAGAAACGAGTGGGTTAATGGGTCTGTGGGTTGTGGCCTTGGAGGGTGAGCTTGGCTTTTGAGGGTTGCTTTAAAATTTTAATCAAAGTGCATTTTAAAATATTAAGCATGTTTTTTACTCTCTTTTTTATATTTATAAACGGGTTATGGAGAGATTTGTTGTTACAAGTGTTTTAGTACTTGATAAATTTGGTATTTTTATTCTAAACTTATCAATTATGTTTTTACTAATCATGGTTAAACTTTTATAAGGAGACAAATTTAAAATATTTCGTTACTAATATAAATGGAGGGTGATGAGTTTTAATTTCTTCAAATCTCAAGGGGGGGAGTGTTTTTTTCCTTCAAGATTGGCATGGAGTGTCATTCATCCAAATCTCAAGTGAAGGGGGTATAATTACCCCTAAATGTTTTTATAACATTAGCATTTTTGTCTTTATTTATTTATATTTTTTAAATTTTGAGAGAAGAGAGACATAAAATGAGTGTAGAAATACATATTTACTCTTATTTTTAACAAATGTGGGTTACAAAAGACTAACTGAAGTGAACCCAGGTGAATATAATGTAATTTGCCCTAGAATCTTTAAAGGAAAATACCTAATTGAATCCTAAATCTCAAATTAGGAAAATATTCTTATGCATTGGTAGGATTGTTGATCTACTTTATAACAATAATAAAGCTTTAGAAACAATAAAAACATAATAATAATAATAACAACTACAGGGGAAAATTGTCTCTCTTCATGGATCAAAGTTTTTCTTGCAACCTAAAGTCATAAAGGAAAATGTTAAAGATATTACGAATTTTACTACTTAACTTTTATATATTGATAAGATAATAAATGTGATTGGTGCTTTCCAACAATATTATAAATTAATAATAGAAATCTTGATAAAAAGAAATTAATATTTGAGTTTTATTTTTATGATTGATGACACATTAGATTGTAAAAGTTATACAGTAAAATTTGTAATATTTCTAGGATTATATTTGGAAAATAAGTTTGTAACACAACACTATATCAAAAGGAATTTAAAAAAGGGTTAAAGCCCTAAATTTCAATATTCATCCCAAACCCTTAAAAAAAAAAAACGTTCCTTTGCTTCTCTAAATTGTTAATAAGGTTAAGGTTACACCTTCTAGTCTTAAAGCTTTAAAAAAATAATCTTATTTCATTCCTAAATTGTTGAAAGAAAAATCTTTTTTGTTTTGTTCTTATATTTTTGCCCTCAAGCTAGTGAAAAAAATAATTTCAATCTTAAAAGAAAGTGTAATGCTTTCAATAATTTCATTTTTTTTTTTTTTTTAAGAAGGAATAGTTAAAAAATTGAAAATTAACTTTTTAAAGTTTATGGATAAGATACAAACTCCATGCAAACAGGTCAATATTTTTGCCAAATAAATACTACTTCCTTCTTGTCACTGATTTGTAACCAAAAAAAAAGGTAGTGCTTTTTTCTTTCTTTCTTTTTCTAACTGGCTCGCAACACGGGATGACGTGCAAGCGCTAGTAGATATGGGGGCAGACACTTACAGATTCTCCATTTCGTGGTCAAGAATTCTGCTTGGCATTTTTTTTTCTTCTAAACAACCCAACCTCAAACAAGCCATCTATTTCGGAAAATAAGAAATTTGCATACTTTTTCATAATCAACTTGCAGATGGGACCATAGATGGTGGAATAAACCATGAGGGAATCAATTTCTACAACAATCTTATTAATGAACTTATAAAAAAAGGTATGAATCAATTTACTTTTCAACCCTACTTGTGCTTAATTCATGATGAAAGGACAATAAGTTTCTGTTCCTAAAGTTTCAAACCAGTTTTCTTTTCAATTGCTCAAAAAAAGAGCTAGACTCCGAATTTCCCATGCAGGGATAACCCCATTTGTTACACTGTTCCACTTCGATTTTCCTCAAGCACTGGGAGACAAATACAATGGCTTCTGGAGCAACCAGATTTTGTAGGTTCAAGTTCTTCTAGTATTTGATGTCTTATTTTAATCACTATAACTATCAAAGTTTCCTAAGATATTAATCAATGTAGTTGGTTGCCACCATACTATTGATAGGGATGATTTTAAAGCCTATGCCAATGTTTGTTTCCAATATTTTGGTAACTGAGTGAAGTACTAGACTACTATCATTGAGCCACAAGTTTGGGCGATGTACGGTTATACAGTCGATACGACCAGCCCACTCCAAAATGCTGCAACAGATCCATTCCTTTGCGCCCATCACATTATATTAGCCCATGCCACAGCTGTAAAACTCTGCAGAGACACATACCAGGTGAAATCTAATTAAATCATCATCTTCTTCTTCTTCTTCTTTTCGTTTTGCAGCATTTTCCACTCGACCAATCATAAGCTGACACCAATTTTGCTTTAGAATAACTAGTTTTGCATTTTTATTTCTATACAACATTATTTATATAATTTAAGTATTTTTTTTTTCTTGTTAATAGTCAACCCAAGCAGGAGATATCGGCATTTCGATACAGGCAGAATGGTTTTTGCCTGCTTTATATACAATTCAGGATCAAGATGCAGCCCGGAGAGCACTTGACTTCTTCGTTGGATGGTTAGAAAATTTATCTTTGTCAATAAAACACATACATAATCAAATCCTTTTGACAACAAAATTATGTCCAATTTCTTTTTCTTTTCTTTTTTCTATTGTATGTACAGGTTTTTGGAACCATTAGTGTTTGGAGATTACCCATTCATGATGAAGGCTTTGGTAAGGGATGGACTTCCAGAATTCACAGATGACGAGAAGACTTTAATTAAAGGATCCTTCGACTTTATTGGTATCAATTATTATACATCTAGATACGCAACTGCCGTAACATTTGATAAAGGTGCAACCTTTTCTGCCTATTCTGACTATCAGTTTGCTACAGTCTCAGGTAAACTTTTGTGGTTTCATTGGCAAAATAGCTTAATTTAGCATGCAATTGAATTTAGCCTAAATCTGGTTTTGATAGTTAGCAATATCTAATCCACCTTTCCTGTTTGTTGCATTTGTCACAGCTGAGAATAAAGATGGGGAATACATTGGTGCAGCGGTAAGACTGTTTTGTTTTAAATCTATCGTTTACACATTGATTAAACCCAATGACTTTAAGACATCGACTAAGAACATGATATTTCATTGTTAACCCAGACACCAGGCAGCACTGAAATTTATATCTATCCACAAGGGTTATCCGATGTATTGGTTTATATGTCGAATAAATACAACAATCCTAAGTTCTTTGTTACTGAGAATGGTTAGTAATTTAATTAAAATAGTTCTTCTTTTTCATATTCATCAAGCAAAAAAAGACATCACAAAATCTTTTTTTTTTTTTTTTTTTATCTTGATATGATTGTATATGCCTTGGAACAGGATATCCGGAAAAACGAGATGATACTATTGCAGTAGAGACTGCATTACAAGACGATGTTTGGATTCAGCATATTCTTGGCCATCTTTATGCCATTTCAGTAGCCATGAATTATGTTCTTGAGTGTTACCTACTAATTTTGTTCTGCTTTATAATCCGCCAATCGCAACTAAATAATTGTCACATATTCTTTTGATGGCACCAATATTATGCATAAATAAGACCATAAAAAAATTGTCCCAACAAACAAAGTCTTAAGGATTGTTTGTTGTTTGAGTGCAAGCAGGGAGCAGACGTAAATGGATACTTTATGTGGGCTTTAATGGACTGCATGGAAATGGGGTCAGGCTACACAGTGTGGTACGGGCTTGCTTACGCTGATTACCTCAGCAACTTGGAAAGAATCCTCAAGAAGTCTGCAAAATGGCTCAAGCTCTTCTTGGCTAGCTAATTAGCCGATATATCATATATATGCAGAGTTGCAGACCAATGTGACAATTAGTTCCAAAGTTCTCAGTAGAATAAATTTGAACCTTATCGCTTTTGGAGTATTCCAAGAACCGTGGTTTGAGATGCGGCTAAAACCGAGACTAGTTCTCTTTGAATGTATGTTTTGTAATAATGTGGATTCAGTCTCGTTGGTCACCTTCTTCATTGCGTATTGTACTTAGTATTGTACCTCCACTTGCAATTCCTGATCAGCTATGAAAATAATCCATGCTTCTTCATGGTTCTGGCATGGTCATTGTGTTAGAATTATGTGCCCTCAAAAATAATATTATGCATTTTTATTTGATTATAAATTACATTTTCACGTGTGTGAGAGATATGTTCCTCAAAAAAAGAGATTCGGGTACCTTCTTAGGGCACCTCTCTTTTTGGGTAAGTGGTATGGAGTTGCCACTTATTTTTTTTTATTTAAAAAAAAAATACTTGAAAGTTCAAATTGTGTAAAAACACCCTTGAACGTTTAAACCCCCAAATTACAAATTAACCAATTCAAGCTTTAAGTCAAACAACTAGTGTGCGGAAAATGAACAAAAGCTATAAAATAGAATTGGAAAAACAATCTAAGCCAAATTAAAATCACAACCCACAGCAGATAATAAAAGGCAAAGATAAAAAGGAAGGAAGATGCAAACACAAAAACAACACACGATATGTTGTCGAAGAGGAAACCGAAGCCCTTGGTGTAAAACCTCTCCGCCGCCCTCCAATCGGTAAACAATCCACTAGAAAATGCAGTTGGGATAAATGGACAGCAATAGACCATCCAAGCCTATTCTACCCAGCACACCTAAGCCCTCCAAGCTTCTTGCTCTAACGAGGTTGCGCCGAACCTATTTCTTTTCTAACTTTCCGGATTCCGCTACTTGACCATAACATCAACCAATGTAAATTGGTTCCTTCCTAACTACTTCCCAGAACACCAAACAGCCTTCTCACAGTAATGGATATGGTGAGAAAAACGTTTTGATAAAATGCCTCTTAAGGATTTGATAATGGAGAGGAAAAGAGTTGAGGAATATGAAGAGACTCTTATGTAAAGATTGTGGATGAATCAATCTTGTTTTTCTCTAGGGTTTCTCTCTCAAAATTCTCTCTGGAAGCTCTCTTTCATTTGTGGGTATGAGGGGTATTTATACTGGGATGAGAAAAGAATGTGAAACAACTGGTTTTTCAAAACAGGGGTGGCTCGCAGCTTGACTAAGTCGCAAGTTCCAGTCGCATGATAACAAAACGGCCAGTTGTCCTATTTTATCCTGTAGTGCTCCAGCTAGCATGACGCTTCAACTTCTGACATGCTTGGCACGTGTGTTGCTTTTGGCGGCTTGTAGCCGCAAGTCACCCGCGAGATCAAGCCTCGAGACTCTGTTTTCTTGCACACTCTTGAGCATTCAATCACTCTATCTCACTCACTACCCTTACAACAAAACCCACCTAAATAGAAGATTACTAAATGCTGAAATACAAGCAAATTTGGCACAGAATAAAGCCAACAATATGGTTGATTAAATTTAACCTTACAATCTCCCCCTTTGGCTATTTTGTAACAAAACCCTAAAATAGACTCTAGACTTAACATGTGAGTTGGGAACAGTTAAGCAAAACTCACTCATACCTAACTCTAGAAGCTGTGAAGCACTTGAATCATATGAACATGAAACTTCTGAAACACAACAATACGCCATGATCATTGTATGCAAAAAATATGAAATGCATATGAAACAGGCATAAAGTGATCAAGCAAAGATGAAGTTAAGAACCAAATCATGGCTTGATCCTGGCTTGATCAAACAAGTAATCACTACAAAGTAGTGAACACAGTGCTCATTCACAGTTGGAATGAACACTTGAACATACAAGCAAACAAGAACAATGCAAGTTACTTGTATGCCCAACACTCAACCAATGCATAATATACTAAGTATATACATCTAGGAACAATCCTACAAGGGCACAATAATGACAGTATTTAAAAGAAAATGCAAGACATTTAGATAGAAGTACTGATTTAAACAAAGCATAAAAGGCTCCATAAAGCATGGTACAGACCATAAAGCCTACAGATATGCATAAAAATATAATCTTAAAAGCTTACAAATGGGTACAAAACACTGAATAACATCAACAATATATATATTTATAAAGTAAACAAGTTTCAAAACCATCCATATGTTAAGAGTTAGAAACAAACATACACTAAAACCACAGTTTATCAAACCCATAGCAACAATAAAATATCCAAAAACATAAACAAAGATAACAATATAACAAGATGGACATTGTCTGTTTTTTACTGCTCTCCCTCAACGTATTACTCCCCTTCAACGTATTACTCCCCCTTAAGAGTTGCTTCTCTGCTTCTCAACAAAAACTTTATATATCTCCCCCTTTTTGACTGAAATGGCCAAAAAGTCATTGTCCATGCTAGGTGGTGAAGCTATCAAATTTTGTTGACAAAATATCAATCTGGTCCTGCATGGCTACTATCCTCTCAGGGTGCTCAGTCTGAACTCCTCTAGTTCCATCAAGTCGTTCTAGAATAATCTGAAATGCATCTGGAGGTGTATCTGAAGAAGTTGATACTCTAGTACTCTTGCCACTCCTTCTAGGTGTTGAGGTTGATGCTTGGCCTGTTGCCTCTACCTCAGTCTCCATCGGGACACCCTCTCCTTCATCACCTTCATCTTCTTCACCTGAAAGCCAAACACTTATCCTTTTGAAGGTTAGCTTGTTAATTACAGACAGTGTGGACATGGGACTGATGTCTCGAGGGATTAGAACACCTTTCTTTCTAAAGATCCTCATGAGCAAACTAGAGAAGATCAGTTTAGGCCTAGAAGTGGTTCTAGTCTCATCCATAATAGTGTCAAATATGTGAGAATTGATATCAATGAATGTCTTTTCCTTGATGTCCATTAGAAAAATTGCTCTTGCACTGTTGATTGTAGTAAACTTCCTTATGGGATACAGGTTAAACATCAAGATAATAGTGAGACACCTCATGTCCACTGGAAAAGCTGTGGTATTCAGACACTTCCCTTCTCTCTGTCCACCTATACTCTGTTGTACAATTTCAATAGACAGAATCCTATCTTTATAGTTGACAAACTCTTAATCTTCTAACCCCTCAAGGCCTAGCACATCATCAATGTCATGTGCATCTAAAGTGAACTCTTTACCTCTAACCCAGCAGCTTAGTTTGTCCTCCCTTATCACAGCATTGGAATAAAACTCTCTAATCAGGGGTGCACGCACAACTAGGAGATCACACAGAAGTTTTTCCCATCCTCTCCCTTCAAAACAGCTAAGGATAAAAGTGTCTCTCAAATCCTCCAAATCCACAAACCTTTCTTGAATAATTCCTGCCTTTAAGAAGAAATCCTTGTATCTGTCAAAATGGGAAACAGACCTGAACAAGTTAGGGTCCATTTTCATTCTTTTATCTGCTTTCTTTGTAGGAGTTTTCTTCTTTGGGGATGAAGGAGTCATCTGGAACAATCAGAAGAGGCCACAACAACATAGTACAATACATGTGTAGAATAAATCAATACTTTGTTAGTAACAAAGACAAAAATAAAAGGACAATCCTCATAATTTAAATCAACCACACAGATAAATGAACCTAAAGGTGGATACACAAGAACAACTAGCAGAATGCAAGAGAGTATTAAAGTAGTAGAGATTGAAAACACCCAAAAGACAAATATATGTCAATGAGACATACATTTTGATGAGTATGAAATGATCCAGAGAACATAAGATAGATGCACACACTAGATGAACAGGCACATAGTCAGCACAGTAAACCCCATAAACAAAACAAGAACATTTTGAATCAACACATCAACATAAGATCAGACAAGATGAGTAACCAACAGATAACAAACCCTAGCTAAGCACATGATGAAGACCAAAACCAACAACTTAACCAAGTCTAAACTAAATCAATAGCCTCCACTAGCTAAGCACGGATAGAGAGCAACAGCCAAAACAAAAACCCAACTCAAAACATACAAAAATGCGAATATTCAAGAGGGAAAAACACAAAATCAAGAAAAACTAAGTTCAAGAAAGAAAACCCATACCTGTTACTTGAAGATTTTGAGTTGAAAGGAAGCAACAATGGAGTTTGAAATGGGTTACACGGAGTGTTTGGGAAGAAGACAGATGATAGAGAAGATGAACAGTCACAAAAACTTCGAGGGAAAACTAAAAAAGATTTAAAAATTGCCCCAGTTTTTGTCAAACATGCGTTTTTCGTGACTAAAGTGAGTTGCTAACAAAACGCCAGGTCAAGCCGCCAAAGCACTCAAAGACAAAATTTTGAAAAAATTTTCTAAGTGTTTTTCGCGATTGGAAGGTCTACCCGCGAGGGAGTCGCGAGCTGAGCCACGAAAATCTCTATGTAACCCTCGCGACTAGACCTTCCACTTGTGAACAAGTCGCCAAAATTGACCTGTAAGCTTGCGACTGTGGCATGCGACTTAACTTACTAGCGACTGAGTCGCCAAAACAGGGCAAAAATGATTTTTGAAATTTTTAGTTTTTAAGAACAAAATACTTTCCAAAAACACTTAAAACACTTAAAAATCTTTTTGTGCTTGAATCAACAAAGATTGAGCATGTGAAAACACATTACATCAAGTACAATCACACAAATGAATATGGCATTTATTGAACATAAACTTTTGTGTTATGTGTGGAAATCAACAATGAGATAATCCTTAGTCTAATGTGAAGCTTCAATGATCAATTTAACCAAGGCATACACAATTAGCACTAGATCATGTGACCCATCTCAATTATAGAAGTATGCATATATGACCTCCCATAAAACTTGATAACATAACTTGGACCTTTACATTTGACTCCACTTTCAATCATACCATTTGATCTTTTTGAGACAGACACCTCTCATTGTGAGAGTGATATTTGATATTTCACTTTGATGATATAGCTTTTGGCTTTTTGAATACACATTCACATAAATTTTTGGTCGCTTTCCCTTTTTCCTAGTCAAATACTAGTATGTGCGACAGGCTTTTACAGCTCAATATCTCTTTTCATTTGGAGATTTACATTTGGTGAGCTCTTTTTAGCAAAAAAATAAAGAGTGGGAAGATATATAGGCACAAATTTATGCAAGTCTTAAGATCAACATAACCATTCACTAATTATTCATGACAAGTTTGAAAATCTATTTACAACAATCACATATGTAATACCCCGCATATTTTTTATTTGAGGTTATTATCAAGTTTTCTTTTAAATATAATTGTTGGGCCATAGGTTTTCTTTTTATTAGTAACTGCAGCCCGCTAACCCACTAAGCCCACATATCTAATACAAACTACAGGGTAGAGGAAGAGATAATCAGGGTTTTCATAGGAAGGGTTTTATCAAAGAGGCTAAGAGGTATTTTTCCTTGGAGTTAATTGAAGAGGCAGCTGATTGTTTCAGGTATGATCTTTCATCCATTAGAAACAAAGAATTAAAGGATTAAAATTTTATCTTAGAAACATTGGCGATATGTAGAATTGTTTCTAAGAGATATCTTTTCCTAAAAGTTGGTCCTTGAATCCTAGATTGAGCCACGGAATTTCTAAAATCCGTAATTTTGGCTAAGTCCTCTTCGGTTTTGCATGTACAAATTATATATATTGCCATCAAGTCTTCTATTAGATTTGTGTATATTAGGTCCTACTAGATTTTCCACGTTTTCCTTGATTATGTCACTAGTTTAGGTTTGACCCTAAGGAGAAGGTGGCGGTCAATCATAACACGAAGTCTTGTAGTTGGTTAAATTTGATATTTGATAGACTGGATGATTGTTTTAGAATAAACTAATAGATATATTCAGATTTGATGTTTCTACGTGTGGGAACTAGTTTTGCCTATATTATGACTCTAGGAAAAAAATAAATAAAATAGAAAGAGAAGGTTGTGGAGTATTATAGTGTTTTAGGAAGTAGTTTATGATCATGAAATTTCTTGCTTATTGATTAAAGTAATTTTCTGTTTAGAGCTTACGGAAGACTAAAAAGTGCTCGGCTGTGTTCGAATATATTAGCAAGAGAGGTAAGTAATTATGCAAATTATGCACAAGTTTTGTCGTTTAGGTTCTTAGATGTCAAGGTTTTTCAAAAGTCATATTTTTAAGTTAAAGTTACCTAAAGTTTATTGAAAGCATTTTTATATCGTTAAAAGAGAAATTTCGAGTTTTAATTAATGTTTTGAATGTTCGAATCTCATTTAAAAGATGATTTCTAAACTAAACTTTTTTTAGAAAATAATTGAGTTTCAATGTAAGTTTCCAAAATGGTGTTTGTTCTTTAAATTTGTTAAAACCAAGTGATTTCAAGGTTATATTCCTATTCTCCAAATGGTATTTAAAATGTTTCTTTTAGCAAACTTAATTTTCATATTTACTCAAAATTGTAATATATTTACATAAACTCCTCAGTCGCTATTCGTTTCCCAAAAGAGTCAAGCATCCTTTGATTTATGTTCTATTCGAATTTTGTGATCTCTAATATGCCTCTGTATTTGAAAAGAAATTGTTAATATCAAGTAAATTATTATATTTTGTATAAACTTTGCTTTGTGATATGTGACTCAAAGTAAGTGTTTTTTTTAGAATTGATCAGATATATCAGATATATGTGTAAATCCGCTCACAGGATTGTATGTGAGAATATGTGTTGATCCCTCACCAGCAGGGGTTAGATGTTGGTATCCGCTCACAGGATTGTATGTGAGAATAAGTGATGTGTATATGTGAAACTGTGCTCTGATCAATTTTATGTATGTGATTTCAAATGATTTTAAGATGTGATTATATGTATTAAGTGATTCATTATGTGCTTTGTGGAATAATTATTTTAATATCATTGAATGAGTTTGTGAAAAAGTAAAATACTCGTGCTTTGCTTGACTCCATTCCGTTGTGTATTCTGTATAATTACTTACTAGATGTGTGGCTCACCCCATCAATTACTATTTTCAGATTAAAGTATAGTTGGAAACATAGAACCTTTGGGTTGTTTTGTAAGGTGCAAGGTAGAGCATGGAAGCTGTAGGCGACTTCAGTATGCATTGAGGACTTATAGAATTTTAGCTACCTTATTTTGTAATTCCTGTTTTGTGGAGATTATTTCCCATTTGTGGAGTTTAGACTCCTTTTTTTGTAAGAGGTTTTTAACAGTATTATTTTTGGAAGATTGATTTATTTTGGATTAATTATGTTTATGGATTTGTATAAGTTTAGCAGGTTAGTCATGCATCTAAATTCATTTTCTATGGATTTAGGTCGTGACAACATAGATTTCAAGATTTCTTCCACCGTGATAAGAGTGCAAAGAAATAAGCTACGCTCAAAAATGCATAGAGCCATTAGCACAAAGGTACAAGGCAAAACAAGTTTTGAGACAAGACTCAACAATGTCAATCAAACTTTTTGATTTTATATTTTTTATGTGATTTTTGGATTTTTGACACATAAAAAGAAAAAAAATTGATCAAAAACAAAAATGACCAAAAGTATGCACAAATAGACAAACAAACAACCATCAACATAAACAATAAGTAAACAATCAAACACCGTCACAAAGTATAGGAAGTATTAATGCATGGACATGTTATAATGCTTATGCATGAGTATCCTTTTTCACCCATACGTCACTTGCGTTTGGGGTGATTTCCTTATACGATTAGGTACGGGAGTCGGGGCTTTCAAACCCTTGTGTGAAGCTTTCCAAGCAGTTGGTGAATGCACCAATCATCTTCATCACGTTCATCATTCTGGGATCACCGTTTTGATCTCTTGATGGTTCACCAGCCTAATTTCTACTATCATTTCTAGGTCCTCGCGACCTTTGAGGAGTTGCACTATTCATTGCTCTCAGCTTTTGACAATTTGGTCGAATATGCCCTTAAAGTCCGCAATGATGACACATATAATTTGATCTAGGACCTCTTTGTGGTCGTGGACGAGACTTGGCTCGGGATTCAAACCTGTCCGCAAATTGATTACGTGAATTCAACCACCATTCGTTCCCCATATTCCTCTTCTCCTCTATCTTGGGCTTCTCAGCAGTAGGGCCAACATCAGCTGATTCTTTGGCCTTTATAAACTTCATTTCTTTAGTGACATTTCCAGATGAGCTACTTCCTTCGGTGTATCCCAATCCGGATTTGTCTAAAAAACTCTTTTGAGATGAAATAACATCATCTAGCTTCTTGGTGGAGACCCTCTCTATCTTGGCATTTGTTTGCATAACCTCTTGCTTATGACATCTCACTTTTGTGTAGGCTTCTGACAGCTCACCATTCAATATTTCTATCTCACACTTGGCCTCTTTATAGTGAATTAGGAGACTTTTATGGTCCTCCTCTGCTTCTTCATCTTTCTCACAATTGCCTTTGCCACCTTTATGTACTCACCCGACCTCTCCAGGGGTGAGTTATAATTGTCTTGAAGATTGGCTGTGTTTTCATCTTCTTCTACATTTGATTCCCCAACAGCTCTAAATGATTCTTCATCACTATGTACTCCAAGCTCTTGTACAAGCAGATTCAACTCGTCTGAAGACTCAACATCGGCAATAGTCATAAAAGCTGAATAATTCCCTTTTCCGTCACAGCTTTCCTCAGAATCTGAGTCAGATGAATTTGAGTCACTCAATGTCGTGGCATACACTTTGCCTTTCGATTTTAAATAATTCGGACATTCTTTCTTAAAGTGTCCATGCCCGTTACATTCGAAACAAGTGACACCTTGTGTAGATTGGGATTCTTTTCCATCTTTCTTTTTGAATTCCCTTTTCTCCCTTCCTGAACTTTGGAATTTTTCTTTATCACCAAATTTGCCATTATTCTTGAATTTCAAGAATTTTCGGAAATTTTTTACAAGATATGCAACATCTTTGTCAACCACGTCTTCTCCCGATGAGTCATGGTCTTCCACCTTCTCATTAATGGTCTTAGGAGCAAGAGAGTTACTCTTCCATTGATTGGGCAGCGACATTTCATAAGTCTGAAGAGAACCAACCAACTCCTAGACTTTTATGTCATCAAGGTCCTTGCTCTCTTCAATCGCTGTCACTTTGGCACGAAAACTTTCCGACAATGATCAAAGCATCTTCCTTACAATTTTAAAATCCTTCGTTTTCTCTCCTAAATTGAACTTGCTTACAATCACCTCATTCAACTTGCTATAAAAAGAGTCAAAGGATTCATCCTCACTCATTTTTAACTCCTCAAACCGAGTGGTTAGCATCTGCAGTTTGGTGTCTTTTACTTTCTTCGTGCCTTCGTAAGTGGCCTCCAATATCTCCCATGCTTCTTTGGCAACGGTAATGTGAGAGATCCTGTGAAATTCATCTGGAGACACACCATAGAAAATAGAATTGAGTGTTTTACTGTTAGCATTAGATGCAACGAGTGCTGCCTTATCCCATGTGGATTTGGCTACCTCAGGTTTAGTCCAACCAATCTCAACAGCATCCCAAATAGATTCATCAATGGAACACAAAAATGCTCTCATGCGAACCTTCCAAAAAGCATAATTACTACCATTAAAATATGGAGGTACATTTAGGGATTGAGATCGATCCATCTCAAAAGGGAGTCAAGGATCACACTATAATAATGAAATCACTAGAAGTGTACCTGCTCTGATACCAATTGAAAGTTCAAATAGTGTAAAAACACCCTTGAACGGGTTTAGACCCCCAAATTACAAATTAACCAATTTAAGCTTTAAGTCAAACAACTAGTGTGCGGAAAATAAACAAAAGCCATAAAACAGAATTGGAAAAACAATCTAAGCCAAATTAAAACCACAACCCATAGCAGATAATAAAAGGCAAAGATAAAAGGGAAGGAAGATACAAACACAAAAACAACACACGATGATTTTTGGATTTTTGACACATAAGAAGAAAAAAAATTGATCAAAAACAAAAATGACCAAAATATGCACAAATAGACAAACAAACAACCAACAACATAAACAATAAGCAAACAATCAAACACCGTCACAAAGCACAGGAAGTATTAATGCATGGACATGTTGTAATACTTATGCATGAGTACCTTTTTTCACCCACACGTCACTTGCATTTAGGGTGATTTCCTTATATGATTGGGTATGAGAGTTAGGGCTTTCAAACCTTTGTGTGAAGCTTTCCAAGCAGTTGGTGAATGCACCAATCATCTTCATCGCGTTCATCATTTCGGGATCACCGTTTTGATCTCTTGATGGTTCACCAGCCCAATTTCTCCTATCATTTCTAGGTCCTCATGACCTTTGAGGAGTTGCACCATTCATTGCTCTCAGTTTTTGACAATTTGGTTGAATATGCCCTTGAAGTCCGCAATGATGACACATATAATTTGATCTAGGACCTCTTTGTGGTCGTGGACGAGACTTGGCTCGGGATTCAAACCTGCCCACAGATTGATTATGTGAATTCAACAACCGTTCGTTCCCCACATTCCTCTTCTCCTCTATCTTGGGCTTCTCAGCAGTAGGGCCAACATCAGCTGATTCTTTAGCCTTTATAAACTTCATTTCTTTAGTGACATTTCCAGATGAGCTACTTCATCTGGTGTGTCCCAATCCGGATTTGTCTGAAAAGCTCTTTTGAGATGAAATAACATCATCTAGCTTCTTGGTGGAGACCTTCTCTATCTTGGCATTTGTTTGCACAACCTCTTGCTTATGAAATCTCACTTTTGTGTAGGCCTCTGACAGCTCACCATTCAGTGTTTTTATCTCATACTTGGCCTCCTTATAGCGAATTAGGAGACTTTTATAGTCCTCCTCTGCCTTCTTCATCTTTCTCACAGCTGCCTTTGCCACCCTTATGTACTCACCCGACCTCTCCAGGAATGAGTTATAATTGTCTTGAAGATTGGCTGTGTTTTCATCTTCTTCTGCATTTGATTCCTAAATAGCTCTAAATGATTCTTCATCACTATGTACTCCAAGCTCTTGTACAAGCAGATTCAACTCGTCTGAAGACTCAACATCGGCAATAGTCATAAAAGCTGAATAATTCCCTTTTCCGTCAAAGCTTTCCTCAGAATCTGAGTCGGATGAATCTGAGTCACTCAATGTCGTGGCATACACTTTGCCTTTCGATTTTAAATAATTCGGACATTCTTTCTTAAAGTGTCCATGCCCGTTACATTCGAAACAAGTGACACCTTGTGTAGATTGGGATTCTTTTCCATCTTTCTTTTTGAATTCCCTTTTCTCCCTTCCTGAACTTTGGAATTTTCCTTTATCACCAAACTTGCCATTATTCTTGAATTTCAAGAATTTTCGGAAATTTTTTACAAGGTATGCAACATCTTTGTCAACCACATCTTCTCCCAATGAGTCATGGTCTTCCACCTTCTCATTAATGGTCTTAAGAGCAAGAGATTTACTCTTCCATTGATTAGGCAGCGACATTTCATAAGTCTAAAGAGAACCAACCAGCTCTTGGACTTTTATGTCATCAAGGTCCTTGCTCTCTTCAATCACTGTCACTTTGGCACGAAAACTTTCCGGCAATGATCGAAGGATCTTCCTTACAATTTTAGAATCCTTCGTTTTCTCTCCCAAATTGAACTTGCTTACAATCACCTCATTCAACTTGCTATAAAAAGAGTCAAAGGACTCATCCTCACTCATTTTTAACTCCTCAAACCGAGTGGTTAGCATCTGCAGTTTGGTGTCTTTTACTTTCTTCATGCCTTTGTAAGTGATCTCCAATATCTCCCATGCTTCTTTGGCAATGGTAATGTGAAAGATTCTGTGAAATTCATCTGGAGACATACCACAAAAAATAGCATTGAGTGTTTTAATATTAGCATTAGATGCAACGAGTGCTGCCTTATCCCATGTGGATTTGGCTGCCTCAGGTCTAGTCCAACCAATCTCAACAGCATCCCAAATAGATTCATCAATGGAACACAGAAATACTCTCATGCGAACCTTCCAAAAAGCATAATTACTACCATGGAACGTTTAAACCCCCCAAATTACAAATTAACAAATTCAAGCTTTAAGTCAAACAATTAGTGTGCGGAAAATAAACAAAAGCTATAAAACATAATTGGAAAAACAATCTAAGCCAAATTAAAATCACAACCCACAGCAGATAATAAAAGGCAAAGATAAAGGGGAAGAAAGATGTAAACACAGAGATAACACGCGACGTGTTATCGAAGAGGAAACTGAAGCTCTCAGCGTAAAACCTCTCCACTGCCCTTCAAGAGGTAAACAATCCACTAGAAAATGTAGTTGGGATACATGGACAGCAATAGACCCTCCAAGCCTATTCTACCTAGTGCACCTAAGCCCTCCAAGCTTCTTGCTCCAACGAGGTTACGCCGAACCTATTTCTTTTCTAGCTTCCCAGATTCCGCTACTTGACCATAGCATCAACCAATGTAAATTAGTTCCTTCCTAACTGCTTCCCAAAAAATCAAACCACCCTCTCACAGTAATGGATATGGTGAGAAAAAGGTTTTGGTAAAAAGCCTCTCAAGGATTTGACAATGGAGAGGAAGAGAGTTGAGTAATATGAAGAGACTCTTATGTAAAGATTGTGGATGAATCAATTTTGTTTTTCTCTAGGGTTTCTCTCTCAAAATTCTCTCTGGAAGCTCTCTTTCATTTATGGGTATGAGGGGTATTTATACTGGGGTGAGAAAAGAATGTGAAACGTCAAGTTTTTCAAAATAAGGGTGGCTCGCAGCTTGGACTCGCAGCTTGACTGAGTTGCGAGTTCCAGCCGCGCGATAACAAAACGGCAGTTGTCCTATTTTGTCCTATAGTGCTCCAACTAGCATAACGCTTCAACTTCTAGCATGCTTGGCACGTGTGATGCTCCTGGCGGCTTGCAGCCGCGAGTCACCTACGAGATCAAGCCGCGAGACTCTGTTTTCTTGCACACTCTTGAGCATTCAATCACTCTATCTCACTCACTACCCTTACAACAAAACCCACCTAAATATAGGGTTACTAAATGCTGAAATAAAAGTAAATTTGGCACGGAATAAATCCAACGAGATGGTTGATTAAATTCAACCTTACAATACTAATTACAAAATACATGACTGAATAATTTCATCCATTGATTGAATAAAAATTACATACCTGGAAAATTGAAAAGTTACATAGCTTTGGGTCCTAGTTACAATCTACCAAATATTTACATAGCTTGATGTCCTAGTTACATTCTACCCAAAACAAACAAAGATAAGGCTAGATCTGCTAAACTAAAAAAACCTAAATCAGGAGAGTAGGTTATGAAATGGAAAGGTGTTAGGCACCTATTCCATCCAGACCAAGTCTAGCCTTCTAGACTCTTGTGACCAATGTACTATGCTATGCATGTCATAAATGATATGTACATGCGAATAAAAAATGAAATCACAAAAAATAATTTACAAATGAAGTCTCTTCTTTTGTAAATGAATGTTTAAATAGTGTGTAAAACACCTTGAACCTTTAGACCCCCAAATTACAAATTATCAATTCAAGCTTATTATCAAACAATGTATGTGCAGAATATGAAAATAAGCTAATACAGAATTGATAAAACAATCTAAACCAAATAAAATCACAACCACAGTAGAAATTAAATGGTGAGATTAAGGAAAGAGAGATGCAAATACAAAGACAATATAGCAATATGTTATCAAAGAGGAAACCGAAATCCTCAGCGTAAAACCTCTCCGCCACCCTCCAAGCAGTCAATAATCCACTAGAGAATGAAGTTAGGATATATGAATAGTAAAATACTCTCCAAATCTAATCTACCCAGTATACCCAAGCCCTCCAAACTTCTTGCTCCAACAAGGTTATGTCAAACCTTTGTCTTCTCTAACTTACCGGATCCTGCTATAGCCCATAGCATCAACCAATATCAATTGATCCCTTCCTAACTACTTCCCAAGCACCAAATAGCCTCCTCATAGATATGGGTATGGTGAGAAAAGGTTTTGGCTAATATACCTCTCAAGGATGTAAGGAGAGGGTGAGAGTAGAGGAATTTGGAGAATCAAAGGATAAAAATTGTGGATGAGTCAATCTTTTTTTTCTCTAGGGTTTCTTTCTCAAAATTCTCTCTAGAAACTCTTTACAATACGTGGGTATAAAAGGTATTTATACTGGTGTGTGTTTGGAATGCGAAAGGTCAGTTTTTCCCAAACAAAGTGGTCTAGAAACTTGATTGAGTCGCGAGTCTAAGTCACGAGTTAACTGCCTGGCCAGACTAGAAGTTTTGTCCTGCAGTGCTCCAGCTAGCATGACTCTTCCGCTCCTCTGTATGCTTCACACATGTGCCAGATTTGGTGACTTGCCTGCCACGAGCCAGTCGCGAGATCCAATCGCGAGGCCTTGCTAAGTGCACACTCTTGAGCTTTTCTTCACACTCTCTCACACACTACCCTTACATGAATCTCATCTAAATACATGGTTTCTAAATGTTGAATTACAAGAAAATTTGATACGGAATAAAGCCAACAAGATGATTGATTAAATTCAAACTTATATTTAAAAAAGAAATCAGATCTGTTTTTAGTGTTAAAAAAAATTGATTTTGATTTGTCAAAATATCATATCTGCTTTATGGGATGTAAAAAAATGGTTTTTGATGACAAAAATTCAGATTTGTTTTGTTATATGAAAGAAAAGTAATTTTTGATGACAAAAATTCAAATATGTTTCACTATATATTTTAAAAAATATTTTCTAAGAAGAAAACTTCACTCATAATCTAAACTTATGCAATCATGAATTAAAATAAACACAAACATAGCAATACATAATCTCTTTCTTTATTTCAACAATTTGCCTGTATTAAGAAAATCAGATTTGAGAAAAATTTAGATCCTTTTTCTTTGAGAAAACTCAGATCTACATCTTAAGAAAGATGCAAATCAGTTTTTGTATTGAGAAAAAATTCAGATCTACATCTTATAAAGATACAAATCTGTTTTGTTTTAAGAAAAATTCAGATCTACATCTTATAAAAATGCAGATTTGTTTTGTTTTAAGAAAAATTCAAATCTACATCTTATAAAGATGCAAATCTGTTTTGTTTTAAGAAAAATAATTGTTTACATTCAAATTTATTGATATTCAAGAAAAAGATTATAACAATCATATAGAAAATATCATGCTTTAAATAAAAAGAAAATTAACAATTCATAGATATTTGAAAAAGAAAGATATATAATATGCTTCATCACATCACAAGAAAAGGGTGAAGGAAACAACCTCTTTCATGAGCACACTTTGTTCTTGAGAGGATATATTAGGTTCAAAAAATTTTGTTCAATTCTCTTTGAAACCTAAAAACCCTAATTTTGCAGCAACACTCAAAGAAAGGATCAAAAAATATGTGTGGGTTGAGAGTAAAAAATGTATGCCTCTTAGAGCGTGGAAAAAATGTGCTGAATTATGAGGTTCAGTCTCTATATATAGAGCTCAGAGGACTCTAAAAAATAGGTATGGACAATTAGGGTTTGAATCCGGATGCATCCTTTTGCAAAAAGGTCGAAAAGGGTGTGCCTTATCATCACTTGAAGGCCATTGGGCCAAAGCCCACACAATGGCAATTTGGCACTTTTAGAGTGTCGTTCGGCACTCCAAAAGTGCCGAATTGGCTCTTGGAGGCCGAATGCACTTTCGTGTTCGAGTGCCATTCGGTCTCTCCTTCTAGGGTTTTTTGGCCGGTCCTTGTACCTAGACGCGTTTTCATCCTCCATCTATGATTTTTTTTATCTATTTTCTGGATAATTCAAGCTATTTAAGAATAATTATCTTGAAGACAAATACCTTAAAATAAATCTTGATAAAGTTCAGATTATCCACAGTTTTATTGTTATTCAATCATCCCTTTTATTCTCACGCATGCATCCCTATTTTAAACACTAATTATTAACCAATCACAAAATTATTTAATTAATTTTAATTGTTTAACCAATCAGAATTAATTTAAATTGATCATGTGTGGTCGATTCTACATAGACACAATACATGTTTACTGTGCAAACTTGATCATGTGATATCTTTTAATCCAATGGTGTGATTTAGAAACCGGACACACCGTTGCGACCGTTAGAACCTCAAGATCATTTGTATGATATGCAATGACTAAATTGATGCATGCAATGCAAGAACAGATTGATGCATGTGATGCAAGAATTATTTTTTGGGCACATGGATGGTCACTCTAGTCATCTTTCTTAATTAAATCATGAGTGCAAAATCGAGTGTCTACAATATGCATAATTACTATGGGTAATTTTTATTGTTTAAATGTGGCATGTGATTTCACCTCTATAGAAGAATCATGTTAATGGTTAAAGGAACCAAAAACATGAAGTAATGATTTTTCATAAATTATTAAATTGTTTTAGGGTATGGATATTAATTGAATATCACCATTAAAGCTTACAATTGCTTAGTAGAGCATATGCTTTGGTTGTACGGACGGAGTTGTGAGAACTACAATAAGAGTCTAAAAATGAAGCAAAATTAAGAGTCGGGGAATAATAAAGAGAAATTTTTTTTTTTTTTAAATCTGAAAGTAGAAGCAAAAGTGAGAGAGAAGATATTTTGTTACGTAAAGTCCAAAAGAGAAGAAAGTGAAGGGAGGAATATGCGAGGTGATACTGATTTAAGGAAAAATGGATAAAGAAAGAAAAAGAGATTTTTGGAGTATTTGGAGGGAGAGGAAGAAAAAAAATGAGATTGGAAAGGAAGGGCTTTAAGCAGACAAGGGGTGTAATGTATCTATTGAGTTAAGATAAATTGACCCCGGTTAATTAATACAATTACTCAAGTTGATTAATTAAGTCAAATTACATGCAAATCATTGAGGCACCAACAAATCACTAAATAAACTAAATGTAGTGGAAATTATATTGAAACAGTGATTTGTTGACAAATGGAGAAAACCTCTAGCAAGGCAAAAACCCCCCACCAGGTGAATTTAAGGTCATCACTCCCAAGAATCCACTAATCTTATTCTTTTGACTTCTCAAATTCCTATACTCTCACTCTCTCCATTGACATACTCCTGAAAGGAGCTTTAGCCAAATCCTAACCTCACCATATTCATATCAGTGAGAAGTTTATTTGGTGCTTAGGAAGCAGTTCAAAGTGGATCAATATATTTGGTTGATGCAATGGGCTTATTGCGAGATTCGGTAAGCTAGAAAAGATAAGGTTAGGCTTAACCCTATGAGAGCAAGAAGCTTGAAGGGCTTAGGTGAATCGAGCAGATTAGGCTTGGAGGGTCTATTGCTGTTCATGTATCCCAACTAATTTTCTCGTGGATCATTTCATTGCTTGGAGGGCAGCAAAGAGGTTTTTCACCGAGTTTTTCGGTTTCCTCTTCAATAATACTGTCGGTGTTATCTTGCGTTTGCTTCTCTCTATCCTTTAATCTTTGCATTTAATTACTGCTGTGTTGCAATTAAATTATGGCTTAGAGTAGTTTGATTGTTTGGGTATAGCTTATATTTATCATGCCACACATACATTGTTTGAATATAAGTTTGTGTTGGTATTTTTGAAATTAGGGGTCTAAACATTCGCTAGTGTTTTACACACCAAGTGAACATTCATAAATGATGAAGATCATGAAGTACTTGATTATAAAACCCTAAGGCGTATAAATGTAGTAGCTTCACATAGAGTATACGAGCTCTAAGTTACTATTTTCCATACTTGATGACTTTTAAAATAAGTCTTATTTATGACTAGGGTTGTGAGAAAAGAAACCCTAATTAAACAAGTCATCATAGGCCGAATTTTAGATCTGGAAATTCTAAAATCATAGATCTTGATAGATCGAGCTTATGTCAAGCCTCTTCATTAATCCTCGATAGCATTATATGTTGAGCTTCTGTTGAGACTTAATGAACCAACTTTTCTTCACTTGTTTCTTGGATCTATCTTCATGTTTTTAATAAAACCACTTGATATGTTCGAACAACATATTTCTTGATACAAGTAAAGTACATTTTGTTAAAGTATTAGCCAATTACATAGAAAATATAACCCTAACAATATCAAATACATACATTGAACTGAATCCAATCAAGAACACCTTATGGCATGATCACTTATAGTTAAAAGGTTGTTTCATCACAATTTTCCTATTGCTCTCAAACATAAGAGGTTTGTGTATATTTTATTTATTATGCACATAGTTTTGACAATGTCATCTGGTGATGTTTTTTTAAAGGCTATATACAAATACGTTGGGTTATGTGTGTAATGAGAAAAATAGGTAAATACTCAACAATAGATCCACCAGTCTCTAAAGAAGATAATATATTTAGTTGATTTTCATATTGGAGTTGGACTCAAAACAAAACCGGCCAATGACTTTTGTTCATAAGTTTTTTTCATATATATAATATTTGTATATATTTAAATAAATTTTCAAAGATATTTTGAAATCCAATAGAAACTATGAAATCAAGAAATTAAGAGTTACATAAGCTAGAGACATGATAGTTATATTAATACAGTCCTAGTGGCTTATGGGAATATAGTGTGGTGGAAGGACAAATATTATATAAAATTTTAAGTAATGGGACCTCATATGTAATTCTTTAATTTTTAGGGGTCAATTGCAATGTGTTGATGGATATTATTGCAATATGTAGAAATTCAAATATTTTCTTGGTATAGTTGAGAAAGTTAAGGAAAAATTTTTGAAAGAGTTTCAAGTTAAGTCAATAACATTCAAAAAGCTATTGATTGATCCTACAACTGAAGATTAGGATCCCACGTCCTATCTCTCTCTTGGGTTTTACAAAAGTCTTTAAAAAAATTTTAATTTTCACATAAGGAGTTGGTGGAGAAGGTATTTGGTATCAAATGATATCATGTCAGTGGTATCAAAATCTAATAAGAGTATGACAGGTCAACAAAAAATAATTACCCTGCTAACAAATGAAAAACATGAGTTTGTGGGTAGTTATTTTTATACACGTCTCTCATTTGTTGGATTTTGATATGGATGACGTGGTTTGATACAAAATACTACTAATTGACACTATAGTCATTTGATAGCCCAAAGAGAGAGAGAGAGAGAGAGAGACGTGAATACCTTAAAAGGCAACACGCTTGGATTGCTAAGAGAGGTATGTAATTTTTATTCTATTTAAAATCCATGATTATATAGTACAATGAACTTTGAATGAAAATATGAATTTTTATTTTACCTTGCTTCCACAAACCAAAGAGCATAAAACTAATTAAATTTTAAATCATATATATATAATGATAAATCATTAAATATTTTAGAAATGTATGATATAAAAAAGAATAGGCTAATACCATGTATAATTTGAATATTTTCTCAAAAAAAATGTTTAATTTGTATCATATAATAGTAATTATTTTTAATTGTACCCGTATATATATACAGAATTACACACTAATAGAAGATGATGCATGAATTCAGCGTGTGCATCTTTTTGCTGTTTCAGAAGCCATGAAATAAGTTCAAAGTGCTACTGTTATGCTTTTAACAACGACCATTCAATGACACCACTATTATGCTTAAATAAGACCGGTAAGTTTAAAGTGTCATGAAGATTATTCTTTGAGTGCAGGAATGGGACAAACGTAAAGGGGTACTTCACGTGGGCTTTAAGGCTGCGTTCGGTTAGAGGTGGAATAGGGAAGAAAAAAAAAGGGGTAGGAATTGGTAGAGCCCACCAAATCACGTTCTCTCCAAAATGGGGAAAAAACTTAACAAGATTGTGAAAGACTATTTGACCCTTGAATTGTTCTTTGCCTGCTTTGTTCGTTCATCCCCTTTTTTTTTTTTACTCCTCCACTCCTGCTTCCTTTTTAATCCTTTCTTCATTTCTGACTTCTTTTTTACGCCAAGGCTTGGTTCTTTTTTTTAGCCGTTCTGCTGCCTTTTTTTGCTTCTATCTTTCTTTCTTTTCTTTTCTTTTTTTTTTTCTTTTTTTTTTCCTCATTCTTAGTTCTTACTGAAGTTGGATGCCTTTTTTTTCTTCTATTTATTTTTAATTGAAGGATATGTTTCAATTTTTTGGGATATAGGATCCGTTTAAATACAGCTGAAAACTGAAAACTGAAAACACTGTAACAAAATAATTTTAAAATATGCGAATAATACTGTATGACTCATTTTTAATGAAAAAATTGCTGAAAAGTGAGGTTTGTGAGTCCCGTAGACAGTACACAGGACCCACTAGTATGCACTATTCACATGGAAAAGTCAACAATCACAACTATAAAAATTTAAATTAAAAAAAAAAAGGCAAAAAAATGCAAACACAGCTCATAAACGTTGAATCCAAACGCCGAATCCAAACGCCACCATAGTTGTGGACCTTGTGGTTAATTGATACTAGCCTCATCACACGTGCTTCGCACATAGGATGAAACTCTTTTTTTATTTTGAGTTTAATATAATTTTTCAATTTGAATTTATCTATTAGTGAGGTAACACAATAAGAGATTTTTAAGAAACTAAAATTTAGGATTTGAAATAGAGTAAACTCCTGGGTTTAGTGTGGGTTAGTTTTTAGAAAAATGTATCAAACATGCGTGAAATATGTTTAAATAAAGAGTGTGCTAATTTTTAAGATAAAAAAAATTCTTTGGTAGTTTTTATTTTTGAATTTCGTTGAATTACAGTTTTAACCTTATTTTTTATTTTTTAAGAATAAGGATTATCTAATAAATTAAGGATATTTTTGACATTTTCTAAAGGCGTAACTAATTTTCTGAATTCTCTTAATATACAGAGATTGTATACTTATCTCTTTATTCTTCTTCATTGTGTTGTTTATGTTTTTTGTTTATCCAGAAATTTTATAATAAATTATGTGTATCTATTTTATATACATTAAAAAAATTAATGTTATCTCAAAAAATATATATTATGTAATAGGATAAGTGTAAATTTTTACAAACTCTATTTTCTATCCTCCTATTTTTCTTTTCAACTAAAAAAAAAAAAAAAAAATCATCCCTCTACTTTCACACCATTCTAACTAAACACAAATAAGAAAAATTAAAATCTTCTCTATGTAATAGACTGCATGGAAATGGGAAAAGAATCTTCACTCTACAAAGTGAGGTTTGAGCTTAATTACACAGGTTACCTTAACAACTTGAATAGAAAACCCAAGAAGACTCACAACAAGGTACATCTCGAGATTAAAAAAAAAAAAAAGGAATTAATATAAAAAATATGAAATGAATAGTATTAATATAAATTTACACGGTTATTGTAACAAACGTTTAAGTTTACACAATTATACACAATATAATATAGATTATTTTTAGATAAAACTGTGTAAATTCTATGCCTATAATGATCTAACAATGTTTTTTGCACCGTGGGTGAGTAACAATAAGAAATCATGGGTCTGTTCCGAACAAGACTCACAACAAGCTAGCATATGGCGGAATGAAATTTGTTCTTTTTTAGCATTACATGTAGCAGTGTACCGACTCTACTGAGTTACACTGATTCTATTCTAATCACGGCATCAATTATAACCAAAAATTCAACAACAATGAAGAGAGAGGTGGTAATCAAAAGAGGAGCTGTTTGACCGTGTATTTTAAAAAATAGTTTTTAATATTTAAATAATAATATATATATTTTTATACAATTTTTTCACTTATACATATTTTTTAAAATATATAAACAATATTAATAGAACAACATATTAACCATCTAAATTTTTATTAAAATAAATAAAACACACATGAATTTTTTCTTTCGGTAGAAACACACGAATTTTTATAAACTTATAAAACGGTCCTAAGTCACATGGGACTACGAGTCTACGAGATACATTGTTCCTAAAAGGCTGGATAGTCTGTCAGAAACATTTTTTCCTCTTCCGTGCATGTCCCAACTGGCACGGGGGACACCTTCTAATTGTTGAATTACAAAGAAAATTTGGGCAAAAAAAAAAAGAAAAGTAAAGCTAGTAGCAGCCTAGTACAAAGTACTAGCAGAATGACAATAGTCAGAGATACATCAAGCAGCCCAATCAAATCAATTTCAGAAACACTATGTTGATGGGCATTCCATAAGAGTAAGATTGGATCGATGCATGGCTACAAATTCTTGGTTTCAAAAATTTCCAGGAACTAGGGTTCATCATCTTAGTTGTATGTCATCGGATCATTCTCCTCTTTTGATTAATTTGTCGGGATTGCCTGAACCTAAGAAGAAGAGGTGTTTTAGATTTGAAGAAATGTGGTTATCGGATCCTTCTTGTGGTGAAACAGTGGAGGAAGTGTGGTGTAATACAAGGGATCTAAATCCAAGTCTAGCTATTCTGGAAAAAGTGGCTAAATGTGAGAAAGCATTAACTTGGTGGAACAAGCACAACTTTGGGCACGTAAGGAGGGAATTAGAGACCAAAAAGAGACAACTAGCTTTGGCCGAGATTGAAGCTATGAAGAGTGGGAATAATTTTCGGATTAGAAGCTTAAGAATGGAGATTAATGTGTTGCAAGACCGGGAATCAAGGATGTGGTGTTAAAGATCGAGGGTTTTGTGGCTAAGCAAAGGAGATAACAATACAGCTTTCTTTCACAGTAAGGCTACAAAGAGGCTTAGGAAGAATTTGATTCGAGGAATAAGAGATGGGAATGGAGCTTGGGTGACCGATCAAGATAACATTGGAAATGTGATGGAGAGTTACTATAAAGAACTCTTCTCATCCTCCAATCCGAATCTAGAAGTTGATTCTCTTGAGAAAATTCCATGTATGGTGACCAATGAGATGAATGGAGTTCTGATGAAGGAATTTACAGAACTGGAAGTAAAGGAAGCCTTGAATCAGATGGCACCTCTAAAAGCGCCGGGTCCAGATGGCATGCCTCTATTGTTCTATCAACATTTTTGGTCTACGATGCAGCATGATGTTACTTCAGCCATTCTCTCATGGTTGAACTCAGGTATCCTTCCCGAACCCATCAACCATACACTTATTACTCTTGTGCCAAAAATAGAAAATCCTGAACATGTGTCTGATTTTCGCCCTATTAGTCTTTGTAATGTCCTTTATAAGATTTATTCTAAGGTTTTAGCAAATAGGTTGAAGAAATTCTTACCTTCCTTAATTACGGAACATCAATCTGCTTTTGCGAAGGAAAGACTTATTTCAGACAATATTATGGTTGCATTTGAGACCCTGCATCATATGAAGCAACATAATTCAGGAAAACATGGCTTTATGGCTATTAAATTAGACATGAGTAAAGCCTATGATCGGGTGGAGTGGGTGTATTTGGAGAAGCTCATGGAGAAAATGGGTTTTTGTGCTAGATGGGTAGCTCTTATGATGAGTTGTGTGAAGACGGTGTCGTACTCTATCATGGTGAATGGAGAGCCCATTGGAATGATCCATCCTGAAAGAGGAATTAGACAAGGAGACCCCTTATCTCCTTTCCTTTTCCTTTTATGCACGGAAGGCCTTCATACTCTCATCAAACACTCGGCGAAGAATGGGGATATTAAGGGTTTTTCCTTGTGCAAACGAGGCCCTAAACTAACCCACTTGTTTTTTGCAGACGATAGTCTACTTTTTTGCAGGTCAATCACTGAGGATTGTAATAATGTTCTGAAGTTATTGGGTGAATATGAATCTTGGTCAGGCCAAAAAATCAACAAAGACAAGACCGCAATCTTCTTTAGCAAGTCCACCACGGATGAAGCAAAATCAAGCATAAAGAATCTCTTTCAAGTTCAAGAAGTAAAGTCTTATGAGAAATATTTGGGACTTCCCTCCTTTGTGGGTAGGGGGAAAAAGGCTAGCTTCAACTATATAAAAGAGAGGGTTTGGAGAAAACTTCAAGGTTGGGAGGGTAAATTGTTGTCACAAGCCGGGAGAGAGGTCCTTGTCAAATCCGTGATCCAAGCTATCCCTACCTATGCTATGGGTTGCTTTAAATTACCTTTGGGACTTTGTGAAGACATTGAGGCAATGATAAAGAAGTTTTGGTGGGGGCAAAGAGGCAATAGAAGGAAAATTCATTGGATCCGGTGGAGTGAATTAACTAAGTCCAAAATGGTAGGCGGTATGGGTTTTCGAGACTTAGCTCATTTTAATGATGCACTTTTGGCGAAACAAGCATGGCGGCTCTTGCATAATAAGGAAGCTCTCTTCTACAAAGTCTTTAAGGCGAAGTTTTTCCCAAACCACTCTCTTCTAGAAGCTAAGGAATCCAATTCTGGGTCTTACGCTTGGAAGAGTATCTTACAAGGCCGTGATGTCATCCTAGATGGGGCGTGTTGGAGGGTGGGGAATGGAAAATCAATAAAGATTTGGCAACATCATTGGCTGCCCCGGAAACATCCTACTAAGGTGCTCTCCCCTTTGGTGGAATCAATGGAAGAAGCCACGGTGGAGTGCTTAATTGATAAGAGCACTAGAACGTGGAATGCAACAATGGTGGATGGGATTTTTGCACCACAAGAAGCGGAAGAAATAAAAAATATTCCGTTGGCTAGAAAAGAATCGGAGGACACACTATATTGGCCTTGGGAGCAAGATGGAAGATATAGTTGCAAAACGGGCTATAGATTTTTGAAGGAAGATGAAGTGGGTTTTCCGGTAGCGGAGAATCAAGACCATGAAAAAGAGCTTTGGAAGAAGATATGGGCTCTTGAATGTCCTAATAAAATAAGAAATCTAATTTGGAGGGCATGCCGTAACTCACTCCCCTCAAAAAGCAACCTTTTGCGTCGGAAAATTATTACCGAGCAAAGGTGTGATCGGTGCAAGGAAGAAAATGAAGACATTGCGCATGCGGTATGGAGTTGTAAGGGTTTGGATGAAGTGTGGAAAATGGATAATATATGGAGTTTTAGAAACCAAAGGAGCTTCTCTAGTTTTTCTGAACTACTGATCTGGGTATTTGAAAACAACAAGAACCCGGTTCAGTTTGCCTTCATCATTTGGTCCATCTGGCAGCAAAGGAACCAAATTCGAACCCAGCAAGCATTCCGGCCATTACTTCAGCTATTCCAGTTTGCTCATGACAGTTATTTGGAGTTTAAAGCCCTGAAATCAGCTCCGGTTCCTAGCAGGACGAAGAGGAAAGTCCGGTGGAAACCTCCTGACCTGGGCTCATACAAGATCAACTTCGACGGAGCTATTTTTGCTGGGGAAAAGTGCTCCGGTCTGGGAGTCATGGTTCGAGACAAGGAAGGACTGGTTATTGCAGCCATGGCCACTCGTGTCCCTCAACTCCTTCAGGCGATAGAGATTGAAGCTTTGGCTGCCAACAAAGCTCTTGAGTTTGCACAGGAGATGGGCCTATCTGATGTGGTACTGGAGGGTGATTCTTCCCTGGTAATGGCAGCATTGAGCTCTAAAGATCCTGGTTTGGCCCCGTATGGTTTGCTATTGCAAGACACTCTATCGTTATCTTCAGATTTTTCAAAATTATCCTACTCTCATACTAAGAGGGAGGGTAACACAGTTACACACAACTTGGCTCAGTTAGCAGTTAATTTACCAAATTGTGTAATATGGATGGAAGATGTTCCACCTAATGTACTATCCTTTTACCAAGCTGATTTAGCTGGTATTTCCTAATTAAAAGCATTCCTTTGTGATTTCTCAAAAAAAAAAAAAAAAAAAATCAATTTCAGAAAAGTTGAAAAGGATAGGGAACCCTCCCAAAAATAGAGAAAGGAAAAGCATGCTAAAATAGAAAATTTAAAAAAAATAATATAGCACTGTCCAATCAAACTGTCTAGAGTCGGTGTTATAGTAGGAGTACAATCTTCTTCCTTTTTTCATAATTATTTATATAATTTGTCTGTGATTGTAAATATTTTATGGATTTGTCTTTATGTCAAGTGCTTTGATGTATTAAAGTTCTGTTGAAAAGTTTTTTTTTTTTTTTTTTTTGGGTTAAATCTGTTGAAAAGTTGGTTGAATAATAGCTTTTTTGTTTAAATTTAAAGGTGACCTTTGATGATTCTGAGTCAGGTGAATTACTCATAAAACTTCAACCTTGACATATTTGCTTTTGGCAACAAAAAAGAGGCAAGAAGAGTGTAATAAGAATTTTAAAACGCAAAGACCAGTAGTTGTATTCGGATAGAGGAAATGGAGTTGGGTGAGTTAGATGAAACTATAAATGTGAAATCAAAAGAGTTCCACGTTATTTGCATTTATGGCAAATAGTGCAGGGTAGATGAAACTATAAATGTGTAATCTTTTTATTTTTTGTATTTTTTTATATAAGATAGAAATTCTACTCTAACCTAATCTAAGTGTATATTTGTATGAAAACTCTCTCTTAAAAACTTAAACCCCTGTCCTAACCCCCACACTCTATAAGTACTTATACTTACAGAATGATCATTGCAGTGTGTGATGATATGTAATCATTATTTTATCAAGGAAAGAGTTCCACGTTTTTTGCATTTATAGCAAAAAGTGCCACGTGATCCACCGGTCAACCTATTACATGAGCTAACAAATAAAAAGTTTCAAATGGCACTACATCTTGATAAATAAAAATTAAAAAAGGCACCCAATCATTTACTTATTTGTATATGCTTTGGTAATTAGTTATTATCTTTTGGAAATTTTGTTGATGTGTGTGGGTTTTTTGGGGGGGGGGGGGGGAGCCAATAACCCCTAAAACGATACATGAGAACAGGCCGGTACTAAAATATTTCATTCCAATGGACAAACTGAAACAAGGTTTGAAACGATATTCATAACATTGATTTTTAGTAATTACTTGCTGACATGGATAAAAAAAAATGAAAAAAATGACTTCTACTTGGCTAAAAGTGACTCTGACACACAGGAAAAAAAAAGGAAAAAAAGTTCTCAAACGTCAAACCATATAGGCTTTTCACCAATTTCACTATTCTTACAAGTAGCTTTTTTCTTGTCCTACGTGTTGCACTTATTTCACTTTTTTTTTTAATATCATTATTTACACAATTTTCACTATTTATGATAATTTTTACAGCATTTTATCCTTGAATGATGCTAGAAATACTATAAATTTTACTACTTATGTCTTACAAATTGGCATTTCACCAATTACAAAAAATAATTTCAAACATTTATTCATTATATTTTTTAAGTAACACTAATCACATTTTTACTCCATCAGATTGCAAATTTTTTAGTAGCTATGAATTAGTTATTTTTGTTTATTTATTTTAATAATATGAAATATATTCATATTTGCTTAAAATTGTTTATTTATTTTGTTATTATTGTTGATTAATATTTTTTAGATTAATTTCACTTTTAATATTGTCTTTTGATTTTGCCCACTCTAAACTAAAATCCTGACTCTGACACTAATTTACACCAACTTCACACTTTCTATCATCTCATTTTTCTTCTTAACCAAACAAATAAGTTTTTCATCTTTTCACTTTCTCATCCTTCCAACCAAGCACATATAATAGAAAACTAAATATTTTCCATCCTCTCATTTTTCTATCCCTTCCCCTTTTTCGATCCTTCTAATTTTCCACCATTCCAACCAAATGGACCCTACTTTGAGTAAATATTTTCCCACAACAAAGCTTTTATCAACTATGTACTAGGACAATACATTAAATTTTGTCAAATAGAGTAAGATATTAACACTATAACCATAATCAACACCGCGTACACTTAGTATAATGGTCATTTCACAAGTACAAAGTTCCTGCGAGATAAGAGACAAGAGCCGAAATTTAAGTCTTTAATTCAAACACTAAAATTTTAACAATTTTTTTCCATTAATTTGAAATGAAATAGGCTGAGTTGTTGAATTGGTATCTAATGAGCACCACTCTAACGTGTGACACTATGAACCATGCCTACTTTGTTATATTTGTATTTGATATATGTGAATTAGCATATTATCCTCCATGTACTGCTTGAGCAAGTGAAGAGCTTTTTGATGGGGCCATGCTTTCTCGGCACATAACTTCTCACAAATCATTTCTTTCCAGTATGACTTCATGCACGACCACCACAGTTCATAGTTGAAATTGTTGAGATTTCTTGAGAATGCATGTGAAACCTGAGTTGCTGGCATTTTCTCCTTTCATTAGATCCTCTAGAAGAAACCCGTACCAATTGTTGAGATTTCTCTCCGCAAAAATTTCGTCAAAATAATAAAACAATCAAGAAAAGTATTTTATCAAATACTCCATAATAAATCTCATCACGCTCAAGTATAATACAAAAAAAAGAGTTTAAAAAAAAATTATTTACTGATACTAAAAATATTACATATACTTTACTATTTACTATACACATCATTTTTTACTGTTTCACTCTTGCATTATATTCACTTACACTTGTATTTGCCTACTCAACTAGCATTGAAAAATGCTAAAGGCATATTTAAGGCATTTTTGACATTTTAGAGCTCAAAACCACTTGCATCAAACAATGCTAAACCATACTATTGCAAAAAATTTTGCAATAGTGCTACAGTACAATTCTAAACTTAGAATTGTACTGTAGCACAATGTTAAAAAAATATATATATATATTTTATTCCGTCTGTTTTTTCCTCACAACCCAGAAGTCTTTTCTCTCTCTTCCTTCTCTTCTCTTTTCTCCATCTCTGCTCTTTCCTCTCTACGGACCCAAACGCAACCTCTGCTCTCTCTTCCTTCTCTGTTGGGTCCGGTGTTTGGGTTGTGGTTGGGTTGTGGGTCCGGTGTTTGGCTCGTGGGTGACAGCGTGTGTGTGGTGGGTGTTGTTGATCGTTGAGCTGGGTTTGGTGGGTGGATCGGTTGGGTTGATCGGTGGGTGGATCGGTTTGAAACGGTAGATTTGTTGGTCGATGAGGGGATCATTGGTAGCTCCGGTGATGATATTTTTTGAATGGGTTTGCTCTGGTGGGTTTCAAATCGGCGGAGCTACCAATGATCACCGGTGGGTTTGTTCATCTCTCATCTTCGATCGTCGAGCTGGGTTTGGTGGGTGGATTGGTTGGGTTGATCGGTGGGTGGATCGGTTTGAAACGGTAGATTTGTTGATCGGTGGGTGGATCATTGGTAGCTCCGGTGATGATATTTTTTGAATGGGTTTGCTCCGGTGGGTTTCAAATCGGCGGAGCTACCAATGATCACCGGTGGGTTTGTTCATCTCTCATCTTCGATCGTCGAGCTGGGTTTGGTGGGTGGATTGGTTGGGTTGATCGGTGGGTGGATCGGTTTGAAACGGTAGATTTGTTGATCGGTGGGTGGATCATTGGTAGCTCCGGTGATGATATTTTTTGAATGGGTTTGCTCCGGTGGGTTTCAAATCAGCGGAGCTACCAATGATCACCGGTGGGTTTGCTCATCTCTCATCTTTGATCGGCGAGCTGGGTTTGGTGGGTGGATCGGTTTGAAACGGTAGATTTAGGATCGGTTGGGTGGATCAGTGTGTGTGGCTGTGCGTGGCTCTGTTGATGGGTCTGTGTGTGTGTGGTTCTTTGAGATGAACCGATGCTAGAGGTTGAGGGAGGCTGAGGAAAAAAAAAAAAAAAACGGTTGGAAAGCCTAGGAAAGTGGAACTGAAAAAAAATATTGGTTAAAAAGAAATAATAAAAAAAGATTAAAGAATAATATTTTAATAAGAATAGAGTTTTAGGATGTGGGAGGTATTGTAAAATGGGATAGTATAACTAATAAAGTAGTTTTTTGAGATGGTATAATAGTATAGCAGAGCATTTTTCAATGCTAGTGCTCTTACATGCAAAACGCTCAAATGTGAGAACAATTTATTTATATTTTTACTAAAAGTGTTATAAATAAAAGTTATAAACTAAATAAATTTTTTTTTTCTGAAATTACTGTAAAAGGAAAAAAAAAAGTAAGCAAAAATCTTGAGGATAAGACTTGCAAAGTTGTGATTTCTGAAAAAAACAAGCTAAGGACCCACAGTAGTGGAAATGTAAGCCAACTAAAAGTCATTACCAAACGAAAACTCAAAAGGAGTCATTTAACATGCAGGCAACAAATGTAACACGTGAGTTCGATGCGAAGATGGTTGTTGATCTTGTGCAGAAGGAGGCAACAGTCATTTCCCCCAGCTATAGATCCCCAAGCACTCTCTCTCTCTCTCTACCAAATTCCTCTCTCTCTCTCTCTCTCTCTCTCTCTCACAACATGGCATTTAACCTTGCATTGCCAATGAGGCCATCGATGGTTGGTTTGGGTTCTTTGAAGAAATCAGAAACCACCATTTTTGGAGCAAGTCGGAGAGTCCCATCTCTGAGAAATGAGAACAAGAGTTTGAGGCTTACCATTAGATGTTGGAAAGGTTCTGTTCCACCAGCATCAGTTACTGATAAAACTACCAGCACAGACAAAACCGATGATACAACTGCAGCCAACCAAATAACAAGAAAAGACTTCGCTACTGACTTCAAGTTTGGTTGCTCCACTTCTGCTTTACAGGCATCTCTCTCTCTTTTAAACACGCATACATTCATATATATAGAATACTTGCTTTGCATATATAACTGACTGACATGTAATGAAATGGTACAGACAGAAGGAAAAGGTGATGAAGGAGGGAGAGGACCATCGACCTGGGATCGTAATATCCAAGATAGTACTGGAATCACGGACGTTGCAGTTGATTCATACAATCGTTACAAAGTATATATGAATATTGCTACATAGTTCTCAATAAATGATATAAAACCAATTCTACAAAAAAAAATTGGATAAAATGAAATGAAAAAAAAAAAAAATCCCTTCTACACACTTCAACGACTTAACAATCTGCTTTGTTGTTGTCGTAAATCTATCTTCCCTTTTCTCTCTGTTTTGCTTTGTTATCTGCTGAGATCTCCCCTGTTTGGTAAAGTCTCATTATTTACTTGAAATAGTGTTTAATTTGTTAGTGTTTTGTAGATGACGCCACTGCGAATTTTTTTTTAAAATAACAATAAATATTAAAAAATTTAGTTAATTGTCATATTTCAAAACAGTTTTGAAAAATAACATCTCGAGTATCTAAAACTCGAGTTCCAGATGGAACTCGAGTTTTTAAGTCTCGATTTGGAGAAAAAAAATTGCGCTGAAAATCGAGTTTTAAAGACTCGATTTCCATAAATTGCAAAACGCCGCTATATGGCTTTAAAACGTCACTATAGGGATTAAAAACGCCACTATAGGGCACCTTAAACCTGGTACTTACAAAAAATTTTTGCAGAAAAACGCCGCTATAGGGGTTTAAAACGTCACTGTAAGGCTTAAAAACGCCACTATAAGGCTTAAAAACGCCACTATAGGTGAAATTTTTTGCATAAAACTCGAGTCTTAAAGACTCGAGATCTATGTGGCATTTTTCCACTCAAAACCCATGATGACCGACTTTCAATTTGTAGCTCAGCAAGGACTAATCATCTACACTATTTTGGTTCCTATGTTTATTTTGTGTAACCAATAAAAATCTCAGCCATAAAAAAAAACCCCACAGCTTTCCAATCGAGAAACAAACAGTCCTCTCTCTTTCACAGGGTTCACAGTTGAACCACTCCAAATCTCGTCTCCTCCGTCTACAACCTTACAACTTCAAACCCAGCCAGCCAACAATCCCAACCACAGTAGCAAGACACTTGAATCAAATCCCCAAAACATCAAGTACCTGGGACTCAATCTAGAGAAGAAACGAGCGGGTTACTGGGCCTGTGGGTTGTGGCCTTGGAGGGTGAGCTGGGCTTTTGAGGGTTGCTTTTAAAACTAAATTAAAGTGCATTTTAAAATATTAAGCATGTTTTTTACTCTCTTTTTTATATTTATAAATGGGTTATGGAGAGATTTATTGTTACAAGTGTTTTAGTACATGGTAAATTTGGCATTTTTATTCTAAATTTATCAATTATGTTTTTACTAATCATAGTTAAACTTTTATAAAGAGGCAAATTTGAAATATTTCGTTATTAATATAAATAGAGGGTGATGAGTGTTAATTTCTTCAAATCTCAAGAGAGGGAAATGTTTTTTTCCTTCAAAGTTGGCGTGGAGTGTCATTCATCCAAACCTGAAGTGAAGGGGGGTATAATTACCCCTAAATGTTTTTATAACATTAGCATTTTTATCTTTATTTCTCTTTTTTATTTATATTTTTTATGTTTTGAGATGAGAGAGACATAAAATGAGCATAGAAATACATATTTACTCTTGTTTATAACAAATGTGGATTACAAAAAACTAACTGAGGTGAACTCAGGTGGATATACTGTAAAGTCTGTAATTTGCCCTAAAATCTTTAAAGGAAAATACCTAATTGAATCATGAATCTCAAATTAGGAAAATATTCTTATGCATTGGTAGGATTGTTGATCTGCTTTATAACAATAATAAAGATTTAGAAACAATAAAAACATAATAATAATAATAACTGAGGAAAATTGTCTCTTTGTTCCCCCTTCTTTGTGGATCAAAGTTTTTTGTACAACCTAAATTCATAAAGGAAAATGTTAAAGATATTATGAATTTTACTACTTAACTTTTATATATTGATATAATAATAAATGTGATTGGTGGTTTCTAACAATATCATAAATGAATATTAGATTTTTTGATAAAAAGAAATTAATGTTTGAGTTATATTTTTGTGATTAATGACACATTAGTTTGTAAAAGTTATATAGTAAAATTTGTAATATTTCTAGGATTATATTTGGAGAATAAGTTTGTAACACAACACTATATCAAAAGGAATTTAAAAATGGGTTAAAGTGTTATTTTTATACCTAAAAGTTGCATGAATTTCAATATTCATCCCAAACCCTTAAAAAACGTTCCTTTGCTTCTCTAAATTGTTAATAAGGTTACACCTTCTGGTCTTAAAACTTTGAAAAAATAATATTATTTCATTCCTAAGTTGTTGAAAGAAAAATCTTTTTTTTTTTTTTAATTCTTATATTTTTGCCCTAAAGCTAGTGAAAAAATAATAATAATCTTAAAATAAAATGTAATGTTTTCAATAATTTAAGTTTTTTTTTTTTTTTGGGGGGAGAATGAATAGTTTAAAAATTGAAAATTAACTTGTTAAAGTTTATGGATAAAGTACAAACTTCATGCAAATAGGTCAATATTTTCACCAAATAAATACAACTTCCTTCTTGTCACTAATTTGTAACTAAAAAAAAATATAGTGCTTTTTTCTTTCTTTTTTTTTTCTAACTGGCTCATAACACAGGATGACGTGCAAGTGCTGGTAGATATGGGGGCAGACACTTACAGATTCTCCATTTCCTGGTCAAGAATTCTGCCTGGTATTTTTTTTCTTCTAAACAACCCAACCTCAAACAAGCCAACTATTTTAGAAAATACGAAATTTATGTACTTTTTCATAATCAACTTGCAGATGGGACTGTAGACGGTGGAATAAACCAAGAGGGAATCAATTTCTACAACAATCTTATAAATGAACTTATAAAAAATGGTATGAATCAATTTACTTTTCAACCTTACTTATGCTTAATTCATGATGAATGGACAATAAGTTTTTGTTCCTAAAGTTTCAAACCAGTTTTCTTTTCAACTGCTCAAAAAATGAGCTAGACTCTGAATTTCCCATGCAGGGATAACCCCATTTGTGACACTGTTCCACTTCGATTTACCTCAAGCACTAGGAGACAAATACAATGGCTTCTGGAGCAGCCAAATTGTGTAGGTTCAAGTTCTTCCAGTATTTGATGTCTTATTTTAATCACTATAACTATCAAAGTTTCCTGAGATATTAATCAATATAGTTGGTTGCCACCTTACTACTGATAGGGATGATTTTAAAGCCTATGCCAATGTTTGTTTCCAATATTTTGGTGACCGGGTGAAGCACTGGATTACTATCAATGAGCCACAAATCTGGGCGCCGTACGGTTATACAGTCGATACGACCAACACACTCCAAAATCCTGCAACAGATCCATTCCTTTGTGCCCATCACATTATATTAGCCCATGCCACAGCTGTAAAACTCTACAAAGACACATACCAGGTGAAATCTAATAAAATCATCATCTTCTTTTTCTTCATCTTCGTTTTTTTTTTTTTTTTTTTTTTTTTTTTTTTTTTTTTTTCTCCCGTTTTGCAACATTTTCCACCAGGCCAATCATAAGCTGACACCCATTTTACTTTAGCATAACTAGTTTGGCATTTTTATTTCTATACAACATTATTTATATAACCTCTTTTTTTTTTTTTTTTTTTTTTTGGTAATAGTCAATCCAAGCAGGACAAATCGGCATTTCGCTAGTGACAGAATGGTTTTTGCCTGCTTCAGATACAATTCAGGATCAAGATGCAGCCCGGAGAGCATTTGACTTCTTGGTTGGATGGTTAGAAAATTTATCATTGTCAATAAAATACATTCATAATCAAATCCTTTTGACTAAAAAATTATGTCTAATTTCATTTTCTTTTTTTTTTTCTATTGTATGAACAGGTTTTTGGAACCATTAGTGTTTGGAGATTACCCATTCATCATGAAGGCTTTGGTAAGGGATGGACTTCCAGAATTCACAGATGACGAGAAGACTTTAATTAAAGGATCCTTCGAATTTATTGGTGTCAATTATTATACATCCAGATATGCAACTGCCGTAGCATTTGATAAAGATGCAACCTTTTCTACCTATTCTGACTATCAGTTTGCTACAGTCTCAGGTAAACTTTTGAGGTTTCATTTGCAAAATAGCTTAATTTAGCATGCAATTGAATTTAGCCTAAATCTGGTTTTGATAGTTAGGAATATCTAATCCATCTTTCCTGTTTGTTGCATTTGTCACAGTTAAGAATAAAGTTGGGGAAGTCATTGGTCCATCGGTAAGACTGTTTTGTTTTAAATCTATCGTTTACACATTGATTAAACCCAATGACTTTAAGACATCGACTAAGAACATGATATTTCATTGTTAACCCAGACACCAGGCAGCAGTGAAATTTATATCTATCCACAAGGGTTAACCGATGCATTGGTTTATATTTTAAATGCATACAACAATCCTAAGTTCTTTGTTACTGAGAATGGTTAGTACTTTAATTAAAATAGTTCCTCTTTTTCATATTCATCAAGCAAAAAAAGACATCACAAAATCCTTTTTTTTTTTTTGGTTATCTTTATATGATTGTATATGCCTTGGAACAGGATATCCGGAGTTACGAGATGATACTATTCCAGTAGAGACTGCATTACAAGATGATGCTCGGATTCAGCATATTCTTCAGCATCTTTATGCCATTTCAGAAGCCATCAAGTATGTTCTTGAGTGCTACCTACTAATGTTGTTCCGCTTTATAATCCGCCAATCGCAACTAATTAATTGTCACATATTCTTTTGATGGCACCTGTATTATGCATAAATAATACCATAAAAAAAAGTTTGTCCCAACAAACAAAGTCATAAGGATTGTTTGTTGTTTGAGTGCAGGCAAGGAGCAGACGTAAATGGATACTTCATGTGGGCTTTAATGGACTGCATGGAAGTGGGGTCAAGCTACAAAGTGCGTTTCGGACTTGCTTACACTGATTACCTCAACAACTTGGAAAGAATCCTCAAGAAGTCTGCGAAATGGTTCAAGGACGTCTTCTTGGCTAGCTAATTAGCCGATATATCATATATATGCAGTGTTGCAAACCAATGTGACAATTAGTTCCAACTTTCTTAGTAGAATAAATTTGAAACTCATCGATTTTGGAGTATTCCAAGCACCGTGGTTTGAGATGCGGCTATAACAGAGACTAGTTCTCTTTGAATTTATGATTTATAATAATTTGGATTTAGTCTCGTTGGTCATCTTCTTCATTGCATATTGTACTTAGTATTGTACTTCCACTTGCAATTCCGGAACAGCTATGAAAATAATCCATGCTTCTTCCTGGTTTTGGCATGGTCATTGTGCTATAATTATGTGCCCTCAAAAATAATATTATGCATTTTTATTTGACTATAAATTACATTTTCACGTGCATAATTACTATGGACTGCATGGAAGTGGGGTCAAGCTACAAAGTGCGTTTCGGACTTGCTTACACTGATTACCTCAACAACTTGGAAAGAATCCTCAAGAAGTCTGCGAAATGGTTCAAGGACGTCTTCTTGGCTAGCTAATTAGCCGATATATCATATATATGCAGTGTTGCAAACCAATGTGACAATTAGTTCCAACTTTCTTAGTAGAATAAATTTGAAACTCATCGATTTTGGAGTATTCCAAGCACCGTGGTTTGAGATGCGGCTATAACAGAGACTAGTTCTCTTTGAATTTATGATTTATAATAATTTGGATTTAGTCTCGTTGGTCATCTTCTTCATTGCATATTGTACTTAGTATTGTACTTCCACTTGCAATTCCGGAACAGCTATGAAAATAATCCATGCTTCTTCCTGGTTTTGGCATGGTCATTGTGCTATAATTATGTGCCCTCAAAAATAATATTATGCATTTTTATTTGACTATAAATTACATTTTCACGTGCATAATTACTATGGGTAATTATTGTTGTTAAATGTGACATATGATGTCACCTCTATAGAAAAATCTTGTTAATGGTTAAAAGAACCATAAACATGAAGTAATAATTTTTCATAAATTATAAAATTGTTTTAGGGTGCGGATATTAATTGAATATTATCATTGAAACTTACAATTATTGAGCTAATATATATATATATATATACTGAAGTGAGCTTAGTAGATCTTACGCTTTAGTTGTACGGATGGAGGTGTGAGAACTACAATAAGAGTCTAAAAATGAAGCAAAGTGAAAAGCCTGGGAATAATAAAGATTTTTTTTTTTTTAATATGAAAGTAGAAGCAAAAGTGAGAGAGAAGATATTTTGTTACGTAAAGTCCAAAAGAGAGAGAGAAAGTGAAGGGGGAGGAATATGCAAGGTGGTACTGATGTTTATGGAAAAATGGATAAAGAAAGAGAAAGAGATTTTTGGAGTATCTGGAGGGAGAGGAAGAAAACAAATTTGAGATTGGAAAGGAAGGGCTTTAAACAGACAAGGGGTGTACTATATTTGTTGGGTTAAGATAAATTGACCCCGATTAATTAATTTAATTACCCAAGTTAATTAATTAAATCAAATTACATGAAAATCATTGAGGTACCAACAAATCACCAAATAAACTAAATGCAACGAAAATTAAATTGACACGATGATTTGTTGACATATGAGGAAAACCTCTAGTATGGCAAAAATCCCACCAAGTGAATTTAAGGTCACCACTCCCAAAAATCTATTAATCAATAATTAAACAATTACAAATATGAGGAATCTTACCACTACTCTAACCTATCCCAAAATACCAACCTACAGTTGAACTTTCGCTCCAATACCCAATTAGACTTGATATTGTAATAGACTTCTTTTCTTTGTTGCACAAATCTCCAATATGTAACTAACTCTTTTGCACGGATTCCAGTACATGACTAACTCCAACAATTTGAATAATTGTTGTTGGCTGCAAAGTTCTTCACTTCATAAACGATGAAGATCAAGAAGTACTTGATTACAAAACCTTAAGGCATATAAAGTTATAAACGTAGCAGCTTCATGAGTTCTAAGTAACTATTTTCCATACTTGATGACTTTTAAAATTAGCCTAATATATGACTAGGGTTATGAGAAAAGAAATCCTAATTAAACAAGTCATCACGAACCGAATTTCAGATCTGAAAATTCTAAAATCATAGATCTCGATAGATCAAGCTTGTGTTGAGCTTATGTCAAGCCTCTTCATTAATCCTCGATAGCATTATATGTTGAGCTTCTGTTGAGACTTAATTAACCAACTTTTCTTCACTTGTTTCTTGGATCTATCTTCATGTCTTGAATAAAACGACTTTATATGTTTGAACAACATAATTCTTGATACATTAAAATTAACTTAGATCTACCAAATCACAAGTAAAATGCATTTTGTCAAAGGATTAACCAATTACATAGAAAATATAACCCTAACAGTATCAAGTACATACATTGAACTGGATCCGATCAAGAACATCTTATGGCGTGATCACTGTTAGTTAAAAGGTTGTTTCATCACAATTTTCCTATTGCTCTCAAACATAAGAGATTTGTCTATATTTATTTATTATGCACATAGCTTTGACGATGTCACTAGTGATGTCTTTTTAAATGCTATATACAGATACGTTGAGTTATGTGTGTAATGAGTAAAATAGGCAAATACTCAACAATAAATCTGCCAGTCTCTAAAGAAGATAATATATTTAGTTGATTTTCATATTGAAGTTGGACTCAAAACAAAACCAGCCAATGACTTCTTTTCAAAAGTGTTTTTCATATATATAATATTTGTGTATATATTTGAAGAGTTTTTCAAAGATATTTTGAAATCCAATAAAAACTATGAAATCAAGAAATTAAGAGTTACATAAGTTCGGGACATGATAGTTATATTAATACAGTCCTAGTGGCTTATGAAAATATAGTGTGGTGGAAGGACAAATATTATATAAAATTTTAAGTAATGGGACCTCATATGTAATTCTTTAATCTTCAAGGGTCAAGTGCAATGGCTTGATGGACATTATTGCAATATGTAAAAGTTCAAATATTTTCTTGATATAGTTGAAAAAGTTAAGGAAAATTTTTGAAAGAGTTTCAAGGTAAATCAATAACATTCAAAAAGCTATTAATTGATCCTACAACTGAAGATTAGGATCCCACATCCTATCTCTCTCTTGGGTTTTACAAAAGTCTTTAAAAAAAAAATTAATTTTCACATAAGGAGTTGGCAGAGAAGGTATTTGGTACCAAATGATATCATGTCAACGATATCAACATCTAATAAGTGTAAGACATGTCAGCAAAAAATAATTACCCCACTAACAAAAACGTGTGTTAGTGGGTAGTTATTTTTATACACATGTCTCTCATTTATTGGATTTTGATATAGATAATGTGGTATCATTTGATACAAAATACTTTTTTCATCAGAACTATTAAGTGATACTGTAGTCATTTGATAACCAAGAGAGAGAGAGACGTGAATACCTTAAGAGGTAACACGATTGGGTTGCTAAGAGAGGGATGCAATTTTGTTCTATTCAAAATCTTTTTCTTTTTCTTTTTTAAGAAATAATTAAAACATATTGCTAATCTCACAGCTCGAACCCTTTACCCCTTAGACCCTCAAGTACTTTGTACATGGGGAGGTACCAATTCAGCTACAAGGCCTTTGGCTTCTATTCAAAATCTATGGTTGTGTAGTACAACAAACTTTGAATGAAAATATAAACTTTTTGTTAGGTTCTAAAGACTTAGGTTTTTATGTATTTAGAACTCTAATGTGTATTGTTAGCAAACCATGATCAAAACAATATGTTTAGTCATGTTTAGACTTACTCAAAGTTGTCTCACTTATGTAAAGTTGGAATAAGTTGATGCAGAAGGCTTTTATGCTTCTTGGCCTGTTTCGATTGATCGAAGCTTAAGCTTGATTAATCGAAAATCGGGTCAAAAGCATTTTTTTGCAGAATTCCAACTCAGCCCTAGTTTGTTTAAAACGTTTAGCATTTTCTAATTTGTCCTAAGTATAAAAGGCAAACCCTAGTCATGTTTTAGTGTGGCTCATATTACTATTTGTGTATATCTCTTGTAAGATCTACAGGTGCTTTCTTTTACACAAACTTAGGGTTTTCAAGGAGGAGATATTATCTACAACTTGATGATCAATTTAGTTGCTGCCATTGAAGTTTAAAGAAACACAAGCAGGTGTGCTTGTATCTGGTGGTGAATCCAAGAAAGAAGAAGTTAGTGGATTCGAAACTTGCACGTGGTCATGTCAGTAAGTTCTACTGGTGGGTAGCAATAAGAAGTCGAGCATGGGGGCTTGTAAGTCTTATGGTATGAACTTCAATTCTTTCAAAATAATGGATTCAAGTTTACCTTGAAGATGGCTAGGTTAAATCCTCCCCAAGTTTTTATTGGTTTGGTTTCCTAGGTGATCATATCTTTGTATTATTTATCTTACCGCTGCTTTGCATGATATAATCCTTGTGATTGTGATAACCTAGATTTGTTAAATTGGAATAAGTAATAACTTGGCTAATTACCTAGGTTAATCCAATTGTGTTTTAAGAGGTCTAAAAACCATCACTTTTATTATACATTGCTTCCACAAAACTATCACATCGAACACAAGATCAAAATTCAATTGCACCGCAAGAGAAAATGAGCATAAAAATATGCTAAGTCAAAAATAGAAGTAAATGCACTGCTCCAAATCAATAAAAGCAATCCACCGAACGTACCACTTCCTCTTTTATTATTCAAATTAAAATCTGAACAATAAAATAAAACTAATCAAACCAAAACAAACAAAAAAAAAAATGTAAAACGCAAATCTCCACTTCTCTATCGGTGATCTATGTGTGTATGAGAGAGAATTTGTTTGTGTGAGAAAGAGAAAGAAAGAGAGAGCTTCTTAAATGCTCTAGAGTAGACGAAGTGCGAGAGAAGAAAAGAAAAAGGAAAAGTGAAAATAGAGATAAGGGAAAAGTTTGGAGGAGAAAAAAAAGAGGGAAAAAGAAGAAGAAAAGAAACTTATGGATAAAATAAATAAAAAAGATATAAGCCAAAAATAAAATAAAGAATAAGAAATTAAAATTAAGAAATGTTACTGCAATATTTTTACAATATTTTTACAATAAATCTTAAGTAGTGGGTTGTTACTAACTAATACTGATGAAAAAAATATATTTAAGTGGTATATTCAAATTAAAATCAATAATAACTTACTACATATAATTTATTATTAAAATATTATAAAATATCAATAACGTAACACTTTTCATTAAAATTAGATAAATGAAAGGAGATTGAAAAAGAAATATTAAAAAAAGAATGAATAAATATTATTTAAATGAGATAGAGAAAATGATAAAGAGTATGTTAAAAAAATGTATTTGAAAAGGTAATTAGACAAAGAATAAAATAAACTGTGCTCTCTCTATTATACAAAAATTTAATTTAAAGAGGCGGCTGGAGATGCTATAGGCACAAAATTCCTCTGTCTCTCTCTCTCTCTCTGTACCAAACTCCTCTCTCTCTCTCTCAACATGGCATTTAACCTTGCATTGCCAATGAGGCCGTCGATGGCTGGTTTGGGTTCTTTGAAGAAATCAGAAACAACCATTTTTGGAGCAAGTCGGAGAGCCCCATCTCTGAGAAATGAGAACAAGAGTTTGAGGCTTACCATTAGATGTTGGAAAGGTTCTGTTCCACCAACTACAATTACTGATAAAACTGCCACCAGCACAGAACCAATCGCGGATGCAATAGCTGCAGCCAGCAAAATAACAAGAAACGATTTCCCTACCGAGTTCAAGTTTGGTTGCTCCACTTCTGCTCTTCAGGTCTCTCTCTCTTATAAACACGCATACATTCATTTATATAGAATATGTGTTTTGCATATATAACTGACATGTAATGAAATGGTACAGACAGAAGGAAAAGGTGATGAAGGAGGGAGAGGACCAGCGACCTGGGATAGTTATATCCAAGATGATGATGGAATCACTGACGTTGCAGTCGATTCATACAATCGGTACAAAGTATATATGAATATTGCTTCATAGTTCTCAATAAATGATATAAAACCAATTCTACAAAAGTTTTTTTTTTTTTTTTTTTTTTTTTAGACGGTATTTCTACACGGGATGGAAGTACAGAAAGCAATATATAGAGCACACAACTCCTGTGCATATACAGTCAGTGGCGGAGCCACGTTAGGGCCAGGGGGCCTTGGCCCCATAGCTTTCTGAAAATTTCAGTTACAACCTTAATTAAATCACAAATTATAGCTAAATTATATGCAAATTCAATTTCCGGCCCCTCCTAGAATTTGAGGAATAAAAAATGATACAAAGAAAAAAAAAATCCAGCCCATTCCTTTGCTCAATAGCTCCTCCAAATTTTTTTTTTTTTTTTTTTTTTTGGGTAAATCAGCCCCTCAAATCAAAACACCAAAAATATCTATAACAAATCCCCAAACTTGAAATTTATAGTTGAAGACTATCAGTTTGGTTACTTAAAAAAAAAAAACAAAAAAAAACTGGATAAAATGAAAAAAAATGCCTTCTCCACACTTCAACGATAGTCTTCAACTGATAGTCTTCAACTGATAGTCTCCAGTAAATCTCTCTTCCCTTTCCTCTCTGTTTTGCTTTGTTATCTGCTGAGATTTCCCCTGTTTGGTAAAGTCACTCTATTTTGTTGAAATAGAGTTTAATCTGTTAGTGCTTGTACATGACGCCACTGCATCATTTCATGTTTGACTGATAGCTGGCACCTTTTTCTAATATTTTATATTATATCTTTTTTATTGTATATTTTCTATTACGTTTAAGGTGTGTTTTAACACCATTTATTTTATTGAAAATGGTAGATAATAAAAAATAAATTTTTAAATTATTGTTCATATCAAAAATACTGTTTATTTACCTATTTATACTATTCATGTCTCATGAACAATGCAATAGATGCTGATTAAGAAAAAAAAAAAACTCAGACGTGATCAGCCAAAAATGCCAATCCAAACGCTATCCTAGTATACGTTTGGATAGCGTTTTGTGCATCCAAACGTCCAACGTTTCCCCAATTTTTTTTGTTTTTATTGAGAGCTACGTTTCTTTTTGACTTTTTCTATCAATGCACTGTTTACACCAACAAAATAAGTAATGGATAGTGTGCATCAGTGGGTCCTATGTACTATTGACAAAACCCACAAACTTCTTTTTTAACAACTTTTTTATTAAAAATAGTCTCACGGTACTATTTACACATTTAAAAACTATTTTGCTATAGTATTTTCAGTTTTCAGCAGAATAAGCAGTATCCAAATGGATCTTTAATTTGATAACAATGATTACTGTTTATATTCATTGATCCTCTCTTAAAATATGCTTATATTTGACAAAGTAGTATGCGTAATTTTGCTCCAAAAAAAAAAAAAAGTAGTATGTGTAATTATTGAATGATTGTTTAATTGTGTATAAAACAAACAGGCCACTATAAAATTTAATTCAAGATCAATTATAAGTAGTTTTAGAACCATAAAAAAAACAAAGAACACAATTTTTTTTTTTTTTTACTTAAGAATTTTGTCAATTGTTATATTTAGCTTGGCCCCCTAAAAAAGTTTCTCGGCTCCACCGTACAGTACACAACTCGTGCATATACAGTTCAAAACTTTGACATCATATCTAGGAAATTGTTGGGTACTCCAATAGCATTGTTCATCACATTTCTTTTAAACATCACTGCTCATTACTTTTGGAGTACCCAATAAATTTCTTTCATTTTTAGAAAGTTATTGGGTACTCAATAGCATTGTTCATCACATTTCTTTTACATATCACTACTCATTCTTGAAGTATCCAATAAATTTCTCTCATTTCTAGAAGGTTATTGAGTACTCAATAGCATTGTTCATCACATTTCTTTCACATATCATGGTTCATTGTTCTCAAAGTACCTAATAAATTTTTTTTAGTGGATCAAATGAAAATGTGAATCTATTATTTATCCTGCAAAGGGGATAGTGACTTTTTACCTTTTATAAATACAGGAATGATAATGTTACTCAATGGAAAAAAATAATATCTATATATATATATATATATATTATCTTTATTTAAATGGGCCTATTACATAATTCAAATTGATATTATAAATGTAATTGTGTATTTAATTAATATCACATTACCTGAATAGATCTAAATTCTCCACTGCTTGTTTGCCTCAAGAAGACAAGAACACGCAGACAAAAATCCTAGCAACCCACGGTCATCTAATCAACAACAAACCATGATGACCAAGCTGGCAGGAACAGCCCAGGATGACCGACCTTCAATTTTTAGCTCAGCATGGACTAATCATCTACACTATTTTGGTTCCTATGTTTATTTTGTGTAACCAATAAAAATCTCACCCATAAAAAAACCCCACATCTTCTCGATCGAGAAACAAATTAACAGTGCTCTCTCTTTCACAGGGTTCACAGTTGAGCCACTTCAAATCTCGTCTCCTCTGTCTACAACTTTACAACTTCAAACCCAGCCAGCCAACAATCCCAACCACAATAGCAAGACACTTGAATCAAATCCCCAAAACATCAAGTACCTGGGACTCAATCAAGAGAAGAAACGAGTGGGTTAATGGGTCTGTGGGTTGTGGCCTTGGAGGGTGAGCTTGGCTTTTGAGGGTTGCATTAAAATTTTAATTAAAGGGCATTTTAAAATATTAAGCATGTTTTTTACTCTCTTTTTTATACTTATAAACCGGTTATGGAGGGATTTGTGGTTACAAGTGTTTTTGTACTTGATAAATTTGGCATTTTTATTCTAAACTTATCAATTATGTTTTTATTAATCATGGTTAACTTTTATAAAGAGACAAATTTAAAATTTATTGTTACTAATATAAATAGAGGGTGATGGGTGTTAATTTCTTTAAATCTCAAGGGAGGAGAGTGCTTTTTTCCTTTAAGATTTGTAAGGAGTGTCATTCAGCCAAACCTCAAGTAAAGGGAGTATAATTATCCCTAAATGTTTTTATAACATTAGCATTTTTGTCTCTCTTTTTCCCCCTTCTTCATGGATCAAAGTTTTGTTGTAACCTAAAGTCATAAAGGAAAATGTTAAAGATATTACGAATTTTATACTTAATTTTTATATATTGATATGATAATAAATGTGATTGGTAGTTTCCAACAATATTATAAATGAATATTAGAAATCTTGATAAAAAGAAATAAATGTTTGAGTTTTATTTTTGTGATTGATGACACATTAGATTGTAAAAGTTATATAGTAAAATTTGTAATATTTCTAAGATTATATTTTGGAAAATAAGTTTGTAACACAACACTATGTCAAAAGGAATTTAAAAAAGGGTTAAAGTCCTGAATTTCAATATTCATCCCAAACCCTTAAAAAAAACGTTCCTTTGCTTCTCTGAATTGTTAATAAGGTTAAGGTTACACCTTCTAGTCTTAAAGCTTTAAAAAAATAATCTTATATCATTCCTAAATTGTTGAAAGAAAAATCTTTTTTTTTTCTTATATTTTCGCGCTCAAGCTAGTGAAAAAAAAAAATCAATCTTAAAAGAAGGTGTAATGTTCTCAATAATTTCTTTTTCTTTTTTTCTTTTTTTTTTTTGAGAAAGAATAGTTAAAATTTTGAAAATTAACTTTTTAAAGTTTATGGATAAAATACAAACTTCATGCAAACAGGTCAATATTTTTGCCAAATAAATACAACTTCCTTCTTGTCACTAATTTGTAACTAAAAAACAAAAAGGTAGTGCCTTTTTCTTTCTTTCTTTTTCTAACTGGCTTGCAACACAGGATGACGTGCAAGCGCTGGTAGATATGGGGGCAGACACTTACAGATTCTCCATTTCTTGGTCAAGAATTCTGCCTGGTATTTTTTTTCTTCTAAACAAACCAACCTCAAACAAGCCAACTATTTCGGAAAATAAGAAATTTACGTACTTTCTCATAATCAACTTGCAGATGGGACCGTAGATGGTGGAATAAACCATGTGGGAATCAATTTCTACAACAATCTTATTAATGAACTTATAAAAAATGGTATGAATCAATTTACTTTTGAACCCTACTTGTGCTTAATTCATGATGAAAGGACAATAAGTTTTTGTTCCTAAAGTTTCAAACCAGTTTTCTTTTCAATTGCACAAAAAATGAGCTAGACTCTGAATTTCCCATGCAGGGATAACCCCATTTGTGACACTGTTCCACTTTGATTTACCTCAAGCACTGGGAGACAAATACAATGGCTTTTGGAGCAGCCAGATTGTGTAGGTTCAAGTTCTTCCAGTATTCGATGTCTTATTTTAATCACTATAACTATCAAAGTTTCCTGAGATATTAATCAATGAAGTTGGTTGCCACCATACTATTGATAGGGATGATTTTAAAGCCTATGCCAATGTTTGTTTCCAATATTTTGGTGACCGAGTGAAGCACTGGACTACTATCAATGAGCCACAAGTCTGGGCACCGTACGGTTATACAGTCGATACGACCAACCCACTCCAAAATGCTGCAACAGATCCATTCCTTTGCGCCCATCACATTATATTAGCCCATGCCACAGCTGTAAAACTCTACAGAGACACATACCAGGTGAAATCTAATTAAATCATCATCTTCTTCTTCTTCTTTTCGTTTTGCAGCATTTTCCACTAGGCCAATCATCAGCTGACACCCATTTTGCTTTAGAATAACTAGTTTTGCATTTTTATTTCTATACAACATTATTTATATAATTTAAGTTTTTTTTTTTTTTTCTTGTTAATAGTCAGCCCAAGCAGGAGAAATCGGCATTTCGATACAGGCAGAATGGTTTTTGCCTGCTTCAGATACAATTCAGGATCAAGATGCAGCCCGGAGAGCACTTGACTTCTTCGTTGGATGGTTAGAAAATTTATCTTTGTCAATAAAACACATACATAATCAAATCCTTTTGACTACAAAATTATGTCCAATTTCTTTTTCTTTCTTTTTTTCTATTGTATGTACAGGTTTTTGGAACCATTAGTGTTTGGAGATTACCCATACATCATGAAGGCTTTGGTAAGGGATGGACTTCCAGAATTCACAGATGACGAGAAGACTTTAATTACAGGAGCATTCGACTTTATTGGTATCAATTATTATACATCCACATACGCAACTGCCGTAGCATTTGATAAAGATACAACCTATTCTACCTATACTGACTATCGGTTTGCTACAGTCTCAGGTAAACTTTTGTGGTTTCATTTGCAAAATAGCTTAATTTAGCATGCAATTGAATTTAGCCTAAATCTGGTTTTGATAGTTAGGAATATCTAATCCATCTTTCCTGTTTGTTGCATTTGTCACAGCTGAGAATAAAGATGGGGAATACATTGGTGCAGCGGTAAGACTGTTTTGTTTTAAATCTATCGTTTACACATTGATTAAACCCAATGACTTTAAGATATCGACTAAGAACATGATATTTCATTGCTAACCCAGACACCAGGCAGCACTGAAATTTATATCTATCCAAAAGGGTTATCCGATGTATTGGTTTATATGTCGAATAAATACAACAATCCTAAGTTCTTTGTTACTGAGAATGGTTAGTAATTTAATTAAAATAGTTCTTCTTTTTCATATTCATCAAGCAAAAAAAGATATCACAAAATCTTTTTTTTTATCTTGATATGATTGTATGTGCCTTGAAACAGGATATCCGGATAAACGAGATGATACTATTGCAGTAGAGACTGCATTACAAGACGATGTTCGGATTCAGCATATTCTTGGCCATCTTTATGCCATTTCAGAAGCCATGAAGTATGTTCTTGAGTGCTACCTACTAATTTTGTTCCGCTTTATAATCCGCCAATCGCAACTAATTAATTGTCACATATTCTTTTGAAGGCACCAATATTACGCATAAATAAGACCCAAAAAAATGTTTGTCCCAACAAACAAAGTCATAAGGATTGTTTGTTGTTTGAGTGCAGGCAGGGAGCAGACGTAAATGGATACTTCATGTGGGCTTTAATGGACTGCATGGAAATGGGGTCAGGCTACACGGTGCGGTACGGGCTTGCTTACACTGATTACCTCAACAACTTGGACAGAATCCTCAAGAAGTCTGCAAAATGGCTCAAGCTCTTCTTGGCTAGCTAATTAGCCGATATATCATGTATATGGAGAGTTGCAGACCAATGTGACAATTAGTTCCAACTGTCTTAGTAGAATAAATTTGAACCTTATCGCTTTTGGAGTATTCCAAGCACCGCGGTTTGAGATGCGGCTAAAACAAAGACTAGTTCTCTTTGAATTTATGTTTTGTAACAATGTGGATTCAGTCTCGTTGGTCATCTTTTTCATTGCGTATTGTACTTAGTATTGTACTTCCACTTGCAATTCCTGTACAGCTATGAAAATAATCCATGCTTCTTCATGGTTCTGGCATGGTCATTGTGTTAGAATTATGTGCCCTCAAAAATAATATTGTGCATTTTTATTTGATTATAAATTACATTTTCACGTGTCTGTGAGAGACGTGTCTCTCAAAAAAAGATATTCGGAGTACCTTTTTAGGGCACCTCTCTTTTTGGGTAAGTGGTATGGAGTCGCCATTTATTTTTCTTTATACAAAAAAAAAAATACTAATTACAAAATACATGACTGAATAGTTCCATTCATTGATTGAATAAAAATTACATATCTGGAAAATTGAAAAGTTACATAGCTTTGGGTCCTAGTTACAATCTACCAAATATTAAATGGCTTGATGTCCTAGTTACATTCTACCCAAAACAAACAAATATAAGACTAGATCTACTAATACCCAAAAAAACTAAATTTGGAGGTTAGGTTACGAAATAGGAAAGTATTAATCACCCATTCCACCCAGACAAGTCTGATCTTCTAGACTCTTATGACCAATGTACTATGTTATGCATGTCATGAATGATATGTTGAACATGTGAATGAAAAATTAAATCACACAAAATTATTTATAAATGAAGTCTCCTCTTTTGTTAATGAAGGTTCAAATAGTGTGTAAAACACCTTGAACGTTTAGACCCCCAAATTACAAATTATCAATTCAAGCTTATTATCAAACAATATATATACGGAATATGAAAATAAGCTAAAACAAAATTGATAAAACAAATCTAAACCAAATAAATCACAACCACAACAGAAATTAAATGGCAAAGATTAAGGGAAGAGAGATGCAAACACAAAGACAATATAGCGATGTGTTATTGAAGAGGAAACCGAAATCCTTAGCGTAAATCCTCTTCGCTGCCCTGCAAGCGGTCAATAATGTAACGACCCAAGGAAAAGCGCTAGCCACATCTGCGCTATACCTCAAAAGGACTAGTCACAATTGAGGCTCCTTGCAGTTGTTAATAAAGTCCAGTTCAACCCAGTAAATACTCGATGTGGGACTCATCACACACTCACACACATCACACAATCAATCAAATTAGGGTATCACAATCTCCCCCACTTAAATCCCTAACGTCCTCGTTAGGGCCCACTTTGTGGGGTAGTGTCTCCAAACCCACACGAGGTTACCGGGCCGGCTCTGATACCATATGTAACGACCCAAGGAAAAGCGCTAGCCACATCTGCGCTATACCTCAAAAGGACTAGTCACAATTGAGGCTTCTTGCAGTTGTTAATAAAGCCCAGTTCAACCCAATAAATACTCGATGTGGGACTCATCACACACCCACACACATCACACAATCAATCAAATTGTGGTATCAGAGCTTAGGATATGATTCTGTAGATACTTGAAAACTAGGTTATGATTTTGTAGACACTTGAAACTAGGCTATGATCTTGATTTTTGTTAGAGCATTTGGATTTTGGGTTATGTTTGATAAGATATTTTAAATAATTTTAGCAGTGTACTTCTTATGTGTAGTAATAATAATTGTTGCACCGTCTATATTTCTTGATTCTTTGTTAACTAGGTATCATGCCACCCAAAAAGAAGAGAGTAGCTAATTCCAATAGCGGGGAACCTATTGTTAATTTGCGAAGGCCAACCAAAGCAAGGGTTGATACTGAGGCTGAAGTCACTCAAGACATGAGAAATAATGAACGTCCTAGGTGACACGCACTGATCCTTTGGATGAAGCTGCTGCCCGACTGTTGGACAGGTTGGCCCATGTTGCTAGTAGAGGCGTAGGTAGAGTAGAGGCAAGGGTTGGTTGCTCTTTTGAGACTTTTATGAAGCAGAATCCCCCTTCCTTTGATGGGAAGCCAGATCCTACAAAAGCTGAGAATTGGTTCTTGCAAATGGAGAAATTGTTAGAAGCTTTAGATTGCACTGACTCTCAGAAGGTGCGGTTTGCAACTTTCAAGTTGATAGGAGAAGCTGAGCGTTGGTGGAGATCTACTAAAGCCATTTTGGAGGGAATGGACACTGAGAGGAATCCCATCACTTGGGAGAAATTTAAAGGGGTTTTCTATGATAACTACTTCCCTGAGGTGGTTCGAGAATGAAAAGAGAGGGAATTTGCTGATTTGGTGCAAGGAAGTATGACTGTTGAGCAGTATGCTGCTAAATTCATCGAGTTATCTCGCTTTGGACCCCACTTAATCCTTACTGAGGTGAAGAAAGCAAGCAGGTTTCAAAAGAGGTTGAATGAGAGACTTCGACACTATTTGATTGCAGCAGGGGTTGATAACTATGCAGAGTCAGTTAAGAGAGCTATGAGACTGGAGGAAGATTTCAAGAACAATGTTAGGAAGGAGAACCCACCTAGAAACACTGGACAAACAGGCTTTCGTCAAGGCAATGCTCAAGGTCATTGGAACAAGAATGGATCTTTTGGGAGGTCTGGGAGTAATTCATCATCAAATAAGCCAAAAAATAAGAATCCACCCCAGAATACTCAAGGTAGAAGTTTGAATGCTTGCTTTACTTGTGGAAGGTTTCATGGAGATAAGCTGTGTTTCTTTGAAGGAAAGGCTTGTTATAACTGTGGGAAGACTGGACACTTAGCTAGAAGCTATACTTCTCCTCCACAAAACTCAATGGCACAACCTGGCTCTGATACCATCTATAACGACCCCACCCCAACTGTGTAGATATTGTCCGCTTTGGAGCACATACCCCTCACGGTTTTGTTCTTCCCCAGGTTGCGCTCGGGAAAAGGCCTCTACACATTGAAGGGAGGTCATTCTTTATAAACACATTCTCATGTGCTTCCCTAGGCGATGTGGGATTCCATGGAATGCAAGACCCCCCTTTTTAGGTCACTACAATCCACCCCCTTACGGGCACACGCGTCCTCGCGTGTGGGGCCCACACTTCCGACTAAGGCATGGCTCTGATACCATCTGTAACGACCCCACCCCAACTGTGTAGATATTGTCCGCTTTGGAGCCCATACCCCTCACGGTTTTGTTCTTCCCCAGCGCAACCTGGGGAAGAACAAAACCGTGAGGGGTATGGGCTCCAAAGCGGACAATATCTACACAGTTGGGGTGGGGTCGTTACAAATAATCCACTAGAGAATAAAGTTGGGATACATGAATAGTAAAATACCCTCCAAACCTAATTTACACAGTGTACCTAAGCCCTCCAAGCTTCTTGCTCCAACGAGGTTATGCCGAACATTTGTCTTCTCTAACTTACCGAATCCCGCTATAGCCCATAGCATCAACCAATATCAATTGATCCCTTCCTAACTACTTCCCAAGCACCAAATAACCTCCTCACAGATATTGGTATGGTAAGAAATGGTTTTGGCTAATGTACCTCTCAAGGATGTAACAATAAAAAGAGTAATAGCAAAAGAATTTGGAGAATCAAAGGATGAAGATTGTGGATGAATCAATCTTGTTTTTCTCTAGGGTTTCTCTCTCAAAATTCTCTCTAGAAGCTTTCTACAATACGTGGGTATAAGGGGTATTTATATTGGTGTGTGTTTGGAATGCGAAATGTCAGTTTTTCCCAAAGAAAGTGGTATGGCTACTTGACTGAGTCACAAGTTTAAGTCGCGAGCTAACTACCTAGCTAGACTGGACGTTTATCCTGTGGTGCTCTAGTTGGCGTGACTCTTCAACTCCTCTGCATGCTTCACACGTGTGCCAACTTTGGTGACTTGCCAGCCGTGAGCCAGTCACGAGATCCAATCCCGAGGCCCTGCTGAGTGTACACTCTTGAGCTTTTCTTCACACTCTCTTACACACTACCTTTACATGAATCTCACCTAAATACAGGGTTTCTAAATACTAAATTACATGCAAATTTGGCACGGAATAAAACCAACAAGATGATTGATTAAATTCAACATTACAGTTAAAAAAAATCAAATCTATTTTCAGTGTTAAAAAAAAATGATTTTGATTTGTCAAAATATCAGATCTGCTTTATGGGATGGAAAAAAATGGTTTTTGATGACAAAAATTCAGATTTGTTTTGTTATATGAAAGAAAAGTGATTTTTGATGACAAAAATTCAAATCTATTTCATTATATATTTTAAAAAAGATTTTCTAAGAATAAAACTTCACTCATAATCTAAACTTATGCAATCATGAATTAAATTAAACGCAAACATAGCAATACATAATCTCTTTCTTTATTTCAACAATTTGCATGTATTAAGAAAATCAGATTTGAGAAAAATTTGGATCTGCATCTCATAAAGAAGCAGATCTCTTTTTGTTTAAGAAAACTCATATCTACATTTTAAGAAAGATGCAAATCAGTTTTTGTATTGAGAAAAATTCAAATCTACATCTTATAAAGATACAGCTCTGTTTTATTTTAAGAAAAAATCAAATCTACATCTTATAAAAATGCAGATCTATTTTGTTTTAAGAAAAATTCAAAACTAAATCTTATAAAGATGCAGATCTATTTTGTTTTAAGAAAAATAATTGTTTACATGCAAATTTATTAATATTCAAGAAAAATATTATAATAATCATATAGAAAATATCATGCTTTAAACAAAAAGACAATTAACAATTCATAGATATTTGAAAAAGAAAGATATATAATATGCATCATCACATCACAAGAAAATGGTGAAGGAAACAACCTCTTGCATGAGCACACTTTGTTCTTGACAGGATATTTTAGGGTTCAAAGAAATTTGTTCAATTCTCTTTGAAACCTAAAAACCCTAATTTTGCAGTAACACTCAAAGAGAGGATCAAAAAATATGTGTTGGTTGAGAGTCAAAAACTTATGCCTCTTAGAGTGTGGAAAAAAGTTGTTGAATTATGAGGTTTAGTCTCTATTTATAGAGCTCAAAGGACTCTAAAAAATAGTTATGGACAATTACGGATTGAATCCAAATGCATCCTTTTGTAAAAAGGTCGAAAATAGTGTGCCTTATTGTCACCTGAAGGCCATTGGGCCAAAGCCCACATGATGGCAATTCCGCACTTTTGGAATGCCGTTTGGCACTCCAAAAGTGCCAAATTGGCTCTTGGAGGCCGAACGCACTTTCGTGTTCGGGTGCCATTTGGTCTCTCCTTCTAGGGTTTTTTGGCCGGTCCTTTAACTAGATGCGTTTTCATCCTCCATCTATGATTTTTTATCTCTTTTCTAGATAATTCAGGCTATTTAAGAATAATTATCTTAAAGATAAATAACTTAAAATAAATCTTGATAAAGTTCAGATTATTGACAGTTTTATTGTTATCCAATCATCCTTTTTATTCCCATGCATGCATCCCTGTTTTAAACACTAATTATTAACCAATCACAAAATTATTTATTTAATTTTAATTGTTTAACCAATTAGAATTAATTTAAATTGATCATGTGTAGTCAATTCTACCTAGACACAATGCATGTTAACCGTGCAAACTTGATCATGCGATATCTTTCAATTTGATGGTCCGATTTGGAAACCGGACACACCGTTGTGACCGTTAGAACCTCAAGATCATTTTTATGATATGCAATGAATGAATTGATACATGCAATGCAAGAAAAAATTGAAGCAAAATGAATTGATTGCAATGCATGCAATTGCTTAGTAGAGCATACACTTTGTTTGTACGGACAAAGTTGTGAGAACTACAATAAGAGTCTAAAAATGAAGCAAAATGAAGATTCTGGGAATAATAAAGAGAAATTTTTTTTTTTTTTAATCTGAAAGTAGAAGCAAAAGTGAGAGAGAAGATATTTTGTTACGTAAAGTCCAAAAGAGAGAGAAAGTGAAGGGAGGAATATGCAAGGTGATACTAATTTAAGGAAAAATGGATAAAGAAAGAGAAAGAGATTTTTGGAGTATTTGGAGGGAGAGGAAGAAAAAAAATTGAGATTGCAAAGGAAGGGCTTTAAGCAGACAAGGGGTATAATGTATCTTTTGGGTTAAGATAAATTGACCCCGATTAATTAATTCAATTACCCAAGTTAATTAATTAATTTAAATTACATGAAAATCATTGAGGCACCAACAAATCTCTAAATAAACTAAATTTAGTGAAAATTAAATTGACACAGTGATTTGTTGACAAATGGAGAAAACCTCTAGTTAGGCAAAAACCCCACCGGGTGAATTTAAGATCACCCCTCCCAAGAATCCACTAATCAATAATCAAGTGATTACAAGTATGAGGAATCTTTCCACTACCCTAACCTATCCCAAAATACCAACCTGCAGTTGAACCTTCACTCCAATGCCCAATTAGACTTGATATTGTAATAGTCTTCTTTCCTTTGTTGCATAAATCTCCAATCTGTGACTAACTCCTTTGCACGGATTCCAATACATGACTAACTCTAACAACTTGAATGATTATTGTTGATTGCAAAAGTCTTCACTTCATAAACTGTAAGGTTGAATTTATTCAATCATATGTTAGCTTTACTTCGTGCCAAATTTACTTGTAATTCAGCAATTAGAAACATTGTACTTAGGTGGGAATAATGTAAGGGTTGTGCGTGAGAGAATATGAAGAATTGATCAAGTGTATGCATTCAAGAGTATTCTCGCGAATGACTCGCAAGTGTTGACTCACCAAAAATGTCACACGTGTGAAGCATGCAGGAAGTTAAAGGGTCATGACAACAGGATCATTGTAGTACAAAAAGTACAGTCTATCCTTTCTATTAGTTGGCGACTGGAACTTGTGACTCATCCCAGTCGCGAGTCACTCGCCAAAACCCCCTATTTTGCAAAAAAATGACTTTTCATATTCCTTCTCATACTCTACTATAAATAACCTTATACCCACGACATGTAGAGAGTTTCCAGAGAGAATTTTGAGAGATAAACCCTAGACAACAACAAGATTGATTCATCCATAATCTTATTCTTTTGACTCCTCAAATTCCTCTATTCTCACCCTCTTTGTTGACATACCCTTGAAAGAAGCTTTAGCCAAATCCTTACCTCACCATAGTCATATCAATAAGAAGGTTATTTGGTGCTTGGGAAGCAGTTCAAAGCAAACCAATACATTTGGTTGATGCAATGGGCTTATTGCAAGATTCGGTAAGCAAGAAAAGATAAGCTTAGGCTTAGCCCTATGAGAGCAAGAAGTTTGGAGAATTTAGGTGAATCGAGTATATTAGGCTTAGAGGGTCTATTGTTATTCATGTATCCCAATTGATTTTCTCATTGATCATTTCACCGCTTGGAGGGCGGCAGAAAGATTTTTCGCCGAGTTCTTTGGTTTCTCTTCAATAACACGTGCCAGTGCTATCTTGCATTTGCTTCTCTCTATCCTTAATCTTTGCATTTAATTACAACTGTGTTGCAATTAAATTATGGCTTAGAGTAGTTTGATTGTTTGGGTATAGCTTATATTTATCATGCCCCACATACATTGTTTGAATATAAGCTTGTGTTGGTATTTTTGAAATTGGGGGTCTAAACATTCACCAGTGTTTTACACACCAAGTGAACATTCATAAACGATGAAGATCAGGAAGTACTTGATTACAAACCTTAAGGTGTATAAACGTAGTAGCTTCACACAGAGTATACAAGTTCTAAGTCACTATTTTCCATACTTGATGACTTTTAAAATAAGCCTTATATATGACTAGGGTTGTGAGAAAAGAAACCCTAATTAAACAAGTCATCATGGGCCGAATTTCAGATCTGGAAATTCTAAAATCATAGATCTCGATAGATCGAGTTTGTGTCGAGCTTATGTCAAGCCTTTTCATTAATCCTCAATAGCATTATATGTTGAGCTTCTGTTGAGACTTAATCAACCAACTTTTCTTCACTTGTTTCCTGGATCTATCTTCATGTCTTTAATAAAACCACTTGATATGTTCGAACAACATATTTCTTGACACAAGTAAAGTGCGTTATGTCAAAGTATTAGCCAATTGCATAGAAAATATAACCCTAACAATATAAAGTACATACATTGACTGGATCCGATCAAGAACACCTTATGGCGTGATCGCTCTTAGTTAAAAGGTTGTTCCATCACAATTTTCCTGTTGCTCTCAAACATAAGAGGTTTGTGTGTATTTTATTTATTATGCACATAGTTTTGACAATGTCATATAGTGATGCTTTTTTAAAGGCTATATACAGATACGTTGGGTTATGTGTGTAATGAGTAAAATAGGTAAATACTCAACAATAAATCCACCAATCTCTAAAGAAGACAATATATTTAGTTGATTTTCATGTTGGAGTTGGACTCAAAACAAAACAGGCCAATGACTTTTTTTCAATAGTGTTTTTCATATATATAATATTTGTATATATATTTAAATAGTTTTTCAAAGATATTTTGAAATCCAATAGAAACTATGAAATCAAGAAATTAAGAGTTATATAAGCTAGGGACATGATTTTATATTAATACAGTCCTAGTGGCTTATGGGAATATAGTGTGGTGGAAGGACAAATATTATATAAAATTTTAAGTAATGGGACCTCATATGTAAATTTTCAGGGGTCAATTGCAATGTGTTGATGGATATTATTGCAATATGTAGAAGTTCAAATATTTTCTTAATATAGTTGAGAAAATTAAGGAAAATTTTTGAAAGAGTTTCAAGCTAAGTCAATAACATTCAAAAAGTTACTGATTGATCTTACAGTTGAAGATTAGGATTCCACGTCCTATCTCTTTCTTGGGTTTTTACAAAAGTCTTTAAAAAAATTTAACTTTCACATGAGGAGTTGGCAGAGAAAGCAGGGACGGACCCAAGTAGAAGGCTAAGGGGGCCCAGGCCCCCCCTGGGCCCAAAAAAAAAAAATTTAGCAAGTAAAATTTTTCCCAAAAAAAAAAAAAAAGGGCTTGGGCCCCCCTGAAATTTTTGCTCCGGCCCCCCTTCCCCTAACCCATCATCCGGCCAGCTCAGAGCAGAGCCCATAACCCATATCAATCCAAAAAAAAAAAAAAATCTCAGCTCTCAACAGTCCAAAACCAAACGGAGAAAGCAAAAAACAAAGGAAAAAAAAGAAAAAAAAAAGAAAAAAAGAAAGGAAAGTGAGAGACCAAGAGGCGAGAGCTATAAGCGAGACGGAGAGAGACAGAGAGGCAGCGGTGTCGCCGTGACGCCGTGACAGAGAGAGACAGAAAGCGAGACGAGAGCGAGAGAGTGCGAAGTGCGAACCCAGCTTCGAGCGACGGAGCAAGACCCACACCGGAGAGAGTGAGACCCACACCGCCACGCGAGACGAGATCCACTGGCCGCCACTGCTGCCAGTTGCTGTTGCCCGATCTGCCCAGCCCAACTTCGAGCCTTCACAGAATCACAGTTCATAAGTATTTACTCTTTAACTCTTATCTTTTCCTTCAAATTTCAAAACCTTGTGATCTGAGGTTCTGAGAATCAAAGAAACTGTGCTTGTGGTGTTTGAGTGTTTCTTGTTTGTGTTTTTACTGATGAATTGAACTGATTTGGTGATTTGGTGCTTGTGTTGCGGCTGAACTAAACTGAACTATTTGTGTTTTTTTTTTTTGGCTTTTTGGCTTTGTGACTCTGTGTTTGAGAGTTTGTGACTCTTCCATTATATAGATAAAAGAGATAGATAGAGAGAGTAGAGATTGTAGTGATAGTCAGATGGTTTTTTCTTTGTTGATTAGTAGTTGGACATAATAATAGGGAATAGGGAAAAGTGGAGTTGCTGTTGGGCAACAGACAAGTGACAGGGGAGAAAAAAGAAAGAAAAAAAAAAGGTAAAGTTAAGAAAAGTTTTTGTTAGTAGTGCTTGACTGTCTATAGTGGGATTCATTGGGTATTTGGGTTAGTGGGTTAGAATTAGGAAAATGAAGACAAGAGACAACACAAAGATACAAAAAACATAAAAGACATAAATAAAGGAAGAGACAATACAGAGACATAAATAAAGGCAGTCTGACTCCAAACACAAAGACATTAAAGGCAGACCAAAGACAAAAAGAAAAAAAAAATAAATCATATAATATAAAAAATTATCACACAAATTTAAAAAAATAACAGTAATTCTTATATAGTTTTTATTTTATTTGTAGATATCAACTACAATGCTTGATTTTTTCAAAAGAAAAGGTTTAACTTCAAATTCTTCCGAAGTCAACGTGGAATTGCCAACAACTAATGTTGCTATTCCAATTCCAAAAAATGTGGATGTTCCAATTCCAGAAAATGCGGATGTTCCAATCTCTCAAACACAATTTCAAAGAATTGACCTTGATTCTTTGGATTATGATTCCGGAACATGCAAACAAATATGGGAATATCATGTTAATCAACGTGATGAAATTCGACGGGCTAACATTAAAAAAGGTCCGCACCAACCTCCTCTAGAGACATTCAAAAAAAGTGGAAAGCACAATCGTAGTTTTCAAGCTTCTTGGTATAGAAATAATTCAAAATGGCTTGAATATTCTCCTACAATAGATGCAACTTATTGTCTACCCAGCTTTGTCTTTCATAATCCAAATGTGGTTGTGGGACAAAATACATTTATTGTTGGTGGATTTAGAAATTGGAAAAAGGTTGGGGGCAAAGATTGTTCTTTTCAAGTTCATATAGGAAAAGATCCTAACTCAGCTCATAGAGTTGCTGAGCAAATGTGTAAGGATTTGATGAACCAATCATAGCATTTGCAAAGGGTAGTTGATCATTTCACTACTGAACATATTGCAAATAATCGGTTGCAACTGAAGGCCACAATTTTTATTGTGCGATATCTTGCCTTTCAAGCTATAGCTTTTAGAGGTCGAGATGAAAATTTTAGTTCATTAAATCGTGGGAACTTTCATGAATCATTGGGTATTGTGACTTTTTGGAATGAGAAGGTTGCTGAAATAATAGAAAAAGTTCCAAAAAATGCAACCTACACATCACCTAGGATTCAAAAAGAAATTCTACATGTTTTCTCAGCCAAGTTTTGCATAATGGTTGATGAAGCTCGTGATGAGTCCATGAAAGAGCAAATGGCTGTGGTGTTTAGATATGTTGATGCAGAAGGCTTTGTGAAAGAACGCTTTTTTGGGCTTATTCATGTTGTTGACACTGCAGCTTTGACTCTAAAGAAGGGGATATATTCTTTGTTATCTCAATATTGCTTAGATATACAAAATATTCGAGGGCAAGGATATGATGGAGCAAGCAACATGCGAGGTATGTGGAATGGATTACAAGCTTTGATTTTGAATGATTGCCCATATGCTTACTATATCCATTGTTTTGCACATCGCTTACAATTGGCATTAGTAAAAGCATCAAAACAAGTTGTTCCCATTAGTCATTTTTTTCTTACATTACTTTTTTTGATCAAAATTGTTAATGCTTCATGCAAGCGCAATGAGCAATTGAAAGTTGCCAATGCTAATGAAATAGGACGTTTGATTGATCTTGAAGAACTTAAGACTGGTAGTGGACTTAATCAAATTGGCACTTTACAATGACCTGGAGAAACACGTTGGAGTTCACATTTTAGATCAGTTTCTAGCTTATTAAGGATGTTTAGTTTAACTGTCAAAATTTTACAAAATATAATTGATGGTGCAATTGATGGAGAAAATCGGGCAGAAGGAGAGTCAGCTTATGAAAGTTTAACTTCATTTGAATTTGTTTTCATCTTGCATCTTGAGAAGGAAACTATGGAGATCACTGATAAACTTTGTCAAGCTTTGCAAAGCCAATCTCAAGACATTTTAAATGCCATGCATTTAGTTTCATCTACTAAAGCACTTATCCAAAAATTTAGAGATGATGGATGGGATGGCTTACTCACCACTGTGATATCATTTTGTGAGAAGCATCACATTGATGTCCTGGATATGAATGCTCGTTATGTTGCGAGGCAAGGTCGAGCTCATAATCAACAAGATAACGTTACAAATGAGCATCATTATCGAGTAAATATTTTTTATGCTACAATAGATTCTCAACTACAGGAACTAAATTATCGGTTTAATGAAGATGCAATGGAGTTACTTAGGCTTAGCTCAGCTTTAGAACCTCGAGAGGCATTAAAATCTTTCAGAATTAGTGATCTTTGTTTGTTGGTAAAGAATTTCTATCCACAAGATTTCACAGATTATGACAAACAAGTGTTGGAGAAGGAGTTTTATCATTTTGAGCATAATGTAGTCCAAGATCCAGAGTTCAAAAAATTGAAAAGTTTATCTGAGTTGTCTCAATGGTTAGTGAGAACTGGAAATTCAGAACACTGCAAACTTGTTTATAGAATGGTGAGATTTGTGCTTACTCTTCCAGTTTCTACTGCTACTACAAAGCGAGCATTTTCAGCTATGAAACTTGTCAAAACTGAACTTCGAAACAAAATGGAAGATGACTTTTTGAATGACTCTTTGATGTTATACATTGAAAATGATATAGCTTCGACATTTAGTTTGGATTCAATAGTAGATGATTTTAAAGATTTGAAAGAGCATCGAGTTCCCTTTTCATAGATGATCGTATAAGAAACAATAGTATTTCGTATCTTTTGTTTTTGTTAGTAGATTGTATCTTAATATATTAAGAAACAATGATTTTTGGGTATTTGTCTTGGTTGATAGTTTATTAATACTATATAGATGCGTATTTGAAAAAAAAAAAATTTGCTTATCTCCGACCCCCCCTGGCTTAAAATCCTGCGTTCGTCCCTGAGAGAAAGTATTTGGTATCAAATGATATCATGTCAACAGTATCAAAATCTAATAAGTGTATGACATGTCAGCAAAAAATAATTACCTTGCTAACAAATGAAAAACATGAGTTCATGGATAGTTATTTTTATACACGTCTCTCATTTATTGGATTTTGACATAGATGACGTTGTTTGATACAAAATACTACTAATTGATACTGTAGTCATCTGATAGCCCAGAGAGAGAGAGAGAGAGAGAGAGAGAGAGAGACGTGAATACCTTAAGAGGCAACACACTTGGGTTGCTAAGAGAGGTACGTAATTTTATTCTATTCAAAATCCATGGTTGTATAGTAGAATGAACTTTGAATGAAAATATAAATTTTTATTTCACATTGCTTCCACAAAACTATCACATGCATTGAAGACGTGAATACCTTAAGAGGCAACACACTTGGGTTGCTAAGAGAGGTACGTAATTTTATTCTATTCAAAATCCATGGTTGTATAGTAGAATGAACTTTGAATGAAAATATAAATTTTTATTTCACATTGCTTCCACAAAACTATCACATGCATTGAACACAAGATCAAAATTCAATTGCACCGCAAGAGAAAACGAGCATAAAAAAATGCTATAGTGAAAAATAGAAGTAAATGCACTGCTCCAAATCAATAAAAGCAATCCACCGAATACAAATTAACATCTTTTTCGCATGAAATTTTGAACTTATGTCATATTTTTGTATTAATTGGTTTGCTTTTATTGACGTGGAATAAACCGATTTCTACCTCTTGGATTGGCTATGAATAAACAAAACTTTAAATTATATAAATAGTGTTGTATCTTGTATAAAAATAAATAAATGAATAAATAAACACACAAACACAATTATGTATACATCCAATTACACGGTTTCTGATTTATGTTATACTTTTGCAAAACAACTTTTTTTAGCGTGCAGTTGAATTTGATTTTGGGATATATCTAATTTTTTATGGCTAGAATTGTGTAACACATCTTTCCTTTTTGTTTTTTTGTTTGTCACAGTTGATACTTGATAGAAATGTGGAACTCATTGGCGATCCAGTAATATTATTTTGTTTAATTCTTACATTTTAAACATTGATCAATGAGACAATGACTTCTCTTATCAAAAAAAAAAAAAAGAGAGAGAGAGACAATGACTTCAGGACATCATCTAAGAGCTTATTATTTCATTGTTAACCCAGACGTACACCAGGTAGCAATGATACTAATGTCCATCCACAAGGGTTAACGGATGCACCGATTTATCTGAAGAAAGAATACAACAATCTCAAATTCTATGTTACTGAGAATGGTTAGTATGTTAAAAGGTTTTTCTTCTTTTCTTTTCCTTTTTTTTTTTTTTTCCATCATGATAAAAACAACCCATTACAATTTTTTTTATAATTATTGATATGATCAAGAGATATATATATATATATATATATATATGCGCCTTGAAACATGATATCCAAAAAACAAGATGATATTATCTCAATCAGGGACGAAACTAGACCTTCAAGTTAGGGGGCAACTTTGCTGCTAGTTGCATGTGGCGACTCTAGCCTCCGACTCTATTGCTTAACCAGTAAGGGTTTTTTATATATATTTATTATTTATTTGTTTTTTTTTTTTTATGTGTGCAACTTCTGTTGAGGAAGGACAAAATTATTTTGTTTACAATTTTTTATAGGGCTAGGTTGTTTGTTTTTGATAAAATTGGTTGATTGAGTTTAATTTTTTTTAGTTTTATTATTGGTAATTTTTGTTGTTGGGCTAATTTTTTTGGGCTTGTCTATTTTGTTTCAATTTTTTTTATGGCCTTCAAAAGGAAGAAAATGCTAGAGTTACAATTTTTTTTACAAATCACTAATATGGCGAGTAGTTAATGGTGAGTAAAAAATTGATGTAAGTGGTGGATCCAAATGCAAACTAATAAGAATTTATTATCTTAGCTGTTTCTAAAATTTTATAAAAAAGTTTATGATTTTAGCATTACTCTTAAAAGAGTTAATGATATTGTTAAGGGGGACAAAATGTTATTTTATAGGACAAAATTACTAAAATTGGTATCTATATACTTACTAATTTTTTTATTTAAAAAATTGTGGGGTGGTAGGTGGCCATTACTCCCAGGTCAAAGTCTCCCTCCGTTCATGGTCCCAATAGAGACAGCAAGTCTCCTTGCATCCCTAGTCCCAATAGAGATTGCAATCTAATTAAATTTTAATTAGATTCTCAATTTTACGTCACATGTTTCATTTAATTTTTAATTTTGTGCCAAATTAATTATTGAGTGTAAAAATTAAAAAGTCGAAATCCAATTAGTTTCTAAATTGGATTTCAATTGAAGTCCAATTTTCCATCACGTGTCTATCTAAGTTTTAAATTTTTGTAGCAAGTGAATTATTAGGTGCACAAACCAAAGAGCATAAAACTAATTAAATTTTAAATTATATATATATAAAATGATAAATCATTAAATATTTTAGAAATGTATGGTTTAAAAAAGTATAGGTTAATACCATGTATAATTTGAACATTTTCTCAAAAAAAAATGTTTAATTTGTATTATATAATAGTAATTATTTTTAATTGTACCCATATATATGCACAGAATTACACACTAATAAAAAATGATGCATGAATTCAGCATATCCATCTTTTTGCTGTTTCAGAAGCCATGAAATAAAGCTCAAAGTGCTATTATTATGCTTTTAACAGCGACCATTTAATGACACCACTATTATGCTTAAATAAGACCGGTAAGTTTATAAAGTGTCATGAAGATTATTCTTTGAGTGCAGGAATGGGACAAACGTACTTCACGTGGGCTTTAAGGCTGCGTTCGGTTAGAGGTGAAACAGGGAAGATAAAAAATAAAAATTTTAAATTTAAAAAAAAAAAAAGTCGGAGGGAGAAGGGAGAGAAAATTGGTAGAGCCCACCAAATCACATTCTCTCCAAAATGAGAAAAAACTTAACAAGAGTGTGAAAGACTATTTTAGCCTTGAATTGTTCTTTGCCTGCTTTGTTCGTTCATCCCCTTTTTTTTTTCCTCCTCCACTCCTGCATCCTTTTTAATCCTTTCTTCATTTCTGACTTCTTCCTTTTTACGCCTAAGCTTGGTTCTTTTTTCAGTCGTTCTGCTGCCTTTCTTTGCTTCTATCTTTCTTTCTTTTCTTTTTTTTCCTTTTTTTTCCTCATTCTTAGTTCTTACTGAATTTGGATGCCCTTTTTTTCTTCTATTTATTTTTAATTGAAGGATATGTTTCAGTTTTTGGGGATATAGGGTCCGTTTGGACATAGCTAAAAACTGAAAATACTATAGCAAAATAATTTTTAAATGTGTGAATAGTACCGTGGAACCCATTTTTAATAAAAAAATTACTGAAAAGTAAAGTTTGTGGGTCTCTTGAACAGTACACGGAATCCACTAATGTACACTATTCACATGAAAAAGTCAACAATCACAACTATAAAAATTTATAAATAAAAAAAATAAAAAGGCAAACACAACTCATAAACAACGAATCCAAATGCCACCATAGTTGTGGACCTTGTGATTAATTGATACTAACCTCGTCACACACGCTCCACACATAGGATGAAACTCTTTTTTTATTTTGAGTTTAATGTAATTTTTCAATTTGAATTTATCCATTAGTGAGGTAACACAAGAAGAGATTTTTAAGAAACTAAAATTTAGGATTTGAAATGGAGTAAACTCCTAGATTTAATGTGAGCTAGTTTTTAGGAAAAATGTATCAAACATACGTGAAATATATTTAAATAAAGAGAGTGTGCTAATTTTTAAGATAAAAAAAATTATTTGGTAGTTTTTTTATTTTTGAATTTCGTTGAATTACAATTTTAACCTTATTTTTTATTTTTTTAAGAATAAGGATTATCTAATTAGATTAGGGGTATTTTTGACATTTTCTAAAAGCGTAACTAACTTTCTGAATTCTCTTAATATACAAAGATTATATACTTATCTCTTCATTCTTCTTCATAGTGTTGTTTATGTTTTTTTTGTTTATCCAGAAATTTCATTATAAATTATGTGTATCTATTTTATATACATTAAAAAAATTAATGATATCTCAAAAAATATATATTATGTAACAGGATAAGTGCAAATTTTTACGAACTATATTTTCTATCCTCTCATTTTTCTTTTCAACTAAAAAAAAAAAAAAAATCACCCCTCTACTATTACACCACTCCAACTAAACACAAATAAGAAAAATTAAAATCTTTTCTATGTAATAGACTGCATGGAAATGGGAAAAGAGTCTTCACTCTACAAGGTGAGGTTCGGGATTAATTACACAGGTTACCTTAACAACTTGAACAGAAAAACCAAGAAGACCGCAAATTGGCTTAAAAGTCCTTAGCTTCACCTTAACATGGATTGGCCCATATATCAATTGCAAAATAATTACTTGTGTGACAACTTCCAAGCCGAATAAAGAACCTTTTTCGCTTGGGAGTATTCCAAGCACCATGGTTTGAATTGCAACTCTATAGTCTAGTTCTCTTAATAATAATAATGTGTATTCATCACTCTCGTTGGCCATCTTCACTGCCTATGGTCTTGTTGCACTTTTACTAGCAGTTCCTGAACATCTATGAAAATAATCCATGCTTGTCATAGTTCTGGCATGGTCATTGAAAACAAGATCAAAATTCCATTGCATTGCAAGAGAAATTGAGCATAGAGAGATTTCATGTGAGAATGGAAGAAGAAGCAACCTGATGTCACTTATTCGTATACCTTAGGGAAAAATGTTACTCATAGTCATAGGGGAAGGAAAAAAATGGAATGGAAACAAATGTGAGCATGACAACATATGTGGGACATGAACATAGTGTGACTTCACACCGAGTTTTTATCAAATACCAGTGGCAAGATATTGAATTGACTGATGGAGCAAAATATTTAGACCATAGCCATAATCATTTATATGAGGATCTGGGGTGGAAAATGGGGGACCAATTCAAACCAATTGGCCTAAGGGGCAGGGAATCGTACCTGAAATCACACTTCCATCAAGGCATCAACCCAGTTTGGAAGCTATATCTGCTATCAATACTTTCATTAGATAAAATATAATTACAACCCTTTTTCCTATGTCAAATTTCACCAACATGAAAGATCATTAAAGCCCCTTTTTTCCCATAGCAGTTGGATAAAAGCTACTCATAGAGCAAATTACTTGCATAAACTGAAAAATGATGTACAAAGGATAATTCAACTCAACTAAGCCTTTGACTGTTACTAACTATTTTCTGCTACAGAAAGAAGACTAAACCTTTAAATTATAAATTACTGTCTACTGTACAAACTACAAAGGAGACTAACTAAACCTTTAAATTACTCATCTAACATGGTGGACTATCATCTAAGTCAACAATTCTATTTCTACACAATAAATATGCAATTACTACCATGGTTTCATATACCATCAGCTCCATAAATTTGGTCCCATTTTCGAGAGTTTACAGACTTGAATGTCCCCATAAGCATTATTCTGTTCCACATCCACATATCCTGTAGTTCCCAACACCTGCAAAGTTGTTTTACATAATCCAAAATTAGATTTTGCATAACATTTCCACCCAACTTTGTAGTGTTTTACAGTTAAAATTAGCAGAGGGCAACCTGGATAAGTTTCTGGTGTAGAATAGTAAAAAGCAGCTGAATCTAAAAGCATATATTGCTGAAACAACGTGTAACTTTTCTTTTTTTTTCTTTTTTCTGTTTTTTTGTGTGCGCACGTGTTGGGGGTGGGGGGAAGGTGTTGTTGATTTGCATAATGTGATAGATTCATCGTAAAGCATTCAAATATAGGGCTTGTATCTTATTTTGGTTCGTTTAAAGAAGCAACCAAGTTAGTTAGGGACAATTTTTAATTTTCTGTTAAAAAGATGAAAAGATGGTTTTACCAACGGAACAGAAGCCCAGAGAAATGATGAGAAAATCATTCTCAAACACATACAGAACATACCAGTATCTCATAGAACAGCCTTGCACTTTCTTTCTTGGTTCTTCCTTCCAAAAGCCGTGACAAACTCACTACTTCCTCCTCTCCTCCTTTTTCCTGATTTAGGAATGTTTTGTGCAAGTACCTAGCTGCCATTCTGTATGGAAAATTATTAACAAGTCGAAACCAAATTGTATAAGGAACATAGAGAGTAGATGACAAAGAGAGAAATTGAAGGAGCCAATCCAACTTTACCTAGTTCTCCCTGACCATCCATCTACAACAAAAAGATCCATATGAGAATGCTACATTAAGCAAAATATGAAATATAAAATAAGCCCAATTAAAATGTTAAAATAGTGAGATCATTGAGATACTTACAGAGTTCCTCATTATCTGCTCCACACAAATCTATATCCTGAGACAAAACAAACATATAATTCCAAAAAAATTTAACCAGTTTTCCAAAGCAAATATTCAATTTCAGAAATATAATACATGCCACAAAAAGGTTCTGCTCTTACAAGCCAGCCCAATTGTTGCATAGGTTGAATTCATACCTCTAAACTTGGTAGATTTTAAAGTTATGATACAAATATTAGACAAATAATAAAAATAATGTTTCATATTATAACTTTAAGGCTAAGCTGTAATAATGATCATTACTTTTACCTCATTCATCAAATTGAAATCAAGGTCCCGATCTTTCCTCAAAGATGCTTCTTTCTCTACATCTCCAAAGGAACTTGCAGGTCGTACTCCCTCGAAGTCAGGATTTTGTGTGTTCTTTGGGCTCTCAAATGATCTTATTGATGTAGAGCACTTAACAGGTGTTTCTGGAGCAATAACAATTTCCTCTGATCTAGCCACAGTAAGAGATTCTGGCTTATGCTCTGATCTACCCACAGTAGTAGATTCTGGCTTATACTCCGATCTACCCGCATTAGGAGATTCTGACTTATTCTCTGAAGTGCCCACATTAGGTGATTCTGGCTTATGCTCTGAAGTACCAATATTAGGAGATTCTGGCCTATGCTCTGATCTACCCACAGTAGGAGATTCTGGCATATGCTCTGATATACCCACAGCTAATTCAGAAGATTGTAGAATCTTTAATTTCTTTGTGTAAAAGAGAGACCTAAGCTCTGATGAAATACCTGCAGAAAAACATGTTGAGTAAAGATAGCACACCAATTACTAATTGCCATGAAAAAGAAGGGATAGCACAGCATTTGAACCACAGAGAATATGATGATAGCAAACTTACAAGGCATCAAAGGTTCTAAGAAACCCTGGTGGAGGCTGGAAATTCGAGAAGTTTTCCACACAGCTAGAGCATTACGATGAGATGCTCCTCGTTTAGAAACCAAGTCACTCGCATCATGAATGCTCTGCCTAAGTACCCTGTAATTGTTTAACATAACATAGAATGTGCTATGAGTTCATTTGTTTTTGTAAAATTTCAGCCCTTAGGTCCATTCTAAGATAATCAAAATCTCATGTTCTTCAGTTTTTAGTGATGAAAGTGTGTGTGTGTGTGTCTGAGTGGGAGCACGCCTGCGCACGTGTGTGAGTGTGTGTGTGATTCTCAGATAAAGATACATTGGGAATTTTGACTGCACTGAAAACAACTGAAATTCCCTAACATTACTTGATACAAGGGAAGAAATGATACTTCAGTATTTAACAATGCAACTAAAGATGAAATCTAGGCTTGCCCTAGCTATATACAGAAAGCATTGATTTCAGCACCTTCAACTGTTTTCATGATTCAAAATACTTGGAATTAATTATGATGAGGGACTTTAAGTAAAAGCCAAGTGTAATAAAAAAACTAGGCCAAATTACACTTGTCAACCCTAAACTATCGCCCTGATTACATTTAACCCCTTGAACTATCAAAATGTATGATTTTTTCCCAAAGTCATAATTTTGTTTCAATGCCTCCCTGTCGAATTTTTTAGTGTTTCTTGACAGATTTAGAATTTAAAGACCAATTTACACATCTCTCCAAAACACATAGCTGAGGGGTAAATTTGTTTTTCAATGGAAATTTCCATTAGAGTTAGCAGCAAAACAGATGACAGGAGGTTAAGTGTAACGTATTATCAAAATTGAGGGGCCAATCATGCACTTAGGAAGTTCAGGGGTTTAAGTGTCATTGGGTGATAGTTTAGGGTGAAAATGCGTAACTTACCCAAAAGCCTATTATGTTTGTATCAGATATTCATAACAGAAATTTTGTATGCCTGAAATAATGTGGCAACTGCTTGATATGGATTCACAACTACAGAGCTCCCAATCCTAACTTTAAACTTAACTGTTAACTGATATAACTTGATGAGAAAAGAATTAAGCTCAACTTAGCTCATATCAGGAACACCTTATACCCCATTTTTGCATTAAAATGATTAGCATTATATTAATGTAAAATAAATAATAAATAATAAATAAATAGGGCTGCTATGTGATATTGATGACTATATTATCATTTGTCTATTATATCATCCACTATGTAGACATAAATTAACATCCATTGTTAAAAAAAAATTCTTAGAAATACCCAATTAGAGTCCACTTTTATTTATGGATAATATTGAATTAGTTCATATGAATAAACGTGGATTTAAACTGGAGTTAACTGAACATACTCATTAGGCAACACTATGAACTCATCAATTAAACATTTTCTTTTCCTAGAAGGCCGAGCTCGCTCCCTAGTAGTTGGTGTAGGAATAAACATGAACTCTGGTGTTGTGGCACCTGCATTGAGAGAAGAATTGTTTAAGTAGGACAGAATTCCTAAGGACAATAATTTCTTCAAAATGTGCAAATACCGTAGCAAATAAATTGGGAAATCTTTGGCTGCCTGATCAAGCAATAAATGTCTGAATCACTAAGGGTTCAGTTGATAAATTTCTTTAACAATATCTATTTTTCAAGAGGTGGCAAGAAACATAATTGCACCTGATGCATCTGGGAACTTGGATTTAGGGGTCCTATCAACTGTGACAGACAGTGGATGTTCTTCTGTATTAACTTGACACTTTTTGTTTTCGAAAGATGTCAGACTTGGGAGCTTTTTTGACTCAGCATCATTATGATGCTCTTCATTAAATTTTCTAACAAGTTCTGGAGGTTCCTCCTTGGCCCCACAAAACATATCAAGGTCCATACATTCTTCATGAGCAAATTTTTCAACTCGAAGCTTCTCCATGCTTGTTTCTAAGTTGCTTAGATCATGGGTTTCCCTAATAACAGGCTGAGTTTTGTTTTTTGATTGTGCCAATTCTGTAACCTTTATCTGCTCTCCATCAATTTGATGATCTTCAGCAGATAGGTTAATATGGTCTGCAGGTTCCTCGTCAGTCGCACAAAACATCTCAAGGTTCACACATCCTTCGTGAGAGAACGTACGATCTTGAATCTTCTCTGTGCATGCCTCTCCAGGTATTTCGTCTTCCAATGGTGCCTTTTCTGGAACCTTTATCCGTTCTCCATTAGTTTGGATATCTTCATCAAATGGTTTAAAAGGATCTGTAGGTTGTACCTCAGTCTCAAGAAATGTATCAAGGTCAACACATTCTGCTGGAGAGAACCTTTCGTCTTGAAGCTTCTCTGTGTTTACTTTTAAGTTGGCTAGACTACATGATGTGCTCACTTCCATATCTATGTCCATCAGGACAGACGACAGAACACTGCAACAAGAATTACTTGTTATAAAAAGAAACTAAAATCTGAGCTGCCATTATATATAAATATAAACACAATTTAGTGAGAATGAAAAAAGATGGGGTATGTTTTACATACTTGTCAGCCAAAGTGTGATCAGTTGAGCAAGTAGTCTGAAAGAGAGAAAAATCCTCATAATGATACTGCGAAACCACACCAAAAAAAAAAATTCATTTTAAGTACACATCTCTGACGAAACTAGAAGAGCAAAGTCACCAAAACTGCTTATTGGTGATTACGACTTTATATTTTAAAAAATGAACAATTTGACATTAAAATTTTCTATTTTGGCCAGAAATGGAGTAACTTTATGACCTTAATACATGTTTGATCAATAGTATTCCACCCATCCTGGATCTACATCATCATAACAAGTGTCAAACTGAAGGATTGATGGTTCAGGTCCAGAAAGGATAAGACTACATGCTTAATACTACATGCTGCATGTTTCTCTGTACATGAGAACCAATGCATACACAATGCTGTCATATCATATTGGTGTTGGCACCCTACAATCTTGCCAAAATTAATAGGCAAAATTACCATATTGTAAAATTTTAGGCCAATAAGTGTAAGCAAGTTTAGTAGTACAAGCCTTGAAAGTTATTATTGAACAGAAAGCCATAATGCCAAAATTAACTTTCTATGTTAGCTTTGGTGGATGAGCTAACAACTTACTGGTTCAACTACTTATATATCATATATTGTATCTAGAAAATGTGTTAGATTGAATTGAAACTTAGTGGCCAACTGTTATGTAGTGGATATTTCAACCATCAAATTACTACGTCCTACATGCCAATTTCTGATAAATTTGGTTTAAGTTGGTCAAGCTGCAATCCATTTCGTACCAATTGGTCTATATGTGTAAATTACATGTAGTTCTGATGCAGAACAACAGCTCTGATATCAAAATAATGCAGGACAAAACCAAACTTGATGCAACACAAAAATTGTAGAACAGAAACAATAAAAACAAACTGGAAGTCAGCACCTAGAGTTGGCTAGTTAGCACTAAACCATTGGAAAAATTTCAAGTAAATTTTATTCATCATAAACTTGTCTCCATAGGAGTACAATAGCATGCTTATATAGACTACTAACCCTAATTCTAGTTGACTTAGGAAAGCCAATTATTGAATTTAAAAAATTACATTGATTATAGGAAAATACATAAAATACTAATAACCTAATTAGCTAATAAGACCTAAAATAAAAATTGATATCCAAAACAAAATAAAACTAAATTAAAATAAATTTTCTTTGCGCTTCCTGCATCAGGTCACTTGATAAAAATAGGCCAAAAATGGGTGCCTGCATACAATAGGCCCACCACATGGCCAGCACACATTTGAGGACACATGGCATGAGCTTGACTACCCAGTATTCAAACATGCATAACACAGAGGAAGACGGCAGTACAAGAAGTTAGAGGTATCTCTCCAACAATGAGACAATTATCAATCATATAGTTTTATTAACTCTGTTAGCAATGTCTCCCTCGCCCTCATTTCCATAGGAGTAGTTTTCAGAAACTCTAGCAAAATTCCTTGAGGATGCAAGGCAGGGAGAACCTGTTCTTCCTTTTCATTTATCTAAATTTTTAAACTCTTTAAATTTAGTAATTGGTATGCAATGTTTTTATTTATTCATGTTCAGAAAGGATAAGACAGTAAGCTTTTGTTGGCAAAGGAAGTGTATAATCTCTAGAGAAGAAACAACGCATAATCTTGGAAAAGAATGGAATTTCTCCCATGAAACATACACGGACATATAATTGGAAGTACATGACGAGAAGTTACAAAGGACCACTTAGCATTATATGCATCAACATGACTATATGACATACCTTGTCTAAAGAGTACTGGCCCATTTTCTCATTTTTCCTTGAACCATCTGTTCAGTATTACACCAAATTATATAAATAATACAAACAACAAAAGTAAATATAACTGAAATTTGAAGCAAATTAGAACCTTTGAGTGTGATCTGTTCATAGGGCACCACATTGCCTCTGGGAAGTAGAAGAAACAGACACATTAAGTTAATTAAAACAAAAATAATCAAAACCTCAGCCGTTCAATTTTTAAAGCAGATAGCTTACCCACTAACATCTTCAATGATCTCTAGATCAAAAGCATCGAGTTCAAACCTTTCCGGTAGCGTAATAGAGAAATATGGTGCACAAAAATTTTCCACATGTTCATTAGCTTTCGTACTAACCACAAAGTCATTGATTTTTATTAGCACCTTGTGGCAGTCATCAAACAGGTATTCAACTTTTTTTGAGTATATTCTGACAACGCCTAGGAGAAGGTAGGCCAGCACTCTATATGTGACAACATCCAGCTCATCTTGCAATATTTTATCTGCATAAGGCAAAAAATAGGAAAGAATAGGCCAGGCTGATTAGAAATTTAACTTTAGCATACATGAGGATCAAGGCCACAACTTCCAAAAGAAACAGTGAAACTATTTGTTAGCTTAACCTGACACACATTTAAATTTGACACAGAATTTTTGACAGTAACGATCTCCTATGGTTTAGACTCATGATTTTGGAATTTGGTTCATTCCCACTCCACAACTAAAGCTGTGTAGAACACTTAAGAGTCATGGACCAAGTGAAAACGTTAAAAACGTAAATAAATGAGTTATGAGAAGTTGTCACTAACTACCCAACTTAAGTGAACCTAGTTGATGTTGTATTCAAAGGTAACTAAGGTAGCATCATAAAAGTAATTTTCTTAATCTTGAAATCAGATAAATAAGAAATAAAATTGTTAATGTACATTGCAAATACTTTTTCCAGATATTGATTTTTCCAAAACCCATTATCCTGATTTTAACTCATCTGCAAATAGTATCACCTCTGAAAATATCATCACATAACCAAAAATATCATCTTTTAAACAAATTTGGCAAACCCCACTAGATTGCCCCAAACACAACTATCACTAGCCAATCTTCCTCAGTTTGCCATAATCAGATTCACCACCTGCAATGCAACCCCCTATGCTGCCACCAAAACTACTGTAGCTATCACCATCTTTGTCAACACCAAGCCTATAATTATTATCTCATTCTAGTAAAATCTAATGTTTGCATAGTTACTGATCATCTAAGCTTTTTTTCTCTGCAGCAGAAAGTAATGAGGAAAAGAAAATTACACGATTTTCTTAAGTGTATGTATTTTCTTTTCATAAGTAATAAGAAAAAATATACATACTTAAAAACAAAACACAGTCTTATTAAAAATAAAAGAATAGGAAGATATGATTATTCAAATAAATGGAAGAATAAAGGCACAACTAAAGCCATCACAAATCTAAGTTTTGAAATTTCTTTTTGTTTTGTTTTATAGTACTATTGGTTATGCCTGGCAGCTACCTGCTCACATATAAAACATTCATTAAAACCCTATTCTAAGATAATGCTTCCATAGCAGTAAAAATGTGAAATTTGAAGGTCCACAATATGCTCATCAAAACTTGGTACTAAAAGTGTTCGGCAAAAATTTTATTCAAGATTTTATTTGTGTACTACCCATTTTGCAGTTCCATGTTCCCATAAATTTCCTATGTCTCACTTCTCAATTCAATGCTGGAATTCAAGCAAATTACAAATGCCAAACCAAACATTTGAAATTTTCTTTAAGGCTAACTGCCTCCTTTATCTAAAGTATTATAACCAAATACAAGGAAAATAACATTAGAATCTAACAAAAACATTCTTGGCTGAGAGAAATTTCAATTAAATCATTTCCCTACAAATATAAAGTAAAAAAAAATCAAATTTTTAGAAGGAAAAGAAAAAACCCAGATGAGTAAAAGAGAAAAGAATGACTCACCAACAGATGAGGAGATATTGGTTTCAGCAATTTGAGTCTTTTTGAGCTTCTTGAAGAAATAGGCTGCGACCCAGATGGAGCCTAGAGGCCCTTTGCTTGAGAGCAAGCACTGTGAGTAAAACATTCTTGCTTCTCTGTTCTCTTTCTCTCTCTTTGTGTTTTCCTATGGTTTTGATTCTGATATGGAAAACATATATAGTTGAAAATGGTGCTGGTAACTGTGTCACTGTGTGTGTGATAAGGGGTTCTAAAACAAAGCTGAAGAAACGGTCGACTAGAGACTAGAGTGCCCAGCAAGACTCGGACGAACAAAATGAATATGGAAAATTACCCGAGGGAACTTCATGGTGATGGGGTTTTATTTTCTGAGTAATATTATATTCATGGCTTTTTGGGAAATGAATAAAAAACAAAAAAGGAAATATTGGTATTTTATTTTTATTTTTATTTTTTTATGGAAGGTATATTATTGGGTATTAAATCAATTTGAAATTTGGATTTTTTGACTATTGCAAATTTTTTTTTTTTTTTTTTTTTTAGGAGAAGATCAATTCTTGAATACCTGGTCAGGTGTTCTACTTTTTTACCAGTAACATTATTATATAATAATAACACTAATATTTATCTGTTAATTCCTTAGTACATACTAAGAATTTAAGTACTCTTAATCTTACTACTTTTTTTTTTTTTTTAACAGAAGTGCTCTTAGTACTAATCATAAAATATAGCATTCTCATGGATGAGAAATTATACCGTCCTCATGGTAGACCACGTCATTTGTTCACTATTCAAGTAAAAGACTTCCACTTATTTAAAATTGTTGAGTTAGTATTCAGTTTTTATTTAAAACTTCACAATTTTAAACAAGAGAGAGTCTTTTACTGAAATAGTGGACCACATCACTTGTCTACCATGAGGACCTTATAATTTCTCCTTATGGAAATAGATAAGTGAAAACTTAACTGATACCTAAGTTAAGAGTATTGGTTTAAGATGTATAAAAAATAAAAATAAAAATAAGATTACTAGTTTAAAAAATATTTTTAGAAAATTTTTTATGGGAAAAGAAAAAAAAGTAAGTAATTGTTTTGATGGCTTTTTATATATTTCTATAAAAGTAATGTCAAAATTTTCATAAAATGGTTTATTATCAATTGCCCTAAAAGCACTGTTAACATCTTTTAATCATAGCTTGAGATTTATAAAGTTGGAGATCATTTTAGTGTTAGACAAAGTGTTGAGGGGTTGTCTAACGGTAAATCTAAGATGCCTACCTGTCACTTTTTTTTTTTTTTTTAAGAGAGTCTCAACCTATGGCATCCGTTTCTAATTATAACTCTTTATTATCAGACCAAGATATCAATCGGTTTTTGGTGTAGCCGAGAATTGAATCTCAAATCTCTTATTCAATCATCAAAGACTTTACCAGTTGAGTTAACTAAAACCCGCTACCTACCTGTCACTTGGGTACACCTAACTAATAATAAAGACATTATTGAATAAATAATGATGGAAATATGTTTTATTTATTCAAATAAATTAACCTGGAATATGATTAGTTAGATTAGTTTGGATTAAAATTAGTTTCGTTGATAAATTATAGGAAGTTAGTATTCATCTTTTGTCTTATATAAATTTAAATGTTCGACAATGAATAAAGATTTGTCAATTGTCATGTATTTCTAAGTAACAAATTGTGAACTAATTTAATGTGAGAGTCTAAACTCTTTTGAAATGGTCTATTTATTAAATTCAAGGCATTGATTCCCTCAAAACAACCAACAAAAAAATTGGATCCATAACGGCCCTCATTATCAAAGTTGCCTTTAAAATCCTTGCTTGCACTGGTCTCATAGAAATATCTATTAAACATCCTTGAATCAAATGAAATTTTGCCCCTAAATGAGACATTTGGGTTGGACAAAGGCGACCAGTGGTATCAATGCCATAGTATTGTTTCCATAACATAAGTTTATTTTGTCAATTTGATCTTTAACTGGGATTACTTGTACCTTGAGGCCCAATTTCAAGACTTGGGAACACCATGAGAATTTTGGTTTATTGGGATAGAGGTAAAGGCTATGTCCCAAGTGCGATTATCAATGTATTTAGGCCTTGATTATGACATTGCGATATGAGAATGGCTTCATTTGGTTGGGGGATGAAAAGTGGAGGGATAGAAAATGGTAAGGGATAAAAAAAATAGGAACAAAACTTAGGTACAGTATCTTAGATGCTGTTTCTTAAGTTCCCCTCTTTAAGATTTAGTCATGTGGCTACTTAACTAAAAAATACACTTTCATCCCATGAGAAAAAATCCACATGGCGGAATCTTAAAAAGAGAACCTAGGGAACAACATCTAAGTACTATACCTAAGTCTTACTCAAAAAATATTTAAGGTATGTTTGGTAACTATTTTTTCCTCTTATTTTCTGTTTTCAAAAACAATTTTCTATTTTTTATACTAAAAAACTTGTTTGGCAACCCAAAATGGACAAAAAACAAAAAGTATTCTCAAAACTCAATTTATGAAGGAGACTGAAAGTTTGAAAACATGCAAAAAGCTGTTTTCAGTTTCTAATTTTCAAAATTCAAAGAAAACACGCATTTAGTTTAATGAATATGTCACATTTAATGAGTTAGCATTAGAGTTCAAATTCTAGTAACAACATATATTAGTATTTTCTATTTTTTTTTTCAAAAAAGTTTTTTTCTTTAAATTTCAACTAACCAAACATGTTTTGTTTTCAAAAATACAATAATTTTTTTTTCTTTATAGAAGGATAAAAACTTTTTTGTTTGGTTAAAAAAAAAAGGTTAGAAAATGGTGTTCATATAAATTTATGATCATGCTCCTATTACATAAAAATAATTAATAGTTTATAAGGAAAAAAAAAAAAAAAGCATAATGTTTAAGGGGAGAAAACTAAATGTTTAACGTTGAAAATTAAAAAAATAAGGAAAAAAAAAAACCAACATTGGGGGATGAGAAGGGGAAATGGATAATTACTTGTCTAAGTCCATTTTCTCCCCAATTTGGGAAGAAAACAAACCCCCCCCCCCCCCCCCCCCCACCCCCCACCAAAGTCACCTCCAACTAAACACTTCAACTATTCAAATCCGTCTAATTTTCTTCCCTTCATCTCCTTGTCCCCCCAAAATCATCACAACCAAACGAGGCCTTAGTATTTAGTCGAGCAACTCACATCCCTTTAGATCTAATAATACATGTCAAATTATTCAACCGTACAATTTTCCATTTCTCTTTAGTATTGCCTATAAATTTGAAATTATTACCCCCACCAAGTAGGCAAAGTTAGATGGAACAAAGTGAGATCCAAAATAACCAACCACAACTCCATATACGTCACTCAAGATTCAAGTTCTATATATTTTGTAACCTCTTTACTGCCTCCACTAGTACTCTTCACCTACATATTTTACCTTCTTCTTTGAGTCGTTCTCATGAATTCCTTTTCATGATGGTTGTGTAACCGCTACCCCACATTCATCGATAGCAAGTAGAATATCTTGAAATTTGTGCTAAGACGTTGCCTTTCATTAAGAGTTTGAGAAATACTACATCTACTACATTTTCATAACAATTTCTTTAAACTATCATGGTGCTTGTCACATCATGAAGACACTTAGACATACATCCACCTTTGTACAATTAGCTTTAGTTTGGGAGGAGGGAATTGAATGGAATGAGAAGAATAATTTTAAGATATTCTTCCATTCCCTTGTTTGAGAGTTTTAATGGAGGAAATGGAAAGTCTATTCCCTTATTTGGGAGTTTAAGTGGGAGGGAATGGAATTGGTAGGAGGAAACACTTATTCCTCTCTATTCCCTTAAAACCTCAAATTTCCATCCCCCTTCAAAATTGGGAGGAATTAAAGGGAATGAAATTAGATTTAATGAATTTTTTACTAAAACTTCCAAAATATCCCTATATATTCAACTCTTTATTTTAAAATAGGGGTCTAATAGTAATATTATCATAAAATGATTCAATTTCTTTCCCTCTATGTTACTTCCAAATAAAGTTACTTACATTCCATTCATTTCAATTCCTTTATTTTAAAGCATCCAAACAATGTTATTTAATTTTATTCCATTCATTTTCCTTACTTAAATACATTCCATTCACTTCCAATCCTTTATAATCGTTCCATTCCATTCAATTCTCTTCCTTTATGAACTCCCAAACAAAGCCTTAATATCATCAACAAGTCTAGTGACTTAAATTTTCATCACTTTTTTGTACTGTTGTTGAGGTGTTATGATGTAATTGGTATGTAATATAGTAGTGAAAGTAATGGGTCCATTGAAAATGATAAAAAAAAAAATGTTAAAAGTATTACAAGTTTTTCTACATAAAATTTACAAATTGGTGTGGGAATTAATGTGTGATTGGTGGGCTTCAACTATCTTTAAGATGAATAATTGAATTTCCTTTTCATGATTAGTAACACAGTAATTTATAAACTCTTCTCTCAAAAAAAAAAAATAATAATTATAAACTCAGTGTAGTAAAACTTGTAGTAGCTATGGGCCTATGGCACTACTAAAAAAAATATTACTTCAATCACACATAGCTATTTCTAGTACTACTCTAACATCACTATCTAACTATTAGATCCTTGTATCATACAAGAAAAGAACAAAAACAGAGTTTCTCATTACATAATTATCAAAAAATAAAACAAATTATGCTTAACAGTATCTTGTGTATTATTTTTGGCATAGAAAATAACATTATAAATTGTAGGATAGTAATATTTGAATTGCAATGTTAATGGATGTTCAATGTAAATGGTATACTTTACTTATTTATTTATAGGAAAATACATCCAAAATATATTTTGGTTTTTTTTTTAGAAACATATATTTTGGTTTAATAAGCTACATGAGTACTAAGATGGAAAAAAAAAATGATGTATTAATCATTTATATATTTTTTAAGAAAATATATTTTAAAAACACTTTGATTTAATAAGCTACATATGGAATAAGAGAAATAAGATGGAAATTAAAAAAAAATGATGCATTAATCATTTATATATTTTTAAAGAAAATATGTCTTAAATATACTTTGATAAATAAGCTATATATGGTATAAGAGTGAATAAGGAGGGGAAAACATATTTTATTCAGAATTTTATTTTTTCTAAATTTAATGGATTTACTTAAATGAAAATCTTTATGTCCTACCATTAGTATTTCCTTTTATATTCTACCAATTACAATCAGTCATACATTAATTTCTTTCTTTACAAAGTAAACACCCTAGTTTTTTTTTTTTTTTTTTTTTAAATAATTCAATAATTATAATGTGAGACAGGGGATTTAAATCATCGATATTATCACTAAAAATATTAACAAAAGTCATTCATGCTATAAGACTTTTGACAACACACTCTAGTCAATAAAGTATAAAATAGAATATTAAGAATTGATAGTGGTGTGCCTTTGTGTTATGACCTATGTGGGGACCGGCCCAAAATAACAGGCTGGGCCCTAGGCCCGTCCGAGGACGCAGCCCATCTGAGGAGCCAGCGTGACCCAAGCAATCCTTCTTCAGGCCCATTGTGGCAAAGAAAACATGTCCGAGTTGAAATTTCTTCTTGGATACTGCAAAATCCGGAGCAAAGGTACATCTAAGTCACTACAGTCCATCTTCTAAATACGTAAAAAGGAAGGAAACCCGAAATATCCTAGCAAAGGCTGTCACCACCACATTAAATGCATTACAACTACTCTCCTGGCCGCATTAATGTGGAGAAGACCCCTGAACAGTGCTACCTTGGCTACCAGAACTCACAAAGAATTGAGAGAGGTATCTGATGGGACAGGTGCTCAAGTGGGGGTTTGGATGATTAACAAGTGTAAAACCCAGATGATTGGAAAGGGCCTATATAATATGTAAAAGTTTCTCAAGAGAGAGGGACGAGAAAAAAAAAGAGAGAATATTGTAGCATGGAGAGTAGTCTTACTGCATTGATCTATATCTATTAATCAAGTTTTTAACTCTCTCATTCCGGGTGACCTTTCTACACAATAGCATTTGTTCTTGTTCGTGTGTTCCCTTAAGCCATTCAACAATCCGTCTAAACTTACTTAAACCAAGTTTTTTAGCCCATACTCTACAAGAATTCATTGTGTTGGGCTTTTTAGACCAAGGCTTGTAACAACAAGAATTTGGTTACTAAATTGTGCCCCTACAACCTATCTTCCTCTCTTTTATGTATGTATTTATTTCTAAAAAATAAAAAAATAAATAAAAGGAATGGAATAGTTATAGAACTACATGACTTTGTATTTTGACTATTTTCCAACAAACCTTTTTTATTCCTTTTCGAAAAGGGTTACGTGAACAAACGGTAAAGACGTTGTAAAAATGGTTGTGGTATGTATATACTTTGGGTGTATTTGGATAGAACTTATTTTGTTAAAATTGAAAACTGAAAATTGAAAATACGGTAGCAAAATAATTTTTAAATGTGTGAATAGTGCTGTGGAACCCATTTTTAATGAAAAATTAATAAAAAATGAAATTTGTGGATCCGTAAACAGTACATATATGCACTGTTCACTGCAGAAAGTCAACATTTGCGGTTACTGTTCATTGAACAGTAACCACAATACCCCAAAACGCGTGGAAAAAAAAAAAAGAATAAAATGCAGCAAGAAAACGCAGAAGCTGAATACAAACACACACCCTATTAATTAATACCAGTTTTTTGTATCAAAAAAAAAAAAAAGAAAAGGGTTAAAATTAAAGGTTTTTGACTTTTGAGGGGTGATTTTTTTTTTTTTGGAGAAACTTTGAGGGGTGATTTCGTAACTCAACTATAGACGAAAATATCCCATAGTGAAGGGATAAAATTTGTTTTGATTAACCGACATTAAAACAACAACTCAGAAATCGATGTTGTTGAATAATGATTAATGTCGTTGGGGTAGGTGAGGTGTACACACTACACAAACAGCAACAGTAAAGTTGCCATTTTTATCTCTACCAAGTTGTTAAATTGTAGTACGTGTCACTCCTATTTAAGCTAAACAAGGATAAGAATAACCCAGAATTTCCATCAAAAAGACAAACGTCAATCAAAGAGAACACGAAGATCAGTGTTACTTCTCTTTTTCCTTTTTTTTTGATGTGACAAAGTCGCAAAGATCAATGTTCTATATTCATGGTACATAGGTAAAACATTTTTTTATTATTTTTAATTTTAATTTTTTTAATTTAATAGTTAAGATTGATAATTATTTTTCCAACTTCGTCGAATGCAATTATCTGATCTCAAACTGTTCATGACTTCATGGTATACCTTTCAAATTGGGCTGTCATGTATGGTTTGAATTTGATTCCAAGAAAAGAAAAAAAAAAAGTTAATGATAATTTTTTTAACAAATAAGGTCAAAGTTCAAATTCATGTTAAACTAATTAGAAAGTAAAAAAAAAAAAAAAAATTGAGTCAAATTTAAGCATAATATTATATTCATAAATGCATGTATAAGTATAAAATTTAATTTAAATATATATATATATATATAATATTACATGATTGTATATATATGTATACAAAAATATACTTAAATAGACTTGAGATTAAATTGTAAAATTTTTTTATTAAGTTTATAATAAATCAAATTATTAATAATATAAATAGTTCATTTTATAGTAAAAAATTTGTATATAAATTTTAACAATATAAGGTTAGTGAATTCATTTTTATGAGTCCATAAACAAAAATCGTTCAATTTAATTAATTCAAATAAATATAATTTCAATTGTAATTTAACTATAAATTATATAGACTTGCGAAAAGTTAAAAAAAAAAAAATTAATCATGATGCTTTTACTATATATGAAAATGAATATATTAATCAAGTAGTATGTGAATAAAGTTCAAGCTTCTTCATTAGAAATTGAACCAATGTAAAATGAGCTCAAACTCAACTTATGTTATAGACTTGAAATTAAATAAAACAATATTAGAATTGACTCACCTTGTTTACTAGACTTGGCAAATTGCACCCGCACTCAATAACTTAATCACACTTGAAGAAAAATACTTGGCCTGAGTCATTAGAAATTGAACCAAGGTAATATGAGCTAGAACTCAACTTATGTTAGACATGATATTAAATAAAACAATATTAGAATTGACTCGCCTCATTCGCTAGACTTGGCAAAATTGAATCTGCACTCAATAACCTAAACTCAAACTTTGAAGAAAAATACTTGACCCGACTTAGGTAAAATTTTTTATTTTTTTATTTTTTTAAACATGGATTAAATTTTTTATTTTTTTAAACATAGATTAAAAGAACAGGCAGTATCTGCCCCGCCTAATTTTCAATTTTTTTTTTTCTAGTATGTGAAAAAATACGGGTGATCCAGTAATATGATTGACCCAACCTGCTAATAATCTGCTGAGGATGACCCGCTTCTGATCTGAACTTGATATGACCTGCACATCAATTAACTTGACCCATTTGCCAAACCTATCATTTAATGCCTAACATACCATTTCCCTCCTCGAAAAGAAAAAAAAAAAAAATCCATTTCCGAAGATAACAGAGAGAGGAAATGGCTTTAGGCCCCAGGCATTACTAGAGAGGCACACAAAGCTAAGTTGTGAGCAAGACTAGCTAATAGCCCAAAAAAATAGTATCTTTTTTTTTGATAAGGAAAAAAAATAGTATCTTTAATAGAATAGAAAAATGGTTATACGAAAACATCCGAATCGTTACATCGTCAATGAATCATGGTATTATTACAAAATGAAGATAATAAGGCATTTGGCCAAAAAGGCCATTTTATCAATAATAACGAATAGATAATGCAGAACCAGGCTACATCTCTGGAAGAGTATACAAGGCAAAATGGAAAAATGGAAGTAAAATGAAAAACATAACAAAATGTTGGTACTAGTTACTTCAAAATTTCAAATGCAATGAATCAGCAATGGAATACTTTATGCTATGCAAATGAGAACAGATTCATTTCAATAACAATCATTCTGCCTCCATTTAAGTCCTTGATGCCCCACCATCGAGTAATGCAAAAGAGAAGACCTTGTCCATATACAGGACCATAAAGCAGGTAATCCTTGGGAAGAAGGAGCTAACCAGGGATGATAGCTGCGTCTTCATTCCTTCTGCATGTAGCATTATGTGCCAAAATGTACTCCGAAACTTGATTAAATCTCATAACAGCACAAAAATGTCTAGAGTTTCCAAATTCAGTGGTAAATACGTTTACATGATCCAAATTTTCCAACACCAAGATACACCAACTGTAATGCCCACTTAAAAGCATCATACTTGTTTCTATAACTGCACGCCCATGATGATCCTTCAAATTGGGCATCGTATACTGTTTATATCTGCACACGTCTCAATGTACATTGTCTGATCGAAGGTCATCACTGCTGCCACTCTTATCCTTGTTGGAGAGCATTTTCTTCACTTTCTTATCCAAGACCTTTTCAAAGTCACTATATGACAGTGACAGAACCTGGTTCAGCAGCAATGAAACTCCAGACTCCTTCACAAGGGCATACCTTGGTTTAATCCTCTCCTCCAAACTATAACCAAAATATTGAGGAAATTTCACCAGCTCTGATTTTGAATAATCCATGGTCAAAAAGAACTCCCATTTTGGTATTAAATTCTCGGACAAGCTAAAAGTATATAGAGCTCCATATCTTGAAATCATGGTCCCTATTTCCTCAATGCTGTATCCCCTCTCCAAGAAAAATTCAGTCACAGGCTTCAAATTGGCCTCAATGCTAAGACCAAAAGTCTGTGGACAACGAAAGAGAAGAACAGCAACATCAACCCCCAACGAAAGGAAGTACTCAGCTGTTGGGCGTAACTTGTCCTCCACACTGTAGCTTATAATGTTTGGGCTGCGTGTCAGAACCTTACCAATGCTCTCTGCAGAGAGGCCCATTTCACAAAGGAATTCTACAGTGGTCTTCACCTTCTGCCTGCTATGAGTGAGAAGTGCTGGAAAGCGGTATATCACCTTTGCCCATTGTTTCTTGTCCACACCCAAATTCTCTAAGAAAGTCATAGTGGGTATAAGGTTTTCAGAGAGACTTATTCCACACAATTGAGGCCTTTTGTTGAGGATGGTTGGAATATCTGATTTTGGTACACCAAGATCAAGAAGAAACTCAACCACTGGCTTGATTTTTCCCTCCAAACTATAGTAGGCAAAAGCTGGGAATCTTTGTGTAATTGCCTTGATCTTCTCAAGATCCAAGCCAAGTTCTATGAGATAGAGAATGTGAGGGCGGAGCTTGCCATCTGGGTCTATCTCACTCACTCGAGACATGGCCTTTAGCTTCTTGGAGTCAAGGGTTGGATTGGGCTGAGAAACTGGCACAACTGTCTTTTCTTTAACAGGTGGATTTGGAAAGTTTTCCACTACATCTACTACAATGTTCCCATGCTCTTCCAGAAGGGACTCAAGGTAAGGAATAAGAGCATCCCTGATCTCAAGAGTTGTAAGCTCACGTCCTGCCATGCCAAGGGGAATTCAATTAGCTTGGGTCCATTTTAGAATCAAAGATGCTAAATTGAACTGTGGCTATAGAGAAGCATTAATATGATGAATCGAACCTACTAGATACCGAGATTTATAAATATAATGAAGCTTTGCGATCAGGTGGTCGATGAAATGGTCTGACTTGTTTATGGTTCTTGTTGCAACTGCATTGCTCAATCCTTGTTTCTTAAAGAACAAGGACAAAACAGCCTTAGCTTCTTCTCTTTCTGCTGCTAACAGGGTTGGAGACACCACTTTCAAGCTGAACGAACCATCTATCTCTGAATCAGCTGGTATAATATAAAAAGGATGTTAACATTGTAAAAGAGAGAATCACAGAAGCAAAATGTCAAAATGTTTTGGATTTTATGTGGAGGTTAAAATTAAATAGCAAAGCAAAAACCACATGAAAGAAAATGTAAAAATCAATTGCTTACCGAATTGTGCTTGGCAAGAGAAGGTTTTGGCAGGAAAAGAAAGCCGAGTCCTGAATAATTAAAAAAAAAAAAAAAAAAAAAAATCAAATCAAATCTTCCATACCATACCTCATAGGGAGAGAAAAAAGACAAACTAAATGCATAAAAAAAAGGGAGATGCAGCTTCAGCTACTACTTAAAAGTTAAAAAAATTTTAGAACTATGCCTACTACTTCCAATCCAACAAAACCCTCACATTCACTATGGCTGCTTCAATTTCGACCTCCCATACCTGTATAAGTTCCCTCTCTCCTCCACAATATGACTACACAATTCCCTACCAGCCTCAGGTTTTTTTTCCCCATGAAAAAAGGTATGTACAGCTTTTCAAAGGATCACCTTTTCAAGATAGGCAAAATAAGCTCATCCAAACACACATGAATCTCTTGCACCATAACACCTTTGGTTTTCCTCACTGGGTTATTCCAAAATTGCCAATATTTTTAGTACTTAAAAGTTAAAACCTCCATTTCATCACCTCCTGTGAATAATACCATCACTACATTACATAATCACTCTCTCCCAAAGCATGTCAACAAATTTTCACAAAATCAAACACACAAATTTGTCCAATAACAACAACCTTAATTCCCTAACAAACTCACAACACTTAGTAATAACAGCTAAAACAAAACATCAAAGAACTGACTGCTAATTAAAAACTAAGTATGAAGTAAACATAAACTATTAGTACAAACTAAGAAAGAAAATGAAGTAAGCAACAACTAATTAAAAACTAAGCAACTGGGTTATGGGAATAGAAGTACCTTGTGATTGTAGGTGTGGTTGTGGTAGTGAAAATTACTACTTTTGAGAGACATGAGAGCTTGGCTGAGTGGAATGCACAGAAAGCTCTCATTTTTTTTACCTTTTTTTCTTCAGCAAGAATTGAAAATGAAGCAGAAAGAGGAAGGTTTTTTTGGTTTTCTTTTTTGTTTTTATTTGGTTTGGGTAGTCAGAAAGTGCAAATATCACAGAACCGATGGGCAAGCCTTGGATATGGATTGATGACGTGGCAGAATATCAGCCGCTGCGGAATTGTAAGCAAGCAAGCACGTGCCAAAAAAAAAGGGTATCTGCTGCAATGATGCACAATCTGTAATATAAAAGAGATCATAATGGGCCTAAAGTCACCTGTGTAACTGTAACCCATGTGGGCTTAGAAAGATCTACCATCAGTCCAGTTTCTTACCAGAAACCCAAGTCCACCCGCAATCTCCACCGAAAAAAGTAAGAGAGGAATATCTTCCTATGTCTGTTTGTTTGGAAGCGTAAAAACAGTGGGAGAATATAAAATAGTAACAAAATAAAAATGTAGAAAGTTAAAAAAAATATTTTAATTTTTATTATTTTTGTTTGGTTGGAAGTGGAAAAGTGAAGGGATAAAAAAAGTGATTTTATATAAATTTACTTATATACCCTTATTAAAAAATGATGCCCAATTAAAACAAAAAAGTGGCAAACAACCCCCCAAATAAAAGCAATCACCCAAATTTATTAAAAAATAAAAATCATATAAAAAAAAATCATGTCTAGTTAAAATATATAAAAAAAAAAAAAAACAAACAAAACAACACAACTATCACGCCTATAGCCTAGGAAAAAAAAGAGAAAGAAAGAAGAGGCAATAAAAGCACAAAAAAAAGAAAAAAAAAAAAAAAAAAGAGGAACTGGATGAAGCCCATGTGCAAGTGCACATGGTCATTTTTGTCAATGAAGAGATTCAAAATCCCCATTTAATTTTCTCCCCATTTTGATAGGCGTGGAGAGAAAACACATGTGCCTTACCAATTTTTTTCCATCCCCTCCCTCCAACCAAACACCAAAAAAAAAAAAAAAAAAAAAAGTTCTCTACCATTTTATCTCCCTTTTTTTTTTTTAAAAAAAAAAAATTTCCATCTTCCCTAAAATCCACTCAACCAACACATACCATTAAAGTTTAAGCCAATCCTCTCCCCCTGTAAACCTACAACCCTCTCTTTCTACGTCTTTGAGCCTTATCTCACCAAATCTGTATTGATTGCACCGGCACTATAGATGTACCCATCTCGATTACTCCCTCTGTTTATCATTTAATGAGTTTGTCAGAAGAACAAGAAATTTCGTACTCTTTGCTTGCGTGTCCAACTTGTTTTTCTTTCCCACAAAAACATTGAGTTTTGGACTTTTGCAGAACCATAACAAGAGATAAGTGTTGTGACTTGTGGGTTCTCTCTTTCTTTTAAACTTAATTGTCAGCCCAAATAAAACACATGAAACAATGTGTTTTTGCCTACCAAATTGACTAAATCAAATATTACTGTAGATTTTTCATTATTTTTATATGGTTAGTAGACATTACACTTTCCTACTGTTTTTTGTTATTAACTTTAATTGAATTTAAGGCTGTGTTTGTTTTGGCTTCAAATCACTTCCGGAAATGCTTTTCCGTAAATGCAGGTGTTTGATTGCGTATGGAAAATAAATTTTCCGGAAAATATTTTCAGTTGACCGTAAAATTAAGGCCTTTGACCCGGAAAATGAATGCAGGTTCTGTTTTACCTTCAAATCATTTCCAGGCTCACAGACGCGCAAAGAGAGAGAGAGAAAGAGGAGAGTAGAGAGAGTGAGCTAGATTGCGCCCCACCCCAGACGCGCCGACGAGATCGCGTCGTCGAGTTCACACCGCTGAGATCATCGGCGCTGTCGTTCTCGTTGCTCATCGACGCCGTCATTACCGATCTCGTTCTCGTAGCTCATCGGCGCCGTTGTTACCGATCTCGTTCTCATTGCTCATCAGCGCCGTCATTACCAATCTCGTTCTCGTTCTCGTTCTCGACCCAGGTGTTTGGTTGCGTATGGAAAATAAATTTTCCGGAAAATATTTTCAGTTGACGGTAAAATTAAGGCCTTTAACCCGGAAAATGAATGCAGATTTTGTTTTACCTTCAAATCATTTCCAGGCTCACAAACGCGCAAAGAGAGAGAGAGAAAGAAGAGAGTAGAGAGAGTGAGCTAGATTGCGCCCCACCCCAGACGTGCCGACGAGATCACGCCGCCGAGATCATCGGCGCTGTCGTTCTCATTGCTCATCGACGTCATCATTACCGATCTCGTTCTCGTAGCTCATCGGCGCCATTGTTACCGATCTCATTCTCGTTGCTCATCGACGCCGTCATTACCGATCTCATTCTCGTTCTCGACCCAAAGCTCATCGACACCGCCGATCTCGTCGTCTCGATCTCATCGCACCAATGATCTCGTCGTTGTCTCTCTTTCCCTGAAGTTTTCGATCACTCTCTCTTCCTCCCTTTCTCAGTTTGACCAAATTTGTATGAAGTTCAATGAATTGTTTTGAGTAGATTTCTGTTTCTTTAAAGTGTATATATTGAAATTTTTGTAATAAAATTTGTTTGGATGTTGAAAAAATAGTTGAGAAAATGTGAAAAATTTGTAGGAAAATAGCATTTTCAGAATGTTACCAAACACCGAAAATGGTTTTCTAATATAAATTTTAAAATGCAACCAAACACTAGAAAACATTTTCCTTTCCCGAAAAATATTTTACACGGAACCAAACACATCCTAAGTCCAAAACCCAAATTTTTTTTTTTTTGATAGACAAAACCCAATTAACTTAACACCAAAACAGACGAAACTTAAGGGGGCCGATCATACGCTTTAATGGTTCAAAGAGTTAAGGGATGATAGTTTTATGGTGAAAAAGTATAATTGGGTCTTTAGGTTCCGTTTGGATTAAACTTATTTTTATCAAAATTGAAAACTGAAACTGAAAGTACTGTAGCAAAATAATTTTTAAATGTGTAAATAGTGTCGTGGAACCCATTTTTAATGAAAAATTTGCTGAAAAGTGAAATTTGTGGGTCTGTAAACAGTACACGAATTTACTGTTCACGCACTGAAAGTCAACAAAACCGGCTTTAACAAAAAAAATAATAATAAAAAAAGGGCTGAAACGCAGTGCGAATCCACTTCAAAATAGGCCTAAAGTCACCGGTGGTGTGAATCCACTTGGGCTTAGAAACATCTATCTGTGGGTCTTTCCCAAAGTCTTACGTCGTCGTTTCACAGTCAGCACAGCACAGTGGGTTAAGGGGTTTATCAAAAATTCTAATTCTAAAACCCTAAAACAAAGGAAGAAGAAGAGCATGAAAGCTTAGAGAGTGAAGAGGCATGTCGATAATTCTGAGACGCGCATTCTCTCATCGGAACCTCCTTCTCCTCCGCAGCTCCGCCTTCTATGGCGGCGACCTTTCTCATCAACTCATTAACAGTGCCCACAACAACAACAACAACAACAACAACAACAACTCCAACACCCACATTCATGATCTCACTCTTCCCACCACACTTCATTTCCTCACACATTCTCGCAGAGGCTTCGCCAAAGGACGCAAATCAAGTACCCTTTTGCTCTCTTTCTCTCTCTGTTGAGTTTTTATGGCAGTTTATGTTTTTGTTTTGTGCTTTGTAAAGCAAATGATTGAATGAAATGCGGGTTTTCCTGTTTGGGTTATTCCATTTTGGCTGAGAATCAAAGGAGTTCTGACGAGATTTCATTTCTGTGTTTTTATCAAGCATGATCTTCTTTGTTTTTAGTGCTTTTTTTTTTTTTTTTTAATATGATTTTTTGGTAAATTGCGCACGCAAACACACATAAACCACGTTTTAAACTATTACATGGTTTATAATGTGGTTCTAGACTTTTAAACTGAGCAATCAACTCTCTGACTTAGCTCAATTTTATTAATTTCCATCTTATTGAAGGTATTTAACGCAGTAGAGTGTTTAGAGGGTTTACACAAATTTGGAGTGTTTGGGAGTAAAGTTCGGGTTTATTTGATGGAAAACTGTCTTCCATGTGACATAAACTATTCCTAATTTTCAATGAAGTTAGGGGGGTTGATTGCTGAGTTCTAACATTAAAGGGGCACATTGTAAATCAGGTGATAGTTTAAGGTGGTTTTGTAAGTGAATTTTTGAATACTTTTTTGTTTTCTCTATATTGGGGAAGTTTTTCTAACTGGTATAAAGAAACAAGAAGTCACAAATTAATATTCGGCGTTATGCAAAGGTTATTGTGAGACACTATTTATGAAATATTTTAGGTGAAGCTTTTTGTTGATTGCACTACTGAGCTTGGCTGAAGGGATTCTTTTTGCAAGAATAACAAAAATTGTATAACTTTATATAAATCGCATGTTAGCCTTTTGCAGAGTTATAAGCACTATTCCATTAAAATGTTTTTTTTTCTTCACCATTTAGAGGATGATGATGCTGTGAGCACTATTGAAGTTTTGCCTGATATTGGGCCTACTATTAAGGCAAATGCTACCTCAATGATGGAGGCAGCAATTGCTGCATTATCAGGAGAGTTGAACAAACTAAGAACAGGAAGGGCATCTCCAGGTACATTAAGCCATCGCTATTTGTTAGTTTTTGTTTATTTTCTTAGTATGTTTGTTAGATTTATTGACACAGTTATGAGTGAGAATGTCTCTACAGGAATGCTTGACCACATTATTGTTGAACTTGATGGTGTAAAGATGCCCTTGAGCCACTTAGCTGTTGTTTCCGTCATGGATTCCAAGACATTATCAGTAAATCCTTATGATCCAAATGTAATGAACAAAAACTTTACTTAACAAGTTTGCTATTTGTTTCAATTCTAGTGTTTCTTCATTAGCATATGTAATTTTTTGTTTCCTATACTATTATATGGTCTAGAGTCCAATTCTATTTAACAGTCATCGATTCTTCAAATCTGTGGATCTAGCGATCAGGATGAAAATTTTCTATATCAGTTGTATTAAGTTTAAATTATTGAATTTAGTTCATTTTCTTTAATCTGCTTTGCACAATACGAGCCTCAATTTTTTATTTTTGACATGCTGATTGGTGCTCATATCTAAACAGTCCCATTTTGAAAGACTCATTTAAGTGGTAGCGCCTGTTTTATGCAGACCATTAAAAAGTTAGAGAGCGCCATTGTTGCTTCTCCGTTAGGCTTAAGTCCCAAAGCGGATGGTGAGCGATTGATTGCAGTTATTCCACCGTAAGTAGTTATTCTATTTAATCTCACACTGTCTCTTTCCTTGTCCAATAAGCAGCCCATTTGCTGATAATGGCTATTAAAAGTAAGGCTTAAGACAATTGTGGTTTTGGTTGATACAATATTTTAAGATCTTTTTTTTAATAATGATGCGTAAGTATTTTCCATGATAAAGCTTGTTCAATCTATGCAAATATTGATTGACTTATTTACATTTTTTATGCTCTGCAATGACCAGATTGACAAAAGAGCATATACAGGTAAGCCAATTATTACCCTTCCTTTCATTTATTTATTTGTTTCTTTTTCTTTTACTTTTTCATCTCTGCACTATTATGACCAGTATATTGTATCTACCAGGCTGTGTGTAAGGTGGTTACCAAGTCTTGTGAAGATGCCAGACAAAGTATAAGAAGGGCTCGCCAGAAGGTATGGCAGTAATTTTTTTTCTTCTTTATGTTTAGATTTCAGGAGTATTATTAAACAATGTTTATACTTGCTCCCCCTGCTGTTCAAACATCAAAAAGAATGAGGAATGAGGTTGTTATGGTCATCTGAGCACCATGTCTGTATCACTGTGTGCTTTGGTGGCAGGTTTATATCTTGTTAAATAGCACATCTCATTTCAAAAATATCTATTCTTCAGTCCCTTACTGTCTTTCATCCTAGAATCATCATGCACTAGCTAGCCAGAGGTTGGTTTGGTGGAGGGAGTGAAGAATTGGTTGACCTTATTCTTTATTTTCTGATATTAGAACTACGTCATACTTGACAGCTCAATTTGTCTCAAGTGTGATTTTGCTGTTCCACTGGTTGTGAAAAATTATTACAATTGAGGTCTAGATGGTTCACATTTATTTATCCGGCACCTCAGTTTTAGTGGATGATCTAAAAAATTTCAGTAGACAATGTCTAGCCTCTTAGGTGTCTAGCATGGTGAGCTCATAATAAAATGTACTGTGGCAAGTATTGAAGTGCAAAACACTGTTAGTAGCATTGTGCAGCAACAAGACTAGGAGTGCCATTATAGATAGGGATAATGATTGATTCTATGCATTGTTGTGAAATGGTCCGGTGTTTTTAATGTTTATTGTGCCTAAGCAGATTGTTTGTTGGTTTTACAGGCAATGGATACGGCAAAGAAATTATATTCACATGCCCCGAAGGATGATGTAAAAAAATTGGAGAAGGAAGTGAGTTCTAAGCTAATTAAAACTAAAACAGTGGATCAGTTTTACAATGTTTTGAGTGTTATCTGACCCTTCTTTTTCCCAGGTTGATGAGTTGACCAAAAAATTTGTCAAGTCTGCAGAGGATATGTGTAAGGCAAAGGAGAAGGAGATTACTGGAGGCTGAGATGCAGTGTCCCATCTGCACTCTGAGTTTATTTTGCAGGAGTACACAGCTTTTAAAAATCTCCATCTTGGTGACTACCCCTTGATATCAGAATACTTGGTGCTTGATTCCATGATAAAGTGAGCTTATGCCATGTTTCTTTTATAGTTAAATATATTTGAGGTCAGTGGAAATCGTTCATCGCATTTGCAGCTAGATGGCAGTTTCAGCAAAAAATCATGTAGAAACATTTTTGATGTGACAAATATTTTCATTTATATTTTTAAGAGCTTTAGAAAATTTTCTGGAGTCTGGAGGAATTGCCAATTAATTAAAAAGGACATGAACCTCAAATGTTGTAACCCATCTAGGGCATCTGACTGTCTAGCTTTGGCATATTAGGCAGTGCTGATAGCATTTTTTGTTCTGGTAGTTGGAGTTAACATGCAGTAAATTTGGCTGCATAAATAAGCCACCAAGAAAATCTAGGACTATAACCTTTTGTGCCATAACTTTGATGTGGGAGACTGAAAGTGGTGGAGAAAAAGTGGTGAGTACATGTGAAAGTGATAAGTAACTAGTCACAGTTCGCCACATAGAATAGTTGTGAAAAAAATGATGTGATAAAGGATGTGCCCACTGATTCAATTCATGCTTCATGCTTGCAAACATTTGCCTTGAACAGTAACCATTTCAAGGTATGATTTGCTATTTGGTTCCAACACGTACTTATGATCTCAATTGCAATTCAAATTGCGTCAGTCCCAGTCTTGTTAAGTATTTGTTGGAGCAGCTGTGGTTTTTTTGTATTTTTTGGTTGTTGTTGATAATGTCAAGGAACAAAATTACAAAGCATCTAACCAGTAGTACAAAGTTTTCCTCCAATCAAGTTTGAAGAAATCTTCTTCAACTCACTCCAGGAAGATTCATAATGCTATCAATGTGTATTACTAAACAAGTCATATAACTCAATAAATAGGTCATATGTGATATGACAAACTTTACATGAATAGTTTAATGAATTGTCATATGGTGTGTTAGAAAAAATTTTCTCCAAACCCATTGGGAGGCAACCTCCTACAAAACAAAAGGTGGAAGTGGGGGGAGAACACGACTTGAAATGGGCTTTTAAGAGAATGATTTTGAATATTTTGAAGGTTATTTATTGAAAATCATTTTCTTAAAAGCCCATTTCTTCCACTTGGGTTCCTAGAATTTTATCATTCATTTTGAAATGAATGGATTAAATTTTACCACATCATCAAGAATTTAAATAGACATCAAATCAATAAGAGACAATATGATGATGTGATAAAATCCAATCAATTAATTTCAAAATAAATAGATATGACCTTAAGAACTCTACAGGGTAGTTATTTTAAAATTCTTGAGAATCTTAATCCATTTGAAGCTTGATGGCAGATGAAATAAGGTTTGGCCAGCCTTATGGACCCAAACCCTATTTCACCCCACAGCTGCGGGGCCTATAGCTGTGTTTTGTAAAAAAACGCAGCCATAGACTCAGTTTGGGCCGGTTATAAGTTGAACTTATATCCACGTTTTAAACGCAGCCAAACCGGGTCTATGGCTGCATTTTTAAAACGTGGCTATAGCACTCGTTTTTTGTAGTGACATATCAAATCAAGGAAACTACAAAATGTGTCACCAGTAAGGTTACAAATCTATTACTTTTTTTTCTTCTTCTTCTTTCTTGTTGTTGATTAAAGGGTTGGGTTGGCATGGGTTATAAATATTTTTTCTTAACTTGGATTGTACCCAGTTCGTGTAAGCAACATTTTTAATCTAAAGTACCCAATCCAACCCATGGCATTAATAGTTTAAAAAAATATGGATTTTTTAAATGTGTTAATTTGATTTATTACTGTATTATGATACTTAGTTTTCATTGAATTGAAATACGATGTCTAATTGTTAAATTAATTTTTTTTTCTTTTAATATTAGGTTTACAAAGTTGAATACTAATCCTTTTTTATTATTTGGCCTAACAAAAGAGTCTCAACTTGTCAACCAAAATTAACACAACTCACCCTATGGATTTGTTCTAGAGTTACTATGACTTGGTATGGATTGAAATTTTCTCAATTTTAAGAGTTTGGGGTGGATTAAGAAAAATCATAATCCCATTGTAATCGAAGTCATGCATGCCTCCGGTCTTGGGTTAATTTTTCCCCTATTGGGTAAGTACATTTTAAAGCATAGCTCCGTTTATTTCAATGTTAAGTATTTTTAGCTAAAGAGATGGGTAAGTAATTATTACGAGTATACTTTGTTATGTGTTTTTACTAATTGTTTTGGTTTTTTCAAAATTTATTGGTTCAAAACTTTTATGTTCATTATGCTTATAAATAATAAGTATAATGTTTATTCTCATCAACTTCATAAAAAATATGTCTTCAAAGAATAATAATATATGTAAATTACAAATTACACACCATTAAGTTTGCCCAAATTTTCAATTCAGTTGTAACTTAAAAAAAACAAAATTATATATTCATTTCAGTGCATTTGAAAACTAAACTTGAAAATTCAAATGCATAAGTACAAATACTTGAAACGTCCAAAATAGCACGTTTAGTAACTAAGTTTGAGTAAGGTATTTTAGGTGTTTTTGGTATACGTATAAATGAAAAAGTATATTAAAATATGTGTAAGTGTGTTTAAAATGTGAAAAATGTGTGTTGAGTAAGATTACCAAACGGGCCCTAAAAAATTGGAGGTGATTCTAGAAATTTTGAGACAAATTGTGGCCATTTTGGAAATTTTAAAAGGTATTTTTAACATCTTAATGGTTTTAGGGGCAATTTTTTTTGGGGGTCATTTTAGTGGTTTAAAGGGGAACGTTTTGAAGATAAGGAAAATGACATTTTCCATAAAATGTTTTATGCCAAAACAAATAATCCCAAATATGAGAAAAATGAACTAATTTAGAATATGAAATGAGAATATGAGATAAACATTTTCCAAAATATGTTTTATGTTGCAAAAAATATGACATATATTTCACAACCACTTAGAAGATTGAAAAAATGAGGAAAACAACCTCAGCAAGTCTAGTTAGAGCAACAGAAGAAAGTTAGGGAATGTTTTTAGATGCTCCCAGAGTTAGCATTCTCTCCTCTCACATTCATGGTTGATTTTACTAATAAAATCCACCATGAATGTGTAAGGGCGCATCACGTCACCATACTCCGAAAGTACTTAATAATTACTTGAAAATTAGACTCATACTCAATTAATACTCGGGCTTAGGTTTGAGATTTGTCAAAAATTTCAAGTCCTCACTGTAGAGCTGGCTCAAAATGTAACAAATTTTCACTTGAGAAAGGTGAACTAATTTACAACTACTGGGTACCAAAACCTTTACAATTTAAAAACAGGATTTAACATACTTCAAGATGAAGTATTCCTCCAAACATCTATACATACTGTCTACTTCAAACTATGTTTCCTTCCGCTTACCAAAAATAACCTCTTTGGTCACAAGCTTTATACCCCTCACCCAAAGTTCAGCTGTTTCATACCCACCCTCGCACACAAAATGCACCTCCTTGTTCTTGGTAGTCACCACCCTAAAAATACCAGGTTCGTCAGCATCACCCTTACTCTTCCTATTCTTCCTAAAGGCATGACTAGGCCCAACCTCTGCATCCCGACAAATCACATTTCTCTGGCTTGACTTTCCCCATTGCAACACCCCTGAAGACCCCACCATTCTCATCTCCTTTTCATGTGGACTTCCTTTGCCTCCCTTAGTGTGCTTTTGTACTTGGGCACCACCCAATACTAACTTGCGCGCAAGCTCGTCTAGTAACACACTCTCTGCATCATTTTTCCTGCCAACGATTTTCCTTGCAAGTGAGAGGGCAGTTTCACCTCTAGCATTCTTAATATCGCAATCGGCCCCATGTGAGATCAAGAGCTCACACATTGAACCATGGCCTTCCTTGGCAGCTAACATGAGTGGAGTGTAACCATCCCCATCAGGGACATTTACATCATAGCCTCTGCTGGTAAGCAATCTAACCACATCCAAGTCACCACGTCGAGCAGCATAATGTAAAGCATAGAACCCTCCTGCATTGCGATTACCCTTTTCAAGAGCAAATTCTAGCATGACCTTCTCAAACAAGTCGTGATTCTGATTTAACTCAGATAAGTTGATTGCAGTTTTGCCAGATTTGTTGTGCAGCTTTACATCAGCCCCTGCATAGACCAGCAACCTGAATGCTTCAACATGACCCTTCAGAGCAGTAATCATGACTGCTGACAAACCATTTTCGTCCTGATAATCAAGATTAAATCCTCCCCCACTGATCAGAATTTCCAAAGCCTGAACATCACCAGTTTGGGCTGCAAATATTAGTGGACAGAAAACAGACATACTTCTGGATCTTGGTATCTTTCGAGTTTTGATTACATCTAATACTGCTTGTTGAAAACCAAGGGACCACCGGTTTGATCCAGCAATTAAACTTGCAGACTGACCAACAACATTGACCAAGCCAAAGTCAGCACCAGCCTTGGCCAACACTCTGAGACACTCTTGATGCTTATATTTTGCACAGATCATCAAGGCCGTGTCACCACAATCTGTTTTTGAGTTTAGATCACAACCAGAGTCAATTAGGCATTGAAGAATGGTTGATAATCCAAGACGAGCAGCCATGTGTATAGGGCGAAACTCAATTTTCTTGGTTGTCTTAACAAGGCATTCTACATTGGAACCACAACTTAAGAGCACCTTAACAGCTCCTTCATTGCCACATAGGATAGAGTGGTGAAGGAGGGTTCTTCCATAATGAGGAAAATCAGAAGAGTTCTGTTGTAGGAGCATGCGCAGAATTTCACCACTCACTTCAAAATACTCCACTGCACACCAGGTGATGGCGTAAGGCTCTGCCAACCCAGCACCTACTCGAAATTCTTCCCCTGTTGCCATGTCCCAAGACCATGCACCCAACTTCACTTTGATGTCCGTCCTAGCTCCAGCCTGTTTTTTACATTTTAGGAGACAGATCAAGGTGAGGAGAAGAAAACAAATATTAAAAGAAAAAACAGTAATGAGTCTATCACTATCTTTATCCAATACAGAATCTGCAGTACAGATCCTATCACAAAGTACGAATATAGCCAAATTCTCATGCAGCTCTAGAAATGTGAAGCATTGGCTTGTCATTCGCAGGTACAGATCCAGCTGTAATGGCTACTTCATCAACATCACAGAGGGACCTACACCTTTAAGGGTTCTAACAGATTTATGAATTTGAGACAAATGACGAAAATTTTCATCATATTCTCCTCCCCCCCGCCCCCCCCCCCCACAAAACACAAAAGCATTACAGACATTCACACTGGCTTGTCATACAGCTGTAATATCTACTATACCAACATCACAGAGGGACCTACCCATTTAATGAGCCAAACAGACTTAACGAGTAAAAGACTAATCATGATAATTTTCGTCATCTTTTGGCCCCAGCTCCTCCCACCCAAAAAAACCCATTCAGGGTCATATGCAAATGCTTACACTACTATTTTGTTTGATATTAAAGGTCAATTTCACTTGATTGGTACATTTATGAGGTGTAAGCACAGTAAGCGTAAGCAATTAACTGCAAAAGAAGAGAGCCCACAAAACCCTGTGACTGATTGTTCTAATAATTAATAGCGACCCTTAAAAGACTCACCTGGAGTAGCAAACGGACGATGGGGGCCTGCCTACTAACCACAGCAGCAGCAAGTGCAGTACAGTCAACATTCATGTGAACAGAAGGCTTAGATGACTGAAGCAGGACCCGGTCAGCTGCACTGGCATCCACACCACACTGCCATTAAGCAAGGACAATCATGTCAACGAGATAAATCAAACAAGCTTTCAATAAAACATAGAGGAGAGAATCAATAACAATATTAATTGACCACGTGAAAGGACTCTTGTCACACATTGCAATAAAATGAGAGAAATGTATCCCCAAGCAACATGAAAAGGCAAAGGACATCTTTGTAGTGAGAGGCTCTCATTTTTATTAGCCTACCAACCATCTCTCCCAAACCCTGCAAAAGTGAGAGTTTTGTATACTAGGTACAACCTTTTTGACAAGGGTTGAAGAGTTTGTCAGTGACACATTTAAGTTTCAAGAAGCCAAACTTACCAAGAAAGCTAAAAACACATTGGTGTGTTACAACTGCCAAGTAAGCCCCATAGTATACACAGGTGAACTGTGTAGAGGGACAGTAACAGTATATATATTTAATAACTAATATATATGTGTGTGTGAGAGGCAAAATTAATATAAAGTGACACCTTTGGTGTGATGGTCACTCCGCAAGTATAAGTGTTTGTGGGGTGTACGCGGCAAGGGTCAGAATTCAAGTCTCTAGGGTGGAGTTTCATACATATATACACTTAGATTAGGCTAGAGTAGAATTTCTATCTTGTATCTAAAAAAAAATATTAAAAAAATGACATGAAAAAAGCACCATATAATGCTCATTTCTGTTTTTCTACAATGGTCTACAGTAATATGTGAAAAGTTTTACCTTCATGAGAGTGTCTACTACATCCACAAACCCACTGCAGCATGCTGTGACAAAAGCACGCACAGCAATATGGGGCCGGATCAGATCAGAGCCCATAAGCAGCTCCACAAGCCTTGCATGACCATGACAGCTAGCCTCCAGCACAGCCTCTTCACAAGCTGGCTGTGATGCCCCAGCTCTAAGTAAGATATCAAGAATCTCAAGGTAGCCCTCCCTCACTGCTGCTGTTGTCGCAAAGCCCCTGAAGAGTTTCTGATTCACATCAGCTCCAATGCTCTGTCATTTAGAAGTGCCAATCCTTAGTACATTATAAAGCCATTGACAAGACTCCACAAGAAGACAATACACTCATTTTTCTATTTTTATTTTCTCAAAATCTCTAAGAATGTTAAGCATTTTGGGCTCGTCATTATTACAGAAAGCAATGCCACAAGCAGACAAAATGGGGAACAAATCTGAAGTGGTGAGCTTTCATTAGGCAGTACAAAAAGCCTTTGATAAGAAAGGGGGATGTATCATATGTGTACCCTTATGTACTTATCCTGCTCTGGCCAAAGGTCAGAAACAACTAAATGTGGGCACTAAGGACTGATTAATACTGATCAAACCAAAAAGGTAGATCTAAATATCTCTCCTTTCATCTCTTCCTTGGATACTCTTTTCTTTCTTTCTTTTTTTTTTTTTTTTTTTTTTCAGTTACGGAGGGAAGGAAGGTGGGTGTAATTGGATCTGAAAATACATACCTACCTTTTTATGATAGGCTAGTTGATGCCTTTTTATTGTTTTATGATTAACTCTAATTATGAAATACAGTAGCTCAGTAAAATAATAAACAATAGGAATGACTGGGCCACAACATTGAATATTTACTCTATACCTCAAATTACACACATTTACTTTATAAAACTAAAAGAAAACCAGAACAGCAGATATTAAATAAATAATTGCACAAGCAATAGAGAAATATCAACACTCACAGTAACAGCCCTACTGTATGTTTTGTAACAAAATGCAACACATGACAAGGAAGTAAGGATCATGAGATCATCACATTTTTTTGTGCTTACGCATGAATAAAAGTTTTAACAGTAATTTGTACAAAGTTTTGTGGAGGATAGTTGGCATACTATTTTAGCAACCTAAGCAAAAGATCACTATGCTGTCAAAATAATTGAACTCTTGCAATTGGCACTTCCAATGTTTAGACATCCAGAGTTCAAATCCCCCCTCCCCCAACTATCACATTATTCCAAAATTAAAAAAAAAAAAAAAAAAAAAAAAAAAAAAAAAAAAAAAAAAAAGACTATTCCATATATACATATTAAAGAAAAACAGCATTTTCCATTTCCCATAAGTAAAAACAAAAAACAAACTATAGATGAATAGATCTAATAAAAACCCAACTGCCAATCAATGCTTGACAGAACATGAATACCAACAGTTCGGGTTTCTATAATCTACAACAGTTAAAAAATACAAAACAATTAAGGGTCAAAATCATCAACAAACTTCAGTAAATACAGACCATTCAGAAAAACATTCTAGAATATTGGCATGATATGTGTAACAGCTTTGACAAAAGTCCATGACTCCGCTCTGATGGTTGAGAAAAATTGTTTTCTTGCTTCTGTATTTTCGACCCAACCAAGAGAAAACGCTACATTAAAGTACTGACCACTTAATCACAAAGCTTCACCAACACATTTAATTACCTGAGCAGCTAAATTGATCACACAAACAGAGTCTCAAAGTTCACGTAAATAATCAGAGAAACAGGCCCCACGGTCCCACACAAACTAAAGATAAAGAGAAAATTATAAAAACAAAGGCACGAGAGTTTTGTAACTCAACTGGCACGTGTTTACAACGAAAACAGAGTTCAAATCCCCGCACCCATTGTAACTATCATCATATTATAAAAATGAAAAACCAGAAAATCAAGAATTGGATTCGAACCCAGCCCATATTTACATTAATGAGAGACAATGAGGCATTTATGTTGGGGACCTAATGAAGGGAAAAGCATTAAAGACTGAATCCTAAAAGAGTAGAGACAGACATAAACAACTTTAATTCCCAAAATCTTAGTGTGGTGATTCAAATATCAAACCTTAGCTTTCCCAAAGCATTGCTTTAAGATTTAAAGCTTAATTAAAACGAATCTTAATACTATACCTAAATCTTCACAGTACTTAAGGAGCAGATATAAAAATTCAAATATGCTCAAATTTTTCAAAAAAAAAAAAAAAAATTAAAGCACTTTCGAATAGTAAATACTCTCACAAAATATAGCGATAGGAGCCGTAGATTTTCACGCATAATATGCTTCCAAATCAGTAAAAATGAAAACTTTGAATCACACGTAAAATTAAAAACACTTGGACTGTTCTAAAATAAGCGTAAAAAACTTTGGAATCAGTGAAAACCAGCAATGAGAATACAAAAAACCATAAATCTCAATCTGAATCACCAAAATGCATATAGAAACACTGTCAATATTTTCAAAAACAAAACAGAACACTTTACAAAAGAGAAAATTTTCAAAATTAAAAACAGAAACGGATCTCAAATTTGATCACTAAAACAAAACACTTTCAATATTTTTCAAACACACAGAAAACAGTTTCACTTACTGAGAATCAACAATGCGAATGAAACAGTTTAAAAAAAAAAAAAAAAAAAAACGAAAAACTCAAGCTTGAGTGAGAGTGAGTCTGAGTCTGAGAGAGTTACCAGTAGCTTCTTCACGAGGGAGACGTTGCCGGAGTGTACGGCGAGGAACAAGGCGGTGACGTCAGTCTTGAACTCGTTGTACTCGACTCGGACCTGACTCGCCGATTCATCGCACGGTATCACCTCGGCCTTCCTGCTCTTCAGGCACACGGCGCCGACGAAGTTAACGTCGACATACGGATCGGCGATGAGCTCCAACGCCGACTTCAGATCGCCGGAGAGCGAAGCTTCTAGAAGGCGTTGCGAGACTTCGGCCTCGTAGTCCACCGGAAACACCTGTTTCCCGGAGAACACAGTCATTGTATGGCGTTTTGGTACACGCGGCGGAGGCTGAGCTCAGGTAGTACGAAACTGTGGCTGCAACTTCAGATGAAAGACTCGCATGCGGGGTGTGTGAGGAGAAATGGTAATGCGAAGCTCGAGAGAGAAAGAGAGAGAGAGAGAGAGAGAGAGAAAAAAGAAAACTTGAAAGTTGTGAGCGCCAGAGACGAGAGAGAATGGGGTGCGAATTTATTGGGATGGTTTTACTGTGATTTACTACTAATATTTAACTACGGTTAAATAAAATACTATAAATAAAAGGTGGTTAAAAATCTTGGGTCAGTATCGATTGGTTAAGAAAAAATAAAGGCTGTAAATCTTGGCTCGGCTTCAGTCTTGGATAAAATATCGTATAATTTGAAATATAAGCTGTTAAAACTTAAAAGTGTTAAAACGTTTGAATTTTCTCAGCAAAAAAAAAAAAAAAAAAAAGTTTGAATTTTCAAATATTGGAAACCATAATTAGACTTTATATCCATTTGATTGGATTGGTTCAACTATTATCCAAAATGTTATGTTTTACTTGCAACAAGATCATTAACAAATCTTACATTTAAATCATGTTTATTTGTCAAGAATTGTGTAGCTCAATTAGTATATTTTTTAAAATATTATGGATTTAAACACTGCATTCTTTGACTATTAAATTATAAAAAAGAAGAAACCATGCTTCTTGAAAAATAAGCATAGAAAAAATAAAATTAATAATAAATACTATGGTTTAAATTCACAAACCAAAAGTTTAAGCCGATAAGGAAAAAAAAAACTACTAGGGGGCAAAAGTATGAATTTTTTCAACTATAGATTGACAAATTTAATTTAAATCATTCATGGATAAAGTGAAACTACACTAAAAAATAAGGAGAAATTAATCTAAAATGTAGAGAGAGAAAATTCAAGTAAAAAATGAAATCATTATCATTTAAACATATCTTCTCAAAAAATATATATATATATATATATATCATTTAAACATAAAGTGCATTCAATTGTGCTATAATTTATTATATTCTCTGTTTAATTCAATTAATTGTGCAATGAAGTTTGATCTATTGATATCTTCACATATATGTGTGAATTTCAAATAATTTAATTGATAAAATATCTTATCGTTAAATAGGAAATCAATTATTGGCTTTAATTAGCCTGATAGAGTTGACTTGTTGATCACTTGCTCTTGTTGCTCTTCTTATAGATACTAGTGGGATAAGGTTGAGGTCAATAGTGGTCTTGTGGCCATTGATGGCTACAATGGGGTCGATGGAGTTGTGCTTCTTGGTTGGATTATTCCTTGAAGACAACTTTATTGGCTAGAATGGTGCATGTAATTTGTAAAAATACAAATAGAGAGAGAGAAAGATAACATGGTTCAATATAATGGCTTACATTTATAGCAAAAGGTTCTTGAAAGTTACATGTTTACTTTTCTAAATTGTATGTTACCAAGAACCCAATGAAAAAAATATATTAGGTGTAATATGGTAAACTTAAAACCATAATAGCCTATGGTATTTTGCAAAACCTTGCAATATACATTTATGACAATATCTTAATATATTCTATGAGCTACACATTTATAGTAATATGCTAATATATTCTCTTATCCCACTCAAACTTAAGGCGGAGGGGTAGCAAAAACTTGAGTTTGAAAAGAATGTCTCCAATGCTCGTTGAAAGAATCAAGCCCCACAAAGAAACATGAAAAATATCACCGTCCAAGCAAGAGAAGTCTATGAAATGCATGATGCGGGAGTGGAAGTAGCTGCATCTCCAAAACATGCATTGTATGGAGTAGAGAACTATAAAAGTCAAATCATAGGTCAAGTGTACTGTTCTACCAAAAAAAAAAAAAAAAAAATAGGTCAAGTGTACTGCCAAAATGAAAACTGGCACTAACTTTGAAGTGCATGAGACATATGGATGATGTCTTCAAGGTAAGAAATAGAGTACGCAACCACAAGAAAGCACATGATTAGGATTGAAACGGTTTGTGAAGGTGTATGTAATGCTCAAATGGTGATAGGACGTGAATGTAGATCCAAGGAGTCTAGGTTAATTAACATGGTATCTAAGTCACGAATATTGTGACTTAGATACCATGTTAAAATAGGAAGAAGAAATTAATGATATATTGAGAGAGTATGATAATTAACGTAATTCGACCGAATGACCTATATCTACAATATAAAACCCAAAATGACTACATTTTATTACTATTGAATTCTATGTTACAAAGAACCCGTATTAATATAAATACATTTTGTTATCTCTAAATATCACTATTGAACATTACTATTGAATTGTATGTTACAAAGAACTCATTCCCCTTCCATGATGTTATTTAAGTAATCTCTTCTTATCTATGCAGAATAAGTCCACTGCAAACGACACCGAATCTTCTTATAGATATTTACCCTTGATTTCTTTTTTTTTGCCAAATATTTACCCTTGATTTCAAAGGACACATTTGAGTACTTCCCATATAAAATTCCAAAGTTGTCTTATTTTTGCAGATAAATTATTATCTTCTTTGTTTGATCAGGAAAGAAAATAGCTAGAAAACAACAAACATACTATGAAGACATTCTGCATTGTGATAAGCATATTATCTTCAGAGGCCAGAGTGTGAGATTTCTTCGAGAATTGCAATAATGCTTTTACCTATATAATTGAACATGAGACATTATTAACTCAATCAATGTTTCTCACCATGGTAAAACAGTGTCATCAATGTTTCTCATACTGTCAAGGGGGTTCTGTTTCCTTTTTCACTTTTACTTCATATACTTACCCTTAAAGGGAAAAGAAGAAAAACAATCTGCGTAAAGAAAAAGTTAGACTCCGAGCCTTCGAATATTTTATCCAAAAAATAAAAGAAAAAAGAGAGTTAGTCCGAGCGACCAAGTCCTGGATACTCCGTAGTCAATACGAGTACTAGAGAAGCAACAGTTTCTGCTTACTTCAGTCAATCTTTTTTGACCAAAATTTCCACTCTGTCAACGTATGCTTTCGCTGTGTGACTGAGTCCTCGGTCTAAAGCATAAAATTATTCTACTCCATATGACAGTATTACTACAGCCACGTTCTTTTTAGTTTTCACAGCCTGTTTCTATTGAGAAAGTAAATTGTAATTGGTTTAATATTATTTTTAGTGAGGCTTTGGTTAAATATTATGCAAATTGGAGTTTATTTGTGACATGAGCAAAGTTCAAAGTTATTTAAGAAAATGAGAAGAGATGTGAATTTTGGTAATACTATTGTCAAAATTGTGAGAAAAGGTAAGAAAGAGGAGAGAGAAATGATGTGATGGAAGAATGAGAGAGAAAAAGTGATTTTAGCAATGGTAATGCTGAAATATCGACCCAATTATACCAACTAACCTGATCGAAATTAGGGGAGAAAGAAAATTTTGAATTGCCACAATTCAACTTTTTTTTTTTTTTTTTTATCTCTCCCCTATCCTCCTATTTTGGCACTTTAATTACCACAATTCAAAAATTTTTCCCTCCTCTCTCTCCTCTATTTCAGCAACAAGATTGTCATGATTAAAAATTTTTCTCTCTCCTCTCTCCTTCTATTTCCGCAATAACATTGCCATAATTAATTTTTTTTTTCTCTCTCCTTGTTTCAATTAGTTCAGTTGGGTAGCACAAAAATTGGGCAAATATTTCGGCAATACCATTGTTGAAATCACTTTTTCTCTCCCCTTTTCGTCACATCATTTCTCTTTTCTCTCTCTTACTTTTTCTCACAATTTTGGTAATATTATTGCTAAAATTTACATCTTTTCTCATTTCCCTAAATAGCTTTGAGTAATACCCATATTACAAATAAACTCCAATTTGCACAATATTTAGCCTAAAGACTCTATTTTTACATTAATCCATTTTCATATAGAACTATAAGCAATAAAGCAATTAAGGAAAAAATTAACAGATGTCCTAAAGTATTGGTTTAGGAGATATTTTTAGAAAAAATTTATGGCAAAAGAAAAAAGCAATTAATTGTTTTGATGGCTCTTTATATTTTTCATAAAAGTTGTATCAAAATTTTCTTAAAATAGTTTATGAACAATTGTTTTAAGGATACCCATTAATATGACTCATAAAATAATGCTACATGCTCAAAACTTTTACATCGTTTTTTTTGCAATAATTAAATTAACAAGTTTTTACTCATTTTTATTTGGCATTCACCACTAACACAACTTTTTGCTTACCATTAGTAATATGTCATCAAGAATTGTGAAATTTGTTGTGTATTATAAGCAATAACATATCAACACAACTTCTTTAAAATAGTTGTAATAAAACAAAAAAATTGTATCACCGTAGAGTTTATTCTAGTTTGTAGCTAACGATTATAATTCTTACTTAAAAAAATTAAATATGATTATATATTTTGAAAGTATAACTATTTAAATTGTACGTTCTTTATATTCTTAATACATATATCAAATTTTGTACCAATAAAATATTATTTATTACCGATTTATAAATTTAATTGTAAGGACACGATTCCTTTGCGGCCCAATGGTGTTGCTGGGCTCGCGCGTGAAAGATCCCTCACAATATGATTTGTAGAGAGTGGGCTTGAAAAGCTTGGCCTTGATCACGGGGCGATGTTCCGGTCTTGATTTTAGAGGAATTCCTGTAGGGAAAGGAGTTAGGCTTGAACATTTAAGCCCTACAGCGCCGCGTCCTACGAGATTGGGCTCCTCGGACTTGATCCGAGGACCCTTGAGGTCTTACCCCGGTTACCCAACGGTGGGTTTTCTCCGTGATGTGCGTGTGTTACTCAGGTGATTTTCCCCATGGAGTCTCTCATTCTTTTTTCAGTAGGATCAGAGACCCTTTTCAGATTCACTTACTTCTTCTTTTATACTGGCCTGCGTTCGCTGTCCTTCGTCCACGTGTAGGGTCAACCTTTACAAGACTGACATTTGTCCCATCAGTCCAATCCCAGAATTGTTGGGGATGGTTGATAAAGCTGAAGAGTACGGCTCTGTCAGGCGCAGAGTATTGAATGGCAATAAGAGCAGCTTTTCCGGGATATTCTTAGATTTTCCTTCAAGTTTAGCCTTATACCAGTTTTACCCTTTTTTCCGGTGGGATTTTGGGTCTGCCGAGGACTGAGCTGTCCTCGGCTGTATCCAAAAACTGTTTCGTGCTCTATATTATAGAGCTTGGGTCATAGCTCTCCTCGGCTTGAGCCCTCGGACTCTCCACAGGCAAATGGGCCTGGCCCATAAATTATTAGGCCCCACATTAATTTTTATATATAATTTTATACTAAAAAATTTAAAATTTAAATATTTAATTGGCAATATAATTTTTTATTTTTTATTTTTTATTTTTTAAAAATGTAGATATTGAATAGAGCTATAATTAGCCAAATTTTGTCCTATTCTGTATTGGCACAAAATTTTCACGTGCGAATCACAAATTAGCTCTACGACAAGTGAAATGGTCGTGAATTGATCAGCTAATCGTGTAGAAGTGGATTTCCTCATATTAAATGCCAATGTAGTACTGTAATGACTCGTGTCCTATTTATGACTCTATATGCTAGGGACCCTTTTGAAAAAGAGAAAGAATATCTGGCCAATCAGCATTAATTTCTGTATCCATCCTACAGATTGGGACCCATATATATTCAGCGGAAAAATATTTGGTACACCGTACATCGATCCGCTCTGGTTTCGTGTCTCAGAGACAGAGAGGATGCTGCTGAGGCCAGAGATAACGGTACGTACATATATTATTGAACATCCCGGCCGGTTCAGCTGGATGCACCTAATTTACTCACCATCTAGGATCTCACAAGATCTTCCACACACAGTACTACTTGTACATTAGTATCCCATTGTCACACTGGATTCCAGCCAACTGTGCCTCGCTGCAAGTTCTCAACTGTGATACAGTGATATATGTCATTATTTCAACGAATTTAATACACAAAACAAAAAAATATTGTAGCATTGAATTCGAGCCAAGATATCGCCGAAAGTTCACAACCGCAATGGCTAGTGGTGGGATTGTATAAAAATAAAATCAGGTCCCACGATGATAATAAGTAATTTGGGATGAGGGGAATGCATTTTCCAAGAAGGGACCATACTCCATACTCACGCACGTGGATGATAATGCTAGTGTAGACTGTAGAGTACTGTGTATTGTTACAGTAAACTCTGTTTAGAAACATTTTTTTTTTTTTATAATTAATGTAATTTGATATAAATAGAATTTATACTATTCATATATATATATATACATACATATACGTATATATAACACTTGCATTGAGTTAATTTAGCATCTAGGAGGCACAGACACGAACATAGTTATGGACTATGAACACATACGACATAGTAACACAAACAATTTCTTTAAAATTATAACATAAAATAGGCAGTACTCGACAGAAACATAACACCCTAAATAAAGTGTAACTACTCCCCAAGTTTACATGAAGTATGAAAGGCATGAAACACAGCATAAAGTGTGACTACTTCCTAAGTTTACATAAGGTCAACAAGAAGTATGAAAGGCATGAAACGCAGCAGACACGTTATGTTTATTGTTTTATTGGAGACAGCAACACTGACGTGCCTGTCGATACTGGGAGGAGACATGTATGTTGTTTATCAGATCTCCAACTCTTTTAATTGTATCTGTCTCAATAATATAGTTTAATAATTTTCAGTATATGATATAATATTTCCTTTTAGATGCTTCTACTAATGAATCCAACATCTATATCCTAGAAATTGAAGACAGTTACAAAACCTGGCAGTTGAGTTAAATTATAATAAAAAATGGAGATGATAACTTAACGCACGTCTCTTTTTATAAATCAGCAAAACCATGTCCTCGCGTGGCATGCATGCCTGTTATTGCCATGGACTATGTCAGTGGTGAGTCTGGTGACACAAAAAAAAATACTGAATAGTTTTTATTTTGGTAACTATTTCAGTGAGACTGCATGCCATTAGATATGCTTGTACTTAAATATTTAGTAGGGCATGTTTGTTATTCTATTAATGTTGATTGTATTTTTTTAGAAATATATGTAGGTGAAAAAGTGTATAAAAATATGTATAATGTTATTTAAAAACTGAAAATTGTTGTTCAAAATCCCATACCAAACGACTCTTTAATTGTTGAAGTTGAACACAAATAAGTTTATTAGAGCTTAAATAAGTAGGATCTAGTTTATGTGTGTCTTTAGAGCATATATTAATCATATATTTTAGAAAAATTTTTATGAAAAATTAAAAAAACTATCAAAAAAATCAGTCATATTTTTATTTTTTCATAAAAAATTTCCAAAAATATGTGTGCCCATATAAGTACATATATAATACTATAAAGTGGATTGGGAGATTTGGGAGTGGGTAAGTACATCGTACTAGTAGTAAAAATTGGGCTTTTCTTTGGAGTCAAATGGCATAATTTTAAGAAAAAATGCTTGAGAAATATATCTGATCAAACTTATTTAGTTGTGTAGAACTTTTTTGGAGTTTGAGTTTTGTCAAACTCAAGTTCTAAGTGAAATTCGAGTTTCAAGCATTATGTTAGATCATATTCCTACGCAAACTCATAATGCTTGGAACTCGATTTTAACAAAGTCGAGTTTCACGTGAAACTCGAATATGACAAACTTGAATTCCAAAAAAGTGTTATACAACTCAATAAATTTGGTTAGATATGTTTCTTCTAAATTTTTTTCTAAAATTCGACTATTTGACCAAATTAGTCTAAAAATGTCTAAAATGAATTTCAATATCAGTTTTTTTTTTGTTTGGATTTGAATTTTTCAGGGTTGTGTTTAATTCCCAAAGCTCCAGCAGTATATATTGGATCAAGATTTGAGTGCATTGATGGAGTGAGTGCAAAAATTGTCTGATCCTAGTAATGATGTGGAATCTTCATTATTCAATTTCCAAAAAACGTGAAGCTCTTATTGCTCACTCTCAGTCTTTCATGGACATGGGTTGTCGGTTGACTAGTGACTTAGGGGGAGGTATGACTCTGCACGTGATGCGAAGGAGGAGTTTCCACTGTCTTTCGTACGTGCCTTTTTGTTCATAATTAATAATTTAAATTGATGAAACACAGTGCACGAGGGGAATCAACATTTGCATTGCACAACCCATTCATGTGATCCTCTTTAATGCCATTGCAACTTCGTTTACTATAGACTCACCATACTCAGTATTAGTCAACCAGAGAGACAGAGAGAGAGAGAGAGAGAGAGCTCACTTGAGTTGACTACTACTAGTCTATATAAGTATATATATAAAACCGAAACTTTTGAAACTCCCACAATTTTTCACGTCAACATAATATTTAAATTAAATTTTCCACCTCATCACTGTTTTTTTTTTTTCTAATGCAAATTAGACTTCTAGCCAAATAAGGACACTCTCCCACCGTCTCTACTCTCTCCTATTTAAGAATTGCTTGCGTAGAAAACCTAACCCCAAAAACTTATTTTTGCCATAACACAATTTTCTCCTTAAAACTTATTTTTCTTCAAGATTTTTTTTTTGAGACCGGCTCATGCTTCACAATTCACATATTCCACTTATGTATTGGACTCCTCTCCTTCTTCGGTCAATGCATCAAGGTTAGGGTTATTTGATTTGTTCAATAAAAATTATAGATTTGTTGCTTTTTCTTATAAGTTTGTCAACTGTTGTTTTGTTTATTTAATTGTTGGGCCTGAATCTTTTAATTAAATCTTCAAATTTTTTTAACCTTTTAAAAGTTTCAATACTTTGAATTTTAATATTTAAAAGGTAACTCATATTTCTCTAATATTACTATGTCCTAGCCCCAAAAACTTATTTTTGCCGTAACACAATTTTCTCCTTAAAACTTATTTTTCTTCAAGATTTTTTTTTGAGGGCGGCTCATGCTTCACAATTCACATATTCCACTTATGTATTGGACTCCTCTCCTTCTTCGGTCAATGCATCAAGGTTAGGGTTATTTGATTTGTTCAATAAAAATTATAGATTTGTTGCTTTTTCTTATAAGTTTGTCAACTGTTGTTTTGTTTATTTAATTGTTGGGCCTGAATCTTTTAATTAAATCTTCAAATTTTTTTAACCTTTTAAAAGTTTCAATATTTTGAATTTTAATATTTAAAAGGTAACTCATATTTCTCTAATATTTCTATGTTGTGTAGACATATTTTTTTTGTTTATTATATTTCTCCATTATGTAATCACATAATTTTTTGTTTTGTTTCAAAAAATTCTTGGCTCAAAATCTTCTAATTGTTTGGTTTACATATGAATGGAAAATTTCTAATATAAATAAAACATCAAAAATAATTAAAAAAAAAGGTGACATGGAAAATTGTGGAGCTAGCAAAGGCTTCGGTTTTATATATATATAGATAATAAGAATAATAATAATAATAATAATAATATAGTTTAATAAATGTCTGAAACGTGTAGCTGTTAACAAATGTTTTAGCTATATGATTTTATTTTACGAATTCAATTTTGGTGTTGTAGTAAAATAAACGAAGATTAAATTATATATTGTACTCAATATATTTCCCGTGCATCGCACGGGTTAGCGACTAATATATACTATATAGCAGTAGCAATTCCATAGTTTCGCCGAAGCCCGAAGGTACGGACTGGTTCTTAATTATTACTTAATTTTTTTGCCGAATTTAATTATTACTTAATTAATTCATTCATAGCGTTGCATATATATATGGAGTGACACTTTTTGCTAAATCATGAAGCAATATATTGATGAAGATCAAACTATAGAAATTGGGTGTCTTAAAGAGTTGGCATTTGTGATTTGTATAGTGTATACCTAGCTAGCTAGGGTACTTCAAATGGGATGCTGATTTTTTTTTTTTTTTTTTTTAAATTATTATTCGTTTTACTTGCTAATAAAAATCGATTTGTTTTATTTGGGTGTGGTTGTTTTGTGCGTGTCAATGAAAATTATGCAAACAACTTCAATTTTAGGCTTTTAGCTTTAAGAAGAAATGACTTCGTTTTAACTTTTCCTTTCTTTTGGATGAATGAGTTTTTAAGTTGATCAGAAGGTGGAGATGAGTCTCGTCATGAATTTTGATTTTCAATCGATACTAGATTTGTGTGGTTAAACTTAAAAGTGATCCCTTTTTATGTTGGTGGCCTTTTGTTTTTTAGAAGAAGTTAGGTGAGCCTCTAACTCAAAGGTAGATGCTTTCTAATTCTAATTTACCGAGGTACATAAATATATTAATAAAAACAGTGATATATATGATCAATTTTATTCATTAATTGAAAACGCCATATGTCACTATAAAATTTTTACTCTTTGATTGTAATTTATTTTGAGATTTGTTTCATTATATACCGAAGGATTTGAAACATATATATGATGTTTATTTTAAGATATTATTTATTTTTAAATTACTGGACAACGTGCCAACCAATTTATTTTTTGTTTAGATGAAATTCGATCTCAAATCTCTTTTTCGATATAAGAAACTTTTTAAATTGAGCTAATAGAAATTAGAAATCCACTTATTTGGAAATTATCACTATATTAAACTCATATTTTTATACTAATTTATTTTGTATAACTTATACTAGTTTTTTATTTGGTTGAAAAAAAGTATAACTTACTAGTTTATACTGCCTATAAAAGACGCTTTTTCTTCCCCTTAATTGAGAAATATGCATCAGTTCACTAGATAAATATATTCTTCTTTGTGTTTTTCTCTCAACTTCGGTTCTTAATTAATTTACAAATACTAAAATAATAGTATCATATGTTTAATTATATAATACCATATATCATAGTACTTAAAATGTCGATTAGTAAGATAGCTAGCACCAGGGATAGACGGGCTAGATTGCTAGAATATCCTAGCGATAGAATGACCAAAAGTTTATTATATTAGTTGATAATTAAGAGAACGACAAATGCCTGTGTCTTAACTTGATCAGTGATCTCACACTAAATCTTGTAAAAATAAAGGTATAAATACAAATAATGTTTTCATGCAATATTTGAAGTAAATAAACAGGATAATATACCAGCATCTTCCCATTTTCTTTATTTTAAGATGTACACATTGGTGATTGGTGCAAGATATATTATTATTATTATTATTATTTAATGCATATTTTTATGAACTAGAAAATTCATTTTATTTATTACTTTATATTTGGTGGAACAAACTGACATGATGCAATAACTCCGAAGGTTAAAATGTGCATGGATGAAAATATAACATCGAGGGTAGGTTATGACTCTTTATTAGGGTCCCTTTATTTTTAGTTTACGACCAGGAAAAAAAATCAAATTTTGAACGGTGATATAGAACTATTCATGATCCTACAAAGTTGTCCCCAACGACTTGACCCATTGTCCTTGATTTTGGTTCCAATTGTTTTCCAAAGTTGGGCAATGGAAGCCTTTATGATCATTACAAATCTTCCTTTTCTAACACTCTTGGCTCCTTCCCTCATAAATAACCTTAGAACAATTGGAAGTTGGAAGTGCCTAAGCTAATCATTCTCAAACATTCAGTTCTTACCAATTCCATTTAAATTATAATCATTGGTTTAAACCAATTATTATAATTTAAATGGAATTGGCGCCACCATGCACTTTTTTTCTTGATAGATTCTGATTCTTATTATAATCAAAATCTAATAAATTTTCTTTGTCAATATGACCTTCTAAAAGCTTTTTGTACCCTTGCTGATCTCATTGGTTTAAATTAATCACCAAGATTAAACTATGATTAATATCATAAGGACGCCACACAATTCAAATAGTCAAATATATGATGGGGGCCACTTGGTTCACCGGTTGCTCAGCTAATTAGCCATGCAAAGTGAAAGTTGTTTTGGACATAGATAGATAGATTGATCTTTAAGACACCAACTAACACCAATATAAACAAGTTGCTTATGTTTCAAAGTTCTAAAACTTAAGCAAATATGATGATTTTGTCTTATTTGGGCTTAAATCCAATATGGGTGGAGAGGGGGACATCTTTAATTTTTTTCCTTTTTTTTCATAAAATGGTAACCAAACTTTTTAAAGCCATTGCCTCCCCTTTAAGTGAAAAAATAAAAAGACAATGATCAAAGTCATTCAACAGATTTCTTGCCCCACGGTTTTATCAGGAAATGATTGAGGGAGCCTAAATTCTTTATTGTTCAAATGATGATACCCAAAAACAAGCTCTTGTGGGCAACTTAATGTATGAAAAGGCAAATCGTATGCATGTCTTTCAAGTTTCAATCATGTACAATGGAAATGAAATGGCCTTTTACTTTAAAGTATTAAATATTTCTAGAAGCAGCTCTCAGCTCTAAAACTCTCCTATTTGACATGTATTTTTTTTCTTATTGAATTACGTTTTTCCTCACTCCCTTGAATTTTAAATTGAAACTAATGCATTTGGCTAATTCTTTAATAAATAAAATAAAAGTTTAATCAACCAATAATTTTTTTAGGAAACATATACTAATATATAAGGTGTTGTTTTTGACAAGTTATAGATATATTTTGCAATTAGAAAGATTTAAATATGTAGTATTTTGATTCTTAAAAAAAAATGTAGTATTTTGATTTTTGATAATCTCACTTTAGAGTGGACCAAGTCAGGCCTTTGGAAAAAATTAGTTGTGTTACTCATTTTCATGATCCTTTTAAGTTATAATCAATTAATTAATTATATCTCTAGTTAAAAGTTTGACCCACATTGAAAAGTCGAAGATAATTTAACGATTCATTTCAATGTTAAGGTAGGTCACATGTAAATATATATATATAAATTAAGGTTCTTTTATTCGATTTACCAACCAACAAAAATAGTTATTTTATTGCCTTTTGTATGAGAGTGCCTATCACGCACGCAACAAACTAACATCAATGCTTTTGTTGTCACAACAACAAACTATTATATGAGTTTTCGCTTTTAAACACGCGTGTACCATAAAAGGCTTTAAAATTCATCCATTTTTAAAGAGTTTGAAAAGGCATTTAATTTTAGTGACAAGTAATTTATGTAGCGTTAATGAAAAGATTTCGTAAAATTATAATTTAAGGGTTGTAATAAATTGATATACATTTTTTTTTTTGAAAAATAATTACAACATACTGTTAATCCCGTAACTTGAACTCTTGCCTCCCTTAGACTCCGAAGCACCTTATGTATAGAGAAATGTCAATTTAACTATAAGGCCTTTGACAGAATAAATTAATATATATGGTTTCAAAGAAAGTAACCAATAAAACCATAAAGTGAATGGTTGTTATTTGATTGACTAAATTTTTTATTTTTTATTTTTTTTTCCTATTTGGCTACCATGAAATTAGATTGTAAAGTAAAAGAAAAGAGTGGGGAAAAAAATATAAAACAAAGAGAAACGGCAACATATTATATGACATGTCAATTTTGTGCCCATATGTAACTGAAATAACCATTTTATACTAGTTATTTTTTATTCTAATAATGTGATTTAATCAATTAGAGATATTAGCATCTTCTCCAAAAAAAAAGAAAAAAAAAAAAAAAAAAAAGAAAGAAAGAAAGAAGAAGAAGAGATATTAGCATTTTTCGTCAATGAAACTACAGTAAACTACAAAGACAACTTTGTCAGTGTAAAAAAAAAAATCATGATGAAATTGATGCAATTGAACTCGTGAGTACCAAAATGAAATCACTTTCCATATTTGTAGGCCAACAAATGATTATTTTTATTTTATTTTTTATAATTCAATAATTGGTGATGAAAGAACTTGAATCCAAGATGTTTTCATTACAACTATCATGAGGTATTAGCCAATTGAGTTACAAGACTCTTAACTTATTTATTTATTTATTTTTATAGAGTTCAAAAAAGCATTTACTTTTGGTGATAAGTAATTTATGTAGCGTTAATGAAAGGATTTTTGGGAAAACTATATTTTAAATCTTATAATATAGTTTAGGGGTGTAGTAAAATATATAAGTTTCAAAGAAAGTGTCAAATAAAATTGTGTGGAGTCGAGGATTGAAGAGGACTAAAACATGAAATGTTTCACACAAAACCGCTCGTAGAAGTGTATCGGGCTCGAGGACTTCACTAACCCGAGCATGGGAGGGGATACGGAGTAGCGCTTCATGGAAACCGGTGCGGAAGAGAAAGGACCATGAGGGGGGCAGTGATGGTGGGAGGAAGCTTCCTGGAGAAGTTTACCTTCCCCCTCCGCATTAAATGTTCTGGAACAAACTTAATAGCTACATTTAATGAGGAAATGATTCTTGAACAATATATTCACAACTAGCAACCCTTTCCACCACCTTTAACAGAGTGTTGATGGGACAAGTGTCCTTAGAAACGCCTGGAGGCATACAGATGGAGGATTAGGATATGAAGAAAAGGAGTATAAAAGGAGAGGAGTCTCCCAAAAGGGGGGGGGGGACCTTTTTCTTGTGGAGAAACTAGAAAAAAGAGAAAGTATACACTGCATTATTGGGTGTAAAACTCAGACCTTATATACAAGAGACTAATCCTCAAATCTGCCCGAGGAGAGCTATTTTTCTTATCATATACTTGTATTAATCCTTTTGGTCATTACAGACTCTTTGGTCTTTGATTTGAATTCAGATTAGAATTGCACTTGAATTGTTTGCCCACTCTCTAAAGAAATTCTATTGTTGGGCTCGAATTTGAGGGACTAGGCAACACTGTTCTAAGTGCGCTTGGGCCTTTATTTTTAGAGCACTTACAAAAACCATAAAGTGAATGATTGTTATTATTATTATTATTATTTTAGAATGAAGTGAATGATTGTTAGTTGATGAAGCTTTTGTTTTTATTTTCTGCTTGGCTACAAAAAAATTATTAAAAAAAAAAAAAAACCTTAGATTGTAAAGTAAAGAAAAGAGAGGAAAAAAGAAAAGAAAAGAAATGGCAACATATTATATGACATAAATTCCCTATGTAGCTGAAATGACCATCTTATACTAGTTATATTTTATTATAATAATGTAACTTGTAAGGGGACGGTTTCATTTAAGGTTCGAATAGCCCCGGTCTACGTGGGCTTTATATGAAAACAAAGCTCAACACAAGCCCAAAGAGCAAGCCCCAATGATAAAGTTGAAGTCACAACTTAGTTCTCAGTTCAACTGACATGTCACCCATAGTCTCATCTAAGATCACATCTGAGGGTAAGTTTCTACCGAGCAGGACAAGATGAAACATCATCTGAGGAGTAAATAAGAAATTCTGGAACATAAAAAATTGTTTGAGGAAGCTTTCTGAAACTTCTTGGTGGTTTTACAGTCACCTCCACATTAATGAAGCTCACCTGCCTAGCACAGTTGCATTTATTGTTGAATGACTGGCCTGAACAATACAATGAGCCCTAAAAGAGTCTCCCCTGCATCAGTAAAAATAAAGAAATGAGAGCTTGATGTGACATAAAGTAGTCCAACTATATAGGGAAAACACATGCCGAAGAAGGAGGCAGAACAAATATAATAGCCTGTTTGGAAGTTTAGAGAGGGGCGAGAGTAGAGGGGAGGAGAGTAATGGGGAAGAGAGTAAAGGGGAATGGTTTCCCTCCACCTTATTTGGATGTTTTTAAAATTAGTAAGGGGGAAGGGAGTAATTAGCCCTTCCCCTTGTTTGGATGTTTTAAAAATTAGGATGGAGAGGAGAGGAAATGATTAAAATAGACAAATTTACCCATATTTGAAAATGGATTTGCAACATTAGTCTATTATTAATTTAGAAATGATAAATTGAGAAATTTATCTAGTCAATAATTTATCTACTCTACTCTCCCTCCAAATCTCTCTAATTTTGGGGAATTAAAAATGAGAAGTTAGAGGTGGTTGAAACCCCTCCAAACTCCTCCCCTCCTTCCTTAAAAAACCTTCAAACAAGGTAATTGAATTACTCTCCCTCCCTCTACTCTACTCCCCCTCCTTTTTTAAACTTCTAAAAATGCCATAAGGGAGGAGGAGGGCAGAAAGTGAGGAGGATAGATTTTGGAGAGAGAAAAAGAGAGAAAGAAAGAGAGATTATCTGGATAGGCATAATTTACAGTTTGTTCTAGAGAAAGACTTGTAATCTTTATTAAGAAATATAGAAAGATAGCACTTTTACGTGGCTTTTTACGCAAACTTTTGTTCTTGTTTAAATCTCCCCTTATAGATTGTTTTTAACCCATATTACAAATTAATTGTACCCTTAATCTTCTTGAAGGCTGAGTTTTAGCATGCACATAACTTGTAAAATGTAAACAATCTGTTAGACAGATTAGCATTTTTCGATAATGAAATGACAATAATTTATAACGACAACATTGACAGTGTAGAAAAAGAAAAATCAAGACTAAAATTGACGCAATTGAATTTGTGAGTACCAAAATGAAATCACCCCCAAATTTGTAAGGACAACGAATAATTATTATTAATATTTTTTTTATAATTCAATAGTTGAAGATAGGAAAATTTGAATCATGATATCTTAGAAACATCTGTCTCTTGTCTTATTTATTTGGGTAAAATATTATTTTGGTCTCTGAATTTTAAATAGTTCTTTTTTCATTCTTAAACTTTGTAAAGAGTTTTTCTAGAAACAAAAGTGGGGATGAAAAAAGAAATTTTTTTCAATAGTTTAAGGATAAAAAATAAACTTTTAGTAAAGTTTAAAGATATAAATAAAACACTTTCAATTGTTTAAGGACAAAAGATAACTTTTCAATAATTTAGAGACTAAAAATAAGTTTCTTAAGGTTTAGGGATAAAAAAACAAATTTTTGGTAAAATTTAGAGACTAAAATAATATTTTACCCTATTTATTTTTAAGGATTGAAACCATTACAGCATTACTTATTCCAACTTGGACAATTCCAGGATTTTTGGGCCTATTTAACAATGGCCCAAATAGAAATATCCATCCTCTAACCATTTACACAGCCTAGTTGTATTATTAGGGTCGTACTATCCTTAGTTCCTTACTTCCACTGTCTACGACTTTTGAATTTTGCAGGAACATTGTCCTCCCACAGAGAGCACCACCCTCAGCTCCCAAAGAATATAAGGACACACTAAAATAGTTACTCAGCAACAAAGTACAGTGAAAAAAGTCTATAATTAATTCAAGATTTATATCACTGGCTTTAGTACCAGTAAAATGCCGGGTAATTTAGGAACCCATTGACACTGTACTTGTAGGATTTGTTTTTTTAATTAAATTTTTTGAATTAGAATTTCTTATCCGTGCAATTGAATTAGAATTAGATTGTTCCATACCGTTATCATAATTAGTCTCCATTGCATTATGAGGAAATCATTATTTAGGACTGCCAATATCTAAGATAAACCAAAAGAGCTTCTTCTCTTCTTTCATTAATACTATTATTATATTACTATAGATCACTTTTTCTCCTGAATTAACTTGTTAAGCAATTGATAATCCAGAAATGAATTGGACAGACAACCTAAGAAAAAAACTAAGCGAACAACAAGCGGAACCATAACCTGGCAACTGGCAACATTATCAATAAACCTCAATTAGTATTTACTTGGCCACAGGCAACCAATTATAATTCAAAATGAAAACTGAAACAATCAAGAAAATATGTTGAAAGATTGCAAAGGACAGAGTAACAATAACATGGTAACCCTTTCCACTAAATTATAATCATCAAGAGAAAGAAATGTTTTTGGTCTAAAAACAGTGTGCTTGACTTACTACAAGATAAATATAAAGACTAACACAAAATGAGCTTACAATTCACTATGAATCTATCCTACTATGGAAAGCCAATCAAGTGACAAAAGAATGTATAAGTGAGAAGCATGCCCCCAGTCTCTTCCATGCAATTCCGCTCCATGTTTCTTGCAGAACAGGTAAATACTGCAAGTTGCTGGGAAGTATTATGAGTTCAGAAGTAAAGCTCGAACAAGCTGGTTAGAGTTAAAATATGCTTCTACCATCAGTAAAGAGGATATAAAATTCATCAGTAAAGTTCATTGGGGTGCCATCGTCAGCAAAATCACATCACTGGGACAACACTGGTTTGCCTCAAGTAAGTGCACTATGTAGGCTAGACCCACCCAAGGAGAGACCAGTTTCAATGATGGAAGCTGGCAAGAGTTATGCCATGAGTAACAAAGTTGCATGCATTTTTCATTTTCTTGTGATAGGATATATATGGAGAGAGATACCCACCAACAAAAGCATCAGCTTTTGGCATTTAATTTCTCCAAAAGTATCTTGTTTAGAAGCCCAGGATTTGCTTTACCTTTTGACAATTTCATTACCTGCACATCCCCAAAAATGCAGAATAATCTTGGTATATAGGAAAAATATTAACAAATTAACCAGGATAAAAATAGATTACAAGTTTCATATTAAGACCTCCAAATTTTTTAGCTGACCAGCAACATAACTTTGTAGCTTGGTTTTGCCCCCACGATATTGTTCCAGCTGCTTTGGGTTCTCTGAAAGCACTTTATCTACCATTTTCTCAATCTCCACAGGATCTGCTATCTGTTATTTTCAAAACAACGAGGGGATTCTTTACACAATTTCTACCACACCATGTTACTATATCGTCATTATCATTCAAATAATTGTAACCATTTGATCAGAAGTGTAAACCATCTCTCTCATAGAACATCACTTAATGAAACTAGTCCCAAATTAGGGAAACCACTTGCTCAGGCTTTTTCACCAGCATGCGACTCACTTTCATATATCAGGTTGATTGCCTAACAAGACAAAGCTTGACAACCGTATGCTTTAACATCAGTTGATGATCCAATGAAGTTGCAACAACAACTCCTCAAGGTCTTTTGCCAAGGAGTCAGTAAGAAATGATGACAATTCATAGTCAATCAACAATACTATAGAACACATTCTCAAAAAAAAAAAAAAAAAATAAATAAATACTATAGAACACAATAGCTTCAAAAGTAAGTCTCTTTTTCTTTTTTTGGTGCTTTTTTTTTTTGGGTGGGGAGGACGGAGAGGAGTTTACTAGAATTAATATTGAATGAACATAAAAGTGATGATCAAATAAGGCCACTAACCAACCTCAGTTAGACCCGTAAAGAAGTTCAAGTTTTAGCTCATATCACATTAACATAACTTGAATAGGCTGAAATCAGGTCAACTAGCATACTCAAAAGATCAATTATACACAAGCTTAAAACCATTCAGCTTCTCTTGCTCATACCATATCTCCAAGACATTGAAATGCTTATTAAATTCTCAACAGTAAAACCAAATTCAAAAACAAAAAGAATTTCAAATTCAAAAAAATAAAATCTTAAAGATTTTGGTGCTTCTTGCATCATAATATAAGCAATACCATAGACAAATCCTGCTTCAAAAGGTTTTGTTTCATTGAAGTCCTCAGATACAAGGACATCCACTAAAACTAGTTGTTCTTGCTTCCTGCTTACTCACTCTTACATTAGTCCAAGACCACGTAACCCTTGACATTGAGCAGCCAATCCTAGGCATTTCAAATTTAGACATCTTGTGTGAGCATTTCATGGCAAGGGTATGGGAAATAAAAGTTTGTTTTTTATCATTTGAAAAGGATTGTATCTATACTTTTTTTTGGGAGTAAAACAGCAGAAATATCTATGCAAGTTTCTATAGGTAACTTACCTGAACCAAATCCTTTTCTTTTATTAGTCCCTTGACAGTTCCAACTTTGGCTAGTAGTTCAAACAATATCTGCAAATTATAAATTAAATGGTATGAATATATATATTTTTGATAAGTACTAATACTTATTCATAGAGAAAACAGAATGGTAAAATGTGTCCAAACAAGACTAGGATTACAGCAAAACTATAATAAGGTCTTGCTTCCTTTTCCATTCACTTAGACAGGCTAACACAGCACCATGCCCCCACAAAGCACGAGACAAAATCTATACCTGCAGAAACCTCAATCCCCCAGACACCAAATAAGCTGTCTCATTGCTAAACTATCATAAGGTCCCAATGCACTATATTATAGTTTTAAAACTTATCCCCCATATTTTGCAGCTACTATATCTTAAAACATTGCCAACAAGGAACTCTAGCTCAAATAACACCTCCTCCCCTTGTAAGAAAAAAGTAGGAGGATGAGGTCATGGTTCAATGCTTGCATAGCTTACCAATAAAAAAAAAAATCTTAAAATCTTGCTCCTTTGTGATCCTTACAATTCCCTCAAGCCACATGCTATTACAAGCCTAATCTGGGCTAGTGTTATTTGATATTTTACCTACTTATATGTTAGATTAGAGAGACTCTTATGATCCAATAACATTATAAAAGGGAGGAAGGGGGAGTAGAAGAAGAAAATCTTTTATACTGATTAGATATTTACAAATAAAGTGAATTGACAAACCCAAAAAAAAAGAAAAAAAAAAAAAAAACTAGGACAAATATTTACAAACGTGATCAATGACAGATGCACATATGATGATCAACTAGGACATCAGACTTCAAATGAATTTTGAAATGTAGTATGTAGTAATCATTAGTACAGAGACAAATTCTTACCTCTTTCCCTATCTTTCCACTAATATTACCACCTTTTATTGAAGCTATCAACTCAGCTAGCTCCTGGGGGATTAACTTAATCTCATTCATGGTCAACTTTTCATTTTTCATGTAGGCAGCAATATCACTCATTATCCAATTGGCAGCCAGCTTCACATCAAATCCCTTTGTGATAGTTGTATCAAAAAATTTTGCAGCCTGAGATATTCATTCAGCAAAAGAGCCATATCTCAGATCATTCTAGCATGACATATGTCCAAAACAAATACTTTAAAGCAACAGATACATGGTCATAAAGGCATGAAAGAAATATCTTTCAGGCTTGCCTCCAAGACAGACTAAGGCAAATGCCTCAAGGTACAGCATTAGAGGCTTAAATGACCTTGTCCACGTTTCAAATTCTGAGACATTCAAGAGGCACATGGAAAATGCTTGAAGCTTGTGATATATGACTCAAATACATGACTAAACAAATTTTGGAGTTTCTATTACAGGATTAAGAGCTAGCACTCTCTCTCTCTCCACTTTTTTACTTACATCTCATTTTGAATAAATACATAATCTAAGGACCTTAGGCACAATTCTACGTTGGGAATTACTGAATCATATATGAATTAGGACAAAGGGAATGAAGCCAAATGAGATTTTAAATTCCTGGGTCAGGTGTGGCAGTTCTTGGACAGCTTGGTTTTTGAGAAATTAGGGTGAGGGCTTGGTGGGAAAAAAAGGTGGAAGATATTAAGAACAACAGGGTTTCTGCTGAAAATGAATAATAAGATTTGGGAATGAAACAAAAGGGAAAAACCGAGGTCTGGATTGCTGTTCCTGGACTGTGAACATAACCTGCAAATTAGGGGAAAAAATTGCCAAAGAGACTATTCTTTGGAAAAAATTAGGCGCGTGGCACATGTTCAAAGTTATTTAGTAAGATAGACTGTCTTTGAAAGTCGAGTTTGGCAAACTCGACTTTGGGCTGGAAAACAGACACTATAGTGGCGTTTTTTTAGTGTCTATAGCAGCGTTTATAAAAAACGCCACTATAGGAAACCTATAGTGGCGTTTATAACAAACGCCACTAAAAAAAACGCCACTATTGTGTCTGTATTCCAGCCCAAAGTCGAGTTTGCCAAACTCGACTTTCAAAAACAGTCTAACTAACTAAATAAGTTTGAATGCGTGCTTTCCAACTAAAATTTTTCAGAATTTTCACTGTTTGGCAAATTTTGCCGCAAATTAGGTTTTATCTCTTTATGGGGTATTTGGGGTTATTTGATGGATGGGTAGTTCCGGGTTTTAGGATTTAACTAGTCACAGACCCGCGCGTTGCGCGTGATTATTTTTTATGGTGATCTCATTATTATTATTATTTTGTAATTTGAACTAATTTAATAAAAAGTAATGCATTTCATAATCATATTTATCACAAAATAATTTTTTATTATTGTAGAATTGTTTTATTTAAAATTTGAAACCTTAATTCTACCATAGTTAGTTGACTAATTTTTACATCTCTAGGTCAATTAAACATGTTTTGCATGCTACATGTAAACCTTCTTTTCCATAATAGTTGAAATAATGTGTGTAATATTTTTTTCTATGGAAGTTAAAAAGAATAAAATTCATCTTGTCTTTATGTTTTCTAAAAATTAAATTTGGAGATTCTCTTTCAATAATTGTGAAAATTCCAAGCAATAATTCAAAAGGAAATACATGTTACATGTTCATGCTTTGATTGTGTAATTGTATGATTGATTTGGGTTGTAATTTATAAGTTCAATATGGTGGTGTATATCCAAAATGGTCTAACTATGTTATTTAGGATATTGAATATAGTGTTGTGTGTGATTTATAGAGTAGCAACGGTTGTAGTAATTAAAAATTGGTTTTTCATTGTCTTTTAAGTTAATAAAAACCTTACATCTACTTTTTTTTTTCAAAAAACCTTTACATATTTTTTTAACGTGAATCTTTACATATACCTTAATAAGTAAACCCTATACATTTCATTTTCTTAGATGCATAAAAAAAAAGACATCTATTCTATAATAATAGTGGCTAATTAGTTTTTTCATGTTCTCATTTATAACGTTTCTTATTATTATCATATTTTACTGGCTATTGATTTTCATAATAGAGGCATTAAATGATAGTTAAATTCTTCGAATCTTCTATTAGATTTTAAAAGTCATGGTGTGTGAAGAATATAAGCATTTAAGGACCTTTTTTTTATTTTTATTTTTAAATAATGTTAAATGAAATGTCAAAAAAAAAAAAAAAGATTTTGAAAATTTTCATCTTTATTTCTTATATATTTCTATTATTACTGAAGAACGTTTTCCTTTTAGTTTTGATAATAAATATTGTAGGGACACGATTCTTTTGCGGCCCAATAATGTTGTTGGGCTCGCACATGAAAGATCCCTCACAATATGATTTGTAGAGAGTGGGCTTGAAAAGCTTGGCTTTGGTCACGGGGCGATGTTCCGGTCTTGATTTTAGAGGAATTCCTGTAAAAAAAGGAATTGGGTTTGAACATTTAAGCCCTACAGCGTCGCATCCTATGAGGTTGGGCTCCTCGGACTTGATCCGAGGACCATTGAGGTCTTACCCTGGTTACCCAATGGAGGGTTTTCTCTATGATGTGCATGTGTTGTTCAGGTGTCTTCACCCATGGAGTCTTTCTTTTTTGGAAGTAGGATCAGAGCCCCTTTCCAAATTCACTTTCTTTTTCTTTTATACTAGCCTGCGTCCGCTGTCCTTCGTCCACATGTAGGGTCAACCTTTACAAGACCGATATTTGTCCCATCAGTCTAATCCCAGAATTGTTGGGGATGGTTGATAAAGCTGAAGAGTACGGCTCTGTCAGGCGCAGAGCATTGAATGGCAATGAGAGCAGCTTTCCCGGGATATTCTTAGATTTTCTTTCAAGTTTAGCCCTATACCAGTTTTACCCCTTTTTTCCGGTGGGATTTTGGGTCTGCCGAGGACTGAGCTGTCCTCGGCTGTATCCCAAAACTGTTTTGTGCTCTATATTATAGAGCTTGGGCCATAGCTCTCCTCGGCTTGGGCCCTCGGACTCTCCACGGGCAAATGGGCCTGGCCCATAAATTATTGGGCCCCACAAATATGATTTTCTAGATTAAATTTTGATTAGTTTCAAGTTTAAATTTTGTATGATTTTATTTAATTTTTGATTATATGATTTAATTAAGTGAATTTAACGATTTATTTATTTTCATTGTAAAGTTTATAATAACATTCGTAGGGTCATCTTTAATTAATTTTTTACTCCTTTAGCCGTCGGTCTCTTTGTTTTCCAATTAACGGTTACTAATTAATTTATTTAATTGACGTTTGATTTCTTTTACTAATCTCTTTCTCTCCCTCTTTGTTAACATCCTATTGTTTTCCCAAATTTGATGATAATTCTAATGTACTAAATATGCATATTGTGACGTTTATTTTTATTTTTATTTTACTCCATTTTGCTGCCATGAAGTTAGTACATCCATAACTATTAGTTTATTATTTTATGATATGTTTGGTTTGATATTATTATTATTATTATTATAAATTTAGTGTTTCTAAAATAGCATGTGTTTTGTATTCTTTTTTTCTATTAATGCATTGTAACGTTTTATGGGAATATTTTATAAGAAAATTGTTTATTCTTTTGTTTTTTTTTTTTTTTTTTTATAAAATTGAGTGTTTCTAAATTGATATTTGTTTTGTATTTCATTTTTCCATTGATGCATTGTAACATTTCATGGGAAGACTTTATAAGAACAATTTTTGAAATATTATACGTTTAATTTAAAAAAAAAAAGAGACAAAATATAAATAATTATGATATGGAGGATGTTGCTAAATTTAAATGTTGAATAAAATAAGATGAGAATAAAATAATAAAAATGAAATGTATAGCAATAAATACCATATTATTTTAGTTATGCTAGGTAATAAAATAATATTATATTTTTATATACTATCTTTATAATGCAATAATATAACATTTAACAACCAATGAGAATAAAAAAGATAACAACATAAAATGTAAAACTAAATCGTATAAAGCTCGATTACCTGTCAATTCCAATTTTAGCAAACTAACTGACTTCTGGTAGTCTAAAACTAATTTCTGTGATGCATTTGGTGGAGCTTTCAATACTACATCAGTATGTTTTGATGGTCAACCTATTACACTAAAATTAAAAAATATATATATACCAAAAATTGAAGGAAAATATATATATATATATATATATATATAGAGAGAGAGAGAGAGAGAGAGAGAGAGAGAGAGGCTTTTGTGTGTGGAAAAATAGAAATTATGCATGGAAGAAGAGGGAGAATGACAATTTTATAGCATGAGGATAAGAATGAGAAGAGTCAAAAATAAAGGAAGATAAAAAGATAGAATAATATTAATATTGAGAGTAGTGGGAATATGAAAAGTTGAAATGGAATGAGAAAAGTTGAAGAAAGTTAAGGTAGAGAGTAGTGGGGATATGAAAAGTTAAAATGAAATTGAAAATTTAATAATAAATAAGAATAATTAAAAATAAGATAAATTAAATATGATATTTTGATTGTAATATAATAGAGTTTTTAATTCACTTTAAATGTTAAAAAATTGTATAAAAAAATTGGAAAAAAATTGATAATGACATGGCTGCTGATGTGGCTTAATGGGAGCGTAGCAACATTAAATGCTACGCTTCAGCTTTTAGTAATATATTGATAGGTGAAAAAAGACTGTATTCGCAAGATTTTAAGTTGCTGATAATCTAAGAACAAAAAGGAAAAAAGAATATTAGATTATAGGATTTAATAGGGGAAAAAAAGACTGTATTCGCAAGATTTTAAGTTGCTGAGAATCTAAGAACAAAAAGGAAAAAAGAATAAACTTCTAGGCATTACATCTTGGCATCGTACCTTGGAGAAGGTTGTATCACAAAAAATCTCATACAAAATTCAAAGCTTTTGGAAATATAGAAAACTTATTCATGTTCCCCATTGAATAGAAAGCATTACATCTGACTAATTCCAAAACCTACTCCTTGGAAGCTAAAATTATGAATAATGCAGCAATTAAAAATAAATAAAATAAAATCAATATATTATTGTTTCTCACTGCCAGTGCCAATATTTCTCTAGAGTAACCAAAATTTTAGATTTTCTTATTTTTATTAACCATTCCTTAAATCTTATGTAATGAATATGAATTGGGTGCCTCCTTTCCTACTCTTCTCCTTTTCTTCTTCTTTCTTTTTTGATAAGTAATAAGAGACGGATTTTAATCATAGAGGTTTTTTTCTATTTTATTTGGTTGGTCTTTACCTTCAAAATCCTGAATATGTAAAGCAAAAGCTTGTAAATGCCAATTGAGCAGTCCCCAGATAGTAAAAACATTCAAAGTAATGAAGAGGACTCACATTAATGTCATTTGCTAGGAAAAGAACATCCTGCATGCTTAGGCCCATCTTCTCATACCTTCTACGATTCACTTCTAGAAGTTCAGGCAATGAATCATGAATACTATTGACATATTCTTTAGTGAGAATAACTCCTGGAAGGTCTGGTTCTGGGAAATATCGATAATCAGAAAGCCCTTCCTTTTTCCTCATTGTGACTGTTTTCTAAAAAGTATAACACAGGTTAATGGAACATAAAGTAGACACAAAATGACCAAGTGAACCATAAATCTAGTACTTGTTTCCACTACATCACTAGAATAAAAGCAAGATGTAACAACAACCAGAGTGCCTTCTTCCCAGAGACGAGTTTCCTGTGTAATTTGATCACCCTGGCCTTAGTCTATGAAGAAGCACCTGCCTTGAAATTTCAAAATCAATAGCCCTGCTGACTAACGAAAAGAGTTCAGATTTTTTATCTAAACCTGGCAATACAAGAGGGGCTCAGTTAAGGCACCAGCGCACTGCCAATAATTATGCACATCAAATGCATAGAGCTCTAGCTCAAATAAGACTTTTTTCCTCCTATAACAGTAAGAAGCAAGAATTAAACTACCTTTGTCCCAAGCTGTGATTGCCCAATTGGTCGAACTGAGACATTCACATCACAACGAAGTGAACCTTCTTGCATATTGCCATTACTCACTCCCAAATAATGAGCTAACCTCTGTATTTCTACTGCATATTCTGCAGCTTCAATACCAGTTCTCGTATCAGGTTCTGAAACAATCTCCCTGCTCTATTTAAATCAACCTGCAACAAAATCAACCATATCAACAAGTCTATGACATACATAGTAATCACCAATTTCGCCAAGAGCCTTGTAGCTCAATTGGTTGGTATCTCCTAGTATTTCTAAAGGAGACGTCTAGGGTTCAAATCCCCCTCTCCCAATTATTGAATCATCAAAATAAAAATAATAATAATAACCAATAGCAGCTCTTCTAAATCTATATATAAGATACGTGTCACAAACAAATTTTCTTTTTGAAATGTATACCAACTCATACATACTGCTAGATAATAAGGCAATAAATTGCAAAATTAGCATGCTTAAAGAATCAACTTAAGTTACTTAACCCACAAATCACATGATTAACACTTGGAACCTGATTAAACATGAAAACAGTCAACAATAAATATTCTCGAAAATAAAAGGAGAACATATTTTGTTATAATAATAATAAAGTGATTAAATTTACTATTTTCTAATTGCTTAAATATTTGGGAGAACCAATAATTTATCATAACATCATAGCAGGGAATTCTATCCGTGTTTCCAGTTTACATTTTATTTCAAAAATTAAAAATCTATGTATTGAGCCCCACCTATTAAAGGAGAGTATGGGCTCACATGATACAAGAGGAGTGCTAGAATAATGAGCAAATAATTGAATCTATTATTTTTTTAGTACTTTTGAAATAATTAAATCGATTATTTTTTAGTACTTTTCTAGAGAATTGATAATTTATCATGGTTAAAATATAAAATATAACAAAAATTGGTACGGTACGTAGGCAAAGGGGAAGAAGTAATTACCTGTGAATGAAGCAGCTTGCCTGCATCTTCCTCCATGTGAACCCTTGTAATGCCAAACCTCCTATGCCCACCACCAAACTCCACAGGAATATCCAAATCAATGTAACCACCACTTGCAATTGGAACATCAAATAGAGATATTTGGTACCCTTTTGGAAGGTCCGGGTAAAAGTACTGTTTCCTATCAAACTTTGAGTTTAGAAAGAACTTGCAATTCAGTGCAAGACCCAGTTTCACCGCCAATTCAATGACCTTTGAGTTCAAAACTGGCAAAGCACCAAGCATACCCATGCAAATGGGGCAAAAACTAGTATTTGGTGGGGACCCATAATTGGAAGGACAACCACAAAAGGCTTTGGTGAGAGTGTTGAGCTGGACATGGGTTTCTATACCAACGATTGCTTTATAGTCTTTTGAGATTTTATCAATCTGGGTTCGAGGTAAAACTTTGATTGGAGGCTTTTGTTTTTCTTGAGTGGCTGTTTGGGCTTCTGTGGTTTTCATAGTGCAATATAATAAAGCACCATTCTTTCTTCTAAACAATGCAGTCTGGTACAGCAACAAAGGGTAGTTTTGAATTCTTCTAAAAATATTGGAAGCCATCATCAGGGTCTGAATCAATCAATATATCAAACAATACATTGGCTGTGTCTGCAAAGCATTAAAATAAGGCATTGGTATGCTATAAATATATTGAAAAGAAACAGCAAAAATCTATTATCTTTACAATTCAAGCATTCAAATTAAAGAGACAAGAAAGTGGTGAGACTTTTATGAGTGTGGGTTAGCAATTGTAGAAGAATAAAAACATGGAAACCATTGTTTATTTATTCCAATTTGGACAATTCCAGACCTGTTGGGCTTACTTAATAACGGCCCACGTTGAAAAATCTATACTTTTGTTTTTTGGATAGTTGAAATCTATCCTTAAATTCAAACCATTTACAAACAAAAAAACACAATCATTACTCATTACTCATAGGACACGTGTAGTCACTCTCATTCATCAACAGACACCTATTCTCAACGTTCCCAACCGCCAAAAATTTCCTCACAAAACAAGTGTTAAGTGTTTCCAAAAGCCCTTCACTGTTTGTGTTACCCAAAACCAGACCAAAACAAGACAAGAAATGGAGAAGATGGCACTTTTTGTTTTTCTGATTCATCATTAACCATTTACTTTCATAGCTTCCATATGTAGAGCAGTTGCTTGTGAGTTCTTACTCTGATTAAACTGACTCATTCGTCTTCATAATTGAATTAATGTATTGTGAATGATTTGATATTTAGGTTTTTGTCTTTTTTGGGTTGGTTTGTATTAAACGTCTGGGTTGATGATTTGGATTGTTAAAATTGGGTGTATCAATGTATGTGAGAATTTTAATTTTTTGATTCTGAATTAACTCCATTTTTCTAGATTTTATATGTGTTTTATTCAAGTTCTGTTTTTCTTTTGCTGTTTTTTGAATAAGTGTGTTCTAAATTTTTATGTGTGATTTGTTTATTATAATTATATTCTCTTGGTTAATTTCCATTATATCTGTAAATACAACTAGGGGCGTGGTTCATGCGTGTGTATGTTGTACCAAAAACTTGTTTTCTTAAATGGTCCTTTTTTTGTAGGCTAACATTAACTGCAGAATGATAATTTTGGTGTAGTGGTCATGTTTGGGACCTTTGGGATGAAATTATGTCCCATATAGATGACACACTTCCACTGTTTCATGTGATATTCAATTTACTTTAGTATGATTCTTTTTGCCTCTCCTTTATAGAGGTTGGAATTGGATTGTTTTACCAAACAATCAATTATATATTGTTCCAAATTCCAACTCCCAACTCCTAAACTAGGAAACACCTGTGCCTTCTTCCTTTAATGAAGTTTTATGGTTGTGGCTAAACTTGATTTCAATAAATTTTACAGATTTTCCAATGAGAAAAGATGGAACTTGAGAAAGTAGAATCTGATCTCCTTGCCTTGAGACAATTATATGGGCTCCTTCAAAATATTGGTCAAGGCCTGCAAAGCAAAAGTTCAGAAAATGTAAGCTCTCTTATCTCGAAACAATCTGTTTTCCTTTGCTTTGACTTACCATGTCATGAAGTCTTAACTTTCAATTGTATTACTTCAGTACCGCACTCATTATTTTGGCTATGGGAAAAATAAACAACAAGCAATTAATAAACCTTTTCTTTTATTTGTTTCTTAATTTTAATTTTTCGCCCCAGGCATTGTGGTGGTAATATACTCTATCCTTTTGAAGAATCTTGAATTGTACCTCTTTGTTCATTGCATGATTTGATTATAGTCTTTATAGATACTTTGAAGAATCGAAAATGTGTGAAGAATATAGTTTCTGAGATAGAAGATAAATTCTAGAAAAACAACCACCTGGTGTTGTATTCACCGATATAATCGTTTAGTTTTACATCTCATGCCTTTTATTATTAGTACAACAGGTGAGGGGTTCTGTTTCTATAACAAACCATTCAAAAAATCAAATAAAAGATCAGATAACATAATAAGTTATAAAGAATCTTTTGGTGGTGAGTAATATCTTCGGAACTCTTCTTGCCATTCACTGTTTTTGATTTCTTCTCTGCAGTCTGTGACTTATCCTTAATGAAGAAATCATTTGTTGAGTATGGTTGTTTTTTCTTTCTTGTTGATATTTTTTTTTGAGTGGTGGTTTCAATACTACAAAATTTACTACATAAGCTCTACAAACCAATGTGTTAATTTTTAGACACGAGAAAAAAATTTAACAAAAAAAATATTTATTATGTTGTTGTGCTGACACAAATTACATTCATTGTCACTTCATTTTGTAAGGTTTTTTATTATTTATTTTTTAATATTTAATATTTAATTTTTAATATAAGAAAATTGCTAGTAGTTTTAGCATTTTCTGTCTTTTTTATTTTTCCCCTACTTTTACTCCCAAGGAATGGACGTCTTATAGTATATAGCAACATAAAAAACATTTAGTGCTCTTTTGGTATGACTTAATCTTAACATGATCTTCCTCTTCTTAAACAGTTGGATGAGAAAGCGCAACTCTTTTTGAAAACTTTGCTTGATAATGCAACAGAAAGAGTTTTTGAGACCCATTCAAAGGTACATTTTGTCATTCAGTACTGTGAATGTTGTTCTTGTTGGTTTTGTTTCTAGAACAGACTCTACTTAAGAAAACAAAGTATGGTATTGGATCCTATTATCTTAATAGGCAAAGGATTATTGCCTAATTTATTTTCTCATGCTGGTATCACAGATTATAGCAGCACAATCTGGTGTCTCTAACACACCAAAGGCTATGCTAAAGTTAAACCCTCCCGTTCCAACATCTGTTCCCATCATTACTCAAGCCTCAAGCAAAGGGTCCAAATTCCAATCAATTACTTCACAGAAAGATGAGCTGCCACCCAGGAAACCAACACTAAAGAAAGCAACTTCCATGCTCTCTAAACCCAGCATTTCTTCAAACAAACCCGAGGGCAGAAGGCAACAATGTTGGATTTATAAGCAAAGCAGTATGAAGAGGCAGAATTCAGTTGAGGACAAAAACAGCATAGCTAACGCTAGAGCCACAAGTTCAAACTTAAACAGTACTCGTCAACATCAACTGCACAACCAGTTAGGCCCTTCTAATGTGGCCAATGTGCAAGCAAAAGAAATACCACAAGTGAAAGAGAACCCAATACAGAAAAGAATGCATGAACTCCAACATAGTCCAAGCATTGCTAGTTCCTCAAGCTATTTGACAACTGGGCTTATTGAACCAGGACTTGGGAATAAAAAACCGGACCAGGCCAGTGATTTTTCAAAGGACGTTGCTAGTACAATCAAACAAGTTGAATCCCACATTTCAGCTTTAAAACCTTGTTCTGGGGTTGTGGATTCTAACATGACTAGTTGTCACAGGGTTAAATTTTTCATTCAAATTTTCTGCCTGTGACAATTGGTATCAGAGCCAGGTTTGTCCCAAGTCGCAATGTCTTCAGACACGAAGGCAAGATTGACAGTTATGGAGAACATATTGGGAATTCTTGTGGATGGGGAAGAAGTCTCTGTGTGTGACAGGTTGGGGGCTGTCTCTGCAGAAACCGCTGCAGTGAGGAATGATTTTGCAGAACAGAGAGAATTGGTGTTGAAGAGTTGGCTGCTGCAATGGATGCCTAGAACCAGGCAGCAAGAGAGACCCAACGTGAACTTGAAGCAGAAATTATTCTGTTGAAGAGAGTAATGAATGGCCTGCCTAGGGAGGGGGAAGTGGCCACCAAAGTAAAGGTCCCTGAACCAAAGCCCTTTAATGGTGCCAGGAATGCCAAAGATTTGGAGAATTTCCTGTGGGATATGGAGCAGTACTTCAAGGCTGCCAGGGTGCCTAGCCAAGAGATGGTTACAATTACTAGCATGTATCTTTCAGGGGATGCCAAGTTATGGTGGAGAACCCGTGTGGAAGATGATGCAGATGCTGGTAGAGGGTAAATTGACTCGTGGGAAGCCTTAAAGAAGGAATTGAAGGATCAATTCTTGCCTACCAACATTGCTTGGGTTGCAAGAGATGCTTTGAAGAAATTAAGACAGACTGGTACAGTGAGAGAGTATGTCAAAACGTTCAGTTCGTTGATGCTGGATATCAAGAACATGTCTGAGGAGGACAAACTGTTCGATTTCATGTCTGGCTTGCAGCCTTGGGCACAGATGGAATTAAAGAGGCAGGCAGTTCGTAATTTGCCTACTACTATGTCTGCTGCAGATGCCTTAGTGGACTATAAGTTTAGCAAGCCCAGTGGGGATGATGAGAAACGAAAGTCCAAGGATAAAGGCAAAGACAAGCAGAAGAAGGATGGCAAGAAGAAAGATAAGCAAAAGAAAACGCGGGGTAACAAGAACAAGGGGGAGAGTTCTACCTCTCAACCAAGCAAAGAACAGCCTAAGCTTAATGCTGGTTGCTTCATTTGTAATGGCCCTCATCGTGCAAGAGACTATCCAAAGCGTGAGAAGCTTAATGCCATAGTTGCTGAAGATGGTAGTGGGCAGTCCGATGAAGAAGTTCCCAGCAGAATGAACCCTTTGCAATTGCTGAATGCATTGAGTGCAGGAGGTAATTCTAAGGGTTTGTCTTATGTTCAAGTGGAGATGAACGAGAATGGGGCTGAGGGTATGCTTGATTCTGGTGCTACCCACAACTTTGTTGCTGATCGAATGGTCCAAAGGCTTGGTCTTAAAGTGAGCAAGAGCCCAAGTAAGATCAAGGCTGTAAACTCAGAAGCAAAACCGGTGTTGGGAATTGCTTATGGAGTGAAGCTTAAGGTGGGCGAGTGGACAGGAAAGGTGAATTTCCTAGTCATGGAATTGGATGACTTTGATGTTATTCTGGGTGATGAATTTTTAGTGGCTGCAAAGGCTGCCTTGCTGCCTTTCATTGGAGTTTTGTTGATCCTTGATGAGAAGCAGCCATGCTATGTTCCTGTGAGGCGTGGGGCAAGAAATAGCAAGACTAGCAAGGGGAAAGGACCTATGATTTCAGCCATGCAGGTTGAGCATGGGCTGAAGAAGGGTGAGATTACTTACTTGGCTGCTTTGATTGAGATGAAGCAGGATAAGTATGTGGAAGTTCCAGATGCTGTGGCTGGATTGTTGGGGGAGTTTGTTGATGTGATGCCCCCAAAACTACCTAAGACCCTTCCACCAAGGCGTGCTGTTGATCATAGAATCGAATTGGTTCCTAGATCAAAGCCTCCTTCGAAGGCTCCTTACAGAATGTCCCTAATGGAGTTGGCTGAAATGAGGAAGTAGTTAACAGAATTGCTTGATGCAGGATACATTCAGCCCTCCAAGGCTCCTTATGGTGCCCCTATGTTGTTCCAGAAGAAGCATGATGGCTCATTGCGGATGTGTGTGGATTATAGAGCCTTGAACAAAGTGACTGTGAAGAATAAGTATCCAGTTCCTTTGATTCAAGACCTCTTTGACAGATTGAGCAAAGCTGTGTACTTCACAAAGTTGGACTTGAGATCAGGATATTGGCAAGTGAGGATTGCTGAAGGGGATGAGCCTAAGACTACTTGTGTGACCCGGTATGGTTCTTATGAGTTTTTAGTTATGCCTTTTGGTTTAACGAATGCCCCTGCTACATTCTGTAATTTGATGAATGATGTCTTTTATGAGTATGTGGATCGCTTTGTTGTGGTTTATTTGGATGACATAGTGATTTATAGTGAATCCTTGGAGGATCACTTGGAACACCTTAGGTGCTGTCCAAATGGAGGGAATATCAGTTGTTTGTTAAGAAAGAGAAGTGTGAGTTTGCCCAGCAAGAAATTATGTTCTTGGGGCATAAAATCAGCAAAGGGATGGTGATGATGGATGAGGGGAAGATGCAAGCTATCCTTGATTGGCCTTCACCAAGCAAAGTGACTGAATTAAGATCTTTCCTTGGTTTGGCTAATTACTATAGAAAGTTCATTCAAGGATACTCCAAGAAGGTTGCCCCTCTCACAGATTTGCTGAAGAAGGACAAGAAATGGGTGTGGACAGATGCATGTCAAGAAGCGTTTGACAAGTTGAAGGTGGCTGTATCTAGTGAACCTGTGCTGCGTCTGCCAGACTTTGGGTTACCCTTTGAAGTCCATACTGATGCTTCTGACAAAGCAATTGGTGGTGTTCTAGTGCAAGAAAAGCATCATGTTGCATACGAGAGCAGGAAGCTAAATGAGGCAAAACAGAAGTGTTCAGCCCATGAAAAAGAGATGATTGCAGTGATCCATTGTTTGTTGGCATGGCGTGTGTATCTGCTAGGACCAAAGTTTGTGGTGAAAACAGACAATGTGGCTAATACCTTCTTTAATACACAAAAGAAGTTGTCACCAAAGCAAGTTAGATGGCAAGAGTTACTGCAAGAATATGATTTTGTGTGGGAGCACAAACCAGGCAAGCACAATGAAGTAGCTGATGCACTTAGTCGTAAACAAGTGCAAGAGTATGTGGCTGCCTTGACTAGAGTGGAGTCAGATTTTGTGGATAGGATCAGGGAGAGTGCTAAGCTTGATGCTACCTATCAAAAGCTGGTGCAGGATGTGACTTCAGGCCTTGTGAGGCGCTATTGGCTAGAAGATGGGTTGCTGTATGCTAAGGGTGGCAAGCTGTTTGTACCAAGTGGAAAGATCCGAAGGGAGTTGCTGAAAGAAACTCATGATCCACAGTAGGCAGGACATCCGGGTAAGGATAGGATGTATGCTTTGTTGTCCCGTTCTTATTTTTGGCCTAAAATGGAGTTAGATATTGAGTTGTATGTGAAGACCTGTCTAGTTTGTCAACAAGACAAAGGTTTAACTCAAAAGGAAGCAGGTTTGCTACAACCTCTTCCCATACCAAAAAGTCCATGGGTTTCGATTTCAATGGATTTTATTACTGGTTTGCCAAAAGCTAAAGGGATGGGTTCAGTGTTTGTGGTGGTTGATAGATTCTCAAAGTATGCTGTTTTTATGGCTGCACCAAGTACGTGTACAGCAGAGGTGGCTGCTGATTTGTTCTATAAGAATGTGGTGAAATACTTTGGGTTGCCTGAAGATATTGTAAGTGATCGAGAATCTAGGTTTACTGGTCGATTTGGGACTGTTCTATTTGGTTTGATGGGTTTTGAATTGAAGTTTTCTACTACAAATCACCCACAAACAGATGGGCAAACAAAAAGGATTAATGCTGTGTTGGAGGACTATTTGAGGCATTATGTGACTGCCAGCCAGAGGAATTGGCTAGACTTGTTGGATTCTGCACAGTTTGCTTATAATCTGCACAAGTCTTCATCAACGGGGATGAGTCCCTTCGAGTTGGCTATGGGGCAGCAGCCTCTCACACCTCATGAGATTGCTAAGCAACGATCAAGGGGCTGATGTCCTGTAGCATACAGATTTGCTGTAAACAAGCAAGAGCTGATACAGGAGGCACAAGACAGCTTGTTGAAAGCACAAAGAAGAATGAAGAAGTATGCTGATAAAGGAAGGAGACCTCTTGAGTTCCAAGTGGGGGACAAGGTGCTGTTGAAATTGACACCACAGATTTGGAGGAAGTTTCGAAATGAGCAAATTCATAAAGGTTTAATCCCTAAATATGATGGTCCATTTGAAATAGTAAAAAGAATTGGTGCTGTGGCTTACAAGTTAAAGCTGCCAGAAAGGTTGCAGATTCACCCAACCATCCATGTTAGCTTCTTGAAGCCTTATCATGGAGATGTAGAAGAGCCTGCTAGGAATGAAGCAAGGCGTGCCCCGCCTACTGTCATGGTTCAGTTTGACAAAGAAGTGGACAGAATTCTTGATAAGAAGGTGACAAGTTATCGAAAGGGAGGAAATATGATAACTTACTACTTAGTGAAGTGGAAAGGGGTGGCTGAATCAGAGGCAAGTTGGGAGAAAGCATCAACATTGTGGCAGTTTGAGAAAGAGGTGAAGGCATTTGAGGATACCCTCCCGACGAGGACGTCGACTTCTTCTGGTGGGGGTGCTTTGTTAGGAGCTTTACAGTTTACTGATGATGGCATGAGGAAGAGGAGTGCTTGGATAACATCAGGCCAGTCACATGGCTCAATGTTTTCTCAAGACACCGATGGCTCCTCATGCCTATTCAATGAAGCTCCTAAGTGCTCTTTGAGGGGGACAAGCCCAGCCCTCTTGCTGGGATCAGTTTGATGAGCATGATGAGGGGCAGCATGTGGAGGCAGCTTGCTCCACATGATGCCCCAAGGCCATGGCAGAGGAGGGCCATGGTGGGCAGCAACGGTGTGTTGATGATGGGCAACAGCAGGTGGTGCTGACCCTACGTGGTAGTGCATGGCATGATGGCTTGGCTATGGGTTGCTTTGTATGTGGGCTTGGTGGCTTGTGTGTGCAAGGCAGTGCTGGGCTGCTGATGTTAATGGTATGCTATGCAAGGCATTGGGCTGGTTGGTGCTGGCTGAATGTATGGACTGATGTGAGTGGGCTGATGGCATTTACTTAATGTGCTGCTGATGGACATGATATGTGGGCTGTGATGCTGATAGGAAAGGCTTGGGTAGAGGGCCAAGGCTTCTAAAACGTGATGGGCATCACGTGTGGGCTGCTGGAACATGGGCAAAAGACCCATAATGAGATGCTGAGTATTGGGCTGGCATGTGCTGTGTGTGCAGCAGCAGTTGGTGGCAGTTACCAACGTTTCCTAGCATTGTGGGTGCTTCAGACATGCAGTGCAAAGGCTGGAAACGTGTAAGGCAGAATCAGATAACAGCAATGAAGGTGTCCTAAGTCAGACTACATGTGGCAGCAAGTCCAGGACAAGGGGCAGTTACTTGGTAGTAACTGCCATGGCAGTTTATTCTGTATATTATCCTAGGCTGTTGGGGTTGTCAACGGTAGAGAGTGTATTGTTTTTGCTTTGAGAAATTCATGTGGATTCTCAGGCTTCCTTTGTACTTGATATTAAGTGATGAAGGTTGGGGTTGGTACCCTGTAAATATTGTGTGTGCTGTGTGTGTGTGCATTCTCTTTATAATTCTGTTCATAGTGTTCCTACAGTGTGTGTGTGTGGTGTGTTGGCTGAGACTAAGTCAGGGGGCTTAGTGCCATCACAGGCAGAAAATTTGAACGAAAAATTTAACCCTATGACACTAGTGCAAGTTTGGGTGTGATGTCTAAGCCAGTTACTCCTTTGACACACACAAGAGATGGGTTTGTTAAAAAAAGCGAGCTGGGCTATCTGGGTTTGTTAAAAAAAGCGAGCTGGGCTATCTTGGTGAGCCTGTAGCTTTGGGTCTAGGTCAAAATGAATTGCCGAGTCAGCAGGCGAGTCTCAGCAGGAAACTTGATAGTCGTTTGAGCCCAGCACGCAAGCCCATTTATTCTCTGAGTCAGCTAGCGAGTCAGATTGGTGGTGCTGGGGACAGTGAATCGTTTTCAAGAGCACGTGGCTGGCCAAGTGTGAGGAGTAGAATTGGGTCATTGAGTCGAGCAGCGAGTCAGAATGACGATTTAATGAGTCAGAGCGGTGATTATGTTCAAAGGTTGAGGTTTCCTATGAGTCAGCCTTCCAAAGAGAGTGAAAAACAAAAAGATCCTACGGCTGAGATAAAGACAACTAGGAAAGGGATTAGATCTAGATCATCCATGCCACCTCAGTCAGTGGAGTTCACTTCTTCTCTTGGTCCTAGTGAGAAAAAATTGCCACCTCAGATGGTAATCAAACCAACTCTACTAGGACTAGATCAAAGAAAAAGGACCCACAAGATCAACCATATGGGCCCACACAACAAGATCTTGCCACGTCAGGTGCTTGATGAATTAGAGGGTCCTAGCTCTTCTTCAAATTCTTACTTCTCCACTATTAATAAACAAGGTAGTAGTGTGAGCAGTAGTGAAAGCTTTGGTTACTCATTGCCAAGTCAGACTCGGACCCACCATCAAATTGGTCCCACAAGTGAAACTGGTTGGGCTAGTGAGAAAAATCAAGGTAGTGTGAGCAGTATTGAAAGCTATGGTTACTCATTGCCAAGTCAAACTCGGGCCCATCGTAACATTGGTCCCACAAGTGAAAGTGGCTGGACTAGTAATGAAAGCTACGGTTACATTGGTCCCACATCGAGTAAGGTTGTAATTACAAGTGAAAGTAGCTTAGAAGAGACTAAAAGCGGTCCATATGTGGGTCCTACTAGAAGATTCAAATCAGGCCGTAGGAGGAGCCCAAAAAAATCAATCGGACGGTTGAGGAAATTCAAGAACAAATTAGGATTTATATTTCATCATCATCACCATCACCATCACCATCATCACCATGATGATGATGATGAGAATGGTCAAAAAATGTTACACCATGGGGATGTGCATGATAGTAGAGCAGTTCAGAAGGTGAAGAAATCAACGGCGAGTAGTGTGCCATGGAAGCATCAAGTTGGACATTTTCATGGTTTGATGGAAGGGCTATTGAAGCATGTGCAACATTCAAAGAAATCAAAGGGTTCTAAAGGTGGGATCGAACGGCTGGGAAATGGGCCACGTGGTAGCAATACGAAGTTGCATTTGTGGAAAATGTTACGACGTCATCGTGGTGGGGTGAAGCTACCCAAAAGCAAAAGGGGGCGTGTTAGAATAGGGTTTATGAGAAAATATAAAAAAAAAAACCACTTCTTAAAATGAGTTGAGATTTTGGTTCCTTTGAAAAAATAGTGTATTTGTGTTTTCTTTTCCTATTTTTTGTGGGACTCACTTATGAAAAGCATGTTTGGGTTTGGTTTTTTTGTTCTCATTTTCATTTTCAATATAAAAAAAAATGTGAGAATAAAAATAGAATACAAAAACAGCTCTTTAACCTTTAAGCAAAATGAGTTTAGCGGTATTTTTGTAAAAAAATTGAAAATTGTGGGGAAAGATTGTGAGGATATTCAATGAAGAAAGTAGTTGTTTTTTCATAACTCATATGAGTTCTTGAAGGAAAGATGGAGGGAAATCCAATGCTGGGTGGGCCAAAGGCCCAAAGCTTTTTTGGAAGGAAATCCAATTGTAGAATAATATAAAGATGGAAGCAAACCCATTGCTTATATGGACTATTCCTGGCCTGTTTTTATGAGCCTACTTTAAAGCAGCCCACGTTGGAAAATCTATCCTCAAAGTCAAACCAACCATTTACAAAGCAAAAAATGGCAAAGAGTTGCTGGACTCTCTGTCTATCAATATCTCCTCTCCTCTCCTCTCATGTCTTTTGAATTTAGCAGCAGCAACGTTGCCTCTGTCTTATAATCACACGCACAACAGAAATGGCCTCAGCTACCAAAGAAAATAAGAAGAACAGTAAGTCTCTCTCTCTCAGTAACAAAGTACAAGAGAAAAAGTTTGTAATTCGTTTTTGAGTTAGAATTTCTTATGCTTACCAAGTACCCTTTTCAACTGTCTGATGCTGTACGAAATTTGATGTTCAAAGTGTGGTTGGTTTTAAGGTAGGATTTTTCTTTGATTAATGATGTAATGATATAATGGGTTCTTGAAATTTTGCAGGTTCTGCTAAAAGAGTAGCTGTAATTGGTGCTGGTGTTAGGTACTCTCTTCATTTAATATTTATGTGTTAAGGCTTTTCACTGTTGTTGTTAAATTATTCACTGTGTTTTCTTAGAGAGAGGCTGAGTGGGTCTTTCATCAATGTGGTAATCAACTTCTTTGATTAGTATTGTGTACCGTGTGAATGTATAATGGGGGGTTTAATTGTGAAAACATGAAAAGGCAAGACTAATGCTAGGATGGAATTAGCTATGAATGTTTGATTATATATTGGAAATGTTTAGTTTGTTTAATGTGATTTGTGTGAAATGGTTGTAAATTGTGCCTGCACACAATGCTCAAGCTGACTGGTAAGCGGCCTCTTTTAGCCATTAGGATAAAAGGTAACCATACCCACTCTTACCTCAGCGATCTAGAACCAGGCAATAGAGCTTCTTCAGCTGTCTGCCTCTTTCTAGACAACTCGTAGTATAAACTATTGACATTGCAAAATCAACTGGCACCTTCTGATGTTTCCAGTGGAGACATCCAAGCTTCAAAAATATAATTATGGTCCCTTAAGAATGTCTGGAGTATTTAAACTCTGCTGAAGTAAGCCCATCAGTCCTCCCTCAATGATTGGATGGAATGTAAGGTTTTGGGTTCAAGACTCACCAGGTGCATCGCATGAGTAACTTACCTTGTTTAAAAAAACTCTCTTGAAATAAGCCCATCAGTCCAGAACTTAATTTATGCTTCAGTGATGAGTTTATTATCCAATTTGACAAATTATATTATGATACTCACACATTTTGCAATATAATTTGACTTTTGTTTTCCATAAGTTGACTTTTACTTTATCTTTTGATGGTCAAGTGGGCTTGCTGCAGCATACAAATTGAAATCACATGGTTTGAACGTCGCAGTATTTGAAGCTGAAGGAAGAGCTGGAGGAAAGTTAAGAAGTGTTTCACATGATGGTCTAATTTGGGATGAGGGAGCGAATACAATGGTAAAAAATTTTTGTTTGCAGATTGGGATGACAATGAGTTCTTACTTGAAACCAATAGTAATGGAGGTTTTGTTGCTGTGCAGACTGAGAGTGAACCGGAGGTCAGAAGTTTGCTTGATGACCTTGGACTTAGAGAAAAGCAACAATTTGTAAGGGTTTTCTTCGTTGTTTCAAACATTTAAATGAGTAACATGTAACTTGTGCATTGTCGTGCTATAGTGGGAATCTTTTTCTTTGATTTGTCTTCTATCACTAACTATGTTTAAGACTTTTGACTGCTAAACTTTGATTCTTGGAGTTTTGAAGAGATACCTCATTGCTTTGGAAATAAAATTTTTGAAGTTTGTGGTAGTTATTCTTTTCATTTGTTATGGAACTTTTATGACTAAATAAATTGTTGTCTTCTGTTACAGCCAATTTCACAGAACAAGCGGTATATTGTAAGAAATGGGATGCCAGTACTGGTATGTCCCGCCTTTTACATTGTGCTAATTGAGTTTGCTACTTTTGATGGTATCACATTTTTTTTTTTAATTATAAATTTTAATTTTGTTACTGTTGTTTATATGCAGCTGCATTAACTGTGATGACAACCTTTCATTTTTTTAATGTCAGATACCCGCAAATCCCATTGCACTGATCAAGAGCAACTTTCTTTCTGCCAAATCAAAGGTTTGTTTCCAAAACATGTTCAGAAACCACTTCAACCTTAGAAAATTTCCATTATATAAAAAAAAAAATATATATATATATATATATATATTAATTTGCAATGTTTTTGGGTCCATTGACAATAATCATTACACGTTTTGTTTTTGTGTTGACAAAGGTTGTTGCAAGAAATAATGTATTCATAACAAAGATCTAGGCTTCCTGATGTATCATATGTGCATTCATATGCATCTAATCAAATGAATTCCTTAGATTTTGAAACTGGCAAGTTTGGGTAGAATATGGCAACTGGCAACTATGCACATGAGATGTGAGATTCATGATCTAACTGCACCAAGAGTTCACTACAGTTAAATGATAATAATGGCCCCACACAAAGTGCGCAAATAAGAAGCTACAAGTTCTCTGTGCTGTTTCATTGCACACTTAAGGTCATTAGGTTGTTATCTTCAACTTCTGGAATTGTCTTTATTTTATTTTTTCAAGGGTATGCAGTGTGCTTTTTTGTATACTCTGTGTACTTGGGTTACACCCCCTTGGACACTTATATTAACTTTAAAAAAATAATAATAATAATAATAAAAAACTCATGAAATTCTATATATATAGCTCTTGACACTTGACATGCTAGAGCATAAGACTTCCCACAAAAGTATACTTGTGGAGAAATATTAAGGTTTTTTTACCCACAATTTTTTTTTTTTTTTTTAATTAAAAAAAAGGAAATATTAAGGTCACTTATATTAAATATTGTACATGGCCTGTAATTGTTGTAAGAATTCGGAAAATAGGAGGGCACACCTTGATAGTTTCTATTTTGCTAGTGTTTGCCTTGTATTATTATTTATTATTCTGTACAACTCTTGAGACATTTTATACAATTTAAAAGTACAAAACTCACTTTGGAAGGCTTAGTACAAAACTTGGCTTAGTTGATCTGTATCTTTTTGCTTGAAAATCTTTCAAGTGGACAGCCAATTCAAACTAGAAGAATCGTATCTGATAAAGCATATATTTCTAACCTTATTTACAATTGGGGAATTAATACACAAGTATACAAATTGCATCTGAATTGCCAAGGTAATTTTTAATTGAATAAAGTGGAACCCAATTAGATTTTTTTTTTCTTTTACACCGCACATCTTTTCTGTGAGCATTCTTCAAGTTCAAGGAGCATAGTACAACTCTTTCTCTCTCTCCTTTTGAGTATAGTGATATGTGCATTTCTGTGTGTGCAGTTTCAAATCATTCTTGAGCCATTTTTGTGGAAGAAAATTAACTCCTCAAAAGTTTCTGATTACTATACACAGGAAAGGTGATAACCCTAAAAATATGTAATTTTAAGTTTTCTGCTCATACTTTTTCTCTTCTTTGTTTGTTACTATTTACAGTAGTCCCTTTGTTTTCTTATTTGCTATTTGTTCTCTTGTAGTGTGGGTGGGTTCTTTGAGCGTCATTTTGGGAAAGAGGTATTCATTGTATTGTAACACCATTAATATGTAATACATACATTTCTATACATGAAATGATGTTTATGTAGCACAAATCTTTTGTTCTTCCTGAAATTGATAGATGGAAATATTTAATGCATTTCTAATTAGTGCTTTTCACTTGTAAGGTTGTTGATTATCTCATTGACCCTTTTGTTGCGGGCACAAGTGCTGGAGATCCCGAATCTCTTTCTGTGAGTAATGTCTAAGATCTTTGGACTAACTACTACTTATCATTGCTAAGAAGCACAAGCATAGGATTTTTTTTTTTTTTTCAATTGATCAATTATGTCACTAACTAAAGAAGATGCCTGTGCATAAGTGTGGTGTATTTATCCTGCATTAATCTTTGTTTTTTGGGCAATCGGAAACTTTTAGTTTTAGAGAGCTGCTTTTATGAGCCATGACTTCTTTATGTTATGACTTCAACTGTTGATGCTTATTCATTTTCATTTGTTCAATAACCTCTTTTTATTGCTTTCTTAATGTTTCAAATAGATCCGGCATTCTTTCCCAGATCTGTGGAATCTAGAACAAAGGTACTGTGTACTTTATGCTATTTCTACATTTTACAATTGATTATATTGCCAAAGATTTTTTTTTTTTGACTTAACTGTTTGTTTGAATCTGGATTCGCTGTCAGTTGTGTCATTCTGTACAAACTCTGCCTTTGCCTATCCTATTGTTAGAAGAGAATTTATGCTTGAGTCATGGCTCATGATTCAGTTGACCTTAAGAGATTTGTCTCTTTATAGAAGAATTCGTGATACATCTGGCTACAAAGAATATATTTTATTATTTAACAGTTACATGAGCACTTTAAAATTTGGTCTATTTCTCTTGGTACTTGATGTCTTCTTTAGTTGCAAATAACGTTGTACTTCTATAGCTTCATTCCTCACTGACTTCTCGCAACCATTCTTTAGGACCTAATTTGGTACAACTTTCTGTAATTGAATTGGCAGGATGAACTATTGTGATCTATAATTATTTATAACATATACATATTGATATTCTGTTTATTGATGCTTGTTTCATGATCAATTTCTATAATTGGCCTATTTTCTACTCTGTCAGGTTTGGCTCCATTATAGCTGGGCTGCTTCAATCTAAGATATCTGCCAAAAGGGTAAAAAGTGGTGAAACAAAGGGTACTTTAGAAAAAAAGAAACCTCAGCGTGGTTCATTTTCCTTTCATGGTGGAATGCAGGTACTGATACCTCTTAAGAATTTATGTAGTTTTGCATGCTGTACCTGACATCACTCAGGTGTAGCATGCTTCTTGTAGAAGTAGGAATGTAATGCTTAATGTGATCTTATTTTACACATTGCTAGTTTTTAGAATAAATACTTGGTTCTTGTATTCTGATCTTGGTCTTTTGCAGACACTAACTGATATGTTGTGTAAAGAGCTTGGCAAAGATGATGTGAAACTGAACTCAAAGGTCTTGTCACTATCTTACAGCTGTGATGGAAAGCCTGCATTAGAAAATTGGTCAGTTTCTTATGCTTCTGACCATGACAAGCATTTACAACGTTTATCTGTTGATGCTGTAATCATGACGGTCAGTATACATATTTTCTCAGAAACATTTTTTTCTCATTTATTTGCAAGACCATGGAATATGTATTTTTAACATTCTCAAAAAAATGTATGATTTATTTGTCTGATGTTGCTGCTGCTGAAGCTTATGCAGCTTGATGCGAGTTGATTTGAAAGGAATAAAACAAGAATAAATGAAATAGAGCAAGAAAGAAAATATATCCATTTCACATGGCAGTTGTTGGATTGCCACAGAGCACTATAATGCTTCTAAATTATGTATACTTACACGTTAGCCACATGACTTGCATGGAAGAGGCTTCTGTATTCTGGAATGTAGTTTCACCTGCTCACACTTGCCGCACTATATATATACACACACACACACATATATATATTGCCAAGAAAGAAACATTGTTGACTGACAAGGAGCTTAAATTATTATAGGCTCCATTAAGTAATGTCAAAGAAATGAAGATCACCAAAAGAGGAACGCTCTTTCCACTTGACATTCTTCCTGAGGTATCTATTCCTTAAGTTTGACTTGAATTATGATGCATCAGGTAGTAGGTGCTTTCCTTTCAGGTTGAGTATCTAAACAGAGATAACATTCCTCTAAATTGACATTCAATTAATCTTTATACCTGTAAATGGTATAACTAAACAAGTTATAGTCTTCAACAAATACTTTTGGTGCCTGAAAAAAAGTTCTTTTCAATCTTAATGATATTGCAGGTGACTTACACTCTCTGCTGGTCATATTGCAGGTGACTTACATGCCAGTATCTGTTTTAATCACAACCTTTAAGAAGGAGAATGTCAAGAGACCACTTGAGGGATTTGGAGTTCTTGTTCCTTCTAAGGAGCAACAAAATGGTCTAAAAACCCTTGGTAATGCTTGGCTCTGGCTCACTATACGTGAACAATCTAAATTATTCTTCTAATGTTTCAACTGTATGTAATTTGCTGTACAGGAACACTCTTTTCTTCAATGATGTTTCCAGATCGTGCACCTAATGACCTATATCTTTATACAACCTTTGTTGGGGGAAGTCGAAACAGTGATCTAGCTAAAGCTTCTACGTATGGGAAGCTTCCATGCTTTTGATTTAACAAATAAATTATGTATCATATCCTTTACTGTTACATCTTTTACATCAAGTTCTAGTCATTCTACTTATTCTGTTCTAATTATATATTCCCGTCAACTAACATTTTTCTCCTGTTACCTATATTGCTAGGGATGAGTTGAAGAAGATTGTTTCTTCTGACATCAAGCAATTGTTGGGAGCAGAGGGAGAGCCCACATTTGTAAAGTATAAAACCAATATTTCTTCTTTTTCATTTTTCCTTTTTCTTCAGGTGGTAAATTTTGGAAATGAATATGTTAAATCCTGTAAATTACTATATTTCTTTATTTAAGTTTGTTCTTATATTGTGAAGTGTACTTAATGGCAGTCATTTCTACTGGAGTAAAGCATTTCCCTTGTATGGTCGTAACTATGGTTCAGTTCTAGAAGCAATTGAAACGATAGAGAAAAATCTTCCTGGATTCTTCTATGCAGGTAATCACTTATCAACTTGAAGCTTCCATGTAATAACTTGTAATTTGGATAAGCAATCATTTTCAATCTCCAGCCGGATGAAGGGCTGGCTGATCCTGCCGTTTCCTAAAGTTATATTATTATTATTATTAAATAACTAGAAGTTCAAATTTAGACCAATACAAAATCAACTTATTATAAGTGAAGGAATTCAATGAAAAGTATACGAAAATACTTATCCAAAATAAAAGGTATATGAAAAATAATTACCTTATTGAATTGAACTTATATATGAATGTGAAAGTGGATAAAACAGCTTGTCTTATTCTCCTTAATACACATCAATGACTATACTGTTATTAGAGCACTTGGTATATTTCCATGCTTTAATAACTAGGGTGTAAGATAGGTCCCTTGAGAGCAATCTTCTGTGAAGGAGAGAGTGAACAGAATCATCCAACGTGTACTTAATGTTGAACATTTATTGACAAAGAAAGAACGATTATTTTTCTAGGAATAGTGCCTAACTTCAAGGGCGGTCGCTTTTATGGGAAATTGCAATCAAATTTAGATAATAAACTTTTAAGATCTTAATAAACTAGCAATCCCTGTGGACGCCCATGGATTGGGCCAAACCAACTGAAGTTTCTAGGGAGTCAATGGCCAACTTTTCAAATTTAATAAACTTGTAAGATCTTAATATGCCTTAGCTTCAAGAGTTGTTAAACATGATCAGGTTTCTATTAGGCTTTTTAAGACATTCATGTAAGAAAATAACAACACATCCTACTATTACATCACTATAAGTTGTGAATATCTCCATTTATGCTGTCTTAGCATGCTAGTTAATGACTATGCTGTCTTAGCATGCTAGTTAATGACAATGCAACAAAAACTGGAGGATCTGTATTGTTACCGTTCTTCTTACTCTTTTCCTTGAATTCCTTGTCCTAAGGTTTGTCCATGAAATGATAGGATTACATACAGCCCTGAAGTAGAACCGAACTCATCTCCTTGTGGCCTTATCCAACTGAATTAGATGGTGTTGGGTACAGAAATACTATTTTCAATAGCAACATTCACCTTGTAGATTTTGGGTAAATGTAATGAAGTTTCTTATCCTACATTTGTGAAAATGATAAATTATGGAAAATAATGATTTTGACTGAGAAATGTTATGCTGCTGCTAAGGAATCCTCCGAGTGGTTTTTTTTTTTTTTTTTTTAAATCTTGATCTCTTTATATTTATTTGTGTACTACATATATGGACAGAGACAAACAAGAACGTCTCTGTCCACCGTATTATGTTATGCCCAGCTAATGCCATCAATAATTTTAATTTTTCTTTTCTGGTATGGACTAGGAAACCATAAGGGTGGACTGGCTGTTGGCAAAGCAATAGCCTCTGGGTGCAAAGCAGCTGATCTTGTGATCTCCTATTTGGAGTCTTCTTCCGATGACAAATTGCTCAAGGAAGGACCAACATTATAGAAATAGGAAGTGTATCCTTGGTACCTAAAATGTTTTCTAATCTTTCTTCTTTGAAGAATATAAGGATGGGTTATCTCTTGCAGAATGTATACCATTCCCCTCTTTTGAAGGGTAAGCAATGAACATGATCTCTTTGTGCATGATAGAGTTACCTTATTGTGGCATTTTTGTTTATTAATAAGTCCCAAGATTTCCCCCCCTTTTTTCCATTTTGTGGGATAAATAGTTCTTCCAAGATTACAATTTGATGGTTCTAAAAAAATAAAAAAATAAATAAAAAATTTGCTAAAGCCGGCCGATAGGCAAAAGAGAATCCACTAGTTCAGTTTTGATTAGAATAGGCTTATAAAGTAATAGAGAATACTCTAACTTTGGGAACCGGGCCAAGCCATCCTTTATTTGTGGTCGACATTTTGGCAAATGAGAGTCAATAATTAGCTTAATCCAACAGCAACAAAAAGAACGAAAACTTAATTAATTAGAGGGTGTTTGGTTTTAGTATAATTTTAACTCAAAACTCAGTTTTTATCACTCAATTTTCAAACTCAGTGGCCACATTAAATTAAAAAAAAAAAAGTGTGTTTGGCCGAGTTTTTGAAGTCAAAAAACAATAAAAACCAGTGAGGTTGATCGCACTTATCCACCCTAGGTACTTGCAATGTACACCCTAAACTTCAAAACTTTGCAATCAGCACTCTAAAGTTGAGAATAATCTGCGGTATTCATGATGATCCTTGCTATTCAAGCAGCATTATTGCAATGATGAAAATGGCAGAAAACAAGGGAACGCCCAGCATTAATAGGCCCCGAATTAAGCTTCTTTTTTTTTTTTGGGTCAAAAAATAATAATAATCATTCTGTATAAGGGAAGTTCCACTTCCACCAAGCATAAGTATTAGCGAGAATCATAATCAGTTATTGGTTATGATCCTCATAATCCTTTTCTAAGTAAAGCAACATGGCGATTTAGGTTAGCATCACACTTCTTTCTCAAAAAAAAGGGTTAGCATCACATTAGTACCATTCCAACTTTTCCCTTTGTTTGTACGTGTTTAATGGATTGCCTCACCATATTATTAATTGCATCAACATATATGAGTTTTTTTGTGTGTGTGTGTGTGTGGAGAAACTATAGAAGTGAGTATCTACTAAGTTGTATTTAAATTTTAAAACTATGTCATACTACAAAGATAATTCAATTCATTGTGTTGTGACATTGCCTTTTAAAATGTACTAGTATTTTCTTCCACACCTTCCCTCCCCCCCCCCCCCCCCCCGCACCCCCAAAAAAAAAAAAACTTTATGGCTGGAATAATAAAATTAAACTTATATAAATCATTACATCAAAACTTTTTATTTTTTGTCCAGAGCCTTATAGTTCAACTTGTACTTTTTGATGCATCTACTCTACATATCACACAATTTTATCATAAAATTATTTTACATTGTCAAAATAGGATCTTAGATTCTCAAGAACTGAAAAAATTATATAAGATATTAATATATAAAAAAATTCTTCTAAAGTGGATAATATGAGGAAAGGTATGGGCTTTTTTAAGGATTTGAATTTCAAAGGAATGGGCTTTTAAGGATTTGGCTTTCAAACTTACGAAGGCAACAAAATTTACCCTTACAAATTGTCTTGACCATCACTTCTCTCTGCCATAGCTCGCTCGCATCGCAACAATGACTCAGTGTCAGTGAGTGAGCCAACAAATAGTTTTCCTCTCTCTAGGGTTTTTCTCTCATAGCTTCAATCAACACCAATTCAGCCTCTCAAACCACAGGTAAGTTTCTTTTTCTACAATTTACAAACCCGCAAATCTTTTCTTAGAAAGAAAAAAAAAAAATGTTTCATTTCATATGCAAAACGCTGATACAAAATAGAATTGTAAATTCAAAAACCAGTTATGTTTGTTATATCCATACCATGCCATTTCTCAGTTCTGTTTCAAACCCCACAGAGAAACAACCTTTGACAGTCTCTTACCTCATCAACTCATGTGGGTTGTCCTTAGAACAAGCTATTTCAGCTTCTAAAGTTGTCAACATTAAATGCACAGACCAGCCAGACTTACTTCTTAAGCTTTTGAGCACTCATGGCTTTAAAAAAGCTCACATTGCAAGCTTGATTTCTAAACACCCACCTCTGATTTTAGCTCATCCAGAGAAAACTATAAGACCCAAGATTGAGTATTTTGAGTCCTTGGGTATTACAGGAACTGACCTACCTATGATTCTGTCTTCAAACAGATACATTTTATTGTGTAGTCTAAAGGAACATATAATACCCTCCGTTAATTTTCTTAGGGGGGTTGTTCATACCAATGAGAACCTTATTTTTGCATTGAAGCAATATTATGCGTTTCAAGCCAATATTAAGAATGTTATGGAGCCAAATGTATCCACTCTGAGGGCTCATGGAGTGCCAGAAAAACATGTTGCAAATCTCTTGATGATGCATCCTAGGTCACTTAAGTTGAGGGCTGATTTGTTCAAAGAGGTTGTTTGTGCAATTAAAGAAATGGGTTTTGACCCAATGAGAAACTCGTTTATTTTGGCTGTCCGTTCAATGTCAGTAATAAGCAAAGTTACTTGGGAAAAGAAAAAGGAGGTTCTCAGGAGCTTTGGTTGGTCTGAAAATGACTTTCTTTTGGCTTTTAGATTACAGCCAAGGCTAATGATTTGTTCAGAGAAGAAAATTCGGAATGTGCTGGTTTTCTTGACAACTAAGGCAGGTCTGATGCCATCGGATGTTACTAGATGCCCATATTTATTTCTGATGAGTGTGGAGAAGAGACTGAGTCCCAGATGTGCGGTTCTGCAAGTTTTGATGTCTAAAGGTCTGATCAGCAAAGATATAGATTTAGTTCGGAATTTGAATTATGGGAAGAAATACTTTGAGAAGAAGTTTCTGACTCCATTTATGGAAGAAGTCCCTGAAGTGATTGAGGCATACTGGGGTAAGATGGGATTTCAGGGATTCAGTGATTGATTGTGAGGCTTGAATCTGAGGGAAGAAGCCCTGAACTATGTAAACATGCTGGCAACAGGTGTGGGCTCACAAATTCACAATATAGTTGTTAAGCAGGTTGGAGTGGAACCACAGTATCCTTGTGTTTTCTATTTTGGATTTCAACAATATGGTGAGACCAGATTGGTTTAGCTTGCCATGAAATAAGGCTTGTCACATGGTGACAGTGATGATGGTGATAGATTTTGAAGAAAGCTAATGTTGGTGTATGGTTAGTGGCAGAGAACGACAATACATGTTAGGCCTTTCATAGGTGAGGACTATAACTTTCTTGATTGCTTTTGAATGAGCTGATGATTTACCAGTTATATGGTATAGTTTCCTTTGTACTATTTTTCTTTCATGCATTGGCGTTTTTTTTATCAAACTTCAGGATATTGTTTAGAGTCTTTAGATGATAGTGTGGCTTTTTTATTCATCATTTGTTTAGGAATTGTGGACCATGCTACGGTATAATATGTATATAGTTTTTTTCTTGAGAACAATCACTCCATTGGTTAAACATTTCTTCCTCGTATATCTTAATTTCAGCTTGTCTCAGTTAACTGAGATTGCAAGGAACTTAATCTGCAAAGATTATATGCTGTATCTGTCATCTTCGTGGGAAACCTTGCCCTGTTGTGTTTCTACTCTTGTACTTATAAACTAATACATTTACGAACATATATATATGTATGTATGTATGTATAAATTATTAAAACTAAAGCTTGCAGCATCTGATGGTCCAAAGAACACTCCCCCCCTTCCCCCCCGGCGGCGGAAACGCCCACCCTCCACCCCAAAAAAAGGACAGAAAAATAATTGGTTAATTACTTAATTTGATATAAGAGCTAACTTATCATTAAATTTAAAAAAAAAAAAAAAAAAAGAAAAAAGAAAAAAGAAAAAAAGGAAGATATAAGAGCTTACAGATACACTGTAGCGTTTAGATTATATCATAATTACCAGTTACAATGGTGTTTCCATTACTGACTTTGATGAGGAGAACCAAAATTTTTGTTCTTTACGGACATGATGCATAATCTTTTTGATAAGTAACATGGTGCATAATCTATTGATCTTTATGCTTGATTTTGGAACTTACATGTGTTCAGCATATGATTTCTGGTTTAACTGGTACTATTGATAATTAGTTGCCTCATTTCTTGGATGGATTTCTTTTAACTCACTCTCTGCTCATGTAGCCCCTCATTTCTGATAATATTTTTTCCTTTTATTATGTAAGGAGCAAGTAAATACTAATAAAGTTTGAGATCTTTTTGTGCTGCCTTTATATCTTGGTTTTTCATTTGTTTTCTTGGGAGTGAAACACAATTGTGTAGTACATAGACATTGATGAGCTCTAGCTCAATTGGCTCCTTCTAGGCTTCTCCTTTTATAGGAGATAGACAGAGAGTGAGGTCATGGATTCAAAACCCATCGGCCATTGGGTGTGTGTGGAACTTACCAATAAAAAAAAAGTGTCCTACATAGACGTGCATGCACAAAAAAGGGGTACTTTTTTAAGTTGCAACAGCTTTATACTTTTATTATATATAGTTTCTGCTTGCCATCTTATCCAAAAAGAAAGCGCATATTAAGCGTGCGTTTGGCATTACTGATTTCTCCAGCATATTCTGCGTTTAACTTATTTTTAAGCATCAAGTGGGTCCCTTTTCACTGTTCATGGGGCCCATTCACTGTGTAAAAAAAAAAAGCCAGCTTATTTTGCCCAATGTGAACCGTTTAGCAACGGTAATATTTTAAATTTTCCCCTTTCTCTTCAGCCCAGCAATGCGTATCTTGCAAGATCTCAGCTCTTCAATTTCCACAGCCTGACTCTCTCCTCATCAATGCCACAACTTCTTCATCTTCAATGCTCTTCAATTTTACATCTAACCACCAACAATCCAAATATCTACTTCACATCTGTCTGCCACTCTTTTCTTCCTTTATTTGGACAAATCCCTACTGGTGATATTAGAGGCTGTGAGAGATCGAGAAAGACAAAGAAATTGATGCTGCCACTGTGAGGGAGATCAGCCGATGTGTCAGTGAGTTGTATTTAAAAATTTTATATTTATTAATGTGTTTTCCCTTTTGTTGGGTGTGGCTGAATTTTTAGGGTTTGTTTGATGATTATGATGGGTATACTTTGATAATTATGATGGTTATACTTTGATGTTTAAAGATTAGAGATCAATTTTTTGGGTATTCTTTGATGATTATGATGGGTATACTTTGACAATTATGAATGTCAAATATTGTGATTTATTAGTTTGTTAAAGATTATGAATCTCAAATATTGACTTTATTTTCCTTTAGAATCTTTTGTTTTAAATAGATTCTTGCTTATTCTTGACAGAGAAGACCAACAATATTCTTTGTTTCATTAGTTGTTACACCTGCAAATGAAAAATTCAATGAAAATTTGTTCATTCTTTTTTCATTAATTTGTGTCCTCTAGATGCCTTCAGTTTTATACATGGTTTCTTGCTTCTATATATTTTGGCTCATTAATTTGAGAAGCCAAAGGCAGATATTGGCTTTGATGGGTGGTTGTGGGGTGCTAACATGATAGATGCTAGATATCAAGCTCTGTTATTGTTTGGTTAGTTGATTCGCTCGAACTTGAGGCGATTAGAGATGTTTCTCAATATGTCAATCAAATTCTTTTGCTGCAATGCAGGACTCAATTGCATTTAGTTGGGTATGAGTACCCTCTCTTTATGAAAGATCATATAATAAGCACTTCTGCAACACAGCTATGTTCAAATGATTTGAGTTTTGGTTGCTGGTTAAAATGAAATCCATTCATGGCCTTGCCTAGCTTGAAGAATTTGAGTTTGGTATCTACATTTACTATAGGCTCTGCAAAAATTGCTTTTGGATTGACAGATATTGATAATTTGGGGATTTGAAGATTCATTTTGCAGCATGCAGCTAAAGGTTTAATCATCAGTCATCACAAGAAGGAAAGATTCTCCAACAGATAATAGCTAGGAAGGGGCTTTTTGCAAATAGAGAATTGTAGTTGGATTTAGAGAAATATGGAGGATCAAATTATGAGGTGTAGTCTGTGATTTTGATACTTTGGAGAAAATTATGAGGTGCAGTCTCTGTGTGTGTGTGTGTGTGTGTTTTCTGTATGTGCAGGCTGTGTTTTCTTCTTTAATACATTTACTTCCCCAGGAAAAAAAAAAGAAAAAAGAAAAAAAAAGGGTTTGAATGTGCCCTGTTCTTTCTATGCAGTTTTGCTGGTCTTATGAAGGGCCCATAGATTTTTCATCCCTTAAACTCAGTCTATAAGGAAGACCATAGTACACGCTAAACTAGTAACAATTCCACAGTTTAGCTCTACAGTCCATATTGCAACAGTAACATCTACACGGTAGCAGAAACAGCTCCACAGTGCTCACAATAGCAGTAACAGTTTCACACATCAGCAGGAATAGCTCCATAGTAGGTAACTCTTTGATGATGATCTTAACAATTACACAATTATAACTTTGTTAAATTGTTACTTTTGTTTGCTGCATGTCTTTATGTACACAATGTTTATTTTTTCTTGAGAGACTTATGTACACAATGTTACTTGGGCTGTTATTTAAATGAATGTGCAATAATGAAAATTTACACACAACGATAAGATTCTAATCAGGAAGGTTTAATGGAACATGGCTTAGAAGGTGTATGTGTTTTATACCAGTAATTTTTTTAGCATATGAACTATATGAAATGGTGCTTATGAGTATAGAATTTATTTGTAGCCAAAATGGTGAAGGGGAAATCGAAGAATGTTGAGCAAAAAGATGATCGAATAGAGTGGAAAGATCCAATAGAACTAAAAGCCTTTTGTGATTTGTGTGCTACTCAAGTACTAGCAGACAATAAAAGCGGAGGATTTTTGAAAAATGAAGGGTATGACAGAGTGATAAAGCAATAGAAGTTGATTAACAAAGTAGTGAGTCAGTTGCAAGTTAAAAACAAATGGGATCATCTAAGAGGTGTATGGAAGGTATGGAAGCAGCTTTTTGAGACTGGGTTGGGTTATGATCCTAACATTGGAAAAATTGATGCAAGTGATGAATGGTGGGAAAGAAAGCTCAAGTTTAGTTTACTTTAGAGAATATTGACAACCTTAATTTTCTGCAACTAAGAAATAGTACCATAACTATTGTTTGTAAACATGTAGGAATGTCCAAAAGCAAAAATGTTTCATACAAAAGGGTTGCCGAATGCAAGGGCTATGGAAATCATGTTTGACGGCACTGTTGCAATAGGAAAATATGCATGGACCCCAAATAGTGTCGAGAGCAAGACTGAATCAATAAGGGAAAAGGCTTGGCAAGAAATGTCTAATTCTTCAAAGGAATTCACAAGAGGCGTGGTAAAAAGCATTCAATTGTGCAAGAAATTTCTGACACTTTGAAGAGCATGATAGATGTCGTTATTGAAAGTAATAGTGTAAGTAGTCATGCACCATTTACTTCCGCAGCAGCTATTGAGGTTTAATCAATTATGGAAATGGTGTTGAGTCTTCCTGGGGTGCAATCGCGTCATCGCCTCCATATGTTCAATTCCTTATTTTTTATGGAAAATCAAAGTGCGATGTACATGTTTGCATCAAATAAGCATGATAAAATGTTCCGATTGCTTTGGCTAGAGAAACAATACCAAAAAAAAAAAGGCCTGATCTTTGGTGAACTGTGCTTGTATTGAAGGGGTTGATTGGAATGGTCACGTATGTGTTTTGTAACTAGGGCGTTTGTCTTTTATTAGTATTGCTTAAAAACATGTTGTAGGGTTAAGAACTTATATTTTATTTAATTATGGAATGAGTTAAGAACTTATGTTTTAGTATTACTTATGTTTTATGTGAACAGCCCAATTGTTAAATATTTGGATCTTTCTTGTGTTTTAGGTGATTGTTACTTGATGATTATAGGAATTCAAAGTTGGAATCACATATATGCTTATTGGAATCAGATATTCAAAATTGCTTATTGTTACTTGATGATTGTTACTTGACGCTTATGAAATCAGATATTTGGAATCACATGTATGGTTATAGGAATTCAAAATTGGAATCACATATATGCATGTGGTATCAACATTTATTCGGGTCTCTAATTAACATATATGCTTATGCTACGGTAGAACAAGTAGGATGGTAGCTAGATGCTGTTTTGAGACAGATTTGAATAAACAGTGTAGAAAATATTTGATAATAATATGTAGAAAATATGAACTGACTTGTATCAAATAAACAATATAGTTTGGTGTAGAAAATATGAACTGACAGTTTAGAAAATATTTTGAGTCTGTTCTGTGTTACTGACTTTTAACAATAATATGAACTTTTGTTGCTTGAGTCATTTTTATATGTACAGTTTGGTTTATGTTACCACATATATGCGGGGAAATGAGTTTTGAAATAAGTGATAAGCTTGTACACACAACATATTTAGCTAGGTATGCAAGTGTCATAGTTTACATGAAGACATATATGAACAAAGTACCAATGCATACAAATGTATAAACAGGGTATGAATGGGTACAATATATTTTACATGAGAATGAGCAGAAATGTCGCAATGTATTTAGAGTATCACAACATGTTTTTGGAAAATTATGTAATACATTGAGTACTCAATATGGATATGAGGGTAGTAAAGGAGTTCGCTTAGAAAAGACTGTGGCAATTAATGGTGGTATTTGGTCATGGCATGTGTAATAGAATGTTTTAGGATAAATTTCAACGTTCGAGGTGAGACAATAAGTCGACACATGAAAATGGTAGTTACATTAGGCAATGTTATGTCACAAGATATTATCAAGCATGCTAATCCTGCATTTCTTAATGTGTCACAACATATCCTCAATTCTAATAGATATTGGCCACATTTCAAGGTACTTTGTTATTTTGGTATCTTGATTTAATTTTATTCAATTTATCTTTACGATGGAAACACGTTGCAAATTTCACATGGTAGTTTTATGGCAATGATTAGGATTGCATTGGTTTGATTGATGGGGTTTATGTCCTTGTGATCTTACCAGTTCATAAGCAACATACATACAGAGAAAGGAGAGGGGAACCAACAGTCGATTGCATTTGTGCTTGTGATTTTGACATGAAATTCACTTTTGCATGTATTGGATGGAAAGGGTCAGCACATGACACAAGAATATTTTTAAGTTACCTCAATAATGAGAATGACAACTTCCAAAACCTCAACTTGGTTTGTAATGTTGAATTTTAATTTATGTATTAAAGTATGTGTTATATACTGAAAATGCTAATGTAATAAACATTCTCATTTGTAGGAAAATATTATGTTGTTGATTCAGAGTACCCTATGAAGAAAGGGTTCCTTGCACCATTTAAGAGGAAGAGGTATCACCTCAATGATATTGGACAAGAGCTTTTTAGACGAGACATGTGTGAAAGTAGTGAGGGAAGTTATTACAATGAAATGGCACATGTGATCTCTTCTTTATATGAATTTGAGATGAAAGTAGTTCAGAACAATATCACAACATCGATATGTGGGATTCTTCCATCGTAGGACTTCCTCTGTTACTAATGTTATAATTACCATTCATATTATGATATTTTTTTTTGTCCAAATCTAAAAACTTGTTATTAAAATCGCCATTAACATTATGGTATTTTTTTGGTAACTCTAATCGATGGCTTTCATGAAATATGTATCTTAATTATGATATAACAAACTTGATAGTAAATTATAGTTAAGACAAAAAAAAAAAAAAAAAAAAGTTGTCATTGTTGTTGTTGTTAAATATTTGTCTTTCATATTTGGAAGTCACTTTGCATATTCAAGCATTAAAATAGGGTTAAAATTACGCAAATTTTTTTCTACAATACTTTCAACACTTTTAGCCTTTTTTATACAGTACTTTCAGCAAAAAAACAAATAGCTAGCTTTTAGCTTATTTTGCTACAATATTTTTAGCAAAAAGTTTTGTACAATCCGACCTTAAAACTATATTAAACTATTTTCAGTTTCAATAAAATAAGCTAATTACAATCCAATCCTAAAACTATATTAAACTATTAACAAGATATTTCAATTCTTTGTACTGTGAAAGCCTTTTGTACTATCTTTGAAATGTACAGTATAGTTTATAATTTCCTCCAAAACCTCATGGTTGAAATTATAAAATTCAACTTATAATAAAAAATTTTGCCCTTTTTTTTGGGGGGGGACAATATCTCCAAGACAACACATATCACACAATTCTACCGTAAAATTGGCGCATGGACACGTCTTTAGTGACTCAGAAGATTAATAATAAGAAAAAACAAATCTCCTAAAATGAATAATATCAGGCAAAATGTGGTTTTTTAAGGTATATCATGACTCTTGTTTATGGAAGCTTTTTGTAATGTAGTAAGTACGGTTACCAAAGCTTTTGTTAATTCAATAATTTGACATAACAAATAAGGCATCTAAACAAATTGTCTTCATAACACATTGTGAAGAGGGATTACCTGGAATTGGCCAAGGCTAATGGTATGTTTTAAATGAAAAAGGGAACCCTAAATGAAACCCTAAACACTCAATCGAGGTAGATTTAGCAAATTGTTTTCACAATATGTTTGAAATTCTCATTATATTTTTTCAGTACTTGTTAAAGCAATATATTCATTGTCTATTTGGTATTCAGTACTTTTCAGTTTTTTTATTATATTTTTTTTGCTAACTGTGGGACAAAAAAAAAAGTTGGGAAAAGTTAATAGATGCCCTAAATGTATTGATTTAAGAAATATTTTATAGAAAAAAAAACAATTGATTTTTTGATAGCTTTTTATATTTTTCTTAAAAGTAATATTAAAATTTTCTTAAAATGATCCATTAATAAACACTCTAAGAACACCCAATAATTGGACTTAAAAAGTTTCATATTTTTCTAAGTACTATTATTATTTTTAAATAATAAACAGATTAAGTGGACCAAAAACTCATCCAAACAAATGTGCATAGGTCCATGAGATGGCCTGACTAATTGGGTTGGACCAGATATTGTCCCAAATCCAACCCAGCTGGGCCAGTGGTTATCACTCCTCCATCTTAGCTCGCTCACAACATTGACTCAGTGAGCCAACAAATCGTTTTCCTTCTCTAGGGTTTTCAGAGCTTCAACTCCAATTCAGCCTCTCAAACCACAGGTAAGGAGTTTCTTTGTATTACAATTTATAAACACACCAGTCTTTCCTTAGAAAGATGTTTCATTTCACATGCAAAACACTGATGCAAAATAGAGTCTTCAATTCAAAAACCATTTATGTTCGTTATATCCAGACAATGCCATTTCTCAGTTCTGTCTCAAACTCCACAGAGAAACAATCTTTGACTGTCTCTTACCTCATGAACTCATGTGGGTTGTCCTTAGAAAAAGCTACTTCAGCTTCTAAGGTTGTCAATATTAAGTACACTGATAAACCAGACTTACTTCTAAACCTTTTGAACACTTATGGGTTTACAAAAGCTGACATTGCAAGCTTGATTTCTAAACACCCACCTCTGATTTTAGCTCATCCAGAGAAAACTATAAGACCCAAGATTGACTATTTTGCGTCCTTGGGTCTTAGAGGACCTGACTTACCTAGGATTATCTGTTCAAATAAATTCATTTTATTGTCTAGTTTGAAGAAACAGATAATACCCACCATTAATTTTCTTAGGGGGATTATTCATACCAATGAGAATCTTATCTATGCATTGAAGCAATCGTCCCTTGTGATTCGATGCAACATTAAGAAGGTTTTGGTGCCAAATATATCCACTCTGAGGGCTCATGGAGTACCAGAAAAACATGTTGCAGGGCTCTTGATGATGCAACCTAAGTCGCTTATGTTGAGGATTGATTTGTTCAAAGAGGTTGTATGTGCAATTAAAGAAATGGGTTTTGACCCGATTAGGCGCTCCTTTATTTTGGGTGTCCGTTCAATGTCACTAATAAGCAAAGTGAATTGGGAAAAGAAAAAGGAGGTTCTTAGGAGCTTTGGTTGGTCTGAAAATGACTTTCTTACGGCATTTAGAGTACAGCCAATGCTAATGATTTGTTCAGAGAAGAAGATTCGGAATGTGCTTGATTTCTTGACGACTAAGGGGGGTCTGATGTCATTGGATGTTGCTAGATGCCCAAATTTATTTCTGATAAGTATGGAGAAGAGAATGATTCCCAGATGTGCTGTTCTGCAAGTTTTGATGTCTAAAGGTCTGGTTAGCAAAGATTTAGATTTAGTTTGGCAATTGAATCACAGGAAGGAGGACTTTGAGAAGAAGTTTCTGACTCCATTTATGGAAGAAGTCCCTGCAGTGATTGAGGCATACCAGGGTAAGATGGGATTTCAGGGATTCAGGGATTCAGTGATTGATTGTGAGGCTTGAATCTGAGGGAAGAAGACTTGAACTTTGTAAATATGCTGGCAACTGGTGTGAGCTCACAATATAGTGGTTAAGCAAGTTGGAGTGGAACCACAGTCTCCTTGTGTTTTCTATTTTGGATCTGAACAATCTGGGGAGACCAGAGTGGTTTAGTTTGCCATGAAATGAGATTTGTCACTTGGTGACTGAAGTGATGGTGATACATTTTGAAGAAAGCTAATATTAGTGTGTATGGTTAGAGGAGGAGAATGACAATACATGTTAGGCTTTTCATAGTTGAGGAGTATGACTTTCTTGATTGCTTTTGAAGAAGCTGATGATTTACCCGTCATATTGTATATATAGTTTCCTCTGTACTATTTTTTCTTTCAGGCATCAGCTTTTCCCCCCAGCTCCAGGATAGTGTTTAGATGATTGTGTGGCTTATTTATGTATCGTTTGTTTATAAATGGTGGACTGTGCTGCTGTATAATATGTATACAGTTAATTCTAGAGAACAAGTGCTTCATGCAAAAATTGTTTGATGGGTAACCAACACTGAGTAACAGACTAAAAATGTATTTATGGTGTATTCTCAAACACATTGATTATTTGCTCTATGAGGGATCCGTAATGAAGGTTTTTTTTGGCACATTACTCTGTTTTCTTTTTCTTTCTCCACTAGTTAAACATCTCATTGTTGTATATCTTAATTTCAGCTTGTCTCCGTTAACTGGGATTGCTAGGGAACTTAAACTGCAAAGATTATATGCTGTCTCTGTCGTCTTCGTTGGAAACCTTGTCCTCTTGTACTTGTAAACTAATACAATGAGAAACATATATATATATATATATATATATATATATATATTATATATCATTTTATAGAATTAAAGCTTGCAGCATCTAATGGTCCAAAGAAGCCCTCACCCCCAAATTTTTGATTATGCAAACTAAAGTTTGCGGCATCTGATGGTCCTAAGAAAAAAGAAAGGTTGAATTCCATTCAGGCGGAGGGAACTAATATAGAAGGAATACCCTTCCTTGAACAAAGAGACTACCCTCTACTCTACTCCCAATCTGACCCTAAGTCCCAATGTAAACTGAGCAAATAGTAAAATGGTAGAAGTAGAAATTTCCAAGCACTAGCGGTGAAATTGCATGAAATAAATTTGGTATGCAAGGTAAATCGAAGTTGCATGAAATTTGGTATGCAAGGTAAACGATTTAGGAAGTAAAACACATCACCTCCGTTTGCGACTATGTCAATTTTCCTCCAAATTTCTTTGTTTAGGTCTATGTTTAAGTGATTTTGTTATTTATGTAATATTTTCTTTTGAGATATGGCTTGTGTCCAATGCTTTTTTGCATTGAACAAACTGTGATGTTGACATGTATTTAAAACTAGACATTTGTCCAAATCGTATCGTGTTCAGTGCAAAATAGCACTGGACACAAGTTTCACATTTCTTTTTGTGATATTTTCTATTTTAAAAAATGAGAAGGATGTTTCCTAGGGTTAATAGTGCATCAATTTCCGTAATTTTTAAAAGTTTTTATATTTTGGAAATTTCTCCTTTTCTAGCATAATTTTGTGTTTAGGGTTTGTGTATATTTTTCTTATAAGTTGGAGGTTGTAACAACATCGAGTATCAAGTTTGTTATTATCAATAAAAACTTCAAAGAGTTTTTCTCTTTCTTTGCCTTTGGATTGAGGGTTTTCTTAGGCATGCTTATGCTATTTTTGAGATAGAATGTATTTTACTTATGGTTATTCCACTGTGTTATATGTCATTTATTAAATTAATGTGTCGAAATTACTTTAAACTTTATAGGTTTTTCATTTAAATGAATGCTAATCACAAATTGGTACCATTCTAACTGATGACCCTAGCACCAAGCAAAAAAAAAAAAAAATATATATATATATACATATATATTTATATATATATATATATTTTTTTTTTTTTTCTAATAAACTGCAATTTCATTATTAAGTAAAAAGTAGTACGACAATCGCACCTGCAAGTTTCTAGAATTGCAGGAGGCAGATTGTAATTATTACAAGAGAAACTAGCTTTAAAAACAAATAAAAGTTTAGCAGCAGAACAAGTTGCTAAAGAGATCTTCTAACTTAGCAAAACTCCACTAGCAAAACGCAAATTTAAATAAAAAAACATTACTAATGACAATAGAAATAGACCAGTCAAATGGTTCATTCCCTTCTATTATGAAATTGCACTAATTTTTAGACCTAGCCTAGTTTAAAGCCCACAAAATTGCCTAACTTCTTCAGTCAAAAAAAGCCCACAAAATTGCAGCTGCTTCGGCTTGAGCAGGGGTGCATAAGACATGGTGGAAGGGGATGCACTCACTGGCCCAATTCACTTGAGCATGTATTCTTTAATTGAAGGAATGATCAATGAGCTATTGGCTATAACCTGGATCCCTCCAGTGAATTCACTTGGCGCCCATCAAAGTTCATAACCTCAGGAAGAATAACATAGCAGTTTAATTTGGTAACAATTGGGATTTAGATGATTTTACAGACTAATTTGTCATATAAGTTGATGTAAAATGGGTCTCCAGTTGATGCCTGGGTTTGATAAATGCAAGTATATTGGCCTATAGTGATTGTTCATTAATGACACTCAAACCGTGGTCCGTGCTGCTCAAAACAACATCCTTTGTCTTTTCTTTTGTACTTTCAGCTATTCTTTTTTTTTTTTTGGTTAATTACTTTTAGCTATTCTTCATCTCCTCATTAGTTTTCATTTTTGCTTTTCCCTATAAAGTTAATGTTTTCTTATATAAGTATTAGTTGTTGAATTTTCAGTGAAAGCAGCAATATCTTGCCTGAAAATAAGAGTTTACTACTTTACTTTCATCATTATGTCTGTCCTTGTTTGTGCTGTGCACATGATAGGAAAAGATCTCGGTTACTTGACTAGCATATGATTAGCCATTCAGATTAATGTTTTTTTTTTTTTTTTTGGAAGAACATTCAGATTAATGTTAATCATTTGTCAAAAGAGGTGTTAATCAATATGGCAATTATGCTCATAAACAAACAAGTAAAAAGGAATATAAATCATGTTTTATGAATTTATATTCTATTTTCTACGAGGAGCCGTTACTGGGGGTTATATTGGTTTGCCCTTTAAGACTAACAGAGGCCATACAAGAGAAATAATGTTACATACCCGAATTTTTTTTTTTTACCATATATTTTTAAAAAATTTTAAACTGGTTTACTCATAGTAAATCATTGCAATTTACAACAAATGAAAAAATATTATAAAAAAATTTGTGTATGCAATCAGTATTTTAGGGTTTGATTTTAATAAACTTTTTATGAGAAATTGAAAAAACTATCAAAAAAGTTAGTCACTATTTTATTTTCCCATAAAAAGTTTACTCAAATGATTTACTAACGTATAACTTATGTTAATAAAACCCTTTTATTATAAGAGAAATGCTTATAGTAATTTATTGGGTGATTCAAATATAATAAGGTGTGTATGTGCGGAAACCAAATATTTGTATGTATTTGTATGTGTTTGAATATAGCATTTCTTTGTAAGTAGTGTTGAGTGGAGTTAGAATATTATATAAAGAAATTAAAGGGAAAAAAAAATCTGCACTCACGAAATGAAAGATAACTAAACTATTTTTTTTTCCTTCCTAATCTTGCTTTAATGAAACAAAACGATCACCCAAAAAGACTAGGCACATTAGAAACATTGTGGACCTGGCAAATCATATAAAATCAAAAGATGCATGGAAGCTATTTGGCAATGTTTCATTATAAAGATTGGATTGACTAAGTCAGATATGCCAAATCTAATCGGAAAGAAAAGGAAAATTCGAAGGTCACCCAGCTATAGTAGGGTAAAATCTAATCAGAAAGAAAAGGAAAATTCGAAGGTCACCCAGCTATAGTAGGGTAGCCCCCCCCCCCCCCCCCCCCCCCACAAAAAAAACCAACGTTGCCTCTTTGTCTGGGAAACAGACTCATGAGTCATGATCTTCCCCACTTCTATTATTATATATGTGCCTTAGCGTGAAGTAAAAAACCCACCACACAAAAATGCATACACAACTTGAACTTGGAGTAGGAGGCTTCAGGCATGCAACAAATTAAGGGCTATTCTCTGATGCATATTGCATATTGCTGGCTTTGTGAATGGTGCGCGTGGTTATGTCTTTTCTCTTATTTCACCATGGGAATGGGATGCTTTTATTTTTTAATCCTTTGGTTTTAATCTTTTTCCTAATTTTTATAGTAGTTTTTCAGACTTTCATGGATTCCAAAGTTAGACTCTAGGTGCTTTCGTACAACTTGGTTTCACATTCAAACACAGGCTGGCTAACGGTAACGAGCAGCGGGCCCCCCCAATTAATTAGAATTTTGGACTTTATTAAAGCCCTCATTCCAGCAAATCCCAATGACACATATGCTTCCCATTTACCAATTCTACATGTTTTTTTTCCTTTTATTAGTCAGATGGAAAAGCCACAATTATTATTATTATTATATATTTATAGAGTTTCTTTATGACATTTGCTTTTAGTGATTTTTCTATTTATTATCAAATTAAGATACTATCGATTTTTTTTTTTTTTAACAGAGATACCATCGATTTTTGATGTAGACATGAATTGAATATCAAACATCTTATTCAACTAGTTGAAAAACCCACCAATTATTATTATATAAGTCTAGTTAACAGGTGCCTATAGAATTTTTGTTTATCAATCATTTAAAAAAAGTCTTTATATTATTTTATGTGAAATATAAAAAGTTGTCAAAAAATGATTTTTTTTTTTTTTTGGGTAACAATTTTCTTAAAATACTTGGAATTGATTTGCCAAGAGCCTTATAACTATTTTGGTAGGTATTCTTGATGTCTAACATGGAAAAATTTATGGTTCAAATCCCCTCTCTCCTAACTATCAAATTATATTAAAAAAAATTGTGATTCAATAAAAAGTCAAAATATGAAGGATATAAAAGTATATTGAATAAATGAATAATTTTAAAATCAGCTCAAAGATAGGATCTTAATTTAAAAAAATAACCCTACTGCCTAATTTAAAGGAATTCAATAAATATTTAATCCATAAAATAGTCAAGATCTAAGAATGGGAGTTTCTTACTCATAGTAGTTATGAAGAGACTAATATATTTTATATCAAAGTTGCAAGTCTATATGTAATTTGATGAGTGGGTTACAATTAGTTTAATTTGTTTTTGAGAAGAACAATTAGTTTAATTGGTAAAAAAAATTTGTCATTGAATAAAAAATATAGAATTCAAACTCACCTATAACAAAAATCAATTAGTGTCTTGACCTTATGTCTAACAATACACTATCATATCCATAAATAAATTAATAAAAACTAAACGAGGAGAATGCTATTGTCAGACGGCCTACTATAGCGAATTAAATGAGTTTTACTAATATGTGTTTTGAGGGCATACATTAGTAAACTATTTTTGAAAATTTTTTATGGAAAAATAGAAAAACATTAATTGTTTTAATAATTTTTTCAATTCTCTATAAAAACTTTCTCAAAATAAATTATTAATGTATGCTCTATCCGGACCCATTACATATTCCTCATTCTCTCTTTAAAGTTTTGCGAAATACGACGTTGAAACTAAAATGATGCTACTTCCACATTTTTGTACTCAAGCTCCATTAATTGCGAAAGCTACTGCTTGTCTTTATTGCTTCCGAAAAGCATCAGACATCTTTGTATGCTTATCGACTTTCTTCATTTATCTAGGCAGCGTGCAATCACATTCATAAACATACTATATGGTTTCATTAAAAAAAACACATACCATATGGATGTAAAATTACTCTTACCATTATTGACCTAAAAGAATGTTGTTCTCTTTTTCTTAAACTATAAATTATGTATTTATAATTATACTACTAATATTTATTTTACAATAAGTTATGTTTCATTATTGTTAAAATAATGGTTAAATGACTAAATTTATCATTTTTTAACTACTTAATTTTTTTTGAAACAATTGATAATTTCTTATCGTATAAGAGTAATTTGAGCCCACACATAATTTGATAATTTCAAGCTTTGTAACTAGTTCTATTCTCCAAAACCTCTAGATTTTTTGAGAACCTAATTTTGAATCCCCCAAACCTGTTAAATAAAAAAGTCGTAGCTCTTGGACAGTCATGAAGTCAAGTTTTTCTATATCTTTTTTATTTTTTATCTTGGGTTTAGTGTCATGATGTTTAAATAGAGATTTTATCCCAATTCTTTATTTTGGCTCTTGATTTTTTTTTTTCAACTTTAATCTGTCTTATAAAAATATATAAAGTGAGATAGAGACTGTAGGGATTGGGTTTGAGCACTATTTCTAAGGGATAAATGAATTCAAGCCTAGCAAGCCCAATACAATAAATTTGTAGAGAGTTGGTAGAAGAACTGAGTTTTAATGAATGTAACAATAGTTGAAGATGATTTAAAGAATGGATAAGTAAAACAAATATGGACTTGAGCAAGCAATTCAATCCTTGGCATTGGTCCGAGGAGCTTCAACTTAGTATTTCTTAAGTGACAATGACAATGGTTACAGAGTTATTTCAGACTGCTACAGTGTTTTCTTTGGTAAAATCTCCGATCCCCTTCTCATGGAGGGTCTCTCCCATTATATAGTCCCCTCTGAGCCATCCTGATCCCACACTTGTTGATCATCTGAGCCCTTACTTGAGTATCTGTCCCATCAGACACCCCTTTTTGGCTCTCTGTGTGTTGCGGTTGTCAAGGCAACACTGTTCAGGAGTCTTCTCCACATTAATGCGGTCAGAGTGTTAGTTGTGGAGCATTTAATGTGAAGGCAGCTGCTTTTCTTGGAATTGCTCTACTGTCATGCTCTAGTGTGCTTACTTGCTGTACTTATCCTTTTTCTTTGAAGTGCTTTGGAAGATTGTCTTTACCGGTAAATCAATTTTCTTCTATCTCGGCTCTGGCTAGCCGAGGACAGAGTTGTCCTCGACACAGTTTCCTGGGTTGCCATGATCACCACTATCTTCTTCATACGCGATTATGGGCCTCGGCATGGGCCTCAGGCCCAATACAAAAGGTGGATATATATCACTGGGCTCTATGACCCCACAGAGACAGTGTCCTAAATTTTAAGATATTTCATAAAAAGTGAGATTGGAAAAGAAAAGGAAAAGCCTAAAATTTAAGAACTGATAAAAAAATAATAAATTACTCTTTTAACCCGTTTGTGTTTTTAAATTTAAAATTATTTAACCAAAAGATAAAAGTATTTTAGAGAGTTTAAGAATTTGTATGAGCAGGGACGGAACCAGGATTCAAACTTGGGGGACCAAAGTTCTTTGTTCAAAGATTTAAAAAAAAAAAAAATTGGAATATCAATACTAGAGGTTGACAACGTTGCATTATTAGCATTAATTTATTAATATTATTTGTATTTTTTCTTTTGAAAAAATCAATAATAGGATTTTATAATCAAGAGTTTTATAAGTCAATTGACACCTCCTAATATTTTTAAGGTCTAACTAATGTATGGATGGAGTGATCAATATGTAGCATAGGAGTTATTTCTATAGCTACGAGGATGGAGTCATTTGAGAGGGGCATAGAGCTCTCAAGTGAGAGGGAGAAATTGGGTAAAGGCTATTAGGTTTTTTTTTTTGTGATTTTTTTGCTAGAATTTGTAATTAATTTGTTATTATTATTTTTGCTTAGACTGGATTTATGATTTATCCCCTTTTTTTTCTTACTATTCAAATATATGCATTTTTTATTATTATAGATTTTTCTTGTTATTTATTTGTTGGATTGCTTAGGTCAATTTGTAAATTTTTTGGGAAGGGGGGCCAAATATATAAATTTCAGAGCCAAAATTAAATTTTTTTTTTTTTGTTAATATACATACTAGTATATTTGTTTTTCAAAGGTGGGGAGGATGGCCCCTCTCAGCCCTTGAGTAGTTCCATTACTGTGTATGAAGATATTTTAGTATGTAAAATGACGAAATTTAAACAGAAAATTATGTTATTAATAGTATAGAATATAGAATTATAGATAGATAAATTATAAAAATAACGGTAAATGATATTAACGGTAAGATAATAGAAGCAGGGACATTTTAGTCATATCAAATTAATCAAATAATCTAACAGAGAGAGAGAAAAAAAAAAAAAAAATCTGAAAAGGTCAAAACATGTGTGGCACCCCTGCAAATAGAGAAGAATCCTAGGGTCATTCTCGAGAATAAGTCAATGATAAACAAACAGACAATGCCAAAAAGAAACAAGAACAAAAAAAAAAAAAATTGCCAGTATTTTAGTTACTCACACTGTCCACTCACACTCTCTCACACACACACAGGGACAAAGACAAAGTGCCTTCCCTTCCATTCTTGTATCAGTCCTCACTCTTCCACTTGAGACTTGAAGGCAAAAACCGACCCCATTAATTGTCACTCACACACACAGAGACCTCTCTGAGAAGCACTAATAATAAATGCCTTGAGTCCTTGACACTTTCTTGTACGGCTTTTCTCCAACTACCTCTCCATTTATAGCCTCAATTTTCTTTTATTGACGCAAACATTCACCGGTGAACAAGAAAACCCATTATTGCTACGACTTTTCTTATTGCATTCATCTTCCCAATGTTTCTCTTTTAAGTTTTTCCTGTTAACTATCTGGAACTTATTACTTATATAAAAGAGATATGCTTTCATGAACTTTGCTTTGTTCTCCATGCTTCCTTCTTTCTCTGTTTTTCTGTCAGTGTCTTGGATTTCAGCTCCTTCTGCTTCATGGTTTTTCTCGAATTTGGTTAACCAAGAGTCGTTGGAGAGCATCTGAGGCTAAATTTGGGGTTTTAGTTTCTTGAATTTCCTTCCAAGTCACTGTAAAGTACGTTCTTTTTCAGGTGAATTCTCTAATGGAGCTCTCTTTTTCATGATTCTGCTTAACAATCTTTGGTGGGTCTGATTCTGTTTGCCTTAAAAACTCTGATTTCAGTGTCTACAGCTTCGAACACTCGTGGAATGGGAAATTTGAATTTGCTGCTTCTAGTGGTTCTTTTATGGGTTTTCTTCATTCCAGGCTCTTATGAGTTACATCCCTCCCAGACCCAAGTTTTATTGCAGATAAGGAAGCTTTTGGAGTACCCTTCCTCATTGCAAACTTGGGAAAATTACAATGGAGACCTCTGCAACTTGCCTAAATCAGCACATGTGAGTATCACATGCCAGGACAGTGTCATCACTGAGCTCAAAATTATGGGGGATAAGCTTGTCAAGGTCAGTGAGTTCCATGGATTTGCAATTCCCAATATGACACTATCTGAAAGTTTCTCTATTGATTCCTTTGTTACTACATTGACGAGGTTAACCAGTTTAAAAGTTCTTAGCTTAGTGTCTTTGGGGATTTGGGGACCACTTCCTGATAAGATTCATAGGCTATATTCGCTTGAACTTTTGGATTTGAGCTCAAATTTTATGTATGGTTCAATTCCACCTAAGATATCTAGACTAGTTAAGCTTCATACTTTGACACTGCATTCCAATCATTTCAATGACACTGTCCCTGATTGGTTGGACTCATTTTCAAACCTCACCATTTTGAGTTTGAAGAGTAATGGATTCAAGGGTCAGATTCCTTTTTCTATAAGCAAAATCAAGACACTCACTGATCTTGTCCTGTCCCACAATGAGCTTTCTGGCAAATTACCTGATTTGAGTACTTTAACTAATCTACATTTATTGGATATAAGAGAAAATCATTTGGATTCTGAACTACCAGTCATGCCCAAAGAGTTGGTTACAGTGCTACTGAGCAATAACTCGCTCTCAGGAAAGATTCCTGAGCAATTTGGTGAGTTGCATAAACTTCAACACCTTGATCTATCTTTCAACCGTCTGAGTGGAACTCCTCCCTCTGCCTTGTTCTCTTTACCAACCATCAGTTATTTGAATTTAGGGTCTAATATGCTCAGCGGGTCACTTCCAGATGAGTTAAGTTGTGGTGACAAACTTGGGTATGTTGATTTATCTAGTAACAAGTTGATAGGCCAACTTCCTTCTTGCTTGAACAGTACTTCAGATAAGAGATATGTTAAAATTGATGGAAATTGTTTGTCCTGTGATTCCAAAGATCAGCATGAAGGATCGCATTGTCTTATAAGCAGTAAACAATCCAGAGGAAGAGATATAGCAGTAGTAGTTGCTGTCATTAGTGGAGCTGTTCTTGTTATGGTGCTTTTGGGGTTGGGAGTTCTACTCTTGTGTAAAAGATGCCGTTTGAGGACACAGGAGCAGCATGTATTGTCAAAGAACGTGCAATATAATGCACCAACTGGGATTTCCTCTGAGCTCCTTGCAAATGCCAGTAAGTTCCACATTGATCAGTTTATTTTCTTGTCATTTGTTCAAAATCCAAGACATGCTTGTCCAACTCACTCTGTCAATTTTGTAGTTTAGAATATATGAATAGAGACTAAATCATAAATGTGTAAACCATAGTCTGTGGTGCATATGAGAGCCTAAAGTGATAACCTTGCCTCTATTTTTTTTAGGGTTCATTTCTCAAGCAGCAAAGCTAGGGACACAAGCACCCGTCTGTCGATTGTTTTCTTTTGAGGAGTTGAAGGAAGCCACAAACAACTTTGATTCATCAAGGTTTCTTGGTGAAGGCTCTATGGGGAAGGTAACTGTCAAAAGTTGAATATGCAACGAAAATATAGATGATTCATGGACTCTTCAAAAAAGGGGGATTCATTTGGATTAACCTACTAATTTTGAGCATCACATACATATTTTTTAGGGGCATATTATACAAAGTAGGAATTTTTTAGGGGCATATTATACAAAGTAGGAATTTTATTTGTAAGATGAAGGGGGAGCTAGAAATTTGTCAAAGCACCTAAGCTCTTCTAACTTCTACCTAGTATTTTGGTTATTATTATTATCAAAATCTTGAAATTGTGTTTCTCAAAAAAAAAAAAAAAAAATCTTGAAATTGTTGTGAAATCAATGAGAAAAATGTATATGTGGCATTCAATTGGTGGATCACATTATATATGTCCATTGCCAGCTAGCTCTTTTAACTTCTGTTTTATTTATTTATAAATTTTTAGATTTATAAAGGTCAATTGGAGAATGGGACCTATGTAGCCATACGCTGTCTGTCTTTGTTGAAGAAATGTTCGATTCCAAACCTTAAAGCTAAGCTTGATCTGCTTTCAAAGCTTCACCATCCACATTTGGTAGGCTTCTTGGGTCATGGCATTGATGGTAGTGGACAAGATGATTCCAGTAGCAGCAAAGTTTTTCTTGTATATGAATATGTACCTAATGGGAATTATCGCACTCATCTGTCAGGTTAGTATAGCACCACATTAAACTTTAATCTAGCTTCATATATGAAAATATGTGTGCACCTGCGCATCTGTCTTTGATGGTTTAGTGTGGATACCTTACTCTTTTTCTTGAATTAAGATGGGCCCCTCCTTGTCTGTACTGGGGTGGGGGGGTTGGTGCTTTTCTATATATTTTACGTATCATAGCTTTACGTATTGGAGGCTGTCAGCATGTAATCTAGCTACATATATAATTTGCAGAAAGTTGTCCAGAAAAGGTTTTTAAATGGTCAGATAGACTGGCAATTTTAATTGGAGTTGCCAAGGCTGTGCATTTTCTACATACTGGTGTAATTCCTGGTTGCTTGAATAACCGATTAAAAACAAACAACATCTTGCTTGATGAGCATGGGATTGCAAAGCTAAGTGACTATGGGATGTCAATCATCACAGAGGAAATCGAAAAGTTTGAGGTATAATGCCTGGCTTTTTTAGGTTGAGTGTGCAATGTTATCTTGGTTCACCAAGCAGTCTTTTCTAACACATTCTGTTTGTTCTGTAGGTGAAGGGAGAAGACCTGAAATCATGGTATGATACAACCTATTGCCTGATTTATTAAAATAGAATACCTTTCAATTTGATGCTTGATTTTATCTACTGGAGTCGCATCTTAAATATTGTTATGTTGGATTTAAAAAATAATAATTGCATTATAACTGATAGTGCATTTCTGATGAAGATTTTCTTCAATTAAAAAGCATGAGGATCCAATCTTGGGATATGCATTATATATGTATTATTTTGGATCCAAAAAGAGAATGAATCATTAATGATGAGCCCCCTTTTCACTGCTTAAATGACACTGAGGTTGAGTATCCAATTCTTGGTATATACAGCAGTACTTCCATCTTGATCTCAGCACTACCTTCATACTGGTATTACTCTGCCACATGCAACATCACCATCATTGGTGCCATTTACAGTGCACGCCACTATCAGAAACACCTTTTCTTCTGTACCATTAGTTTCCTAATCATCCCCCTTGCTGTTATTTGGTCTTCTCATCTCTACTATTGTCAAAGCTGCTACCACCATGAACACTGCCATAATTAACATGCTGTCCGCCTCAGCAGCAGTAATACTGCCACTGTTGCTACAATTATTGCTTCACTTATGCAATGACCACCACTGTCATACTGTCACTGCAGCTACCTAGTGCCCACTAATATCCTCTTTAATGCACTTTAATAGTTATTTAGAAATAGTTGACTCTGTTCCTTTTTTGCAGCCATCGAACAAACACAGAGGATGATGTTTACAACTTTGGATTCATATTGCTCGAATCACTCGTTGGGCCTATAGTGACTGGAAAAGGAGAAGTATTTCTCCTAAATGAAATGGTATGCCAAGGCTTTAGTGGAGGTGAATTCCACAAATTCAGATGAATGATAATTTTGAAACAACTATATAAAATTTCCAAATCTTTTGATTTATACATTTGTTTCAGTCTGAAAAATAAATAAACATAAAATCTATAATTTTCTAGATGAGTACTTTATTTTTCCATATAAATTTATATTTAGGTTATATATATTGATCTCAATATCAACTTTGTCTTCATTGATAATGAAATGAGATCTCAAATTCTTTGTTAACAAAGCTTAGTTGAGCTGCTATAAATTTTGGTCTAGGAAACATGAGGATTGAAACTGGTCATGTTTTTAAAATGTCATAAGATCAAAATGAATTGCCTAAACATTCTGAATATTTTCCTTTTCTTTTCCTCAATATTTGTTTTGGATACAATCTTTATTGATTTTGTTTGAGATGGTATGTTTCTAAGACCTGGAGTCATGAACCACAGGCATCCTTTGGCAGTCAAGATGGTCGAAGACGAATTGTGGATCCAATAGTGTTGACCACTTGCTCGCAAGAGTCGTTATCAATAGTGGTATCCATCACAAACAAATGTATAGCTACTGAATTGTTATCTCGTCCCTCTTTTGAAGATGTCCTTTGGAACTTACAATATGCAGCTCAAATCCAAGCCACTGCTGATTCTGATCAGAGATCAGATTCTACAACATAGTTGTAAGTTTATGGATAGCGCAACACCTGAGATTTATTCTAAAGAAGCCTCCTGAAATTTGTAGCCACACAAGGTATGCCTGCATTTGGGCTGCCTTCCCTCACAGCAATGTGAAATGTAAAAAGTTGTAAATTTTCATTTTTTTTTGCTTTTCCTTTTATACTGCTGAATTTTGGTAGAATAAAAGTTGTTTAGTTACATTTTCTGTTTAAGACATAATAGTGGTAGGCCTTTGTGCACAGTGCCTTTTTTTTTTTTTTTTTTTTTATGTGAAATACGGCTAAAACTTTATTAATCAAAAGAATTGACAAATACATCCTGGTTGAGAGCTTGTTCAAGAAAACAAGGAGTCTCTTCAACCCAAACAGAAAAATCAGTAATGCCTAAAGCATGTATAGCTAGTAAATGTGCTGGCCTATTGCCCTTTCGACCAACATGGGCAAAGTTCACACTACAGAAACTATGAGCAACACTTATGGAACTATAGACCAAAGCAGCTACAGATAAAGGGGGAGGGGAAGAGTCCCTTAGAGCATTAACCAATGACAAAGAATCAGTCTCTAGCGTGAAGTCCTGGATAGACATGTCTTTGGCAAATTGAAGACCCATCTCAACTGCCTTAGCTTCAACCTCAATGGCACCTAGAGGAGCATCAATTTTTTTTCTATAGGCACCGATCAACTGACCTGCATCATCTCGAATTATAATCCCCACCCCTGCCATTTTCTGCTCTTTGAACATAACCCCATTCACATTTATTTTGTACCGAGCAGGAGAGGGAGGCGTCCACACTACTGCCCCAGCTGGCTGCTTCGAACCCGTGACCTGTATACAAGCCTGGTAAGCACATAAATACTCCAACACATCATGCACTAAGGTCTGACTGGACTTTTTCACACCACCATTTCTACATTCATTTCGGTTCAACCACAATGCCTGAGCTATCACAATTAGTTTTTCCACCCTACTGTGATCCCATTGAGCTATCATCACCACATACCAGAGCAAGTCCATGAACGACCCAACAGTGCCTTTTTTGAATGGTATATTTAGACCTCAACAACCCCCCCGCCACGCCAAAAAAAAAGAAAAAGAAAAAAAGATTGAACGATGTCAGACTACAACCAAAATTATTTTGAAATTTATTATTATTTTTTTATCCCATAGGAGGTTGGATTATTTTAAAACCTTCATTTTATGTTGTGTTTATATAGGTGTTGGGTTGAAAGATTGACCCCAAATTTATTTTAATCAATTACCCTAGGGTCTGTTTGAAATCCGTTAATTTTGTTAAAACTGAAAACTTTTTGCTGAAAGTATTGTAAATAAAAATAAAAGTTAGTTAAAAATTGGGATAGTAAAGTGAGATTCACGAATAGTACCAAAAAGTGAGACCCATGAATAATAGCAAAACTAAGTTAACTTTTTAATTTCTATCAAATACACACTAAATTATCAAATTATGCAAAGGTATAATTAAATTGTGTTGGGTACAACCAGGGGTGGCCCAAGTCCTAGGCAATTTAGGCCTAAGCCCAAGGCCCCCAAATTTTTTTAAAATTGACCCTTTATCAAGTGTTAGTTTGGATAGCAACATGTTTGTGTTTGTGTTTCTGCTGCGGCTGTGTTTTTTGTGAGTCTCTTGTACTGTTTATGGAACCCGCAAGTACAGATATTTGCAAATTTTTCTTTAAAATTAGGTCCCATAGCACTATTCACACATTTAAAATTTATTTTGTTACAGTATTTTCAGTTTTCAGCAATAAGTTATATTCAAACAGACCCTAAAAGACCTATCTCATTATTAAAAAAAAAAACGGAAAATAAGAGGAAATGTTAAAGAAACATTGGTTTAGGAACAATTTTTAGAAACATTTTATGAGAAAGTGATAAACAATTAATTTTTGAGATAGCTTTTTATATTTTTCATAAAAGTTTTGTTAAAATTTACCTAATATAGTTTATTAACAATTGTTCCAAGAGAACCTATTAACATGACTCATAAAAAAAAAGTCATAGTTTGTTTGTTTTTTTTTTTTTTTTAAATACACGATAGAAATTCTATTATAGCCTAATCTAGAGTTACGCTAGGTGTAACTTGAATCCAACTCATATATATATATATATATATATATATTTGTCAAATTTGTTCTTATTCTAGTATATGCTAATATATATTTCATACTCAAAATAAAACTAATATGCTAGTGATATATTTCCTTTGACAATTCTTGTTAATTGCCTTACGTTCTCATCTGAGCATTGCCTCGTTTGTTGGCATGTGATGCATGTCTTGTTGGGTGATTGTTCTTTATACCATTTTTTTTTTTTTTTTTTTTTTTAATAACCCATCTTCTGAAATGGTGCACTGGGTCTACAAACATCACCACCATCACTATGTGTAGCGGTGCCGACCCTACCACCGGTGAATCGGTGAGCCATTATCGCCGAAAAAATTAAAACTTCGACTGCTTGCAACTTGTATGATTCGCTTCTCTCTTGATTCCAAAACTTCGATGCTTCTCTTCTCTTGACAGCGACCCTACAAACATCACCACTATATGATTTGCTTCTCCTTCTCTATGTGTGTGTGTTTTTTTAATGAAAACTATTTTTTGATAATTAACTGAACCTTTTTTAATTCAAAAAATTTGAAACCCAAAACCAAAAACAAAATTGGGACGCTTGACTGTAACATTTAATGAAGTTTAACACGAAGGTTTTAATTGAATAAAAACTTGAAACTTAAAGGATTTAATTGAAGGAAAATGAAGTTAGATATTTGAATTGAATTTTGGTCAAAATTAAAGAGTGTATTTTATAATTTTGCCTAAGGAGTATTGACTTTACTTCTAAAATTCTTATTTGATGATTAAAATTTTAATAATTAAGCTAACTGTAACTCACGCACATGCTGTCTTCCCTTCAAGATTATTCTTTTATTTATTTATTTAAGTAGACTCAATTTAGGATTATTCTTGGAAAGACCTCAAGCTAAGGAGAAATTTTCGTATGGGTCGAGTGTATGAGACATCTTTTTTATTAAAATGTAGGATCCACTTGTCATTGAGAGATATGTCTCATATGTGTAGGATCTACTTATCATTGAGAGATATGTCTACATGCCTAACGCATAAGATACTTTCACCAATTTAAGAGGGCATTTGGTTTGCCGTGTTGTTACATTACACCGTAATATTATATTATTGTAATATTACATTAATATGATTTTAATACAAGAATACAATATTACATTATTTAAGAAGGTAATGAGATTAATATGATGTGATATATTTTGTAATTTTGGATTATAGTGACGTTAGAAAAAATAAAATAAACCAAAAACTTTAATATCACATCAAGTTAAAGACTAATAAATGTCCAATTATGAGTTGTAAAACACACTTTTCAAAAAATAAAATACATATGTTAATGACTCATTGGCTTACAAGCACAAATTTATTGTGGTTGTATGCATTTTTTTTTGGATATATATGTTAAGTTTAACTTTATTTATATTTTAAATGTATAGAAACATTATAGATTAAAGCATTAAATGCATCTTACCTACTGTCTTAGGGTATTTATTAACAAAATCTTAAAAAAAAAAAAACCCAACACTGCATATCCTTGATGCAATGGTCATTCCACAAGTATAAATGCTTGTGGGGTATGGGAGGTAAGTGCCGAAATTCAAGTTTTCAAGAGGGAGTTTCACACATGTATACACTTATATTATGTTAGAATAGAATTTTATCTTGTATTAAAAATAAAACCCTAAAATATTAGAATAATCTTAAAGATATTACAAATTTTTGTGTTACAAACTATGAAAAATTCAAACATTTATTTATTAAATGGATAAAGTCCACTAATTATATTCATTTTTACATTAAATTATGTCTTTTATGCAGTAATGACCAAAGTATAAAAAAGAGGGATTTTTTTTTTTTGGGAGAAAAAAACACACAAGAGGGTAATAAAGGAACATACAGTTTTTTGTGCTACTGCCTACTCCGGCAAAAATCTTTTCTCTCGCGGCTTTATATTCTTTTTGGCTGCTGCTTGCGTTATCTATCTCACTATCTGTGGTGCGTTAAGCTAAGTATATATAATAGGGTCAGGCTAATATGTGCCCAAGGCACATATTAACTTATCTATTTTTAAAAATAATTTTTTGAAAATTGAAAAAATTGTAAATATTTTTTATTTTAAATTTTTTTTAAAAATAAAAATTATTATGTGTCCTTAAGATATATATTAACAAAATCTTATATAATATAGCATGGTTTCAAATTTTTTTTTAAAAAATATATATGTATATATATATATAAAATATAAAGGGTACACTGTGCTTAATGTTTTTGGAGATGGCCACGAATTGCCACTCAAGACAAGACAGCTTTCAATCTGAAGCTAATCACAAAAGTCGGCCCACACACAAACACAAAAGCTTGGCTCCTATTTATTCAACCCACCTCAAACGACAACAAGAATATTTATTTAATAAAGAGCAAATTGCTTTAATATGTGGAATGTCGGTCCTTTGTTGGGAAGAACATTGATAATTGATTGGGATTTGTGGGTAAAGTAACACAACCATTTTAGAAGGAAATTGATTAGCCGCATTTGTAGATTGTATCCTGTGACAGTTATTAGGTGACTGATCAAAATCTTCTTTGTTATTTACTCCTGATAAGTGATAATCGGATTAACCCAATTATGAAGTTTTAGGAAGGAAAATCAAAGTGCTAAACTGGGTTACATGGTTGTTTGTTACTATGCTTTAACTCAAAGTAAAGAATATTAAAACTTAAAAGAGAGATTAGATGTGGTTGAACACGTTGCAAGTTAAATATTTGAAAACAAAGGAAGGAGGGCTGTCCAATCTTACCTGTAAAACCAATCCTCATGATAAATTACACAAGTAATTTCTATATTTTTTGTTTTCGATAATTTGATTTTTTTTTAATTCAATAACTAGAGATGACTTAACTTGAACCTGAACATCTCTCTTAAAAATATGAGAAAATATTAATTGAGTTATACGACTTTTGATCATAATGACAGTTAATAGTTTACAACAATGGAAGAGAGGAATTCAAATCTTGTTCTTCTCATAAATGATCAACTAACAATATCGGGTAATCCAGTCTAGACTGCATAAAAACTTTTTTCAAGCTATATTTTGTAAAATTTGCCCAAAATTGCTCCAAGTATATCATTCATCTCCAATAAAAATAGAATTATGTAGAAAATGAAGGGCCAGCATTGATCATCTAGAAGTGGACATTTCAACCTACCCCCTCCTCTTGTAAGTTACATTATATGCGTAAAATTTAAGCTCGTATTTGATACATCAGGTAAGTTTCATAATTAAGCACAAAGCCCCTGATGACGAATAGGTGAAAATTGTTGATTTGATGTGCCCAAGTTCAGTTAACTCTTGCATTGCTTGAAAATTAATTTATGTTAAATCAACAAAGGCTATCATTCATGCTTATACTAGGTAATATTGGCTGAGGATGCCTATTGAGTAATGATCATAAAACATTCAATACCAAGACTTTGATCACAAAATTTCGACTAGCCTTAATTGAATTAAAAGTATTAAAAAAAATTAAAAATGAATTACACAAGTCATTAATTTCTAGGAAATGGCATGATTAAATCTAGCTTATATTTTTTCTCTATATACAACAAGAAACTGACCATCATTTTTCTTATTTATGTTTCGTCTCCACATTAATACTTAACAAACATACGGATATTATATAAGTCTCACAAATTGATATGTTAACTTTTAATTCATAATAAAAATGATAATTATAAAAATTTATCTATTATGTTATTGATTTGACACTAATTACATTGTCAAGTTAATTTGTGAATCTTTTATAATAAAATTAATATAAGTATCAAAGTCGTAAGGTCAGTTTTTGGAGCCCAGGCCTAGCAAGTAGGTGGTTCTGGCCCAAAAGACCCTAGACAATAACCCGACTTGGCAAAGTAAATGTTAGTTAATTTTAGGCCATGCAACGGTTTGGACGTAAGAACACCTCTTTTATATCTATTGGATACTCGGTCCGAGGAGACATATGGGTGTACCTCAGTTTCTGATTAAAGACTATAATCTTTTTCTCTCTCTATATCTCCTTCTCTCTTTCCTTTTTTTGATCCCCTCTTCATAGAGATTTTCTTCTCTTATATAGCCTCCTTAAATTAATAACAGCCTTACATTTGTTGATTATCTGGACCTCCACTTGAGTGCCTGTCCCATCGGACACCCATCCTATCTTTCTATGAGTTGCATTGGCCAAGGTAACGCTGTTCGCCTGTCTTCTCCACATTAATGTGGCCAGAAAAGTAGCTTCCTTATATTTAATGCAGCAGTTGTGGTCTCCCCATGTACGTCTTATACTCTCTTCCTTCTCCTAGCTTTGTGAGGCTCGTCCTTACTACCCATATTCGTTTGCGATGATTCCTCATTATGGATAGGGCGCACGTTGGACCCAGATTTGGTATGTCCGAGGAGACATTCCTCCTTGGACGTCTTTTTAAATAAGTTGGGCTCATCAGGGTTGGGCTGGAAGTCTTTTGGCGCTCCATTTTCTCCTTGGTCGTGGCTGGACTCTGTACGGGACCCAAGGCCTATTGTTTGACTTGGGAATTTTTACCCTTACAAAAGTCTTTCACGCCTGAATCTCATAATATAGAGTTTACATGGGTTAGAGCATCAACATTGAAGAATGTTACTCTATCCTATTTTACCATCCCAAAAAGTTACTTTATCAATTATACTATACCATTTTACAATACACCCTACATCCAAAAACTCTATTATTTTACTTTTTCATTAAAATATTATTTTTTAATATTTCTTTATTATTATTTTTCACATCATCATTTTTTTCAGTTAAGGGGTGGAATAAAAAATATATATATTTTTTTAGAATAGTGTTACAGTACAATTCTAAGTTTAGAATTGTACTGTAGCACTATTACAAAAAATTTTGTAATAATAAGATATACCATTTTTTGATACAAATATTTTTTAGTTATAAAATATCAAAAAGGTCTTAAATATGATATTAGCATTCTTCAATACTAATGCTTTTAGTCATGGGCTAACTCAGCCCAGTTTATAGTCCTTAAATTCAATGGGAATGAAATTGTGGATTAGGAATCGGGAAAGGCCCAAAAGAAAACAAAAAGCAACCATAATTCTTGCTTGGGATGGTGTGTCGGTTACACCCTCCCCGGGCATTATGTCGGTGAGTGCCAACCAAGCAAGAAAGCGACGCGCAATAACCCCTTCAGTTTAATCCCCACGCGCCCTCAAAGGGCAATAGTTATTCGTGAGAGTTTGAGCGATTACACTATTGTTATTAGGAGCTCCTTGGCGGCATTCACATCCCTTTTTGTCAAATAGAAAAAAATTCACATTTTGCCCAATTAACAATCTCCATCATCCCTTCCAATAAAAAAAAAAAAAAAAAAAAAAACCCTCTAAAACCTCTCACATTAGTCTATGTTCGTGTTAAATCCATTTACATCTATATAAATTTATATAGACACTTTTCATTTTGAATTTATTTATTTATATTTTTAATGTATTTTGAGGATGAAGATGAAGAAAGTGAGTGGATAGTGATTTTTTTTTCCTTAAAAAAATAGAAAAAATTAAAACCACCAAGAGAATTTGATATTTTAATTAAATATAGTATAAAATAGATAATATGATGTGGAGTGCTTTGAAGAGTGAATATATAAAATAGAGAAAGTAAGTTTTATATTGAAATAGATAGAAATTTTTGAATGAGTTTATGCGAATGCTCTTATAAGAAAGGTTGTCAAAAGTCCATGCTTTAAGCCTTCCTTGTTAGCTTTAAAAGTTTTTTTTTCTTTTTTAGTGTATGATGGTTATGATACCTAAGATAAACCCATACACTTCAACTACCGTAATCAAGGGTATGTTTGGTACACTGAATTAATAATACATTAGGAATAGTAATTTTTATTATTGAGAATAGAAGATATTATAATGGAATAATTATTACTATCTATAAGTTTGATTGTTACATATAGAAAGCTTGTAAAAGATAATTATAAGGAAAATTTATATTTTTGTATATATATATTAATTTTAACACTTATTTTTTTTTAAACAATTTTAAGAATTATTATACTGTATACATTAAGGAATAGTTATTACATTCATTTTAAAAAAGATTAGTTATTCTTCAATTTAAAGAATAGTTATTTATTTGTAATAACTAATTCATATAATAAATATGCAACAAAATAATCGAATTATTATTACATATGAATAATTTTCCATTACAGTAGCTATTACACTGTACCAAACATATCCTAAATGATTTAGAAAGAATGAAAGAAACTAGTAACTCATAAGCGTTTACATTACATGCACTAGTAAGAATTGAGAAATCTTATTAAATTAATGAAGATTAAAAAAAAGTGTGACTTTGATTTTGTTTTTTTTTTTGAATAATTAAGTTTCTTTTATTGGTTAGGTAAGCTTTCATATGTTTTATTCAAAAATAAAAAAGTGTGACATTGTGATAAATACAAATATTTAAGTTTTTTTTGAGAGCGCTTTGCAATTCAATTGGTATTTTTAGTGTTTCCATAAAAAAAAAAAAAAAAAACTAGGATTTAAACTCAAATTTTAAATTATATAAAAAAAATTATGGATTAGGTTAAGCTTTTATAATTTTTAATAAATTTTTTTTATGATTCTTATCAATTCGTCTAAATAGAAAAATTCAACTCGCAATCTATTTTACAAAAAAAGAAAAAAAAAATCATAAAAATAATGCAGTAGTTGATTTGAATGTGATATATTCTGCATGTTATTGGGAAAAAAGGTTTTCACAGTTAAGAAAGGACATTCTTCTAGTAACCCTCCATTTTCTACCTAATTGTATTTTATTTAATTACTTGTCCAAATCCCAAAAAAGAAAGAAAGAAATGAAAATCAATTCTACATTTCCACACTTTCTTTTTGCTTATGTCCAAAATGTGTGTTGGAAGAGACACTTCCAAGTTTGGTAGCGTGCACCAACTCAGTTGTTGATTCGATATCTCAGTAAATCGGCAAGCCACTACCTTCCAAAATGTTCCTTGGGCAAAAGCCAAAGGAGCGAGTCCAACTGACACCTCTCTCGGACACTGTTCATCAAACTCTATAACCCGCGCGTGTGAAATGTCCTCTCTTTCATTTCACAAATAGCTGTGTTTAACTGTTAAGCATATTTTTAACGTTATTTATTCTCAAAACCTATTAAATTCAATGAAAAATCATTTCCGCCAAGGCGTCCCTATCTCAGCCAACGTCATAAGTGTTCATAAAAAAAATAAAATAAATAAACGTCATAAGTAACGACATCGATCAAACTTTGAATTAATAAAATCCAATAAACACGACGCCGTTTCCCTATTGTCCGAATATTTTAAAAAAAAAAAAATTTAGTGTGACGGATTTAACTCTCAATTTTTTTTTTTCATAAATTTTACTGGTTGAACTAATTAAAATCTAATTATTTAAATAAATAAAAATTTTAAGATCACATAAAATGTCAAAACTTGTGTTACAATTATTTAATATTTTATTTAGAGTATCGTACTAGTGTCATACTTTTATTATACCAATATTATAACGGTAATTTTATGTTATAAGTTTTCCAAAATTACTTATATCATTGTATCTTACTCCTATCCGAAACTATATTTGTATCTGTGTTTATGCTTCCTATTTGTCTATATGACATATTATAAATAGTAGAGAAAAAATAATAAATTGATATGAAAAAAAACAAACAAATACTCCATTATTATATGTCATTTTACATCGTACTGAAACTTGTCTTTTGATTTTTTCTTTCCCTTAAAAAATAATTAATTCATTGAAATTCTCTTTTGTTCAGTTCCACTTTTTTGAAAAAAAATATAATAATTATGTTTTTTTTTTGTTTTTTAACCAGACACATTCTGGGTAGTCGGTACCATTCACTCACAGCTCTTGAGCCTCTTCACTGTCTCTCTGTCTCTCTCACAGCTAAATATCTCTCTCTTTCACAAATGGTAAACCATCGGATTCAAAACGAACCGTTTTCGCTGTCTCTGACATTGCTCCGAATCTTTAGCTACTAACTTCACTGGTAACCTTTCTAAATTGTCTTTTTATTTCATCTACATTTTTTAATTTTTAAAATTTTTTTTTTTTTTATGCTTGCATTGTAGTTAGTCTGCTTAGTCTGAGCTATTTTATGCTCAAAGTATAATTATTTTTTGTTAAATTTTGTTTATATTAATCTGGATCTGATGCTTGTAAAGCAATTTGTGAAAATTACTCAGCAGCTGATTATTACTATTTACTGCTACATTTCCATGTTGCTCAAATTCCAATGCTGCTGTTATAGCTAAGCTTTGTGCTTATCAATCTCTAATCTTTTAGCTCATTTTTTGCTGATTTTTGTTTTTTTCTCAAAGTTTAGAAGAGATTATTCTAAATGTTTTTTTTAATAATTTTATTTTAAAGCACTTATTTATGATTATTATTTTTTTCATACTTGAACAATTGGAAGAACAACTTTGAAAAGAGCTTGCTTTAGTTCATCTTTTACTCTTTATTTGATAATTCATTGTTTGTAATTGTAATTTTCTCTACTATGTAACAAACTTTTGGGTTTTTTTTTTTTGGTTGAAGTGTGGGACATTTGGTGCTTGTGACTATACATATCTGATCAGATTGAAGTGGGAACTATAACTAGGAATTATTCAACTTTTTTCTGAAAACATGGTTCTAGGCTTGAGAGCAAAGAACCGGGGTGGCACCTCGGTTCAAATCAATTATATGATCCATGTTCAGGAGATTAAGCCTTGGCCCCCATCACAGTCGCTTAAATCCCTCCGTTCCGTCCTGATTCAATGGGAAAATGGTGATCGGAATTCTGGTTCTACCAACCCTGTTGTACCATCACTTGGGTCGGTTGTTGGTGAGGGAAAGATTGAATTCAATGAGTCTTTTAGGCTGCCCGTGACTTTGTTTAGGGACATGTCGGTCAAAGGTGGGGATGGTGATACATTTCAGAAGAATTGCTTGGAGTTTAACTTGTATGAGCCCAGGAGGGATAAGACCGTGAAGGGCCAGTTGTTGGCGACTGCCATAATAGATTTGGCAGAGTATGGTCTTGTGAAAGAGAGCTTAAGCGTTAGTGCTCCAATGAACTGCAAGAGGAACTATAGGAACACGGATCAACCGCTTTTGTTTATCAAAATTCAACCTGTTGATAAGAAACGTACTAGTTCCTTGTCGAGGGACAACCAATCGAGTGGGACGTTGCTGGATAATAATGGTGGTGAATCTGTTTCTGGCTTGATGAATGAAGAGTATGCTGAGGAAGCTGAGAGTGCATCTTTCACTGATGATGATATTTCGTCTCACTCATCTCAGACGGTTTCTTCTGCTCTAGGCTCTAATGGGGGCTTACATCCTCAAAATGAAGAGGTACCCTTGTTTATTTTTTTCTTCCATGGTCTTTTCCTTGATACTTGCCAATTTTGATTCTACTATGAATGAACTAATGTGCCTGTATCTACATTGTGATTACAAAAGAGGTTCATATTCTTTGGCTTTATATGCAGATATTATGTATAAATATATATACATACACATACATACATACGTGCATACATATATACATAAATACATACATACATACATACATAAATATATATATAAAATAAATAGGATCTTTAAACATGTGAGGAAGGGAAGGAGGGAGAGAGAGAGCACTTGATTTGTAAATTGTTTGATTAATTGTGCATGAATTGTTAGATGAATAATGGACATAAAGTTTAGACAAAATACTATAGCAAAAAATTTTCATATTGTCTAAATTCAATTTGCCTTTGCTTCTCTGGTTATATCGGTGGGCCTAACATGAGTACATGCATGTGCCTATAAATTAATCATCATGCTATTGGTTAAGGGTTTTGTACCATATATTTATATTCTCTTTTTTGTTATAAATTACTTACGCTCTGTAATTTGTCATATAATAATTGGAATTGTATTACAGAATGGACCAGACATGGTGACACATAGCAATGGAGGGGGTAACAAGGAACATGCCCTGGCTTCAAAACTGAAGCTTGAAAAATCAAATATGACGCCGCATGTAGGATCACATGAAAATCTAAAAAGGAGTTCATCTTGCACATCATCAATAGACTTATCCTCTGATCTGGGAAGCCCAGTAAATGTTCCTGCTCCTATATTGAACTCACTTAACTCTAGTTCAATGCCAATACAACAAAATGTTGCTTCTCAGGGTGCTCAGTCTTCCTCATCTTTGGCGTATGAAAATATGGAGGAAGATTCTGATGCCAGCATTAGAAGCAATGACCATGGGCATTTGACTCAGGAAGTTCATGAAAAGGTTGCTAATAGCATGAGTGCAGTTTTAAGCAATGGTCAAAAGAGCATCAAGAAATGTATATCTACCAATTTTTCTATCAAGGTATCATCTCCAGACAATAATTCCCGGGTAGTTGAGAAGCTAGACTCCACTAGGTTTGGTGGTTCTCAAGTTAATGGGAAAAATGATGGGAAAGGTCAGGAAATTGGCAGGGATCACAAAGGGGAGGTTGAAACCGGCGATGATACCTACGATAGTGCTACAGAGGATGAAAAGGAACCACATGAAAATGGAGATGAAATAAACAACTTGGATGAGAAGAGGCATTCTACAGAAGATAAACCATTACATATCGAATATGCTACCAGAGTGCAAGTCTCTTTAGAAGGTGATACATTTTCTTTAAGCAGGGGAAATCTTGGAATGCAGAGCAACGTCCTTAAAAGTGACAGATTAAAGAATGTCAAGTCTGTTAGGTCAACAACAGAAATAGCAAGGACCAATGGATCAGTAAGTAGTAATCAGCAAACCGAAGTAAAGGAAGTAAGTGTACCTGGAGATGCACTGCACATTGCACGAAACCTCAGAAGCAATGATAAAAAAGAATCTAAAGTTTATCCAAAGGATACCAGAAGTACCCTTTTAGACAGCAAAATCCAGCAATTGGATCACAGAATAAAGAAGCTTGAGGGAGAATTAAGGGAAGTGGCTTCTATTGAGGCTGCTCTTTATTCAGTAGTTGCTGAGCATGGAAGTTCCATGAGTAAGGTCCACGCTCCAGCTCGGCGCCTTTCAAGGCTGTATCTTCATGCTAGTAGGGAAAATTCTCTATCAAAGAGGGCATCTGCAGCCAGAAGTTCTGTTTCAGGACTAGTTTTGGTAGCAAAAGCATGTGGAAATGATGTTCCGAGGTAAATCTAAACCACATTATTTTCTGGTTTTCTTTAATGATTAGTTGATTGTGGATATTAGAACCACCTACTTATGAAGAGAATTTGCTCATTGTCAGCATCTTGAAATATCGTACACCTTGGGGGTGTGAACTTGCTATCTATGGTCTTACCCAGGCAAAAAATTGAAGCTGATTTAAATCATTCTACATAGACACAATAAAAATATGCCAATAACCAAAGGATGACAAATCAGAAGAATATGATATTTTCTTGAGAGACTCAACTTGTGCATCATCTTCTGCATAAGATTTATTTTGGCCAAAATATACTATTGGTCCCTAAACTTTAGCTCATGAGTGATTTTAGTCCCTAAAGTATAAATTTCCTAACAAACTTTAAGTCATTGTTTTTAGTTCCTAAAATACTTAAAAGTGATCGATTTTAGTTGCTAACAAATTTAAAGTGATCGCTTTTAGTTCCTTTGGAGTGATGTTGTATTAGTTTTTTGTTTGGCCGCCTCATCTAAGGGACTTAAAGCGATCACTTAAACTTTAGGGACTAAAATTGCTCATGGGCTAAACTTTATGGACCAACAGTGTATTTAAGCCTTCTATTCTATCTATTACGAGTTTAAGTTTTATATGGTTTTCATAAAAACTCATTTGTTTTTCCTATTTTTTGACTACAGGTTGACATTTTGGTTGTCCAATTCTGTTGTGTTGAGAACAATTATAAGCCAAGCCACTGGGGACCTAAAGCTACCACTCTCTGCTGGAGCTTATATTGAAAGGAATGGTGGAGTAAAGGGAAATAACAAGGTATCATCCATGCTAAAATGGAAAGCATCTTCTCCTGGAAGAGAAGAAAATGGAAAAACTCTGTATGGGAGTTTTGGCAAATGGGAGGACCCACATACATTTACATCTGCACTAGAAAAAATAGAGGGTTGGATCTTCTCCCGAATCGTTGAGTCTATCTGGTGGCAGGTAACTTCTCAAATCCTTTTCTCCCTTTTATATTCAATTTTTAAATTCTCCTATGACTATATGATAGCAAACACTAGGTTTTAAATAAGGCATCAACTTTCCTCTGTATCTCACCTGATTTAGTTTACTGTTTTATTTCCAGACTCTGACTCCACATATGCAGTCTGCTGCTGCAACAGCAATTCATAAAGGTATGGGTTCCAGTTCAAGTAAAAACTTTGGAAAGTTATCTAGTTCAGGTGATCAAGAGCAAGGGGACATTTCGTTAGACCTTTGGAAGCAGGCTTTCGGGGATGCCTGTGAAAGACTTTGTCCTGTCCGAGCTGGAGGGCATGAGTGCGGCTGCTTGCCTCTGATGTCTAGATTGGTAAATTTTTACAATAGACTTTTTTTTTTTTTAAAGGAAAATATCAGGGCAAACATTCAGGTCCACTAATTTGTTTAGCATAAAAGTTACTCCTGTATGGTATCAAATTGACCTGATCATAATAGACTAACAAAAGCTTTAAGATCGAGTTTCATTCATCACATTTTTTGCTCAACTTTAATATTTTTGTGATCCTTAATAAGTAACATATATTTTAATCAAATGATGCTTTAGGCACAACCAGACAACATGTTTTCTCGCATGTGAACTTTAGTCCAAGTATTATTCCTTAAAATGTGATTTATTTTCAATATATGTCGATGCTATTAATACCAATGCACCAAATGAATTATGAAAAATTAGTGAACAAAAAGTGACCACCAAAGTAGCAATGGTAACTATCATCTGCTCCGTTTTAAATTTGTCTTGATTATATTGTAAATTAAGTCAGTTGATCAGATCGTAAAATATCCGTGTATAGTTTCCTAATACATGTAAATAACTTCAATTTTTAAATCTCTTCTATGCTAAGTTGTGAAAGTACAATGTATGTACTACTTTTAGATGCAATCCACTCTCTTTCAAGCACATGTTGGTATATTGCTGTACATTAATGACAAAGGTTGGTCAAAAAATTAACATCTTTTAGTAAATTTGAAAATTCAAAATTAATTGTTAATACATGGATCTATCCCTACAAATTTCTCAATATGTTTCTTCATAAAATGAAAATTTATCAACCCCCCCCCCCCCCCCCCCCTCCCCATTTTTCTCTTTAAAAAGACATTAAAATGCATCTTTTTGTGGGTGTAGATAATGGAGCAATGTGTGGCAAGATTAGATGTGGCTATGCTCAATGCTATTCTTCGTGAATCTGCAGATGAGATCCCAACAGATCCTGTATCTGACCCCATCAGTGATTTGAAGGTTCTTCCTATTCCAGCTGGGAAATCAAGCTTTGGGGCTGGTGCACAACTGAAAAATGCGGTAAACCATGCAAATTGTACTTTCTGAGGCTAACTAAAAGCAGATCATTACTCATAATTGTAGATATTCTTGATCCTCTCAATTAAGTGTGTCAACTGAGTACTGTTTCCTGGAATTGTAGAATCACTCCTTCATGCTTCTTCTCTTTAAGTATGCCCTAATATGTTAATAAATATATCCTGTAAATGTGCTACATCTGGCTGCCCTTGAATGCCAGCATTTTGGGGGAACAAAGGGCCTTTTAGACACTGCATTTCCCCATGCATTGCATACTTTTAAATATTGATCACATCATACCAAATCAGATGTTTGCAGTTTGAGATCCATCAAATTTGGATTCCAATTTTATAATTGACCTTAGAATGTACCCCAAAGCTCATTGGATCAGGGAGTTTCTAATGCAACGTTTTGAGCAAATATAAATTGGACATCCTAATTTACTGTTTTCAACGTTTGTGTTCTGTGCATAACAGATTGGAAACTGGTCTAGATATCTGAGTGACTTATTTGGTTTGGACGATGATGACTCACTTGAAGATGTAAATAACCATGATGACAATGATGAAAAAGAAGAAACATACTTCAAGCCTTTCCATATCCTTAATGCATTGAGCGATCTCATGATGCTTCCAAAGGACATGCTTTTGAATGAATCCATTAGGAAAGAGGTATAATGCTGGAACTTAAACCACACTTTTTATTCTCTGGTCTGGATGGTTAATATTTGTAGCTGTTATTTATGGTGCTTTATTTCCACTTTTGAAGGTGTGCCCTACATTTGGTGTGCCATTGATCAAGAGAGTTCTTGATAATTTTGTTCCAGATGAGTTTTGCCCAGACCCAATTCCAGATGCTGTGTGTGAAGCGCTGGACTCTGAGGTCAGTCAATTGAATCTGTTCCCCCCCGCCCCTGTCCATTCAGCTATCCATCTAGAAGTACTTCAGAAGAATAGCTCCATCTGTGCATGATAATGATAATTTTTAATGCATTCTTACTAGTTTTACCTTGGGAATTAGGAGGTTTGGCAGACTCCGGACCAAAATTCTCTGCCATGGTTTTATTCTGTGTTCTTGCATTTCTATTGAATAAGGATTAGCCTGATTTTCCTGCGTTCTTGCTCTTGTTTTGTTTTATATAGGATCATCTGGAGGAAGGGGAGAAGTCGCTGATGAACTTCCCATGCATTGCAGCTCCTATAGTCTATTCACCACCTTTGGCAGCTTCTGTTGCAAAGATTATTGGAGAGGTTGGAAGCCAACCGCACCTGAGAAGAAGTGGCTCCTCGGTGCTTAGGAAATCGAACACCAGTGATGATGAGCTTGATGAATTGAATTCACCCTTTGCTTCCATGTTCATTGATGGTTCCCGTTCTTCACAAGTTCTATCAAAACCCAGCTGGATATCAAAGGAAAAGGGCCATCAAACTGTGAGATATGAACTCCTTCGTGACGTATGGATGAATAGCGATTAACTCAATATATGTGTTACAGGTATATATGTAGAAGTTATCTCTTTGGAGTTGTATGTTTGTACTCCGGTTTTGGTTTCACCGTCTTAGGTGTCAATGTCTGTAAAAAAAGGATTGTTTGGGGGGGTGGGGGGGTGTCAATTGCAGCAGCATATATGATATAATAAATTGGGGTGAGAGAATTTCAGAAAATATTGGTTCCAATGGCTATTGATGTCAGTAATGAAATCTCATGAGAGATTGGCTTTGGGATTTAGATACATCATTGTGTTGCTGATTTCTTTCTTATACTATGAAAATGGCTTTTGTACGAGGGCCTTCAATTTTAAAGTAAAGGAGCCCCAAAATGGCTGTGTTAACTACGAGGAGTGACAGAATTGTTCTAGTATTGGAGTTATGAAGAAGGAAAAACCAGTCCATATTTGAGTAGGACTCAATTGATGTCATTGTCTACAGGACCAAGTCATGGAGAAGGATTGAAGAAGATTTCCCTTAGAGCATTCACATCAGTTCGTGTAAATTTTTCGTCTATTTTACACGAAAAGACCTACTTTTTCTATTTTACACTACCACCTATATAAAACACCCACATCAGTTCTTCTATTTTACAAGATATTTTAATAAAATAATCACCTTTCCCATTTTTTTATTATTTCGCCAACTAACTATCCCTCTATACGCGCACTCACCCTCTCTTTTTATTCATTTTTCAAGACCTCTCTCTCTATTCAGCCAAAAAAAAGAAAGCGCTCTCTCTCTCTATACGCGCTCTCTCTCCCTCTCCCTCATATGTTCTGATTTCTCTCTCTTTTCTATCTCCCTCTCGGTCTCTCTCTGTCTCATCTCTCTCCCTCTCGGTCTGATTTCTCTCTCTATACAAACCGATGCATATCATCAAAGCTCCGATCACCGATCCACAGCTCCGATCATCATCACAGCTCCGATCCACAACTCCGATCACCGATCCACAGCTCCGATCGTCATCACAGCTCCGATCCACAGCTCGGATCACCGATCCACAACCCCGATCGTCATCACAGCTCCGATCACCGATCCACAGCTCCGATCGTCATCACAGCTCCGATCCACAGCTCCGATCGTCATCACCGCTCCGATCACCGATCCACAGCTCCGATAAGCACCGATCTGTCTCTTTTTTGTTTTACCGTTGGATTTTTTTTTTTTTAGCAAGTATATCTCTGTGTTGGTTTAAGCAACGATCTGTCTCTTTTTTGTTTTTCCGTTTGGATTTGTTTGTTTTTCCGTTTGGGTTTTTTTTTTTAGCACTGATCTGTCTCTTTTTTTTTTTTTTTCCGTTTGAGTTTGTTTGTTTTTCCGTTTGGGTTGGTTTGTTTTTCCATTGAGGTTGCTGTGCACGGATAAGAGAGAGAAAAATTGGTGCGAACGGAAATTAATAAAAAACTAAATACACGAGCTACAGTACCCGTGTAAATTTACACGGGTACTGTAGCTCTTGGAAAATTTTAGACGATTATGCATGATTTTAGCTGGACTGATGTAGGGTGTTTTTTGCTTTAAAATGTGTAAAAACGGTCAAAATGTGTATTTTACACATTTATACACAGTTTTGCAAGAGCTGATGTGAATGCTCTTAGGTTTTGTTTGGATACCGTTTATTTTGTTGAAAACTGAAAACACTGTAGCAAAATAATTTTTAAATATATGAATAATATCGTGGGACTTATTTTTAATGAAAATTTTGTTGAAAAAAAAGGTTTGTGGGTCTTGTGAACAGTGCACGGGACCCATTGATTACTTAGAAACATGCTTCTCCTAAAAAAAAAAAAAAAAAAAACACACAAGGATGTGGACGCAATCCAAATGCATACTTATTCTACTCTAGTGCATTAGAAGAAGTTATTTCCCCGATGGGAACCATTGCTGAATTTATATTTTGATTTGATGGAGGAGACATTTTGGTAACGCAAGATTATTGGCCTTGCATCAAGTTGGCTTCTATACAATGCGCATTATTGCTAGCTAAAACCGAAAACCCCAAATACTTCATAAGTTCATATTCACCAGAGTTTTTGGGTTTATTATAAATAATTCGAATTATTACAATATAAAATTTAATTTAGTTATGTTAAGAGATTGGTAGCTCAGCGAAATTACATCGTCTCACTTATGAGAAGAATGCTTCAAATCTCCCTCCTCAATTGTTTTAACTTTAAATAATTATTAAAAAAATGATTATATATAACAAAAATATCACATTTATTAGTTCAAATATGCCCAATAGAGTCTTTGGTAAGGTTTCCAAAATATTTACAAATTGTTATGATAATGACTAATAAATATAAGGGGTGGATAACAACATGATAATAAATGAATATTTGAATTACTTTTTTATGATTGGAGATACGTTAGTTTGTAAGCTTCAAGAAGTAAAATTTGTCATTTTCTAACATCATCCTATCTTTAATAAAGGGAAAAACTTTTTTTTTTTAAAAAAAAAAAAAACCTAGTCCCTTTAAACCCCCTACTTTTTAGTTTTTTCATTTTAAATCCCCATCTTCATAAGTTATGACAATCTAACCCCATCCATCCATTTCTATTAAAAACCACTAAAAGAATTACTCATATTATGATGGAAGGAAATTTTTCTTAGGCACCCATTACACCCAAGCAACACTGTTTTGCCAACTCTACTATTCTCTGTCATAAAAAAAAAAAAAAAAAAAAAATAGAACTCTACTATTCTCTCTTTCTCTCTCTTCCTTGATATCTCCTCTCTCTACTGTTCCACTCTACCTAATGTAAAGAAAAATCAAACTATCCACAACAAAATTTGGGTGTAATAGGCGCTAGTGAAAAATTTTCCTTTGCGAGATAGATTGTTCAATTAGTGGTTTTCAATAGATGATGGAGGATTAGATTGTCAAGAGTCATGACTAATAAGTCAATGGTTTAAAATGAGAAATTTAGAAGTCAATATTTAATTTGTCATATCCGACAAACTCTTTTTTTAATAAAAAAAAGTTTTTCCTTCTTCTTCTTCTAATATTTTCAAACTTTCGTAAAATGTTTAGAAATCTTCTAAGCTATTGCAAGAACCCCTCCCCTCCTCCTCAACCCCTAGGTACTAATACTAAATACTTAGGGAGGTGCATCACACCAATTTGGTTATTGGCAGTGGCGGCTCCACATTGTGTTTAGGGTGGTCACAGGACCACTCTAACTTGGAAAAAATAAAATTATATAAAGGACAAAATACTATTTTGGTCTCTAAATTTTATTAAAAGTTTGTTTTTCGTCTCTAAACTTTAAAAAGTTCTTTTTTCATCCCTAAACTTTGTAAAGGGTTTTTTGAATAGTATAGAGACAAAAATAAGGATGAAAAGAACTTTTTCAATAGTTTAGGGATGAAAAACAAACTTTTAGTAAAATTTAAAGATATAAATGAAATATTTTTAATAGTTTAGGGAAGAAATATGAACTTTTCAATAGTTTAGGGACGAAAAATGAACTTCTTAAAATTCAGGGATGAAAAACAAACTTTTGGTCAAATTTATGGACCAAAATAGTATTTTACACTTATATAAAATTTAAAAAATTTATTATTTTTTTATCCTTAAAAAAAAAAATGTAACCACCCTAAATTTATTTAGGCCATATAATTAAATTTTGGACAAAATTTGACAACAAACTTGATTGTAGTATTGTAAACTAAGGTTACAACTTCACTCAATATTTTTTCATTGAATGTGAATTTTGATAAATTCACTATTGGATTGTATTTTTTTTTAATATCCTTCATACTTGCAAAATTTCAAGAAGATCAAAGATCAATAGCTTCGTCATCAATCAAATATTTAAATTTCAAGTTTTTATAATCTAAAATTATTCATAAAAAATAAGTTTATGGATCAAATAATAAATAACATCCAATTGAAATGAAATTTGACAGGTGTTTTTTAAGAATATAAAAAACATGTAATTCAATGGTTAGATTTTCTAAGTATGTAACCATGTTAATTTATTTAGTGAGAGTTGTAGCCTTAGGTTATAATTAAAGTATATAGCCAAACTTTGTTCTTAAACTTTAGTTCCCTTAACAATATATTAGGACTTTATAAACAAAAAAAAAAAAGTGCAAGAAAATTTTTATTTAACTAAAATTTTGAAAGAAATGTAGCTTGTCGCATTGATAATGAGACAATTATGTAATGATTTCAAAATAAGAAAATTCGTATAAGGAAATTGTAAGACTTTATGTATTTGTGTATTATTTTTTGTCAATATATGAAGTTGTTTTTTTTTTTTTTTTTTTTATTTTTTTATATTAGATTTTTATAATTTAAGTTTCTTTATACCCATCTTGGAAAAAAAATTCCTAAAGCTGCATTGGTTATTGGCAAAGGTTTTTGAAAAAAAAAAGAAAAAAGAAAGAGAAATTGACTCCCAATTTCCCTCATCAACCAAACAGTCATTTCTATCATTTTTTCTCTACTTTTCATCCCAATCAAACGCGACCTTTAGGATGCATGAATAAATGGCGACTTTGCAATCCCAACTACCATCTTTTTTTTTTTTTTTTTTTTAACAAGACTCAATGACTGTCTTTAAGTATTTATTGGCGATAGATGACATACATTTAATTTCGTTTTGTAAGTATACATATATTATTATTTTGTGTATGATCATTTGTTTGGTTATTATTTCATTGGTCGTCTTAGCATGTGAGACTATTATACTGAGTAATATGTTTTTTTAAATAAACAGAGTGAGCATGCCGCATTCGATACTTTGATGCCATTTCTTTCTTTCTTTTTTAATAAAGAATTTATTATAATGATAAATGCTGTCTATTTTCTGATAATGACCATTGCAAAATCATTACTTAAAAAGGGTTTGTTCAAACTTCAAAGAAAAGGCTGATTTCATTTACAAACCAAGATTGTCGCTACTGCAACTACTTTGGCAAAAATATCAGATTCTATTACAATTAGGTTGTTAAATTCCTACACCCCTCGGCGTGACCTTGATCCCTAGTGTGTTTACCTAAAATAACTAATCCTACCATAGTTTAATTACATTTCATGGTCCTTATCAGTTTATAAAATGAATATATACGTTTGCAATACTCTTTATCTTTTTATTGTAACCTGTTATTGAAGATTTCAAGGGTAGGAACTAGGAAAGCCAACTGATTAATACATTATAATTAATAATTAAAGATTATATCACATGCTTTCCATCAAAAGTCATGGAGAAATTCTAGGAAAACAAGAAAATAAGTTGAAAAATCAAGCAATACTTCTTATAGGCAACAAATAATTGAAGTAACAATCATTTGAAAAAAAAAAAAAAGGTTAATAAGGACTTGTCACACAAGTTCTAAATTAATTGTTAGACATCAAATATAAAGAAAGATATTATAAATGAACTTTATCATTTTGTATGAATATAATTGAATACAAGTGAGTTTTCTAAAATGGTATCTAGAAATCATACATGCTTAGAGCATAGTTTCACTAGCTAATTGGAATGACCATGCACCGGGGCTGCAGTTTGATCCGGCAACAACCTAAGAGAATTTGTTATATTTTTTGAAAAATCGAGCACATTGAATATACATAATTTCATACATTTTTGTGAACATTTTTTGAAAATGTGTATGTTAAATGTTGTATATATAGGTATATACATGAATAGGTTGTAACAATGATGTTTGGGTTTAGAGAATATTGTTTCATAAAGTGAAAATTCAAGTTCTAAAATTTTCTAAGTGAAAATTTGAAGTTAAGCATTTTCGATCAGTCGAAACTTTGGCTCGGTCGATCGAAATGGTAAAGAAAAAATCCTGGAGTTTCTGGATGTCTCGATCATTGCTCAATTCCTATTCGACTGATCGAAAAGAGAAATAGATCAATCGAAAGGAATTTTTGATTGATCAAAAATCAAAAATCAAGATTTTTTGGCAGAATTTTCTGGTGACTGTTTAGAGAGTTTGAAGAGGTTTCAAACCTTGTGAACGGTTTTATGAAATATTTTAACTCTCCATATTTGATGTAAACAATCCTATGAGTATATATAGAGACTTATGTTCACTTGAAAAATAAGTTAAAGAGAAATACAAGAAATCCTGTGGTCATTCTCCATAATTTCTATCTGTAAAATCCAATATCTTGGTTAATTTTAGGGACAAATTTGCGATAACCCTTTAGTAACAATAGTGTGGAGGGCAAATATTGTCTAAGGAAAACGTTATAATGCCTCCAAGCTATCTATTTTTTGTTTGTCTTTTATGTTAACCTTGTTTCTTCATTATTACTTTGTGTAATATCCCCAACATTAAATGTACAAAATTCAATACATTCTTTGAAATTTTGTGTAAGTTAAATATACAAAATTGGATACATTCTTTAAAATTGTTTGAAAAATGTTTAGTTGAATATGCAAAATTATGTACCTTCTTTAAAAAATTCTTCAAAAATTGTATACATATAATACACAAATTTCTAAATTATTTGAAAATTGTGTATGTTAATTGTATAGAGTTAGTTACGTTCTTCGAAAAATTGTGTACGTTAAATGTACAAAATTGTGTACAATCTTTGAAAAATGTGTACGATAAATGTTCGTAATGTGTATATTTTTTGAAAAACTATGAACATTTTTTGAAAATCGTGAACATTTAGTGTACAAACTTTTTAAAAGAATGTACACAAATCTATACATTTAATGTACATAATTCTACCATATCTAAAGTCATACTTTTTATTACTTCTACTAATATCATTTAGGTCTTTCTTTACATTTTTTTCATTCCCTCAACTTGAATAAACTCACTCTTTTTTATTTGTGCATTAGTTGCTCTCTATTGAATATGACCTAACCATCTTAAAGACTCTTCCTTTTCTTTTCATAGATAGGAGCTACCCTCATCTTTAAGCAAATTTTCTCACCTTGAATCATATCTTTCCATGTATATTCTTATTTCAGCTATATTCAATTTATGAATATGTTACTTTTTAAGAGCCCAACATTCAATACCATAAAACATAGATGGTGTATAACAGTCTTACGAATTTTTTCCTTTAACTTAAGAGGTATTCTATGATCGCACAATACTCATGATGCGCTTTTCTACTTCATTTACCTTGTTCTTATTTTATGATTCACATCCTCTTCAATCTCTCCATCTTTATGAATTAGATATCAAAATTGGTTGCTCTTTAATATCTCTTGACTATTAAGTCTGATTCCCCCTTCATTTTTTGTTTCTACTTTTAATAAACCTTTTAAGTTTCTAGTTTTACTAAACCTTTTAAGTATCTTACTAATTTTAAGTCAGCTGAGAAGGTCAATTTGGCATATAAATTGTCCTAGTATACAATACATAGCCGTTAAGAATTTTGGCTTAGACACAGATGCACTAACACATTTTTAGTCTTTGTAAATTGTAAGCATTCTCTATCTTTAAGCCAACAAACTGCAAAATATTTATCATCAGTTCAGATGTAAAGAAGCGAAAGACAAGGAAAAACCACGAAATTAAACTCGTACCATGGATTAAAAAGAAAGAATGATATATTACAGTCAGAATTAAAGATAACAATAAGCAAAGTTTAACAAAGCAGATAACGAAAAAAGAATATTTTTAATAAGTACATAATAACGGTCATACATGCCAATATTCTTCTCTGCTTTTCATCTCTCACCGGAACTACATCACACTTACAAACATTGCATGAACACTAGGTAGGTAAAAAAGGACTCAAAACTTCAAAAATTCAAAACTGAATCGGAATATTTGCATCCGAAAGTGCTTCAATACTCTCTGTGGTTCTCTCACATTCATATATACTAATATAACGAAATGGATAGGAGGGCAGCCAAATACCCGATGAAAACAAATCAAGCGGTCAACTTTGGTGAAGAACTAACAGCATTGATATGCTGGAGCTGTAATGCAGCCAACAGCCCTTGCCAGGTTTCTCCAGGTGCAGCTGCCACATGAAAATCAAGAAGTTTCTTCTGCTTCCTATAGTAATCTTCCAATGGCTTGCTCTGAATGGCACAAAAAATAATTATCCAATCAGTGACCGTGACCATCTTTCACTTTCTTTCTAGGCATGAGATGGAGAATTATAAACAGAATCAAGTTAAAATCATCAAACTATACCATATTGGTATATACAATAACCAGTCCCAAAATTCTGTGGGGTTGACTATATACCTTCATGGCAAAAATTATGATTCCCCAAAAAAAAAAAAAAAAAAAAAGTGATACCTCCTCTGAATATAGATGGAACTTTTCCTTCCAGGTAGCTCCTGAATCAGCAGAAGAGGAATCTAGTTGTTTGTCCTGTGACTGCAGATTTAGATTACACCCAGGATAATTGCTCATGCTTAGATGATCACGATGATGAGAAAAGTTTCCAGCTCGTAGATTTTTTTTCAACAAGCTGTCTTCTGTGCATTTGAAATTCACCACTAAATCGATATCAGCGATTTGGTCAAGAATCTCCTGAAAATGAAATAAATTGCAGCATTCAAAAAAACACGTAAGAAATCAATAGTTTGAGAGTAAAAAGTGTAATAACTAGAATGCAAACAGTTCACAAGTAACCCGAATCAATGTAAACTAAACTTACAGCTTGCATCCTTGTTCGAGGAATCCCATCCAAAATGAACCCCGTTTCACCTCTGCAGTAACCTTCTTCGAGCCTTTTCGACAACAGGGCAAAAATTATCTCCTCCGGAACAAGCTTCCCTTCATTCACTGCATTTGCAATCTGAAATTGCGAAAATACAGAGAACAAAATTACTACCATGTCATGCCCAATCAATTTCAATTACACTACATTTCCCATCTTGACGCACCCAAAACTTACATGAATCACATAAATTCAAAACTCAAATACAAAACAAAGGCTCAAGCACACGTTTTGGAGTTTGAATCTTTCATGTATTTTCATCACTAATCGGAACAAAAATTAAATTCTCAGCTAAAAACAAACTGGTTAAACTTAAATCCCATTAACATGCCCATTCGACTTGGCCAAAAAAAAAAAAAAAAAAACAATGTTTTATAAAGTAACCATCACCAATGGTAACCTCAAATTAAACTCAAACAACATTAAGACCCCGTTTGGTACGAGTCTTTAAATAACAATTTTCAGTTTTTTTGAAATACATGCGGGTTGTTTAAAAATAGAAAACATTTGTTTAAAATGAAGTCACAAATATCCCCTAAATTTCCCAAAAAACAAAAAGAAAAGCCAAACCCCACATTTTATAGTAAATACAGAAAAACACATTATTCAGCTCCCATCCAAACACAACCTTAAACACCCATTTCCAAAAAACTTGGAAAAACCTGAGCTGACCTGTTTGTAGAGAGAAGAGCGAGGGTGGAGCTCTTGGCGGACCAAGGTGCCCATGGAAATGTGAGGAACTTCGAGAAGCTTCGAGAGCCTCTCGCCGTACACGTGTCGCTTGATTCCACGGTCTCCCATGAGGACCCACTGCACCCCTCTCTGTGGGACCCACCCCCACCCTTCGGACTCATCCATCCCAAGTTGACGTGGCGCTCCCTCGTCCTCGGAGCCCTCCTCTTCGCTGTAGTCGTACTGGAGCTGAGCCGCCGACCCGTAGGCTCGGGTCGAGAGGAGCCCGATGCGCCGCGGCACGAGGGAGCGCAGCTGGCTGAGTACGGACATGGCGGCAGCGTGGAAAGTGCAAGGGTTTTAGTTTTTTTTTTCTTTTTAGAGGGAGAAGAAAATAAAGCAGAGCTTGATGAAAGAGGGGCTGCTTTGGAAATGAATGTGAGGTTTTAGAGAGAATGTGTGTGTGGAGAAATGGGGGATTTGGAAATTGCCATTTGTGTTGCCGCGAAACTACGTTTATACCACTGTCGTTCTTTGTGAGAGAGTTTAGTGAGAGAAACGTGGGTGGGCCTGGGCTGCGGGAAGTCCTAAATTGTTTACATTGTAGTTTACGATGAGTGAAAATTCAAATATGTGGTTTATGCAATCTCTTTTAGTACTATTGGGCTTTTGAATTTGATTGCTTAATAAGTTTCTAAGAAGTAGCCCATTGGGCCTTTAGATGTTTTAGGCTCAAAGTTTAGTATATATTTTGTGATTCGCACCAGTTCAATTCTTTTATAATTTAATAGTATTTTGGGGTAAAAATAATTGAATTTTAAATGTCTTTATTAAAAAAAAAAAAATGTTGGTTGAACTATAAATCTTTTGGTATTTTCCCATGCGAATTTAGTTTTTAATAATTAACAAATTGTTTGAATGGAGTGGGAGAAGAAGGGAGTAGAGGGAAGGGGAGGGGATGGTGCAAAGAACTATGTTTAGATATTTTTAAAGGAGGATAGGGAGGGGTTTGGAGTGGGATGGCTTTTCATTAAGGTTTATGGTAGTGGTTGGTAGTGATTTTACTAGAATTAATGATTGGTGAGAGTTTTTGAAAATCGATAGAAATAACTTTGATTGGCATATTATATATCGTGGTAATCACATGATAAGAAAAACTTTTATTAGTGGGTTCCAGTTAAGCTTAACTGGTAAAGTCTCTAATGATTGAATAAGAGATTTGGGGTTCAATTTCCGCCTACATCAAAAACTGATTGATGTCTTAGTCTGATGATAAATAGCTATCATTAGGAGCGGACGCCATAGGTTGAAACTCTCTTAAAAAAAAAGAAAAAAAGAAAAACCTTTATTATTAAGACCTCTAAATATATCTCATAGACAAATTGAAACCACCTTCACTAAGTTATTAACACCTCAGTTATGTTACTCTCATATTAGGAGAGAAGGTAACAAAGTTGCCCATGGTTTGGCTCAGCATGTTGTTAATGTCTCAAACTTTTTAGTTTGGATAGAGGATGTTCCACCACAGGTTTTTTTTTTTTTTTTTTTTTTTGTACTTCAGGCTAACATAGCCAGTTTAACTTAATAATAAGTTCACTTCTATTTCTTCTAAATTAAAAAAAACTCCTTTGTTACTAAGTTTTTATTAATTAATTTATTTGATAAAAAAAAGGACAAATTACATTTTAAATTGTATATGTGGGGCCTGAAAATTGGAGTCCCGGCCCACTTCACATTAAGGGCCCAAAGCCCAGGCCGAGGAGCCCTATCTTCAGGGACACACAATAAAAACTCCTTGAAGGCCCAGGGATGTGGCCGAGGACGACTCTATGCCCGACATCTCGCAAAACGCCCGAATCAAAGGACAGATTCAGCACAGGAGCAGCACAGCGGAAAAGGCTGCCAGCACCTTAATGTGGAGCCCATCGCCTGACAAACCCGTACTCGTACCATGCTATCCAGCTCTTCTCCAACCACTCCGACGTGAGGGTTGATAAGACGAGTAACCACCCCAAATAAGGAGAAACTGACACGTATCTGAGGAACGAGAGAAAATACCAATATAAAAGGGGGAGGGATATCATTGTGAGGGGGGGATGCTCACAAGGAAAAATCCTTGCAGACACTGTTACCCATGGGGGAGGATGAGACGCTACTCGGACTAAGTCCGAGGAGACGGATCTTTCAAACCCCCTCCATGTAAGGTTTGGCCCTACAGGCCAAATTCACCTTCGCATGGATTTCCATGAAAATCCGGATCAGACCCCTGCCCAGCGCCCAATGATAGGCCTTTCCAAACCCACTCTCTACAAATCGTATTGTTCGGTCCCTTTACACACGAGCCCAACGTCATCCTTGTGTCGTAAAAATCGTGTCCTTACAGTATACTTTAGAGTGATTTTAAAATTAGACCCTATAGTTTTGTTTGTTTCAAACCGAATTTTGAATTTTTAAAATCCTTCCAATTTAAACCTCCCTAATCAAACCCTAAAAAAGTCCAAAGCTCTCGGCTTGAAACTATAAAATTTAATTTATAGTCTTCAAATATGGAATTTAATTTAGAATCTTTTTAACTATAGGCTTTGTATTCCTATTTTAAAGGGTTTAAATTTTAGTTTACCAAAAAAAAAAAAAAAAAAAAAATTAACAAAGGGGGAATTCAATAACACTAATATTGTGTCACTTAATAAACATCACTTGAAAATGGTTACCAAATATCTTGTCTATAATGTTACACCACTCAACAATTTTTTTATTGGATTGTATTTTGACAAATTCACTATTGTATTACATTTTCTCTTTATATCCTCTAACCTCTATGCTTTCAAAATTTCAAGATAATTAGAAATAAATAGCTATATTGTTAATTAAATGATTAAATTTAAAATTTTGTGTATTTTAGAGTTATTCACTAAACATGAGTTTATTGATTGAATAGTAAAATTTCATTTAATTAACATGAAATCTTGTGTGCACAATAAATAATAAAAATGTGTATTTTAATGATGAGATTTTTAAAATATTAATCTAATAATTTTTTTTTGAATGATATATTTGTAAAGAGTTTCATTAGATATAAGTATAACTTAAGTCTGTCTCAATAAATTTTGATCTGTCATAATTGAATTCAATGTCAACCTCCAAAACTTTTCTATGGCGAGTATGCTCCGACGCACTACCTACAAAAGTGAATTTGAAGAAAAGAAAAATCCTTGAGGACACAAGATGTGGCGCCTGTCTTTCTGCTCAAGAGACCACCCTCCATGCAATATGGAATTGTGATGAATTGAAAGAAGTTTGGCTCCCCTGTTTCAGCTGGGTTAGAACAGAGCATCCGAATATTAATGAAGTACAGGAACTAATTAATCTGATTGGAGTACAATAACAGAGGCTGGAATTATTTGCGGTAGTGGCTTGGTTTGTTTGGAATCGCCGGAACAAAATACGGCTCCAAGAATCCAGCTTGGACAAGAGCAGAATTTTCAGTACAGCAGCTCAGTATCTCTCGGCGTTCCAGCTGAAATTTCCGGAAAAAATGGCTAAGTCCCCTGCGACTACAACGAAGTGGAGTCCACCACTGGGCGAGGGGTATAAAACCAACTATGATGGAGCAGTTTTTGAAGAGGCGGGATAGGTGTGGTGGTGCGAAACGGAAATGGCGAAGTACTTGCTGCACTTTCAGAAAAAATACCTTACCCCGGTACAGTAAAGTTGGTGGAAATCCTAGCTGCAAGAAGGGCTGTACAGTTCATTGCAGAATTGGGCATGGCACAGTCAATATTTGAAGGAGACTCAGAGAGTGTTTACAAGGCTTTGAAGTCAGGTGATGTGGGTCACTCCTCAATTGGTCAGTATGTGAAAGACATAATGTCTATTTCCGGTTCGATTCGAACTTTCTCTTTCTCTCATATTAGGAGGCAGGGTAATTGTGTGGCTCATGCCTTAGCAAAGAGAGCAAGATTTGCATTTCCATTGTTAGTCTGGATGGAGCATGTTCCACCGGATGTGATTCCTTTTGTACTTTCAGATTTATAGTTTTCTAATAACATTTCACCGTATTGATCCTCAAAAAAAAAAATGTCAACCTCCAAAACTCCTTTTAAACATGAAAACTGGCACCAGCACTGAGGCATATTTAATAAGCGGGCAAGCTTACTTAGAAGCATATTCACTTTACACAACTTTGGTCCATGGTATGGATACTTAGCATTAGTACATGTCAAGTTGAAAGAATGGTTCAATCAATCAAAAAAAAAAAAAAGTTGAAAGAATGGAATTTTTATTTTCTTTGCGTTAAGTTAAAGCAAATCTCCTTCTCAAAAAAAGTTAAAGCAAATCTATCAAATGGTTCTTTAGATATAAAATGGAATACTAGATAGAGATTTTTAAAAACTAAAATCATACTTAAGAGTGTCTGTGTAAAGAGAATTATAGAATGTCTTTTTTTTTGGGGCAAATTATAACTTATCCACTTATGGTTTAATCGAAATTTAAGTTGCTTACTTGTTGTTTGAAATTTGACACTCCACACACCTGAGGTTTGACCAAAATTTAGGTTACTTACTTGTGATTTGAAAACCCATGATGCAAGTGTTTCATTGTATTCTTTATGATATTATTTGATCTTGTATTTTTATGTTTTTTGTGTTTTTGGAGGGGAGAGATATAAAAGTGAAGCAAAATTACATATTTAGTCCATTTTTTAACAAAAGTTAACCTTAGGTGGGTAAAATTTCAAATTTCAAATTACAGATAGATAACTTAAATTTCAGTTAAACCATAGGTGGGTAAGTTGTAATTTGCCTTCTCATATTTTTTTTTTTCTCAATATAAGTCATGTCCAAGTTACGCTTAATTTTGTGGTAATAGTATAGAATCAATTGGTACTTATAATCTCATAGTAGGATTTATACTTCAAGTCTATGTCACATGTCATATTAATTAAATGACAAAATTTAGTTATGAACTTAATTTGTAGCTAATAGCTACAACTCCAACCAATATCTTTTTTTATTAAATGTGAGTTTTGATAAATTCATTATGGGATTATATTTTCTTCTTATATCATTCATGCTTGCAGAATTCCAAAAGATCAATGATCAATAGTTATTTCATCAATAAAATATTTAAATTTTAATTTTTTATAACCTGAAATTATGCATAAAAAATAAAAATTATTGATCGAATAGTAAATAACATCCGATTAGTACAAAATTTGACATGTGTGTTAAAAATATAAAGAGCTTGAAATCCAACCGTTAGAATTTCAAAATATATGCTCATGTTAATTTTTTTAGTGGAAGTTATAGCCATTTGTTATAACCAAGTTTATAGCCAAAGTTTGGCCTTAATTGAATGTCCTTACATCCAAATTCACAAATTCAATTTTTTTTTTCCATATATATATTATAATAAGAAAAACCTGAAGGTTTGAGCCTTGAGGAGATAATGTAATCCCTTTCCCAATAAATAAATCTATCAAAATATCTTTCTCAAGTTATTGACTGTTGTTTCTTAAAAAAAAAAAAATTATTGAGTGTTGCACATCGAAAGAATTATACTGTTTAATCTGAACCGATCCTTATACTTTAAGTTGGAGAGTTATTATTCTAGCATTACCATTTCTAGTTGAAAACGCACTTCTAATGAATCTTTTTATTTTTTTTAAGTGTAATTTAAATCTACGAATCAAGGAATAGAGTATCGTAGGAATTAACCTTTTTATTTTTGGTGCTTTTTGCACTATATAAACACTGGCATTTGCCACGGGTAAGTCGAGTGAACTTCTCTAAAGAAATTGCTCAAGAAAGAATCGCCTTGCTCAGTAAGAGTTACCCTCTTATTTTCTTTTTCTATTCTGTTTCCCCCATTTTTGGTTGACCAAAGTATGGGCTCTAATTATGTAGAACTTATCTGAAATACCTTCTCATTATTTGAACTTAGTTTTCATGATGGGTCTACATCAACTTCTCTTGTTTGTAGGACAATAAATGCAGCATAAAGAGTGGTGAAGCCTGCAATATAGTTGCACTCTTATCTGGTGTATAATTTAATGCTAACCAATTTTGCCTTGTATTTGAATTTTGAAAATTATAAGTACTATTGCCATTATTTTTTCAAAATTTCAAAGCAATTTTCACTTTCAAAATTAAGGGCAAAACAGACCCTATGCCGCTGGCTCCAAGAGTTTGGAAAACATTCTATGTGTCAGTGTTACACACACCTCTTTTTTATGTTAAACAATTTTGAGTAATTATTAGTGGGAAAATTGCACTTAACCCACTTGTGGTTTGATTCATTTTAACAAAGCTCACTTGTGGTTTAAAACTTATCACTTAACCTACCTGAGGTGCTTCTGTTAAATACCTGTTACCCACCTCTGTCATTTCTGTTAGAAAATCTCCTTTACTATTTAAGCCAAAATTAGAACCCAAATAAAACCCCCAAAAAGAAGAATGAGCTCTCTCCCTCTCTCTACCTCAAAATCCCTAAAAATCCCCAAACCCATTATCCCTTTCTCTCTTTACTTCGATTGCTTGACAGAGTTCAAGTTCACTAGGTCCCTATTCATTGCAGTTGTTCTCCAAGTGGTTCTGTGGTTGTGTGTTCTTTTATTTTGTTTCGATCTGTTCATGGTGATGAATTGGAACTTTTGGGTTCTCTGATGGTTGGTTTTTGGAAAGGGTGGTTGTTTCTTTGTGTTTGGATTTGGATTTTTGGAGTGTATTTGATGAAATGTGGTTTTTTATTTGGGTTTATGGGTTGTAGTGCTTGGCTAGTGGTGTGGATGGGGGTTAGTGGTGGCGATTGGGTTTGCGGGTTGTAGTGCTTTGCAAAGGAGCTCTTGCTGGTATTAAGAAAGCCTCTTGGTAGACAAACAACACATAAAAAAATGTAAGGTGGGGTTGCTTTAGTTTTGGGTTATGTTTTGATAGATTGAAAGCTTCAAAACATCTCTTTGGTGTATTTTTTTCCTAATTTGTTTTTTTTTCCTCCCTAAACAATCACAACTAAAGACACACAAACCCACACCAATACCGTGACTACCCAATACCCACCCAAAACATTTGTTTGCTACCCTTTGTTCATACATTTGCAAAAGATTTTCACAGTTTCAGCGTCATCATTTGTAGAAGTTTCTTTATCTTTGCCCTTTTTAGTACATTTGAATTCAAAAATGGAAACCCAGAAGCACAAAATTTCAAAACTAACTTGTGCTAAGGGATTCTTCATATTAATGGATGAATTTGCGAAATTTTGATCTTGAGATTTTTAGTATAAATGGTTTTTTTTTTTTTTTTTTTTTGAGCTCTAGATTCAAAAGAGTAGATGGAGGAGGGAGACATAAAATATTACTGAAAAGACATTTTTACCCCTATTTTTCTAATGGAAAATGGTGAGGTGGGTTATGGATGTCTAACGGAGGATATCTCAGGTGGGTTAAGTGACACTTTTTAAACCATGGGTAGGCTTAGTTAAAACCGGCCAAACCATAGGTGGATTAACTGCAATTATCCCTTATTTAGAATTAGTATTCCCTCCTCAGTCCTCTCACATCAATGGCAGCTCCAGCAATTTTTTTAGGAGGTTATTAAGAAACTCAAATTTAATAAAAAGAGAATTTGAATATATTGAGTTATCGACCAAAAAAAAAAAAAAAAAAAAACAAATGCAAATATATAAAGTTTTACAATTTTTTCTACAAGTTTTTATGTTTTGAAATAGTTAAAGGATAGTTTATTATCAGTTGTCTAACTATTTTATTTTGTTAAGTTTGTATAACATTTTTAATTTTATATAATTGTCATTATCTATTTTCATTGTTTTTATAAAAATATTTTAAATAAACTAGTAAAAAATATTTTATATACAAATAAATAAACTAGTAATATAATTTTTTTTCAAGTAATGGGGTTCAAATGAACACCACCTAAAGAGTATGTAGTGCGTCTCTTGTCTCACATAAAACAAGATCTATTAATCAAAATTGTGATGAGATCCACCATTTATGTGAGAAGAAGAAGAATCATGTTATTTTGCTTGGGTATTCTCAAACAGTTTCATACATTTATCTGTCAACTTCTACTCGAAAGGAATTGGGCCTAAAACTACACTACTGTGTTGTTTTTTGCTTCCCTTTTTTTGGTCATTCCTGAAGAAGCAGTTTAAGGAGGCAAAAAAGGAACAGGAAACAGAACCGAAATATGGCTGTGAAGACTTCAGATAATGCAGCAATTTATATTGAAGGTTTGGAATCTTTGATAAAAGCTAGGAAGTCCCAAGATCTATTCATGTCACGTAAGTGTTGCATCTTCAAAACCCCAACCATACTCCTCAGGCTTAATGAAAAGGCTTATGTCCCTGATGTGTTTTCTATTGGGCCTTTCCACCATGGCCATCCAGAGTTCAAAGAAACGGAAAAAATTAAAACTAAGTATTTGCAAAGCCTTATTTCTCGATCACCCTTTCCAGAAGAAATGTTGAGAAATTTAACCAATTCGGTCAAGGATGTGGAGAGAGAAGCTCGTGAGTATTATGGTAAGCCAATTGATTACACCCCAGATGAATTTGTTAAAATTTTGGTAATTGATGGTTGCTTCATTGTTGAACTGTTCCGTAAGGATTTTTATACAGAGCTTAGAGAAGAGGACCCGATTACCATGTCATGTATGCGTCAATTTCTATTTCATGACTTGATATTGCTAGAAAACCAAGTACCATGGATGGTTTTGGAGCGTTTGTTCAACTTCACCCTGGATCCTAGACACAAGATGCCCCTAATTGAACTTGCCCAAGATTTTTTTGGTGACTTTTTCGTTTCAAAGCCGCGTTCTGGTTACCCTCCTATCCAAGACATCAAGCATATCCTCGATGTGTTTCGAAAATGGTTGGTTTCACCAACTGAAGAGGAAAGAGGCCACTTAGATTGGACTCTCCTCATGCCCTCTGCGACGAGCCTTGTAGAGGCTGGAGTCAAAATTAAGAGGCGCGAGTCCAAAAGCATCTTAGACATAAAGTTTAATAATGGAGTCCTGGAGATCCCTGGTTTGTATATTCATGAGATAACAGAAACCTTCTTTCGAAATCTCATCTGCTTTGAACAATGCTTCCCAAACTGTGAACCAAGGTTCACTTCCTATGCTGTGCTCATAGACAACCTCATCAACACTGCCAAGGACGTGGACATACTCTGTGAGAATAAGATCATCGATAACTGGTTGAATCCAGAGGATGCTGTTCCATTCTTCAACAAGCTTTACTACAATGCTTTTCTCAAGGAAATCTATTACCAGAAGGTTCGTCAGGATTTGAATAATTATTGCAAGCGCAGGTGGCCTAGATGGCGTGCTATGCTTGTGCGCAATTATTTTAACACTCCTTGGGCTATTCTTTCAACTGCGGTCGCTGCCATCCTTCTCATCCTCTCTTTTACACAAACTTGGTACAGCATCTATTAAGAAACACAGTGGATAATGAATAAATGAACTTCTTGTATTATTGTATACTAGTGAATAACCCATATCATGTACAGGATACCAGTACACAGTTGGAAATCGTGACTTCAAGTCACGATATAAGTGCATTTCAAGGGTGTATGTAATAAGGTTGTATAATAAACACTAGCTTTTACTTATTATACTTAATCCTATTTGCTAGTATTTCTAAGGATTCTTTGTCTTATCACTATCACTATCACTGTTCGTATTTGCAAATTGCAATCCAATACATACAAAGAACCATCCGGAATCTTCTCAAAAAAAAAAAAAAAAAAACTGTCCAAAAAAAGGCAAAGTTTGACATAATAGAACTGAACACCATTAAGGTTTATCTTATTAATCAATTTTCTTTCATCTGTTGGGTCGTATTCCTTCTGGTGAAATAACTTTTTAATGTAAAGATAAAAGAAAAGAGAAGTGAGAAATCAACTTAGAGAATTTATGTGGTTCAATAGTTTGCCTACATCCATGAGAGAGAGAGTTGCTAAGAAAACATTACCTAAGAAAACAAGTTTACAACATTATTTATATATAATAACTCTACCCAATAAAAATTTCCCAAATTACCTTTGTACCATTCCGTGAGGGGCTTCGCTTGAATAGACACCTTGTTTTGCAATTGAAGAATACAAGAGTAAAAATGTTGTTTGAACCATCCAATGAACATGAATTTCATTCTAAAATAAAATTGAGTTCACTATGATCAAAACGACATAAGAACATTCTATTAAAAGATCAAGCCACATCAATATTTAATGATTAATATGCATTCTAACACGTAAAGGCACAAACAATGTGATTGTGGGTGATTAGTTTTGATTGGTCCATAATTGGATTAATTTCATGTCAAAAATCCATTGGTTTATTTTTTAAGATTAGAATGTAATTGAAAATAATAAAAAATTAATGAGATAAAGCCATAGCCAAACTGAAACTACCTCCACTACATTGTTAACCACTTTGATACTAGGTTTGTATTTATTTATTTGAAAAAAAAGGACAAAATACATTTTAAACCATATACTTTAGAGCGCTTTAAAAATTAGACCCTATAGTTTCATTAGTTTCAAATTGATTTATGGGCTTTCAAAATCGTACCAATTTAAACCTCCCAACCAAACTAAAAAAAATCAAACCCTAAAAAAGTCCAAACTAGGTTGGAAACTAGCGAAACAAAAAGGTTTAATTCGTAATAGTCTTAAAACATGGAATTCAATTAAGAACCTTTGCAGCTATAGGGTATATTTGAAAAAATTCCTATAATTAAGAGTTTAAAATTCAGCTTACCCCCCAAAAAGAAAAAGAAAAAGGGGGATTCAATAACACTAACATTTTGGCATTGGATAAACATCACTCAATAATGCTTACCAAAATATCCTATCTAAAATTTTTTCAGGTCCTGTTCAAATTATATTTATTGTAATTTTTATCAAATTACACCACTCAATAAATTTTTTATTATATGTGTATTTTGATAAATCTACTATTGCATTACATTTTCTCTTTAAATCTAATATGCTTGCCAATTTCAAGATAATCAAAATTCAATAACTATCTCACTAGTTAAATATATAAATTTCAAAATTTGGGTATTTTAAAGCTATTCACAAAACATGAGTGTATTGATTGAATAATAAAATTTCATTCGATTAACATGTAATTTTGTATGCATGGTAAAGAATGAAAATGTGTAATGAATTACATTTTTTTTTTTTTTTTTTGATACCAATGAAAGAAGGAAACAAGACCTATATCAAGGCTAGATGCATCTAGCTACAAGAACTAGGTACTCCAGTAACACTCTTGGCATAATTGCAGACAGAGCCTAGTATAGCCCTGGGAAAAAAAAAGGCTTTGCAACACACACCCTGTTATTGCAGATTTAAGATATCATAGATCATTGTTTTTTCCTTCCAACTAGGATTACAATTCTGGTTATAGACTTGGACTATTCTGTTACTACAGTACCAAAAAAAAAAAAAAATTCTGCAGAAACCAAGATTTTTGGCCTTAACAGTAGCCTCCACTAAAGCTTCCTTAGTTGCTGCAATAGATGTAGGTGCTCCACAACTAACACTACCTAAAAACATGACAATCCCTTGCAGATTTTTTGCTTCATAGGCATATGCAGTTCTCTTAGGTCTCCTTTTCCTGGCTCTAGCTATTTTAATAATCAAGTCCTAGGCTCCTCTAATGTTCTGGCAAGTTGGCTGCTTTTTCCTTCGTTGATTATCATGGCTTACATACATGTTAAAAGCATCCCTGTACCTGCAAGACAAAGTTTAGGCAGTTGGAATGACTTCAATTGGGTTAGGAGTTTTGCCATCATGTATCACCATGATCTTGTGATTCCAGATTGTCCAAAGGAGAGAGAATATGGATTGTAGGTACTCCATCTTTCCTTGATCCATCTATTTGAAGTTTAAAAGGATGTTGCTAATCCAGGTTTGCACACTTAAAAACTACTTAAATTAGAGGTATGGACTGCTAGGGCAGAGCCATGCTAACAAGCTCTAGCAAAGGTGCAATGGAGGAATATATGAGATGTGGACTCATCATCTTCATTACACAAAGGGCAAGTACTATTTGTGCCTATTCCTTTATTTTTCAAAGTAAGGAAAGTGGGAATGCTATCTTGCAAAATTCTCCATATAAACAAGTTGACTTTGTATGGGACTTTCACGTTTCCAGATGAGGTTCCATACCTCACATGGAATTAGGGGAGGTCTGAGGTGACCAAGGGACTTCAAAGCCTCATCCTTAAGGAGCATTTTATATGCATTTTTGACTACAAACTCCCTGGAAGAGGAGTGTTTCCAAAGAACTTTGTCTGCTACAGCCCCAGTCTTCGATAAAGGAATTCTTAGGATATCAGAACATTGAGGACCAGTGTAAACAGATCTAATCAAGTCAGCTTTCCATATTCCAGCGGTGTGATCAATGAGATCAGCAACAGTACCAGAAACCAGATTAGGATTTAGGAGGTTTTGGGTAGGGCATTGAAACCAAATAGGGTGTTGAAATGGTATATCCCATCCATTCCCCACCCACCATCTTCCTTCTTTTAGTTTTGTATTATCCTGCTTAACTATGCTTCTCCAAAACCAAGAGTGGTGAGGCTTAGGAACACATTCATGGATGGAGCATCTTGGGAAGTACTTGGCTTTGAAGGTTCTAGCCATTAGGGATTGAGGGTTATGACTAATCCTCCAAAATTGTTTTGCAAGCATTGCTTGGTTCATGAGGTTGAATTTCCTGAAACCAATACCACCTTCCTTCCTATTTTCGCACAGCTTGTCCCAATGAAACTATATGCATTTTTTTAACTTCTTGGTCATGTCCCCACCAGAAATTCCTAACAATAGTGTCTAGATTCCTGCAGGTAGTATTAGGAACTTTGAAGTAGGAGAAGGTGTACATAGGGATAGATTGGAGGACAGATTTGATAAGAATGCCCCATCCTGCTTGGGAGAGCCGCCTTGCTTTCCAACCTTGGAGCTTTGAAAGCAGTTTATCCTCCAAAAACTTAAAGTCAGCAACCCGTTTCCCTCTTAGCTTGAAATCAAGGCCTAAATATTTGCTAGGGGTTTGGACCAAGTTTACTTGAAGTAGTCTGGCCAGGGTACTTTGTTCTTCACTAGGCATGTTGGGAGAACAGAAAAGATCTGATTTGGTAAGATTAATGCTCTGCCTTGATAGGGAACAATACCATTGAAGGGTATTCTGTAAATTGAGGAGAGACTCGTTGTCTTTTTTGAAGAATAGGAGGGATTTATCAGCAAAGAGTAGGTGAGCAAAAGAACAACCATTTCTTCCCACCTTAATCCCTTAAATATCCTTGTTTTGTTCAGCTTTTAAAAGAGCAATGGATAACACATTAGCACATATAAGAAACAGATAGGGGGATATAGAATCCCCTTGCCTAAGCCCTTTTGAGGGAGTGAAGGTCTAAGTTATGCTGCCATTGACTAACAGAGTATGTTCAACAGTTGACACACACTCCATTATCCAACCAATCCATCTAGGACTAAAATTCATAGCTACTAGGACAGCTTTCAAGAATTTCCAGTTTACCCTGTCATATGCTTTGCTCATATCAATTTTTAAGGCACCAAAACAATTTTTCCTTCCTTTCTTCTTACCCATAAGGTCAAAAATTTCATGGGCAATCAGGATATTATCTGAAATGTTTCTCCCTCTGATGAAAGCATTCTAATAGGGAGTGATCAGATGATCCATGAAGGGTTTAAGCCTATTGACTAGGATCTTAGCAATAATCTTGTAAATCACATTGCACAGACTAATAGGCCTAAATTGATTAACATTTTTTGGAAAATGAGTTTTTGGAACTAGGGTGATAAAGGTATGGTTAAGGGATTTGAGTAAAGAGTCTGAATGTAAGAAAGCATGAATAGTGTTGAAATGTAATTCTTTACAGTTTCCCAATAGTCCTGATAAAAAAGGTAGGGATTCCATTAAGTCCAGGGGCTTTGTGGGATCCCAATTGAAAGATAGTGGATTCTATCTCCCAGTTTGTGATAGGATAGTTTAGAGTTAGATTCTGTTGTGAAGACAATTGGGGTATGGGAAGGGCTTGGATTTCATCTAACATGTACTCCAAGGAGGTAGTAATTGTTCATTCATAAGATTTTTTGAAGTGATCAACCAATAAATTCTCTATGGTCCCCTGATCCTCCACAAAAACTCCTTCCTCTGTTTTAAGTTGTAGAATTAGGTTTCTTGCCTTTTTTTGTTTCACTATTGTCTAAAAATATTTGGTGTTCCTATCACCAATAATAATCTGGTTACATCTGGTTTTCTGTGACCACATCACTTCCTCCCTATTCATGAGTGTTTCCAAGTCTTCCCTAAGCTCATTCTCCTTCTTAACATCATCCAAGTTGTGAATGGAATTTTGTAACATTTTTAGTTGTTCTTTCTTATGATTGATATCCTGTTCCACTCATCCAAAAACTTCTTTATTCCAGATTAAGAAGGTTTTCCTTACATTTGATAGTTTATTCCTCAATTGGCAAGCCTTAGATCTAATAGACCTATAATCCTAAGCTTGTTTCACTGCATCCTTGCACAAAGGATGAGATGTCCACATATACTCAAATCTAACGGGTCTCCTATGGAAAGAGTGTTGGAAATCAAAGTTTAGGACAATTGGGCCATGATCAGATTTAATTATTGGTAGATTCCTATGGGCGTAATTAGGGTAGGAGTTAATCCAATCTACACTTGCAAAGGCCCTATCAATTCTCTCCATAACAAAATGACCCTCATCTCTCCTATTCATCCAAGTGAACCTTTGACCAGATGTTGCTAGATCACATAGGGCTAAATCAGAAATAAGGTTTTGTAAAGACTCTGCCCCTAGAATTGACCTCTGAGTGAAAGAAAATTTGTCCTCAGTATTGAGGACTTGGTTAAAATCCCCAATACAGAGCCAATTGGGGTGGGATAATAATTTCAATTCCTTAAGCTTGCACTAAACTTCCTCCCTTTTGGCTAATATAGGGTGACCATAAACAAAGGTAATGGAAAGAGGAGTACCTTTGTTGTCTAGCATGTTTGTGTGCACTAGGTGCTTTGAAGCATAAGTGACTTGAAGTTTTTGATTTGGCATCCAGGCAAGCAAAAGACCCCCACTTAGTCCATCTCTCGAGTACTCCCATCCATAAAAAAAACCACACCTACTACAAATACCTTCAGCTTTATCCTTTGTTAGTCGAGATTCCATAAGAAAGAGAACATCAAGCCTAAACTTGAGGGCAATTTTCTAGCATTGTAGAACTGCAGAGGATTTGCTGAAACCTCTACAATTCCAACTTATAACTCTCATGGCTGTTGGGGAAGTTGATGGGGGTCAGCTTCCCAGAACCCTTCTTGATTTTCTTTGGTAGGTGTGATTGAATCTTCAATAATCCCATTAGTAACAATAGTTTCTGGTTCCACAATATCACCTGAGGATATGTCTTCCTTTTGCTTCCCTGAAATGATTAAGTTAGAGAAGAACCCACACAATAGTTTCTGTTTGATGTTTCTTCTTAACCTCCCTATCTCCTTATGGAATCTCTTCCCTGAATATGAATTGGGAGTCTTCAAACCAAATTGTGTGTCCTCACATTCTTCAAGGCGAAGCCAAGCTTGTGGGCCAGGTTCAGAGTGTGTAGAGCTAGGGGAGGTTGGGCCTGGATCTACTACAATTGGGCCCGATGAGCTTAGAGTGCATATACCAGCATCCATCAAAGGGCATGGACCAAGACTAGGAAGAGAATCTGAGTTATTATTAGTACTAGTTGGTGTCTCCTGATGGGCCATAGGGGGCGGACTACGGGTTTGGTCCTGATAACGGGTTAGAGAGTTGAGGACCCTTGCTTGTTTCCCCCCTTTCAAAATGCAATCTATCTTTGTTAACTCTACAAACAAGGGCTAAAGTCAGGAGATTAAGGGATGTGTCCCCTATTCCAAACTGAAGCTAGCAGAACCTTAAGTCTATCTCTATTTAGGCTATCAAGGTTAAACAGAATAGCCATATTGGACACACTTTCAATGTCAGAAACCAAATGTTGGTTGTCCTATAGTAAACCAGTTGTGATAAAAGGTCCCTCCTCTCCAATCCATGACCATCTTAAAGTGGATGATTTTGTTGGGAACCATGGGGGGCATTAGGCAAAGGAGGCACCAGAAGGTTGGTTAGGGAGAGGGTTTTGTACATTGTTAGGTTCCTTAGGGGGAGGGCGAGGGGGTGGAAGGTTGCCTAGGTTTAGAGAGTTTATGGCACTGTTCAAGGTGGTTTGTTTTGGGACTTGGTTATTTTGTGTCTGAGTGGTTGTGGCGGCTAAATGTGGGGAGTGGTGGCTCTGTGCTGTTGTATTGGGAACAAGGTTATGCAAAATCGAAGTATCAGGGTTAGGGTATCTATAAGAGTGATTTGCATGTGTTTGGGAAGAGCTATTAGAGGAAGAAGGATAAGGCATAGGTGGATTGCCAGTGGACATACCTAATTTGTGTAATCCACCTCCTTCTTCTATTATAAAACACTCGTAGGAAATTGCCAAATTGAGGTTCAAGGGTGTAAAATTGAAATTTACTTGGTGAAGGTTTTGAATGCGAAGTCTTTGTCGAAAAAGCATCATTTCAATATCTTCCATGCTCTGTGAGCACTGACTTCGTGTATGCCCAATCAAACCACATCCGTTGCATAGCTTGTGAACCTTCTCATACTTACACTGTATCCAAATTTTTGAACTATCATTTAGACGAAGAACAAAACCTGAAATAACAGGCATCCATGGGTTGATCTGAACTCTGATTCTCATAAACCTAATATTATGAGGTATGATATCCTCCTAATCTACTCGCTCAAATATACCCATAATATGTCCCATCCTTTCATCTAAGTTCAGGTATTGGTACTCTAGAGGAAGCCCATGCAATTGGACCCAAATTGAAACAAAATTTAGTTGAAGCCTCTCAATCACCAAGTTGGGCCTCCATTTCTCCAGAACAAATAGAGCCCCATCCACAGCCCATGGTCCTTCCGAGCAGATATGGTTAAGATCATCAACATGCTCAAAACGTAAGATGTAAAAGTATGAATCCCTTCCGATGATCATCACATTACCTCTAATCCGCCATGCAGCATTGATAATTTGTTGGAGATGGTTCACAGAAAACTTCCTATATTTTAAAATGAATCCAATGGCACAGAAGCCCTAAAAATCCCATTGGATTGTGACTTCTTCATGATCAGGTTCTATTATAGGGCCATGTCGGGCAAAATGAATTTCTTCATCAACACTAGAGTATAGGTCAGACTCCACTTCATTTGCAAACAAATCAACGTTGGTATCTGATCCACTACTTTTCGTCTAGCCGAATTCTTGAAAATTGAAAGGGTCATCCATGAGAACCACAAGGATTAGGTGAAAAGGTTTTGCATGCAAAGGACGAAAAGAGAAAAGGAAGTAAGGTTCAGATAGATGACAGAAGGATAGAAGGAAAAGAAGGTATAGGAAGTTCAGTGTGAGACAGGGAGAGCGAGAAGAGAATGTCAACTAGCAACTTGTAAACGAAGACACATGGTAGCGGAAAAGACAAAGGAAGCTAGAGAAAAGAAAAAAATAGGACACTTATCAGACATGCAAAGGGGAAAGGAGACGAAGAGGGTAGACAAAGCAGTGGTTGGCATTAAAGAGAAAAGTCGGCTGAAGTGAGAGACAAAAGGGGGTTTGAAGTTGAAAGGTTTAAGTTACATTAGATATAACTTAATATTGTCTCAATATATTCTGATTTGTTTTGATTGAATTCAGTTTCAACCTCTATAACTCCTTTTGAACGTGAAAACTAGCACTCACTTTTGCTGAGGCATCATTTAATAAGTGGGGAAGCTAAAGCACATTCACTTTACATGCAATTTACACAAATTTTGTTAGAAATGGAGAGTGAATCTATAAATTCTACAATACAGAAAAGGGAAGATAGGATGCCCTACCCAACCTAGTGTTAGGAGCTTTACTTGTTACTGATGATGGCATGAGGAAAGATGGTGCTTAGGTAGCATTAGATCAGTCACATGGTTTTATGTCTCCTCAACACACTGATGGTTTCTTATGCCAGATTAGCAATGCTCCTAAGGGCTCTTTAAAGGGAACATGCCCAGCCTCCCTATTGGAGTTGGATCAACGAACAGTGTGAGAGGGCACAATGTGGAGACACCTTGCTTCATATGATGCCCTAAGGCCATGGTAGAGTATGGCCATGGTAGGTAGAGTTGGTTTTTTATGATAGGCAGTAGCAGGTAGTGTTGACCTTATTTTGTGGTGCATGGCATGGGTGGCTTAGTTGTTGATTGCTTGTGTGTGGGCTTGGTTGCTTGTGTGCAAGGCAGGGCTAGGCTTCCATGAGGATGTGAAAATAGATGCTGTGTGCAAGGCATGCGCTACTACTATATATACATGATCTAAAAGCCAAAGGAAAAATTGAATCAACAACCTCCCTTATATTGGCAGGAAAAGTTGTTCCAACAGCTACCTATCTAATGCTTACTTGTGGAGCTGAGCTGTCAATCTATAACTACTGCTTAACTCCCTAATCCATATGAATAAACTGTTCATGAAAGGGTTTCAGCTTCTATTAAGTCCAGCAACTCCTTGCTAGCCCAAGTAGTCTTAGCTTGTATTGTACAATTGTGCTATGGGCCGTTCTTGTTCCATGAATGGGGCTTTTAGGAATACTCTCTTTGGATCGCTGTTCACGAGAAGACTTACTCGACTCTCCCACAACAGCCATTAAAAAGTTATTAGGTGATGTAACACTGATAAAAATTACACTAGATATAACTTTAAATAAAATAAAATAAAACCCAAAACAATTATACATATGATATTTAGTAACCTTTTTCAAGTGATGTTTACCTAGTGACATAGTATTAGTGTTATTTAGTAACCTTTGCACCAATATGGTTTTTTTTTTTTTTTTTTTTTTTTTTTTTAATTTTTTGGGGTAAACTAAATGTCAAACCCCTTATTATAGGAATGTTTTCAAATAAAACCATATTGGTGCAAAGGTTGTAAAATAAATTCCATATTTAAGACTATTACAAATTAAACCTTATAATTATGCTAATTTCACATTGAGATTTGGGCTTTTTAGGGTTTGATTTTTTTATAGTTTGATTGGGAGGTTTAATTTGGTACGATTTTAAAATATTTGAAATCAACAACATTGTGGGGCGTAATTTTAAAACCACTCTAAAGTATATGGTTTAAAATGTAACTTGTCCTTTTGTTTTTTGGTCAAATAAATAAATACAAACCTATTACCAAAGTTTTTAGTAATGTAATGGAGGTAGTTTCGGTTTGGCCATGAAAATGAAATATTTTAATATATATAAAAGGTCAATTAGTTTTTTTTTTGGGTGGGGGGTGGTGTTAATTATTGAAAACTCTTACTGATCATAAATTTTTGTAAAATCCCTACCATGTACCGGCCACTGCCATAGACAGTGACAGAACTACATACAGACCAAGGAGGCCATGGTCCCCTGGCCTTTAGATTTTTTCTTACTAAAATATGCCAATATAAATTATATGAAAGATTTGGTTCAAAATTTTCATTTTTGGCCCCCTAAAATTGAACAATTCAGTGTCCCAAAAACCCAAAAAAAAAAAAAGAAAGAAAAAGAAGCTACAGTGGTCATCTAGTTCATATATGTGGCCTGTTGTCCCTTTCCGAAACAAAAATAAAAATCAAAAATTTTTTTTCTAACAAAAAACAGTAAAAAATTCTCCAGGATCACATCCATAGACACAACATTCCAAGATTTTCAGAGTACCACAAGTTTTACCTTATGTACAAACATATCCCAATGTCACACTTCGCAAGAAGTGAAAAAGATTACTTCCATTTGGCCACAAAAAAAGAAAAAGAAAAGAAAGATCACTTCTGAGGGTGAATGTAAGCTAAAAAGGAAATTTGACTCCTTCTTGGATGTCAAAAGTGGGCTGTGAATAATGTTGTGCAGGCCCTACATCAATATCCAGAGCGGACTGTGAATAATGTTTTGGCCTGCAACATATCCTCCCAAGATCAACTTTTTCCTGTTATGCAGCAAATGAAATCAGGCAGCAATAATGAATATAGTTTTCACACAACCAAAATTTTTTAAGAGCAGTGATCAGATACAAAAAGAAAGAAATTTGGAAGTTTCACGCACACACACATGAATGCACAAATGAGAGAGAGAGACAGAGAGAGAGGAGAGAAATTTAAACAATGTAATTTGTCCTTTATTACCTCAGTATTATCATGATCATAGCGGACAGTGAAGATGCACCTGCAGCCCCTAATGTCATGTTGCCTCTTATGGATTCCCACAACATAGGCATCATGGTAAACTGCATGATCTTCCCTTTCCTGTAAATAAGCCAGGCGCAGACACCAAGATGCACCAAATTAGTGCTAATTTGAATTTCAAATTTTGAAAAGTTATTGATGTAATTTTGTCTTGATTGATGCTTTTGTGGGATTATGTTTTATGTTTGAATTACTTTTCTTATTGATGTGCTCTTTGAAGCCTATTTTAAAAAGGCTCCAGTTAACATGTAAGACACCAAGGTGGACTTTGACGAATGGAATTTTGAATTGGAAAATTTTCAATTGCTGGGTGCTAATTCCTAGATCTTAGGTGCTGAATTAAGTTGGTTGGTGCTGATTCCATGCAAACCCCTAAGTGCTGATCTTTGGTTTATCATTTTCCACCATGTTCAATTTTCCCCTTTATCCTCCATTTGATATTGTCTGCATTAGGGGTGGCAAAATAAGCCTAAACCCATTTGCCCACCCAAACCCGTTCACCCTAATTGAACCCAAACCCACCCAATTATTAGTTGGGTTAAATGGGCATCAACCCAATTAGACCCAATAATTATTGGGTTTTAACTAAAAACCCATCGAGCCCCATTTAACCCAAATTCAACCTAACCCTTTCCAAAAAAAAAAAAAAACTCCAGACGTTGTTTTCATTTTCTTTGATTTTCTTGGCTTCCAAACACTTCTCTCTCAAACCCAATCAAACCAAAACCCTCTCTTTCTCTCTCTGCTCCTACATCCATGTTGTCCTTCGAACCCTAGCTACCAAAACCACAAGAAGAAGAAGAAGATGAAGATGAATCCTCCAAACCTCAGAGCAAGAATGCTGCCAAGAAAGAAGCCGCGAAGCTTGAGAAAGTAAAGCACCGCCAGGAAGCCGCCGTGGCCTCCGGCGTTCAGTCACTTTCGATGGAGGATCCGCTCACCGACAATTACGACGATGTTCCAATTTTGGACCTCCAGTCGAAGGTCGCTCCCGATACCAGGGTTTGGACCAAGATCGGCAAGTTGGCTGAGCCATTAAACGAACAACAGCTTCTTCGTTCTCCGATCAATGTCAAAATCAAACAACTTCTTTGATAGAGTTTGCGATTTGTTTTCTTTTTCTTTTTTTTTTCCTCTTAAAAACAATCTCTCTCTCTCTCTGTCCCTCCCTCTCTTTCTCTTAATTCTTTACTTTAGCTATGGATTTTGGTGTGGTTTCAAAATCGGAAGCTGAGGTTGGTGAGGTTGTGGAGAAAGATCCGACTGGACGATTCATTTGGGTATGAGATTCACAATCTCTTTTTGCTGTTTGTTTGCCAAGAAAATTAGGTGCAAAAGATTTTTTTTTTTTTTTTTTTTTTGAGAAATAGGTGAAAAAGATTGAACGTAGAAATTTGAGTTTTTCACTTTAGGGCATTTTGGTAATTTTGATAATTGGGTAATTGGGTGGGTTGGGGTTTACCCATGATAATTGGATTGGGTTGAGTTTGGATTAGAAGTAATTAGTTAAATGAGTTTTAATTGGGTAAATGAGTTTTAAATACCCAACCCAATTATGCCCACCCCAAACCCACCCATTTGACACCCCTATCTGGCATCACTGTTGACTGTTGAGGTAAAAAGAAAGAGACAACTATAATGTTGAGGAAAGTTTTCGAATATCTAACCAGGCCAGTCCATTATTATCTTCCTGAATTAAGACAGACTGATAATATGACAGTTTTCTTCTCAAAAAAAAAAGAAAAAAAAAAAGAAAAAGAAAAAAGAAAGATAATATGACAGTTTATTATTCAAGACTTTTTCATATCTAAGAAGTCACTATCTCAAAGGCATAATGTTTGTATGAGGTCGCATGATTGTAACACAGCTTATGGATCATATCCAAAAATAAATAAAACCAAGGAAAACATTACCTGGAAGCACAGGACAAGATCTCCAAGCTTCACCTCATGACACTCAGAGTGTTCTAAAGGAATAGACCGCTCACGCACTCCCCTTTTTACATTCACCCATTCATCCTCCTCATTACCAAAGCCAGAAAACCGTACACGAACTACCTGTGATATATAATAGCACCTTTACATATATTTGCCAATATCATGCATTATGATTTTTATTTGGACACTGGACAGTATCACATTTACCATATAATTGGATGCAAGGGGTTAACATAGATACTGATTTTGTGAGGGTATGATAAGTGCATCTTGTTGCATTGAGTATGTATACCATAAATGTGTTGCAAAATAAAGCTCCTTTTTTTGTTATTTTTTGCTAACTTGATTGTTTCTTTTGCTAATAGTTTTCCTTATCCAGATAAATTGAATGTATGAGGAGAACAGTAATTAATCAGGAAAAAAAAAACCTAATGTTTTATGATTTGGACTGACACGGTTCTATTTTTTTATAGGAAATGTACCAAATATTAGTGACCCTGACAATTGGATTTCTAATTCCCACAGGTAACTCATCGTTCTTTACCACTGAAAGTGGCAGATTATTGATATCAGCTAGTAAGCTATACAGTTATATACGCAATTCTTTCCCTTCCCTTATGAAGAGAGAAGTTAGTTATGCCAAAAAAAAAAAAAAACAAGAACCAATGCTTAAACCAAATTGAATAAATTCAACTCTAAATTAGCCTCGCTCATATTATCCTAAATTTAAATCACGTTAAATACCAGTGAGGGCTCAATACTAGCTCTTGCTTGAAATAATCCAAGCAGCTGCTGTTCATGATGCACATTTATGTGACAAACATTACAAAGCGGCCAGTTTCATTTAGCATGTAGACATGGAAGAGTTGTAATTTTTATTTTTTTCTTGCCAAAGATATTAATAACCAAAAGGGTCTTATGTTAAAAAAAATTGTTATTGTCCCAAAAGTATATAAATCCGATAATGAATCTTACAAGTTCGCCGGTACTAAGAAACTTGTAATTGAGGAATGAAGCAACATCATACCTGGAAAGCCATTAAAATATTAGCTATGGTTCACAAATAAATTCAAAAGGAGATTACAATATTCACAACCGAGATCATATATCTTGAAATTGATTCTCACACTGGTGGTAAAGATACTTGTGAGTTTAAATTATCTTGAGATTGCATTATAACATCACGGAAACTGGTATTCTGAGAACCACTACTACAAGAATCCTTATACTTTCATCAAGCTTTTAAACCTTTTGTTGTATCAAAGAAACAATTTGTGCTCTATTCTGAATTAATTAGAATTCAACAAGCGATCTTAAAAAAACACTACCAGCATAGACAAGAACTACCTTTAGATCTTTTGGCCTATTAAGGCCAGTAGGCCACACAATATCATAAACAAAGTATGATAAGTGATGAAGTAGGAAGAATTAATTAATGCTTCAAAGTTTGGGGTTAAGGGAAGTACAGGGTGATGCTGGTAATAATTTAGAAAGGTAATAACATTATTATAAGAAAGCATGCATTGAAAATAAAAGAAGGTATATTATAACTCGAATAGAATCATACCAGTCATTGAAAAGAATATTGATATAAGCAAAAGTTTCGTCACTTCACAAGATTTTCTAAATCCTAACAAAACTTCACTTGTCCACAAATGTAATGTTTTACAAAAACCATTTCTTTCTTAATGTAATCTTACTTTCACAGTTTCTTTTTACTTTTCTAATATATTTTGTATTTTTTTTTTTCCAAGTTCTGAAATAATAGCAATGTGCAAACCCAGTTTTCCAGCATCAAGTTCTATATTTGACCTTTACAAATATATGCGTACACATCAACCCAAAATCATTAATGTCAAAAGATAAAAAAAATAGTATTGGCATGAAGTTTGAACTATTTAAAGTTTTAAACACATATTTAATAAATAAAAAATAGAACTTACTTTATTGAGATTGCAACAGATTGTAAAAAGGAATGTAGATTTATAATGTAATTAATGCAATAGTCTATTCTGGTTATCATTCCATCTTTGCATACCTACTATACATAGTTATGTGCACTTTCAGGGTGTCTTTAAGAGGCAAAGTTGGAACAGCAGGGGTCACTGTTTTAGTATGACTCCATAAGAATGATTATAGGCATTAAAAAACAAGTATAACAACTCACAGACCACAAAAGTACATAAGAAATGGAACTAATGACTTCCTTTATATGTAATTGCTATATTTTGGGTTGGTCTTATGTAGACTACAAAGCTCCCACTTCTACAAGTCTGTTAGAGGTCATTTGTAGGCAACCTCACCCTTATTTTTCCCTGGAGAAGCTGATTTCCATCCTCAAACCAGCGACATGGCGCTTTAGGTGAAAGGCAATTGCCATCACACCAAGGCCTGATCTATAATTGATATATCTTGGCATTACCTGAAAATTGGTCCTAGCACATTATCCTGTTTATCATGTCTTATAAATAGCAAGGGTCTTCAATGCCCTCAATTTTTAGTTGACAAAATCCCCACAGAAATACAATGACCAACCTGCCTAAATTTAATGATTTCAAGTTGAGCAAATTATTGGGAAAAGAAATCAAAGAAATTGAAAATTTTAAACCAAGCTGGTAAACTTTTTCAACATATTTAAATATTACTAATTTGGGCTGTATTCTGATAAATGAATAAGATACACAAATTTAAAGGAACACATAAGTGCTCCAAAGTGAAGCCTATTCCAAAGCATAAGGCACACTAAAGCAATTAGTTAATTACATTCATTTATGTGCTAAATTAGTTCTTGTATAATACAAGGAATATAATAATAACAAATCCTCTTTATGTTTACATATAGATGCTGTAGAATTTATGCGCTATGTATAACGCATAGCACATATTTCCAATACCTATTAAGCATATATTGCATGTCTTGATTAAAAGATATGTTCTCACCATGCATTATCTTTCTTTGATTTAGCTTCATATGTCAACCCTGAAAGATCTGAAATCTTTTTACCTGCATTGACCTTGTTATCATAAGCTTCTCTAGAAAATTATAATTGCATTATAATTTATTTATTTATTGGTAAGTTACACATGCACATAGTGAGTCTTGAACCTACAACCTGAACTTCCACCTAATACTTGCAAGGAAATGAGGTGCTAATTGAGCTAGAAGTCAATGGCAATTATAGTTGCATTAAATTACATGTAATATTCCGATTTTACCATTATAAATAAGATAGCTTGTTGAGAATTCATTTTAAAGCATAGCATACCTCCATGGTCTGAAATGAGGATAACATATGGCATTAATACAACAATTAAAGTGGCCAAAAATCTGTAGCCCTATGTATTGCCAAAAATAACCCATCTCAGATGGTCATTGAGTGATTAACAGTAGCAGAAATAATAAATATGAAATACTAGACAAGACAGAGAGAAGTAAGAAGCATACCTAAAACAATGAAAATAGTTTTTTATTAAGACAAAAAGAAAAAAGATATAGTACTCACATGGTTAATTAATATGAGTATGATACAAATAAAATATATTGGAAATTGAACTAATTAAATCAATTTGCAAAAATGCAACATTACTTATGCAACCGCAGAACCAACATGGTCAGTGGGCTACAAGATTTGTACTTAAAATATCTGAAGTGCACTTAATTTGGCTCATTTACTAATTTTCTGAAAGTGGGTAAAAGTAACCTTATACCTAGAAAAAATAAGGCTTTAAAAACTGTACATAAGCAAGTAAGCTAATAAAGCTCAAATAAAGAAAAGAAAGCTAAAGCTTAGAACAGAGTCCACAGTAAACTTTTGAGCACCATTTCATAAGCTGAGCAATAGTTCTTAAGTTGGGGCCAACGTGCTGATAAGGTGCCCACTCTGGGTTTTTGAAGCAACAGGCAATTGTGTGCAACCATGCATTAGTGCAAATTTCTTAATTTACAATCTATTGATTAAGGAATTGGCACTATTGAAAAATTGAACCCTAACCAAACCTACCTTTATATGCCAAGCCTGGACCATCATACTATCAAGGATTTTGTTGAGCTTTAAGCAGATGAATCCACACTAGGAGATTCATTAGATTGAAATATTTTGTGCTGTGATTTTCTTGTCTTCTTTTCTTCGTAGTGAATTTGATGATATGTCAGCATAAAGAATGTCTTAACTAATATTGTTGGTCCCTAAAGTTTAGCCCAAGACCAATTTAGTCCTTGAAGTTTAAAATGATCACTTAGTCCATTAGATGACATGGTCAAACTAAAAATTGACACATCATCACTCCTTAGAGATTAAAGCAATCACTTAAAATTTGTTAGAGACTAAAATTGATCACTTTAAGTTTGTTAGGGACTAAGATCTCTCATGAGAAAAAGTTTAGAGATCTTGGACCAACAATGTATTTTGCCACAGTATTAAATTTTACTCAACAGGGAGAGATTTTTTTTTATTGATATTGCTGTAAACAAACCAAAATATAAATTTGTGATAAATTAAACAACTTTTTAAAATTATTTATCTATATGCAATCACTATTTGAAGCATTGAATTAAAAACCCAAACAAGTATTGAACAGAACATTAATCATGAGTATCTTGTCAACAGTTTGCACCCATGCTGAAAAAAAAAAGACCTTTAGGATTTAAAGAGCCTTCAGGGGCTTTGCTTGAAATAGGTACATCTGAAAGATCATCAAATAATTTCAGGGCACCAGATGAGGGAGTAACTTTATCCTGCAACTGTTCTTGTCTATTTTGGAACCAACTTTGCATCTATAACACAATGAGAACAAGGTAGAGTTATAAAAGTTTCAAATACAAAGAAATTGTAGTGTTTGAATGAAAAACCTGCTCCCATGTTATGGCAGATTTTCCAGCATGACTAGCTGAGCAACTGCAATGATAAAGCAAGCCAAGAAAAAGATACGATACGAGGATTAATTACACCCTATTATAAGGAAGCACATTATCTTCTTATCACTTTAAGAAACCATTTCATTGAAGTATGCTATAGTTAAGATATGAGTGAAATGGAAGTTCACCTAAAGCTGGTTGCAATATCTTGGAACAACGCCTGACCAAGTGATTGTTCCCCTATCTCCTTAAATATCTTCTCCATGTCTTTAATCTATGAACAAACAAAAAAGTAATAATCATCATAGAAGCTAGACAAAAAGAGAGCAGTATGATGGTAAATTGGTAATATGAAATGTAAATTGCAAATTAAATGAAAATAATCTAATTCCAATTAGTGGGGTTCAACTAATCTCAAGATTTGATCTAAGGCTGCAAAAACAAAGGAACGTTCTTATTAGCCCAAATGTAAAAGAATTTTGCACACACTGCCAATTGCGATGCTTTAGCTTTAGCAAGCTTTGATCAACCAAAAATATACCCACATCAGATCCTCTTTGTTTTAAAAGGTATCAGTTGGAAAACTCATCTCATCACCACCAGAAGAAACATAATAAATATATGAAGGCAGGTCATACAGTTCAATCATATATTGACGAGTAAAATGAACATGTCATAATTATACTAGAATATAAGATTTCACAATCTGTCATTTATTTTCCAGAAAGCATTTCTGCAAATCTCAGACAATGCTCTGACACAGAATCATGTATTATGCAAAATTATATAATAATTTCCACCATAAAATGTTCAGGCATTACTAAATCATCAATTTTGGAAGAAAGATCAACTCTTCCCACTTTGTTAGAATAATTAGCTAATCATCAAAACTTTGATGCAAGTGAAAGTGGAAAGTAAAGCAAAATATAACAATTAATGTCCCCTCTGACAGGATTGTCAGACTAATCAATACAAATAAATGTACCCAATGTTGTTAAAATAGCACTTAGGCGAGCTTAAAGCTCAACCCCGAGGTCCGAAGGCTTCACTTAGTCGAAGTGAAGCTCATTTAATGAAGTGCACCTCAATGACCTCATGCACGCTTTTCTGGCACTTTGTGAAGAAGCAAATAGCAGGCTTATGTGTGCTTTTTATTTTTTGCTAAAAAGAATATATAATGAATCATCAAAAGTAACTACTTGATCTTGAAGGAAATGATATGGAAATTGATTTATTAATCAAACATTGTTTTTAAGGTGTTGTATTACACAAACAACTTTTTGTTTATAACAACATATCGAAAGACATGAACAAGGATAACTTACTATTCTTGTGGTTTTTGGTCTTTGCCTTTTGGATTTATTTTCAAAGAACCATATACTTCATTTGACCATAGCTATCCCAATTATGAATTTTTATAAGGTACAAGAGAATTATACAAAATGTCTTGTTTAAACTTTCTATGAGTAGATTGCTATCATATTGTTGTCCATAAATAATTGTTATCACTTTTACTATATAAAAATTTAAGAAATAGAAATAACTTATATAAAATTTAAACTTACAAATTGTGCAATTGCACCATCCATTTTATCTAAATAAGAAAAAGACATTATTATTTTGAGTCTATTAACTTCTTTTTTTTCTTATAATATGCTCTGTATCTTTTTATTAGAAATTATTATATAATATATCTGAAAACGTACGTTTTACTTTAATCAGTCGCGGTCTTACACTTTACTTTGCGCCCAGACTCCAAGAGGATTGTGTTCTTAAGTGCAGTCGATGGTATTACCAACACTGAATGTATCACGTGGTAACTCATATCCTTAAAAGAGGTACGAATCCTCTTTAGAGGTGCACTTTTCCACTGATGTCCGATGTGGAAATAAAGTTTATGTGGTGTTTTATTTGTACCATACAAGCCCTGTAACAAAAATTTAGTACATTCTAACTATTGAGTCTTATTTGGTAATCTTTCTTTTATGCAAATTTCCTTTTTCTCCTTTGGTGTTGCAAATACAATAAATGCTCAAACACCCTCATAGACAAAATAGCAACTTCAACCTTGATATGTTACAACATTATCAGCCACTCGAATCTAGATGGCAATATCATACGGTAAGGTAGTGCATACTGTACACAAAGCAGAAAACTCTACTTCAAACTACATCCCCAATGATTCTTCTTTCAATGGAGATTGCCCCCTATCCAAGCTTAATAAAGCCTCCCAAGCCTAGCACTGAAGACCTCAATCAAAACCCATCTTCATATAATCATATTATGTAATATCTAACCACTAGCTAGCCAGCCAGCCACCCCAAAAAAAAAAAAGTCTTCTATTACTTTATTTTAGAATATACTTAATTGAATTGGAGAACCAAGTAAAACCCACAAATGTCAAATTAGAAAGAACCCCATTAGAGAAAAAGTACATGCAATCAACCATCTGAACCAGATAATAAAAGGAAGCTAACTAAAGCAGTTAAATTTAAGCTGAGAAATGAAGGATCCATGAGTGGATTCACAAAGAGGATGATGAGTGTACCTCAGCTAGAGTGAATTCAGAGAGAGAATCCTTTGGACCAAACCCCTCCATTGCTGAGAGTGACTGATTGTGAAAGTGACGGAGTAAACAGAGAGAGAGACAGAGGAAATGCCATTGTCTGTGACTCTGTGCCTGTGGGGAGATTTGTCACTTACACGTGTCTTCTCAGGGGAGCCTCGGAAGTCTGAACTCTGCACTGACCTTTCAAAAAAGAGGAATACTTTAAAAGGTACAAAGCGCACCGTTTCACGGAAAAACAGAAAACCAAAAAGAGCTAAAAGAAGTATAGGACAAAGGAGGACAAGAAGCCCATAGAGGATGACGGAAGAAGCCCATTTTGCAAGAACCTGGGCTGCTGTGTTTGCAACCCAAGGACTATGGGTGCCAGTCTAATACTTGAAAGCCTTTTTTTTTTTTTTTTTTTTTTTTGAGAAACTAATACTTGAAAGCTAGATAAGCCCAAGTGGATATGTTCGCATTGATGTTCCAGTCTGCTTGCGAGGAAGAGGATTTGACGGCACCTATAACATTGAAAAAAACAAAAAAAAAAAAAAACCCCATTTATGATAATATTTTATGCTTGGAGTTGGAGGAAAGTTGCCAATATAAGGTCATTTCGGTTTAATAAAGGAAGCGAAATATTTCAGTATACTAATACTAATTTAACGTTTCAGATTATCGTTATATATTTAAATCAAAACATTTGTTTATTAACTTCTAATATCAACAAATTAGTTTTTGAAAGTCACTTTTTTTTTCATATGTTTGGTTACAACTCCCACTAAAAAAATTAACATAACTATATATTTCGAAAATCTAACTGTTAGACTGTATTTTCTTTATATTCTTAATACATATATTAAATTTTGTGTCAATCAAATGTTATTTATTATTCAATCTTTAAACTTTATTTTCATACATCATTTTAGACTACTAATAATTGAAAGGGCAAATGACAACTTATCCACTTGTGATTTGGCCAAAATTTAAGTTATCTACTTGTCGTTTAAAATTTGACATTTTATCCATTTGAGGTTAGCTTAGTTAGAGTTTCATAACCCACCTTTATTAAAAACAAGGCTAAAAATGTAATTTTACTCCACTTTTTTTTTTTCTCTTTCCTCCAAAAAAAAAAAAAACGTAAAAATACAAGAGAAAATAAGATCAAAAGGTGGTTGGTAACAAATTTTATTCAAAATCTTAGCTTTTAATTTGTAAGAGATGGGTTTTTGAACTAACAGTTAAGGAGAAATGAGGCTCTTGTAAAGAGAATGAAATTTGAGATTGAGTCAAATTATAAACAAGGGATATCTCACTGTTAATTACACTTCCATCAGAATATTTGAGGAGAGTTTTTGTTAAGCAAAAAATACATGTTATTTGAAAACACGTGTTTAAAAACACCGTTTGGTATATGTGTTTAAAAACTAAAAATTGTTGTTTGAAAATATTTATGGAAATACGTGTAGGTGAAAAAGTGTGTAAAATACGTGCAATGTTGTTTAAAAACTGAAAATGGTTGTTTGAAAACACAAACCAAACACCCCCAAGCCTTTCTTGAGTGTTACAATGATCTCTCTCTCTCTCTCTCTCTCTCTCTTAAAAAACTGATCCCAAAACATGTGGGATCTTTTCTTATTTATAATTCTAGTGCCACCATCTCAGCTGTCTACTTATAGAGTGGATGATCCTTCAAGCGAGATATTTGTCTTATTCTTTTCCTCAATTCTTTTTGAGGTTGTGATGAGTATGTAACAGGCTGTTAGAACACTATTCAAAGGGGTTGTTCAGCCATTAATGTGGTGTGCTTGGTTGGTACAATGCACTTAATGTAGAAGGAACAATGGCTTCATCAGGAAGTTTCTTTCAAACCTTGCTCGAACTAATTACTATTCCTTCTATTAGTCGTCATCCTAGGCATGGCCTAACAGTCCCCAATCCTCTTCTTAAGATTTTGAACCTCTTTCCTTCATCGGCTTCGTCATTGGATTCACACATTCCTCTGATTATTTCGGCCCAATACTTCTATAAGATTGTTTCGATGGGCCCTTTCTGATTCCAACCTTGCCCATTCTCCTTTAACTCATCCTAACCCTTACAATATGTTATAATTATATTATCCCTAATATATTTAACAAAAAAAAGAAGAAGATTTAGAATGTTTAAAAATATTAAATTTGATAAACGTGATTTAAAAAAATTGCTCACAAATTACAAACTGACTGGATTTAAAAAAACGAATTTGACTAACATAATAACTAATTTGATGTAGAATTTTTCGTTGCATATATATATATATATATATATATATATATATATAAAACATACGTTAAATTATATTATAGAGATGTTTTATGTAAAAATTATATACATGAATATATGATTAATATAGGTTAAAAAAAAAATAGTAGTCAAGTTAAAATTTTCTATTTTTTGTTAAATTCGTTTATTACAACGAGGAATGCAAGGTTTTAAATCTAGATGTCTCTATTGAAAACAATTCAAAGTACTAGTTGAGTTACAAGACTATTAGTGATAACATTTTCTACTTAAGCATTTTTTTTTTTTAACATTCTATTTGTTTCGATATTAATGTTTCTTGGGAAATAAGTCAATTTTCAAGAAGCATTTTGTAAAAAAGTACCTAATTTTCTTATATTTGGTAGTAACCTTAAAAAAGTACTCAATTTTTTTTTTCCAAAAAAACAAACTCTAAAAAATAAGTCATGAGTTTTCTATTGACCAAAAATAGTTTTCCTTTAACCCTTTTTTTATACTATCAAAAATAAAAAAAAATGAGAAAAACTATCTTCACATAAAATTGTCCATCAAAACAAATGGGGCAAGGATTTTTTTTTGGTTGAGAATTTTAAAGTGTCCCTTGAGTCTACGAAGCAATGAATAAAGTCTCATGAGAACCCTTTTTACGTAGTTTTAGGGTTTGTTTGGATACCGCTTATTGCTGAAAATTAAAAATTAAAAATACTGTAGCAAAAATAATTTTTAAATGTATGAATAGTATTGTGGGACCCAATTTTAATTTTTTTTTTAACTGAATAAAGTACTTGCGGGTCACGTAAACAATGCATAGAATCCACTAAAAAACGCCCAACGCAGCTGAAAACACTTTTCAGCTCTATCCAAACTTACACTTAGCCTTCATTTGAATACTAATGAAAAATGAAAATTATTTCATTATTCAGCTTATTTTTGCTACTATTCATGGGTCTCACTGTACTATTTCAATTAACTTTTACCTTTATCTACAGTACTTTCAACAATAAGTTTTCAATTTCAGCAAAATAAGTGATAACCAAATAAACCCTTAAAGTTTTTATCTGGACTTGTCCTTTCTATTTGATAAGCGCATCTCTTATGATTGTTTTTTTTTAAGTGTCATTTAAATCTATGAAGCGAAGAATAAAGCCTCGTGGGGATCTTTCTTTATGTTTTTTATTCTTTTACCACCATATAAACATTGGCATTTGTCACGGGTGAGAATTTTAAAGGTGTCCCTTGAGTCTACTAAGCAAAGAATAAAGTGAGAACTTTCTCAAAAAAAAAAAAAAAAAAAAAAAAGTCTCATGAGAAATTATTCTAAAGAAATTATTCAAGGTAGTCATTAGACCTAATAAAATTGTATTTGGACTCTTTAAACCACCATAACTTGGAACTTGAAAAATAAGAATGAGAACATGAAAATACTGATGATATCACCAGTTAAATTAATGTAGAATTTTAAAATATGAATATTTCCAAAATTGGATTTACTGCTTATGCTAACCTTTTTTTCTTTTTTTTTAATCTTCAGGAAGACTTCTGCTCAAATTAAGTAGCTTTAAATAAGTGTATATATTCTATCTTTTATCTCCCAAAAAAAAAAAAAGAAGTAATTGTTTATATATTTGTTTTATTAGTTGTTTATTTAGAGCATGTTTGGTAGACTAATATAATATTATTCCTATAGTCTAGCTATTTTGTAGTTTGATTTTATTTTTATTACAGACAATAATAATTTTTTATTAATATCTATTTTTTAAAATGAGAAATAACTATTTTTATTTAAAAGTGTTGTAATAGTTATGAGTAATGTTACATTCATAAACTATTTTATAATATTTTTACAAACTATTGATGTAGCAATTTTTTTTTTTGACTGAAATGCAATAAAAGTAGTAGCAAATTCTTACTAATTTTAACCTGGACCCATCACTAACATCACATTTTTACATACAATAATTGTAGGGGCACGATTCCTGCGCGGCCCAGTAACGTTTTTGGGTTCGCGCGGGAGGGATCCCTCACAATATGATTTGTAGAGAGTGGGCTTGAAAAGCTTGGGCTTGGGCACGGGGCAGTATCATGATCTAGATTTTGGAGAAGTTCGTGAAGGAAAAGGGAGCTGGGCTGAGATGCTTAAACCCTACGACGATATATCCCGCAAAATTGGGCTCTTCGGATTTTGTCCGAGGACCCTTGAGGTCATATTCCGGTTGCTCGACGGCGAGTTTGTTCCATGAAGCAGTTGGGTTCCTCCGGAGTATTCTCCTCTGGAACCCCTTTCTTCCGCCGTGGGATCTCCCCCTGCTAGATTCACTTAATTCTTCTTTTATACTCGTCGTGTGTTCGCTGGCCTTCGTACACGTGTAGGGTCAGCCTTTACAAATACTGACACTTGTCCCATCAGTCTAATTCCGGAATTGGTGGGAATGACTTGATAAAGCTGCAGAGTACGGCTCTGTCAGGCGTTGGGCCTTATCCAGAAGGGTAATTAGGGTAATTGCCCCAAGGTCTTTTGGATTTCCTTACGAGTTTATCCCTTTATTCTGGGGGGACTATGGGCCTGCCGAGGACTAGACTGTCCTCGGCTGTATCCCAAAGTTGGTCCGTGCTCGGCGTCATAGAGCTTGGGCCACAGTTCTCCTCGGATTGGGCCCTCGGGCTCTCTAAGGGCAAATGGGCCTGGTTCGCGAATTGTTGGGCCCCACAATAGCCCCTCAAAACCCTTCTATCCGAATTCCGGGTTGGAAAGGAGGGTTTTGGCAAACCCGGGCCCTCAATATGGCCCATTTAGCTTGATCCCGCGTTCATGTGAGCGGTTTCCCAGGGAATTAGGCGGTTTTTGAGGGATTCCTTTTAATCCGCTCGGAATCTGCTCCTGCCGCTTGGATGTCCCAGACGCGCCCTTAAATGAATCCCCTTAACGAGGCTCATTTATGTCCGGCGGCTTATTTGATAGGGTGGAGAAGTGAAACGGACGCCTCTTTTTCTTCAGATTCTTTGGGGGAGAGTTGAATGCATTTAATGCCCTCCGTCCTGCTCTTCCTATAAGAAGGCAAGCAGGAGGCCATTACCTTCGCACTAACTCCCTTCCATTCTTCTGAGATCGCAACAAATGATGAAGAAATCATGCCCCTCCTCTAGACACCATGTTCTGATAAAGCTTGAAATGGCTCGATCAGGGCAAGGGTGGCGCAGACTTAAGATCCGTCCCGCCTCTCTTTTAGCCAAAATCCGAAGCAGGGGCTCATCACGCCGAACTCTTGGTGTGACTGAGTCGGAAACACCCAATATCAGCACCACCCGGCTCCTCACGAGCGTACCTAACATGGCTCCAGTGTGTTAGGGGTCAGGGCTGAGGCCGGGGCTAAGTGCTTCTGTCCCTCTCCCTCTTTGCTCACTGGTGCCATCCTCCGCCTTCCTCTTATAGTCTTCCCAGCACCAGCTCCGTTCTGGTGCTTTCCCTTCTCTCTCTTTTGCTCCTTTTCTTTCTTTTCATCCCTTCTCTCTTCTTCTCCTCCTTCTTTACTCATGTCCTCCATCTTCCTCATTCATCTCCTCCATCTTCTTCATTGATTTCTTCTTTACTATTTCCTTCTCCTTCAATTCTTCTTCCTTCTCCTTCAATTCTTCTCCTTTGTTCTTCATCCCTTTCCGAAGAAGGTTTTTGTCATGATACAAGCAATGTTGAGGCAGAGACTGAAGAGACCACGAAGATGAGTTTGAAAGAAGCCTGCTGGTTTATTTATCTGTACTACGGATGTTATGGTAGTTTAGGCAGTTCACATTTTGTATAGGCTCGTTTGAGCCCCTTTTCGTACATTGTAATAATCTTTTATATTAATAAAAGTGTTTATTACTTCGCTTTGCATATTCTGTTTATGTTTTTGTATGTTTGTAAGTGCTGCTCGGCTCAATAGGATAGTACCTAAACCGATGACAACTAAGATCAAAATACTTGATAATAAAAAGATGTCGCCCCAACTCTAATAGAAGTGTTTGGCCCAATAAGGCCGACCAGCGAAAAGTAATAATTACCATTCTGCCGAGGAGAGAACTGAAGGCTTGATGCTGTGTTTGGGTCCGAGGACCATGTAAGGCCTTGGTTCTGTCCATAACTTGTAATAATAATTTTTATACTTGGTTTCCCCATAGGCTTGAGTCCGAGGACCATGCAAGGCCTTGGTTCTGTCCAAAACTCATAATAATAATAATTTTTATACTTGGTTTCCCCATAGGCTTGAGTCCGAGGACCATGCAAGGCCTTGGTTCTGCCCAAAACTCATAATAATAATAATTTTTATACTTGGTTTCCCCATAGGCTTGAGTCCGAGGACCATGCAAGGCCTTGGTTCTGTTTATTCCCTCCTCAGGTATCTCACAAACTATTGAGCAGGAGGTTGTCCTCGGCATCGGTTATTCTCCTACGTGGGCCGTAGTCCGTGGGCCATCATGTAGAACGGGCATGGGCCGCGAATTTGCTGGACCCACAGATCAGGAGATATTTCCATAGTCTTTGGCCACGCGGCGCTGTTGGGTGTCCCGATGTTCGAGGTGCACCTCCACGAGGCTCCTTTAGTCTTGTCGTTGCAGAGGTTTATTGAAAGTCGGGCCGGAGACGTTTTGTCTGTAGCGCTCCTTGGGAAGCTGCGCCAATTAAATGCCACCTCCCTATCTCCTCAAATAAATAAGAGAGCAAGTTTCTTTGCCCAGGCATCAGCTCCTTAGTCTCCTCCTTCATCTCCTTCCCGCAGTAGGTCATGTTTGAGACGAGGATTGGGGAAGAAGAACTCTCTCCGTCGCAGAGGCGCCACGTTCTCCTGGAGCTCAAAAGAGTGATGTTTGGGCCAAGGAAGCATAAGCTCAAGAGAAATTTCCACTTCGACCGAGGGGAAAGGGCGTTTCCCCCGCCTTTAGTCAAAATCCGAAGCAGGTTCTGGTCATGCCCGATTTTTGGTATGTCCGAAGAAGGAATTTCCACCGTCAGCACTGTCTACCTTGTAGCCAGCAAATTTCTGCGGGGGCTTCCCAACTTCCGGCCCTCTGCACCTTTTCTGTAGATGGTGTTAGCCTGAGGTCAGGTTCTTTTGCTGCCTGAGTTAGGGGCACGTGAAAGCATAGGGGAAGGGATATGGCCTCGAAGCAGTAGCCAACCTCTCGTCTGTGCTACCTCCTCGGCCTTCTCTCGCTCCCTTGTAATTTCCCTTTCTAACATGTAGCAAGTTTTATCACAAGTTGATTTCAGCTTTTCGTTGTATGCTGTAACGTTTCTTTGTTTTAATAAGAAAGGGAAAAACCTGTTTACTTATTTTGAATACTACTCTTTTTGCAACATTATTTTGTGAAAGGGTGTGCTCCCTGTGTTCGATCCCTCAGTGATACTTAGAGCGGAAAGTTTTGAAACGAATCCCATCCATTCTACTGTACTAACACTACCAAGCATTACGACGATAATCCATAGCAAGTTAATTTAGGAGACTAACAGAGGTAACAATTGAATATTCTGGGATGAGTATGAGTACCGTCCGAGGAGTTGACAGAGTAATAAAAGAGCTCAAACCATTTTTCAAGCGACGTATTGCCCTATACCGCATCGACTCCTTTGGTGCTGCAGATCTAAGAGCAGATTTGAGAATTCCCGCGACCTGGGAACTAACCCAGTGGTGAGTGGAGAGTTTTCCTCAGATGAATCCCAATTCCACGTAATGTAATTTTTCCTTACGGGTAGTCGGTTTTCCCATAGGTTTGAGTCCGAGGACCATGCAAGACCTTGGTTCTGTCCGAAGCTTTTGATCTTCATCTCTTGTACTTGGTTTCCCCATAGGTTTGAGTCCGAGGACCATGCAAGACCTTGGTTCTGTCCGAAGCTTTTGATTTTCATCTCTTGTACTTGGTTTCCCCATAGGTTTGAGTCCGAGGACCATGCAAGACCTTGGTTCTGTCCAAAACTTACGAGATTGATTTTTTTTTTTGTTGCTTGGTTTCCCCATAGGCTTGAGTCCGTGGACCATGCAAGACCTTGGTTCTGTCCGAAGCTTTTGATTTTCATCTCTTGCACTTGGTTTCCCCATAGGTTTGAGTCCGAGGACCATGCAAGACCTTGGTTCTGTCCAAAACTTACGAGATTGATTTTTTTTGTTGCTTGGTTTCCCCATAGGCTTGAGTCCGTGGACCATGCAAGACCTTGGTTCTGTCCGAAGCTTTTGATTTTCATCTCTTGTACTTGGTTTCCCCATAGGTTTGAGTCCGAGGACCATGCAAGACCTTGGTTCTGTCCAAAACTTACGAGATTGATTTTTTTTTTGTTGCTTGGTTTCCCCATAGGCTTGAGTCCGTGGACCATGCAAGACCTTGGTTCTGTCCGAAGCTTTTGATTTTCATCTCTTGTACTTGGTTTCCCCATAGGTTTGAGTCCGAGGACCATGCAAGACCTTGGTTCTGTCCAAGACTTACGAGATTGATTTTTTTTGTTGCTTGGTTTCCCCATAGGCTTGAGTCCGTGGACCATGCAAGACCTTGGTTCTGTCCGAAGCTTTTGATTTTCATCTCTTGTACTTGGTTTCCCCATAGGTTTGAGTCCGAGGACCATGCAAGACCTTGGTTCTGTCCAAAACTTACGAGATTGATTTTTTTTTTGTTGCTTGGTTTCCCCATAGGCTTGAGTCCGTGGACCATGCAAGACCTTGGTTCTGTCCGAAGCTTTTGATTTTCATCTCTTGTACTTGGTTTCCCCATAGGTTTGAGTCCGAGGACCATGCAAGACCTTGGTTCTGTCCAAAACTTACGAGATTGATTTTTTTTTTTGTTGCTTGGTTTCCCCATAGGCTTGAGTTCGTGGACCATGCAAGACCTTGGTTCTGTCCGAAACTTTGGATTTTCATCTCTTGTACTTGGTTTCCCCATAGGTTTGAGTCCGAGGACCATGCAAGACCTTGGTTCTGTCCAAAACTTACGAGATTGATTTTTTTTTTTGTTGCTTGGTTTCCCCATAGGCTTGAGTCCGTGGACCATGCAAGACCTTGGTTCTGTCCGAAGCTTTTGATTTTCATCTCTTGTACTTGGTTTCCCCATAGGTTTGAGTCCGAGGACCATGCAAGACCTTGGTTCTGTCCAAAACTTACGAGATTGATTTTTTTTTTTGCTGCTTGGTTTCCCCATAGGCTTGAGTCCGTGGACCATGCAAGACCTTGGTTCTGTCCGAAGCTTTTGATTTTCATCTCTTGTACTTGGTTTCCCCATAGGTTTGAGTCCGAGGACCATGCAAGACCTTGGTTCTGTCCAAAACTTACGAGATTGATTTTTTTTTTGTTGCTTGGTTTCCCCATAGGCTTGAGTCCGTGGACCATGCAAGACCTTGGTTCTGTCCGAAGCTTTGGATTTTCATCTCTTGTACTTGGTTTCCCCATAGGTTTGAGTCCGAGGACCATGCAAGACCTTGGTTCTGTCCAAAACTTACGAGATTGATTTTTTTTTGTTGCCTGGTTGTTTTTCGGATGTAAGCCCCTAGATCAGGGCGGGGAGTGCCGGCTTGAGGCCAAGAGCCCCTAGGGCTGCCTACGCGATGGGCGCTGCAGGGCGTAGCCCCTAGCGGAAGCTCATGTCGGAACAACAACTGCACGCCAAAAGGGACGGAGGAAGCTCCGTGAATGTTTACTTAGTAGAGAGTTGGCTCCACCGCCACCTGCGCCAAGCGCGCATGCTTCCCACAGACGGCGCCAATTGTAGGGGCACGATTCCTGCGCGGCCCAGTAACGTTTTTGGGTTCGCGCGGGAGGGATCCCTCACAATATGATTTGTAGAGAGTGGGCTTGAAAAGCTTGGGCTTGGGCACGGGGCAGTATCATGATCTAGATTTTGGAGAAGTTCGTGAAGGAAAAGGGAGCTGGGCTGAGATGCTTAAACCCTACGACGATATATCCCGCAAAATTGGGCTCTTCGGATTTTGTCCGAGGACCCTTGAGGTCATATTCCGGTTGCTCGACGGCGAGTTTGTTCCATGAAGCAGTTGGGTTCCTCCGGAGTATTCTCCTCTGGAACCCCTTTCTTCCGCCGTGGGATCTCCCCCTGCTAGATTCACTTAATTCTTCTTTTATACTCGTCGTGTGTTCGCTGGCCTTCGTACACGTGTAGGGTCAGCCTTTACAAATACTGACACTTGTCCCATCAGTCTAATTCCGGAATTGGTGGGAATGACTTGATAAAGCTGCAGAGTACGGCTCTGTCAGGCGTTGGGCCTTATCCAGAAGGGTAATTAGGGTAATTGCCCCAAGGTCTTTTGGATTTCCTTACGAGTTTATCCCTTTATTCTGGGGGGACTATGGGCCTGCCGAGGACTAGACTGTCCTCGGCTGTATCCCAAAGTTGGTCCGTGCTCGGCGTCATAGAGCTTGGGCCACAGTTCTCCTCGGATTGGGCCCTCGGGCTCTCTAAGGGCAAATGGGCCTGGTTCGCGAATTGTTGGGCCCCACAATAGCCCCTCAAAACCCTTCTATCCGAATTCCGGGTTGGAAAGGAGGGTTTTGGCAAACCCGGGCCCTCAATATGGCCCATTTAGCTTGATCCCGCGTTCATGTGAGCGGTTTCCCAGGGAATTAGGCGGTTTTTGAGGGATTCCTTTTAATCCGCTCGGAATCTGCTCCTGCCGCTTGGATGTCCCAGACGCGCCCTTAAATGAATCCCCTTAACGAGGCTCATTTATGTCCGGCGGCTTATTTGATAGGGTGGAGAAGTGAAACGGACGCCTCTTTTTCTTCAGATTCTTTGGGGGAGAGTTGAATGCATTTAATGCCCTCCGTCCTGCTCTTCCTATAAGAAGGCAAGCAGGAGGCCATTACCTTCGCACTAACTCCCTTCCATTCTTCTGAGATCGCAACAAATGATGAAGAAATCATGCCCCTCCTCTAGACACCATGTTCTGATAAAGCTTGAAATGGCTCGATCAGGGCAAGGGTGGCGCAGACTTAAGATCCGTCCCGCCTCTCTTTTAGCCAAAATCCGAAGCAGGGGCTCATCACGCCGAACTCTTGGTGTGACTGAGTCGGAAACACCCAATATCAGCACCACCCGGCTCCTCACGAGCGTACCTAACATGGCTCCAGTGTGTTAGGGGTCAGGGCTGAGGCCGGGGCTAAGTGCTTCTGTCCCTCTCCCTCTTTGCTCACTGGTGCCATCCTCCGCCTTCCTCTTATAGTCTTCCCAGCACCAGCTCCGTTCTGGTGCTTTCCCTTCTCTCTCTTTTGCTCCTTTTCTTTCTTTTCATCCCTTCTCTCTTCTTCTCCTCCTTCTTTACTCATGTCCTCCATCTTCCTCATTCATCTCCTCCATCTTCTTCATTGATTTCTTCTTTACTATTTCCTTCTCCTTCAATTCTTCTTCCTTCTCCTTCAATTCTTCTCCTTTGTTCTTCATCCCTTTCCGAAGAAGGTTTTTGTCATGATACAAGCAATGTTGAGGCAGAGACTGAAGAGACCACGAAGATGAGTTTGAAAGAAGCCTGCTGGTTTATTTATCTGTACTACGGATGTTATGGTAGTTTAGGCAGTTCACATTTTGTATAGGCTCGTTTGAGCCCCTTTTCGTACATTGTAATAATCTTTTATATTAATAAAAGTGTTTATTACTTCGCTTTGCATATTCTGTTTATGTTTTTGTATGTTTGTAAGTGCTGCTCGGCTCAATAGGATAGTACCTAAACCGATGACAACTAAGATCAAAATACTTGATAATAAAAAGATGTCGCCCCAACTCTAATAGAAGTGTTTGGCCCAATAAGGCCGACCAGCGAAAAGTAATAATTACCATTCTGCCGAGGAGAGAACTGAAGGCTTGATGCTGTGTTTGGGTCCGAGGACCATGTAAGGCCTTGGTTCTGTCCATAACTTGTAATAATAATTTTTATACTTGGTTTCCCCATAGGCTTGAGTCCGAGGACCATGCAAGGCCTTGGTTCTGTCCAAAACTCATAATAATAATAATTTTTATACTTGGTTTCCCCATAGGCTTGAGTCCGAGGACCATGCAAGGCCTTGGTTCTGCCCAAAACTCATAATAATAATAATTTTTATACTTGGTTTCCCCATAGGCTTGAGTCCGAGGACCATGCAAGGCCTTGGTTCTGTTTATTCCCTCCTCAGGTATCTCACAAACTATTGAGCAGGAGGTTGTCCTCGGCATCGGTTATTCTCCTACGTGGGCCGTAGTCCGTGGGCCATCATGTAGAACGGGCATGGGCCGCGAATTTGCTGGACCCACAGATCAGGAGATATTTCCATAGTCTTTGGCCACGCGGCGCTGTTGGGTGTCCCGATGTTCGAGGTGCACCTCCACGAGGCTCCTTTAGTCTTGTCGTTGCAGAGGTTTATTGAAAGTCGGGCCGGAGACGTTTTGTCTGTAGCGCTCCTTGGGAAGCTGCGCCAATTAAATGCCACCTCCCTATCTCCTCAAATAAATAAGAGAGCAAGTTTCTTTGCCCAGGCATCAGCTCCTTAGTCTCCTCCTTCATCTCCTTCCCGCAGTAGGTCATGTTTGAGACGAGGATTGGGGAAGAAGAACTCTCTCCGTCGCAGAGGCGCCACGTTCTCCTGGAGCTCAAAAGAGTGATGTTTGGGCCAAGGAAGCATAAGCTCAAGAGAAATTTCCACTTCGACCGAGGGGAAAGGGCGTTTCCCCCGCCTTTAGTCAAAATCCGAAGCAGGTTCTGGTCATGCCCGATTTTTGGTATGTCCGAAGAAGGAATTTCCACCGTCAGCACTGTCTACCTTGTAGCCAGCAAATTTCTGCGGGGGCTTCCCAACTTCCGGCCCTCTGCACCTTTTCTGTAGATGGTGTTAGCCTGAGGTCAGGTTCTTTTGCTGCCTGAGTTAGGGGCACGTGAAAGCATAGGGGAAGGGATATGGCCTCGAAGCAGTAGCCAACCTCTCGTCTGTGCTACCTCCTCGGCCTTCTCTCGCTCCCTTGTAATTTCCCTTTCTAACATGTAGCAAGTTTTATCACAAGTTGATTTCAGCTTTTCGTTGTATGCTGTAACGTTTCTTTGTTTTAATAAGAAAGGGAAAAACCTGTTTACTTATTTTGAATACTACTCTTTTTGCAACATTATTTTGTGAAAGGGTGTGCTCCCTGTGTTCGATCCCTCAGTGATACTTAGAGCGGAAAGTTTTGAAACGAATCCCATCCATTCTACTGTACTAACACTACCAAGCATTACGACGATAATCCATAGCAAGTTAATTTAGGAGACTAACAGAGGTAACAATTGAATATTCTGGGATGAGTATGAGTACCGTCCGAGGAGTTGACAGAGTAATAAAAGAGCTCAAACCATTTTTCAAGCGACGTATTGCCCTATACCGCATCGACTCCTTTGGTGCTGCAGATCTAAGAGCAGATTTGAGAATTCCCGCGACCTGGGAACTAACCCAGTGGTGAGTGGAGAGTTTTCCTCAGATGAATCCCAATTCCACGTAATGTAATTTTTCCTTACGGGTAGTCGGTTTTCCCATAGGTTTGAGTCCGAGGACCATGCAAGACCTTGGTTCTGTCCGAAGCTTTTGATCTTCATCTCTTGTACTTGGTTTCCCCATAGGTTTGAGTCCGAGGACCATGCAAGACCTTGGTTCTGTCCGAAGCTTTTGATTTTCATCTCTTGTACTTGGTTTCCCCATAGGTTTGAGTCCGAGGACCATGCAAGACCTTGGTTCTGTCCAAAACTTACGAGATTGATTTTTTTTTTTGTTGCTTGGTTTCCCCATAGGCTTGAGTCCGTGGACCATGCAAGACCTTGGTTCTGTCCGAAGCTTTTGATTTTCATCTCTTGCACTTGGTTTCCCCATAGGTTTGAGTCCGAGGACCATGCAAGACCTTGGTTCTGTCCAAAACTTACGAGATTGATTTTTTTTGTTGCTTGGTTTCCCCATAGGCTTGAGTCCGTGGACCATGCAAGACCTTGGTTCTGTCCGAAGCTTTTGATTTTCATCTCTTGTACTTGGTTTCCCCATAGGTTTGAGTCCGAGGACCATGCAAGACCTTGGTTCTGTCCAAAACTTACGAGATTGATTTTTTTTTTGTTGCTTGGTTTCCCCATAGGCTTGAGTCCGTGGACCATGCAAGACCTTGGTTCTGTCCGAAGCTTTTGATTTTCATCTCTTGTACTTGGTTTCCCCATAGGTTTGAGTCCGAGGACCATGCAAGACCTTGGTTCTGTCCAAGACTTACGAGATTGATTTTTTTTGTTGCTTGGTTTCCCCATAGGCTTGAGTCCGTGGACCATGCAAGACCTTGGTTCTGTCCGAAGCTTTTGATTTTCATCTCTTGTACTTGGTTTCCCCATAGGTTTGAGTCCGAGGACCATGCAAGACCTTGGTTCTGTCCAAAACTTACGAGATTGATTTTTTTTTTGTTGCTTGGTTTCCCCATAGGCTTGAGTCCGTGGACCATGCAAGACCTTGGTTCTGTCCGAAGCTTTTGATTTTCATCTCTTGTACTTGGTTTCCCCATAGGTTTGAGTCCGAGGACCATGCAAGACCTTGGTTCTGTCCAAAACTTACGAGATTGATTTTTTTTTTTGTTGCTTGGTTTCCCCATAGGCTTGAGTTCGTGGACCATGCAAGACCTTGGTTCTGTCCGAAACTTTGGATTTTCATCTCTTGTACTTGGTTTCCCCATAGGTTTGAGTCCGAGGACCATGCAAGACCTTGGTTCTGTCCAAAACTTACGAGATTGATTTTTTTTTTTGTTGCTTGGTTTCCCCATAGGCTTGAGTCCGTGGACCATGCAAGACCTTGGTTCTGTCCGAAGCTTTTGATTTTCATCTCTTGTACTTGGTTTCCCCATAGGTTTGAGTCCGAGGACCATGCAAGACCTTGGTTCTGTCCAAAACTTACGAGATTGATTTTTTTTTTTGCTGCTTGGTTTCCCCATAGGCTTGAGTCCGTGGACCATGCAAGACCTTGGTTCTGTCCGAAGCTTTTGATTTTCATCTCTTGTACTTGGTTTCCCCATAGGTTTGAGTCCGAGGACCATGCAAGACCTTGGTTCTGTCCAAAACTTACGAGATTGATTTTTTTTTTGTTGCTTGGTTTCCCCATAGGCTTGAGTCCGTGGACCATGCAAGACCTTGGTTCTGTCCGAAGCTTTGGATTTTCATCTCTTGTACTTGGTTTCCCCATAGGTTTGAGTCCGAGGACCATGCAAGACCTTGGTTCTGTCCAAAACTTACGAGATTGATTTTTTTTTGTTGCCTGGTTGTTTTTCGGATGTAAGCCCCTAGATCAGGGCGGGGAGTGCCGGCTTGAGGCCAAGAGCCCCTAGGGCTGCCTACGCGATGGGCGCTGCAGGGCGTAGCCCCTAGCGGAAGCTCATGTCGGAACAACAACTGCACGCCAAAAGGGACGGAGGAAGCTCCGTGAATGTTTACTTAGTAGAGAGTTGGCTCCACCGCCACCTGCGCCAAGCGCGCATGCTTCCCACAGACGGCGCCAATTGTAGGGGCACGATTCCTGCGCGGCCCAGTAACGTTTTTGGGTTCGCGCGGGAGGGATCCCTCACAATATGATTTGTAGAGAGTGGGCTTGAAAAGCTTGGGCTTGGGCACGGGGCAGTATCATGATCTAGATTTTGGAGAAGTTCGTGAAGGAAAAGGGAGCTGGGCTGAGATGCTTAAACCCTACGACGATATATCCCGCAAAATTGGGCTCTTCGGATTTTGTCCGAGGACCCTTGAGGTCATATTCCGGTTGCTCGACGGCGAGTTTGTTCCATGAAGCAGTTGGGTTCCTCCGGAGTATTCTCCTCTGGAACCCCTTTCTTCCGCCGTGGGATCTCCCCCTGCTAGATTCACTTAATTCTTCTTTTATACTCGTCGTGTGTTCGCTGGCCTTCGTACACGTGTAGGGTCAGCCTTTACAAATACTGACACTTGTCCCATCAGTCTAATTCCGGAATTGGTGGGAATGACTTGATAAAGCTGCAGAGTACGGCTCTGTCAGGCGTTGGGCCTTATCCAGAAGGGTAATTAGGGTAATTGCCCCAAGGTCTTTTGGATTTCCTTACGAGTTTATCCCTTTATTCTGGGGGGACTATGGGCCTGCCGAGGACTAGACTGTCCTCGGCTGTATCCCAAAGTTGGTCCGTGCTCGGCGTCATAGAGCTTGGGCCACAGTTCTCCTCGGATTGGGCCCTCGGGCTCTCTAAGGGCAAATGGGCCTGGTTCGCGAATTGTTGGGCCCCACAATAGCCCCTCAAAACCCTTCTATCCGAATTCCGGGTTGGGAAGGAGGGTTTTGGCAAACCCGGGCCCTCAATATGGCCCATTTAGCTTGATCCCGCGTTCATGTGAGCGGTTTCCCAGGGAATTAGGCGGTTTTTGAGGGATTCCTTTTAATCCGCTCGGAATCTGCTCCTGCCGCTTGGATGTCCCAGACGCGCCCTTAAATGAATCCCCTTAACGAGGCTCATTTATGTCCGGCGGCTTATTTGATAGGGTGGAGAAGTGAAACGGACGCCTCTTTTTCTTCAGATTCTTTGGGGGAGAGTTGAATGCATTTAATGCCCTCCGTCCTGCTCTTCCTATAAGAAGGCAAGCAGGAGGCCATTACCTTCGCACTAACTCCCTTCCATTCTTCTGAGATCGCAACAAATGATGAAGAAATCATGCCCCTCCTCTAGACACCATGTTCTGATAAAGCTTGAAATGGCTCGATCAGGGCAAGGGTGGCGCAGACTTAAGATCCGTCCCGCCTCTCTTTTAGCCAAAATCCGAAGCAGGGGCTCATCACGCCGAACTCTTGGTGTGACTGAGTCGGAAACACCCAATATCAGCACCACCCGGCTCCTCACGAGCGTACCTAACATGGCTCCAGTGTGTTAGGGGTCAGGGCTGAGGCCGGGGCTAAGTGCTTCTGTCCCTCTCCCTCTTTGCTCACTGGTGCCATCCTCCGCCTTCCTCTTATAGTCTTCCCAGCACCAGCTCCGTTCTGGTGCTTTCCCTTCTCTCTCTTTTGCTCCTTTTCTTTCTTTTCATCCCTTCTCTCTTCTTCTCCTCCTTCTTTACTCATGTCCTCCATCTTCCTCATTCATCTCCTCCATCTTCTTCATTGATTTCTTCTTTACTATTTCCTTCTCCTTCAATTCTTCTTCCTTCTCCTTCAATTCTTCTCCTTTGTTCTTCATCCCTTTCCGAAGAAGGTTTTTGTCATGATACAAGCAATGTTGAGGCAGAGACTGAAGAGACCACGAAGATGAGTTTGAAAGAAGCCTGCTGGTTTATTTATCTGTACTACGGATGTTATGGTAGTTTAGGCAGTTCACATTTTGTATAGGCTCGTTTGAGCCCCTTTTCGTACATTGTAATAATCTTTTATATTAATAAAAGTGTTTATTACTTCGCTTTGCATATTCTGTTTATGTTTTTGTATGTTTGTAAGTGCTGCTCGGCTCAATAGGATAGTACCTAAACCGATGACAACTAAGATCAAAATACTTGATAATAAAAAGATGTCGCCCCAACTCTAATAGAAGTGTTTGGCCCAATAAGGCTGACCAGCGAAAAGTAATAATTACCATTCTGCCGAGGAGAGAACTGAAGGCTTGATGCTGTGTTTGGGTCCGAGGACCATGTAAGGCCTTGGTTCTGTCCATAACTTGTAATAATAATTTTTATACTTGGTTTCCCCATAGGCTTGAGTCCGAGGACCATGCAAGGCCTTGGTTCTGTCCAAAACTCATAATAATAATAATTTTTATACTTGGTTTCCCCATAGGCTTGAGTCCGAGGACCATGCAAGGCCTTGGTTCTGCCCAAAACTCATAATAATAATAATTTTTATACTTGGTTTCCCCATAGGCTTGAGTCCGAGGACCATGCAAGGCCTTGGTTCTGTTTATTCCCTCCTCAGGTATCTCACAAACTATTGAGCAGGAGGTTGTCCTCGGCATCGGTTATTCTCCTACGTGGGCCGTAGTCCGTGGGCCATCATGTAGAACGGGCATGGGCCGCGAATTTGCTGGACCCACAGATCAGGAGATATTTCCATAGTCTTTGGCCACGCGGCGCTGTTGGGTGTCCCGATGTTCGAGGTGCACCTCCACGAGGCTCCTTTAGTCTTGTCGTTGCAGAGGTTTATTGAAAGTCGGGCCGGAGACGTTTTGTCTGTAGCGCTCCTTGGGAAGCTGCGCCAATTAAATGCCACCTCCCTATCTCCTCAAATAAATAAGAGAGCAAGTTTCTTTGCCCAGGCATCAGCTCCTTAGTCTCCTCCTTCATCTCCTTCCCGCAGTAGGTCATGTTTGAGACGAGGATTGGGGAAGAAGAACTCTCTCCGTCGCAGAGGCGCCACGTTCTCCTGGAGCTCAAAAGAGTGATGTTTGGGCCAAGGAAGCATAAGCTCAAGAGAAATTTCCACTTCGACCGAGGGGAAAGGGCGTTTCCCCCGCCTTTAGTCAAAATCCGAAGCAGGTTCTGGTCATGCCCGATTTTTGGTATGTCCGAAGAAGGAATTTCCACCGTCAGCACTGTCTACCTTGTAGCCAGCAAATTTCTGCGGGGGCTTCCCAACTTCCGGCCCTCTGCACCTTTTCTGTAGATGGTGTTAGCCTGAGGTCAGGTTCTTTTGCTGCCTGAGTTAGGGGCACGTGAAAGCATAGGGGAAGGGATATGGCCTCGAAGCAGTAGCCAACCTCTCGTCTGTGCTACCTCCTCGGCCTTCTCTCGCTCCCTTGTAATTTCCCTTTCTAACATGTAGCAAGTTTTATCACAAGTTGATTTCAGCTTTTCGTTGTATGCTGTAACGTTTCTTTGTTTTAATAAGAAAGGGAAAAACCTGTTTACTTATTTTGAATACTACTCTTTTTGCAACATTATTTTGTGAAAGGGTGTGCTCCCTGTGTTCGATCCCTCAGTGATACTTAGAGCGGAAAGTTTTGAAACGAATCCCATCCATTCTACTGTACTAACACTACCAAGCATTACGACGATAATCCATAGCAAGTTAATTTAGGAGACTAACAGAGGTAACAATTGAATATTCTGGGATGAGTATGAGTACCGTCCGAGGAGTTGACAGAGTAATAAAAGAGCTCAAACCATTTTTCAAGCGACGTATTGCCCTATACCGCATCGACTCCTTTGGTGCTGCAGATCTAAGAGCAGATTTGAGAATTCCCGCGACCTGGGAACTAACCCAGTGGTGAGTGGAGAGTTTTCCTCAGATGAATCCCAATTCCACGTAATGTAATTTTTCCTTACGGGTAGTCGGTTTTCCCATAGGTTTGAGTCCGAGGACCATGCAAGACCTTGGTTCTGTCCGAAGCTTTTGATCTTCATCTCTTGTACTTGGTTTCCCCATAGGTTTGAGTCCGAGGACCATGCAAGACCTTGGTTCTGTCCGAAGCTTTTGATTTTCATCTCTTGTACTTGGTTTCCCCATAGGTTTGAGTCCGAGGACCATGCAAGACCTTGGTTCTGTCCAAAACTTACGAGATTGATTTTTTTTTTTGTTGCTTGGTTTCCCCATAGGCTTGAGTCCGTGGACCATGCAAGACCTTGGTTCTGTCCGAAGCTTTTGATTTTCATCTCTTGCACTTGGTTTCCCCATAGGTTTGAGTCCGAGGACCATGCAAGACCTTGGTTCTGTCCAAAACTTACGAGATTGATTTTTTTTGTTGCTTGGTTTCCCCATAGGCTTGAGTCCGTGGACCATGCAAGACCTTGGTTCTGTCCGAAGCTTTTGATTTTCATCTCTTGTACTTGGTTTCCCCATAGGTTTGAGTCCGAGGACCATGCAAGACCTTGGTTCTGTCCAAAACTTACGAGATTGATTTTTTTTTTGTTGCTTGGTTTCCCCATAGGCTTGAGTCCGTGGACCATGCAAGACCTTGGTTCTGTCCGAAGCTTTTGATTTTCATCTCTTGTACTTGGTTTCCCCATAGGTTTGAGTCCGAGGACCATGCAAGACCTTGGTTCTGTCCAAGACTTACGAGATTGATTTTTTTTGTTGCTTGGTTTCCCCATAGGCTTGAGTCCGTGGACCATGCAAGACCTTGGTTCTGTCCGAAGCTTTTGATTTTCATCTCTTGTACTTGGTTTCCCCATAGGTTTGAGTCCGAGGACCATGCAAGACCTTGGTTCTGTCCAAAACTTACGAGATTGATTTTTTTTTTGTTGCTTGGTTTCCCCATAGGCTTGAGTCCGTGGACCATGCAAGACCTTGGTTCTGTCCGAAGCTTTTGATTTTCATCTCTTGTACTTGGTTTCCCCATAGGTTTGAGTCCGAGGATCATGCAAGACCTTGGTTCTGTCCAAAACTTACGAGATTGATTTTTTTTTTTGTTGCTTGGTTTCCCCATAGGCTTGAGTTCGTGGACCATGCAAGACCTTGGTTCTGTCCGAAGCTTTGGATTTTCATCTCTTGTACTTGGTTTCCCCATAGGTTTGAGTCCGAGGACCATGCAAGACCTTGGTTCTGTCCAAAACTTACGAGATTGATTTTTTTTTTTGTTGCTTGGTTTCCCCATAGGCTTGAGTCCGTGGACCATGCAAGACCTTGGTTCTGTCCGAAGCTTTTGATTTTCATCTCTTGTACTTGGTTTCCCCATAGGTTTGAGTCCGAGGACCATGCAAGACCTTGGTTCTGTCCAAAACTTACGAGATTGATTTTTTTTTTTGCTGCTTGGTTTCCCCATAGGCTTGAGTCCGTGGACCATGCAAGACCTTGGTTCTGTCCGAAGCTTTTGATTTTCATCTCTTGTACTTGGTTTCCCCATAGGTTTGAGTCCGAGGACCATGCAAGACCTTGGTTCTGTCCAAAACTTACGAGATTGATTTTTTTTTTGTTGCTTGGTTTCCCCATAGGCTTGAGTCCGTGGACCATGCAAGACCTTGGTTCTGTCCGAAGCTTTGGATTTTCATCTCTTGTACTTGGTTTCCCCATAGGTTTGAGTCCGAGGACCATGCAAGACCTTGGTTCTGTCCAAAACTTACGAGATTGATTTTTTTTTGTTGCCTGGTTGTTTTTCGGATGTAAGCCCCTAGATCAGGGCGGGGAGTGCCGGCTTGAGGCCAAGAGCCCCTAGGGCTGCCTACGCGATGGGCGCTGCAGGGCGTAGCCCCTAGCGGAAGCTCATGTCGGAACAACAACTGCACGCCAAAAGGGACGGAGGAAGCTCCGTGAATGTTTACTTAGTAGAGAGTTGGCTCCACCGCCACCTGCGCCAAGCGCGCATGCTTCCCACAGACGGCGCCAATTGTAGGGGCACGATTCCTGCGCGGCCCAGTAACGTTTTTGGGTTCGCGCGGGAGGGATCCCTCACAATATGATTTGTAGAGAGTGGGCTTGAAAAGCTTGGGCTTGGGCACGGGGCAGTATCATGATCTAGATTTTGGAGAAGTTCGTGAAGGAAAAGGGAGCTGGGCTGAGATGCTTAAACCCTACGACGATATATCCCGCAAAATTGGGCTCTTCGGATTTTGTCCGAGGACCCTTGAGGTCATATTCCGGTTGCTCGACGGCGAGTTTGTTCCATGAAGCAGTTGGGTTCCTCCGGAGTATTCTCCTCTGGAACCCCTTTCTTCCGCCGTGGGATCTCCCCCTGCTAGATTCACTTAATTCTTCTTTTATACTCGTCGTGTGTTCGCTGGCCTTCGTACACGTGTAGGGTCAGCCTTTACAAATACTGACACTTGTCCCATCAGTCTAATTCCGGAATTGGTGGGAATGACTTGATAAAGCTGCAGAGTACGGCTCTGTCAGGCGTTGGGCCTTATCCAGAAGGGTAATTAGGGTAATTGCCCCAAGGTCTTTTGGATTTCCTTACGAGTTTATCCCTTTATTCTGGGGGGACTATGGGCCTGCCGAGGACTAGACTGTCCTCGGCTGTATCCCAAAGTTGGTCCGTGCTCGGCGTCATAGAGCTTGGGCCACAGTTCTCCTCGGATTGGGCCCTCGGGCTCTCTAAGGGCAAATGGGCCTGGTCCGCGAATTGTTGGGCCCCACAATAATTATTTGGAAAATGCTAAAGCCACATCAGCAGTTAGTAAAAATATTGTAAAATAGTTTGCGTCTATAGTATTACTCAATAGTTATTCCTTAGTAAGTGTAATATTTTCTAAAAGAGTAATACTACAAACACAAACTATTTTACAACATTTTTACAAACTGCTGATGTGGCAGATTCTTACTAGTTCTAATATGGGCTCATTACTAACATCACGTTTTTAGTTACAATAACTATTTGGAAAATACTAAAACCACATCAGTAATTTGTAAAAATGTTGTAAAATAGTTTATGTTTGTAGCATTACCCTTTCTAAAAGAGTAATACTACAAACACAAACTATTTTACAACATTTTTACAAACTATTAATGTGGTAAATTTTTACTAGTTCTAATATGGGCTCATTACTAACATCACGTTTTTAGTTACAATAACAATCTGGAAAATACTAAAGTCACATCAACAATTTGTAAAAACGTTGTAAAATAGTTTGTCTGTAGCATTACTCTTTCTAAAATTAAGATATTTCCAAATATACAAACTTTCCAAATACACATAACAATTAATTATAACAATAATAAAAAACCCTATCACAAATTTTTTTTTTTAAAAGTCCTTTTTAAGAAATATAATTGTATAAGTAAAATATTTCCTAAAAATAGATCTTAAGTTTATTCTAATATTACAACTTACTACCAAACCTATAAATAAATTTAATTATTCCATTATAATTCATTTTATTCCTAATAATAAAGATTATTGTAAGGATTGAATTTGGATTGGACCCAGTATAGGATTGAGTTTTAGCCCAACAAACCCAAATAATGAATTTGTAAAGCGTGGGTGAAAGAACTAGTTTTATTCCAGAAGAAAGAGTTGCTGATTTAAGAGCATTATACACAAGTAAGACAAGAAGATCTGTCCTCGGAACGACCTGAGGAGCTATGTTATAATGTCTTATTGATGAACAAAGTTACAAGAGTTCAAAGTATTATTCCAAAGATTTCTTGGTTTTTCCGACCCCTTTTCTTTAGGCCACCTTCCCATGCTATATACTACAATCTTGGTATCATTTCTACCATACATGTGTAGGTTAGATTCTAGGAACTCCTTTTTGTCCAATCCAACACCTCCCAGAACCATCAACTAGTAGCTGTAAGGCTGCTTGACCACTGTTCAAGTATCACCTTCACATTAATGCGGCCAGAGAGTTAGTTGGGAGACATTTAATGTGGAGGTAGCAGCTTTTGAAGATATTTGTTGCCTCCCTTTGCTCATCTCTCATCCAATGTCCGACTCCTAGTTGTGATGCAACCTTGAAGAATGTCCAGGATGATAGGACATTCTTACTGACCTCGGATCTCCGTTTCCAAGATGACTTTCTCCTCGGACGTATTTTGGACTATCACATACAATCTTTATTTCTTCTTCTTATACCATTCCCATTATAACTTTACTTGACCATCCTTGAATTGGTTAATATCCTCGGATTGGGCCATAGGCCCAATTCATATAGTTTTAATTGTACCTTCTAGATAATTGGCCCCCACAATTACTATTATTGTCGTAATCTTTATTGAGTGTATCAAGAGTGCCTCTACTTTTCTTGACCTTACATATTATATTTTATTCTTTAAACTCTATATATTTAGTTTTTTTTTCATAGATAAGTTAACTTTATTTCATATTTTACATACAAGAAGTGCATCTTAGGGCTATCTTTAAATTATGGCATCTTTATTTTTTTAGGTGAAATGTTAGACTAAAGAATATTTTAATTAATTATCATACTATAGATATCCAAGGATTTATGTATTATCCAAAATTTATTTTTGAATGGTTCTATTTCTTTTTCTCTTACTAATGTGTAGCCTTATGTATATGCATGAGTATAATTAAAAACAGTTACAATTATACGGTTCAAATTATATATATTTTAGAAGATGTTCAAATTATACATGATATTAACTTACACTTTTTTAAACCATAGATTTCTAAAATATATAATGCGCTCTCATTATATATATATATATATATATATATATATATGATTTAAAAGTTAATTGGTTTTAGACTCTTCGGTTTTTACACCCAATAATTCACTTACCACAAAAATTAAAAACTTAGATGGATATGTGGCGGAAAATTGGATTCTAATTGAAATCCAATTTAGAATCTAATTGCATTTGGACTCTTCTTTACACTTAATAATTCACTTGGTACAAAATTAAAAATTAAATGGAACAAGTGGCGCAAAATTGAGAATCCAATTAAAATCTAATTAGATTTTCTTTGAGCTTTGGTTATATATATATATATAGAGAGAGAGAGAGAGAGAGAGAGAGAGAGTTGTTTGGAAGAAAGACAATAACAACAACAAAAATTATGTTCAAGTTTCTTTTTATTTATTTAATGCAAAAATTAAATCATATTAGTATTGTAATATCAAAACCGCTAATTAATCCCCACGAGCCTTTATTCTTTGCTTTGTAGATTTACGTGGCACTTTAAAAAGAATCATTCGAAATGCGCTTATCAAATAGAAAAGGTAGTGTTCTGAACTTCTAATGAAATACACACTCTAGAGCTATGTACAAGTTACAATGTATAAAGTAAAGGCATTTGTTTGTCACGTAAGAGTTTAAGAGTTAAGGCAATTGCTTGGTGCTGGTTGTTTCTGATTCTTTTAGCACCCTATAAATAGTGGCATTTGTTACGGGTAGGGCAGTGAACTTCTTCTAAAGAGATTGCTCAAGAAAGAATTGCCATGTTCAGTAAGAGTTTCCCTTTTTTTTTATTATTATTTTTTAAACTAAACAATAGGTTTCTTATGCAGAACTCATGTGTTCTGCAATATCTTCTCATAATTTAACTTTAGTTTTTGTGATGGGTCTACATGAACTTCTCTTGCAGGATACAAAAGGGAGTCATAAGAGTGGTGATGCCTGCAAGTAGTTTCGTTCTTCTCCGGTATGTAATTTAGTGCTTAAGTATTTTTGCCTTGGTTTGCTTGCATTAATTTGAAGTATTTTACGCAAAGAGCCTTATAGCTCAATTGACACTTTTTATTTTCTTAGTACTTACAACGGCAATGTCTAGAGTTCAAATCTTCTCTCCATGCTATAATAATAATAATAATAATAATAATAACTAGTCGTTAACCCGTGCGATGCACGGGAAAACCATTAAATGTAAGATTCAAAAAATAATGCCATGCACTTTTATAACATAAGGTATCAAAGAGATTATACAACTAATTTTTTGATAATTTTGGTGGTCATCACCTACTCGAAATATTAAAATCACTATATTGAAGCAAAAAATTCAAATTTAACAATTATTAACAAATTAAGAGAAATTAACAATTATTAATAAAAGTTGCTATAGATGGTAGTTGTAGTAGAATTTATTCAATATGTTATAATCATTTACATCACCTCATAACATTGCTTCATAATCCATGTATGCACACCTCATAATAGAATAAGCAACCTTGTATAATCGAAGAATACCAAATATTTTGCAATGAATTCATCATACGGATTTTGGACATGTTTTGATAGCTTTCTTATTAATTAATTTATACCCAATGGTTAAAACCACCAACACAACACCCTTCTTAATTTTTTGATCGGATTAATGTATACATGTGAGGTAAGCTTATCTTTTGTCTTTTTTTTTTTTTTTTTTTTTTGGTGAAAAGGATACATAATTGAAATTCCAAATAGTGTAAAAACACCCTTGAACGTTTAGATCCCCAATTTACAAATTACCAATTCAACCTTTATATCAAACAATTAATGTGCGGAACATGAACAAAAACTTAATACAGAATTGGTAAACAATCTATGCCAATTAAAATCACATCCACAGCAGAAAATAAAAGGCAAAGATAAAGGGAAGAGAGATGCAAACACAAGGACAACACACGATGTGTTATCGAAGAGGAAACCGAAACCTTCGGCATAAAACCTCTCTGTCGCCCTCCAAGCGGTAAACAATCCACTAGAAAATGTAGTTGGGATACATGAACATCAATAGACCCTCCAAGCCTAATCTACCCAGTGTACCTAAGCCCTTCAAACTTCTTGCTACAACGAGGTTGCGCCGAACCTATTTCTTTTCTAGCTTCCCGAATTTCGCTACTTGACCATAGCATCAATCAATGTAAATTGGTTCCTTCCTAACTACTTCCCAGAACACCAAACAGTCCTCTCACAGTAATGGATATGGTGAGAAAAGGTTTTGATAAAATGCCTCTCAAGGATTTAACAATGGAGAGAAAGAGAGTTGAGGAATTTGAAGAGTCTCTTATGTAAAGATTGTTGATGAATTAATCTTGTTTTACTCTAGGATTTCTCTCTCAAAATTCTCTCTAGAAGCTCTCTTTCTTTTGTGGGTATAAGGGGTATTTATACTAGGGTGAGAAAGGAATGTGAAACATCAGGTTTTTCAAAACAGGGCTGGCTCGTGGCTTGGCCTCGCGACTTGACTGAGTCGCGAGATCCAACTGCGAGATAACAGAACGGCCAGTTGTCCTATTTTGTCCTATAGTGCTCCAGCTAGCATGACGCTTCAACTTCTGGCATGCTTGGCACGTGTGCTGCTTCTAGCGGCTTGCAGCCGCGAGTCACCCGCGAGATCTAGCCGCGAGACTCTGTTTTCTTGCACACTCTTGAGCATTCAACACTCTATCTCACTCACTACCCTTACAACAAACCCACCTAAATACAGGATTACTAATTGCTGAAATACAAGCAAATTTGGTACGGAATAAAGCCAACAAGATGGTTGAATAAATTCAACCTTACAATAATGGAACTAAGCAATAACAGAAATACTAGGGCACTGAGGGCAGAGCCTATCTACACTAACTCCCCTGAGGTTAGCCTCAACAATATCTAGAATATCTACAACAACCCCCCTGAGGTCACCCTTTTTTTTTATTTCTTTTTTCTTCCGTTTTTTCTCAGCCATATTTCCTTAACCTTTTTCTTCTTTATTTCTCCCTTTTCTCAATTTTCCTCCATAAACTTCTTTCAATACCTAACTCTGTTTCAAATATTGCTTGCCTTAACCCAGTACCCACACTTCAACAAAGTGACTTCGGTGAGTCATAACCAACACAACACCCTTTTTTTCATTTCTTTTTTCTTCTGTTTTTTTTCAGCCACATTTCCTTCACCTTTTGTCTTCTTTATTTCTCCCTTTTCTCAATTTTCCACCACAAATTTCTTTCAATACCTCTCTCTAACTCTGTTTCAAATATTGCTTGCCTTAACCCAGTACCCACACTTCAACAAAGTGACTTCGGTGAGTCATAGTTCATCAAGAATCAAGACCCACTTTAGCACCCCTCTTTGAAACAACTTTTTGACCGTTGTGTTGATCGGTGACTTCATGATTCTCATCAAGAATCAAGATCTAGTTCACTTCGGTAGTACCCACGACATGCAGTGGTGATGGGGCTCCATCGGTGACAAAAACGACATGCGGCGGTGATGGGGCTTCATCTGCGACAAAAATAGCTGTTGAGAGCAACAAATCTAAAAGTTGCATACGGTCATGATTGGCCGTGGGTCTGTGTTTATATATATATAGATGATGGCAGGCAGAGCATCATGAAAGAGCAGAGCATTGTGAAAGAGTTTTGGTGAAAGAAAAGGTACAGCATCGAGAAAAAGAAGGCAGAGCACAGGTTTGGGACTCAGAAAAGTTTTATTATTATTATTTTTTTTTAACATCGTGCTGATTAGGGGTGTGCATGGGTCGGGTTAGGTCGGGTTATGGTGATTTTTTGACCCAACCCACCATGGTGGGTCCAAAAAAATTCAACCCAACCCAACCCATCACATGGGTTCAACCCGACCCAACCTGACCCATGTGGGTCGGGTTGGGTCGGGTTGAACCCATGGGTTGGACAATTTTTTTTATTTCTATTATTAAATTGAGCCAAAAAAAATATATATCACATTTACCACCTAAATTGATAAACAAAATATACATTAATATATAAACTAATATTTCAACTCAATTATCCAACTGAGATAATAAACAAAATATAAATGAACTAGTATCTTAATTCACTTATAAACAAAATATATGAGTTTTTTACTCAGTTACAAACAAAATATATCTAACTAAGTTGATAAACTAAATATATATGAACTATTGAACTAGTGTCCTAAGTTCTTGACTCAGTTATAAACAAAACATATGTAACTGAGTCAGTAAACAAAATATACAGAACTAGCATCCTAAGTTCCTGAGCCAGTTATAAACAAAATATATCAAGAGTTTATAAACAAAATATACAGAACTTGTTCTACGAATGGATTTCAAAAGAATTCTATAATAGTCCCACTCAGAACTAAAATATCCAAGCTATCCAGATTCCAGCATTCCAATTTCCAACTAATCTTCCTCTTCCACTGTTATGGTGCTTTGAGATGCAAACTCTGAGACAAATAAAAAAAACAATAAATTATAAAGTGGAATTTCAAAACCCAAAAGACTTATATGACAATTTAAAAATTATAGTCATAAAAAAAAAATATACTTAGTTGAAAAATTACCTGATTCAAGACTCTCATAGGATTCAACTTCTTCCATTGCTTCTTGAAGATCAATTATATCAGTAGCTCTTAACCAATTCTGAGCACAAATCAACATTTCAACTGTGTTAGGCAATAAAGAGCTTCGAAATGGATCCAACACACGACCCCCAGTACTAAATGCGGACTCAGACGCAACTGTAGAGAGAGGAATGGCTAACACATCACGAGCTACTTTTGAGAGAAGCCGATATTTTGAGGAATTCACCTTCCACCAATTCAAAATACAAAAATTTGGAGAATCCTCTTCCACACAATTAGCCAAATATCTTTCCACCTCTGACTTACTTTCCAAACTATCCATTGCCAAATGCTTCTTATAAATAGATTTCACCAATGTGTGGGGATCTTGTATAGGTCTAGGCTCAACATTGCTTGAAGAAGAGCCATCTTGACCTTGCCCATTTGAATACCCATCACAATTACAATAGTGCTCATACATACGAACAAAAGTCTTTTTCACCTTTTTTGTCATGTCATCTGCCACTGCCCCTGAATTCCATTTGGCAAACCAAAAATTTACAAACCTCAACTTGTACCTTGGGTCTAGTACAACAGCAACAAACATCATCAAATTAAGCCTCTCAATGTCCCCCCAATACTTATCAAATTTTTCATGCATATCCCTTGCCATCATACTCAAAAGAGGATCATCACTTTCACACAAGTTTGTCAATTCAATCTTCATCACACAAAGTTCATGAAAAAATACATTAGATGTGACATATAGAGAACCAGAAAATCGTAATGTAACTTCATAAAACAACTTCAAAAATTTCACAAACACCTTCACATTATCCCAATCCTCAAAATCAGGTGGTCCTAATATTTTTTTCCCACTTCCATCATCCAAGAAATAACGAATATATTGTGCATCATTAACACGTAATCTTTCAAATGCCCTTTGAAATTTTTCTGCATTCTCTAGCATCATGTAGGTCGAGTTCCATCTAGTTGGAACATCAAGACATACACAACCCTTGCTAGCAATCTTCACTTTTTCCACACATGCTTTAAACTTATCATACCTAGATGGAGAGGACCTCACATACCTTACTGCATTACGGACTTTAACAATTGACTCATGAAGGCTTTTCAAACCTTCCATCACAAGAAGATTCACAATGTGTGCACAACATCTCATGTGCATAAACTCACCATTCAAGATAGAAGCACCCCACTCTTTAGTTATCCTATCCAAGTAGGTTACTATCCCACTGTTAGAGGCTGCATTGTCAACTGTGAGGGTGAAAATTTTATCAATGCCCCAACTAAGCAACAATGACTCCACTACCTTTCCAATGGTTTCACCTTTGTGATTAGGGACTTGACGAAAATTTAAAATTCTTTTGTGATATTGCCAATCATCATCAATGAAATGGGTAGTAAGGCACATGTAATTAATATTTTGGATTGAAGTCCAAGTGTCAGTGGTGAGAGAAATCCTTTGAGTAGATTTTTCTAAAAATATTTTCAATCTATCCCTCTCTATTGAATAAAGTCTTATGCAATCTCTCGCAACAGTGGTGCGAGTTGGGACAATGAACCTAGGCTGCAACACATTACTATAGTACCTAAACCCTTCATGCTCAACAAATTTAAATGGCAATTCATCCACAATAATCATCCTAGCGAGTGCTTCCCTACACATGCTCTCATTGTAACTTACAGCAATAAGACTATTACTATTAGCACCCTCCGCATCATCACTCTTTTTAGGTTTAAAAGCTAAAGTCATTTGAGTTTTATCCTGCTTATTCTTTTTACCATAAGGATATTTTTTACACCGAGATTCCAAATGAGTTCTTAAGTTAGTAGTGCCATAAGTTTTTGACCCAGCAGCATAAGTTTTACCACAATACTTACATTCAGCTCTCTCACCTTCTAATAAGATGAAATGACCCCATACATATGACGTTTGGTTAGGTTTTTTTATACCTTCTGCTTCTATGGAAGGGAGATTTGAGGCAACAGTACTAGTGTCTGTTGTCGCCATTTGAGGAGCCTCATTTGCAGGGGTGGATGCCACTGGAACCTCATTTGTGCCGCATTGAGTTTCAGATGCCATCTATAAATATAAATATATTTAAAAAAAAAAAACCACAAGATTAGAATAATGTAACTACTTAAAGATAAGACAAATAATACTGATGACTAAACAATAATAGTAAAAACAATAGGAAGAGGGCCAGACAAATACAAACCTAAAAAGCAAAATAAAGAGAAAGGGACACAGCAACTCCACAAGAGAAAATACTTTACGGTAAGAAATACACCTGTATGTTAAGACAAAGCAAAAACATTTAAAAATCAGCCAAAAAAAATTAAGAAATCAACGAAGTAAAAGCTAAACATTGATCCACCACAGCAAGAGAGATAAACAGATAGAGTGAGTGAGAGAGAGAAAATATTGAGAAACTTTACCTAAGACTGGAAGAGATAACTACCACCGGAAAGATAGAAATACCGCCGAGGTAGTGATGATAGATGATGGACGGTAGTGACTCAGCAGAGGGAGAGTGTGTTGAAGTTCAAATGGGAGTGAAATGTGACTAACTGACTATGTGAGAAACTGAGAAGTGAGAAGGGAGAGGAAGAGAGAGGCGGCATATTATTCCTTAGGTTTGTCATTTATGTGTCTGGAAACTAATAGAATGTTATGTATGATAGGAAGAAACCAAGTGCTGGATAGCTGGTTTTTGAATTTTTTATTATTAATTATATAATATATTTAAATATATATTAAAACAATTAATAGTTATAAAATTTTATATTATATAATATATATGATAGTATTAGTAGGAACCGAAGAATCAGGAAGTGCTCTAAAGGCTGATTTTTTGTTAAGGAATTGAAATGGAACTAAACAGTAAACACTCTCCAGTCATAGTTTTCAAAAGTGCTCTAAAGGCTGATTTTTTTGTTAAGGAATTGAAATAGAACTAAATAGTAATCCGAAGTACAAGTTGAAACGTTTGGGAAGCATATCACTTTTTTCTATGCTACTTTATCATGTCAATTTGCAGCTGTCATCAGAAGTCAGAAAACTCAGAACTCATGTGAATTGCAGAGTATAGTGTTACACGTTAAGCATTCCACTTTATTAGCTGGTTTTTGAATTTTTTATTATTAATTATATAAAATATTTAAATATATATTAAAACAACTCATAGCCATTGGATTTTTTATTATATAATATATATATATATATATATATGTGATAGTATTAGTCATAGTCTCCAAAGTACAAGTTGTATACGTTTGGGAAGCATTTCACTTTTTTCTATGTTATGAGTTATCATGTCAATTTGCAGCAATTATCAGAAGTCAGACTCAGGGAACTCAGAACTGATGTGAATTGCAGAGTATGGTGTTACACGTTAAGCAGTACAGCTATTTTTTTTTTTTAAATTATTAAATATATATTAAATATATTTTAAATATATATTAAATATATTTTAAATATATATTAAATATAGACGGGTCGGGTCGGGTTTGACGGGTTTATAATTTTATGACCCAAACCCAACCCGACCCACTATAAAAAAAAATTTTGTAACCCAACCCAACCCACCAAACCTTAAAACCCGACCCAACCCGGTGGGTCGGGTTGGGTCGGGTCGGGTTTGGCGGGTCGGTGGGTTTTTTGCACACCCCTAGTGCTGATGTGGAAATTTGTAGGAGTTTCAAAAGTTTCGGTTTTATATAATAATAATAATAATAATAATAATAATAAATTTGTGCTTTCAAAGGCAAGGAAGATAATTATCAAAATGAAAATTCTTCCAAAAACACATTAATTGAAAACCAAACATTGGGTCATGGAATTAGGATGCTCCCAGTTTCAAATGATATAGAAACAATCAATTTTACAATGAAAAATTTATTTATAATATCTAACAATATATATAGTCTAAGTACGGTCACAAACACACCTACGTGTACTGGTATGGGCATGACATGGTGACATGAGCAATTTCTAAAAAATTATAACATAAAAAGGCTAGCACGACATTGATATGACATTGGTACGACACAGAGATGACATGCATACAACACCTTAAATAAAGTGTTCGTACTTTCTAATATTGTATTATGTGGTATACACTCTGCTTTAGCAGCAACTGATGTAACAATATTTTTGAAGTTTTTTTTTGAACAAATAATATCTTTGAAAGTTGAAGTTAATTTAATAAAATTTCTAAATTTCACTAAAAAATAAGAAAAAATAAAATAAAGTGGCCTCTCCCAGTCTCCCTAACAAATGTGAGACTTATTGGGCAAGGATATTATATGTGTGTGTGTGTGTGTGGGGGGGGGGGGGGGGGAGGGGGGGGAGGGTAAGATCTGAGTACAAAATAAAGCCTATGGGCGTAGTCCGAGGATTTGGAAGGGCCCACCCACACCTCAGTCTTGACTAAATGCATGGATGAGAATCCGAGGAGGAAGGACAAAGAGGTTGACTCCCTGAGGAGCCCTATGGGCAAGCCTACCTCGGGAAGCATCGAGCAAGCCACTTGCACCAAAAAGACAAGATATCAAGGAAGATGGTAGAAACGTGTAAGTAAAGAAGAAGAGAAATATCTAGATAAAGCAGCTATTACCTTCACATTCAATGCATTGCACCAACTCTGCTAGCCGTATTAATGAAGGAATGACCCCTGAATAGTAACCTCACAGCTTACAGCACATTCTACCACTTCCAGCAAAGCTCTAATGGAACAAGCATTCAAAGGAAGGCCCATGGCTCTACAAGTGGAGGGCTAGGATGCAATTCAATTGACTATATAAGAAAAGGAAACTCCTCTAGAGTGAGGGGATGAAAAATTGAAAGGAGATACTGGTATTGTAGAACATTATCTTGTGATTAAGACTTAAGTATTATATGAAAAACTGCTTTTCGGCCCAACCCAAGGAAGTTTTAATCCCAAAGATTTGTTTTTCTTTCATTCTAAAGCACTTAACACCTTGAAGAATGGACTCGAAATCAGATGGCACCACTGAAGTGAGAAGATTTTTAAAGTAGTCCATCATTGCTGCCCTAATCTGTTTTTCATCCGTTGCTTCTGACCCATCCTCTAATTTCAATTTGGATATGAAGTTCCTTCTGTTGCGTTGAGTAGCTTTACTATGAAAATAGTTAGTGTTTAAATCCTTATCTTTTAGCCAGCTTACCCTTGATCTCTACTGCCACATGTAATCTTCTTTGAGAATAAGATCATATACCTCATCTCTTAAGATCCGAACCTGTTCATGATTTTCCCTAGCCATGGATAAAGCTTCTGCTTGGATTAAAAGCTTCTTTTTTTGGCTTAACAGTCTTCGAATGTGGCCAAAAGAGAGTCTACTCTAGGTTTTTAGCTTTGTTCGACAGTTATTAATCTTATGGACCAGTGTTGTCATCGGGTTGTTTGAGTGTTGCCCCTCCCAAGCGTTCTTAATGACTCCTTTGCAATGTTCATCTTTCATCCACATAGCCTTAAAATGGAAAGAGCGCCCATTCTTATAGAAACGCATATTCTTATCATCAGAACAAATCCATAATGGGCAATGGTTGGACAAGAATCCCGATATATGATGAACTCGGATTGATGGGAACATCTGTGACCATGAGGGGGTGGCCACGCCTCTATCAAGTCTGATCCATGCAACCACTCCATCAAATTGGTTGTTGCACCATGTAAAGGGGGAACCTACAAACCCCAAGTCCCTAAAACCACAAAAATCCAAGGTACTTTGAATTCTACCATCTGTCTTTCTTGTCTATCAGCACCTCTCATTTTTTCTTCCGCTTTTAAACTTAATTGGCAGCCTCCGTTTTTTAGTTTGAGAATTTAAAGCAAGAGAAGAGCTACGCATATAACATTTTCACAATAAATTTTAAGTGAGAAGTTATTATTGGTTTGGTCAAAACTTAGGTACAATACCTTAGGTGTTGTTCCTTAGATTCCTCACTTGAGATTGAGTCATGTGGCTACTTAACTAAAAAATACACTTAATCCCATGAGAAAAAATCCACATGACAGAATCTTAAGAAGGGAATCTAAGGAACAACACTTAAGTATTGTACCTAAGTTTTGCCCAATTGGTTTTAATTTTGAATCTATCATTAAAGTACTTTTTTGTCCACTAATAACAGCTAGTAATAATTTGCCCCTTAGGATTTGTTGTAAAAGTATTGTGAAAATATTGTGAACATAATATTTCTCTTTAGGTTTTGTATTAAACTAGTTGTTAACATGTATGATGCATGAAAAAGCTATTGACTATGAAAAAAAATTCTAACAATGAGCGAAGAATTTAAATTTATCTCATCATAGTCATAAGAGTGAGTCTTTTGGCTAAAAATTGCAAAAAACGGAGTTCATTGTTGTTATAGATACTGTTCAAAGTTATTTGGCAAAATGAGGAGAGAGACTGAATTTTGGTAACGGTGTTGCCGAAATTGTAAGAAAAAGTACAATGTGTCAGGGGAGAGAGAAAATTGAATTTCGGTAATGAGATTACCAAAATTATTGTCTTGCCTGTACTGCTCAAAATGGAAACCAATTGTGGTAATGGAAATGCCGAAAATGGGAGGAAAAAAAAAAAATTTGTGGCAACTAAGTTGCCGAAAATGGAGGAAAAAAAAAGATGCTACGTTCACAACATTTTTCACAACAAATTATAAGTGGTTAGTTGTTATTGATTCAAATTTGAACATAACACTAAGATTACTTTTTTGCCCCAATAATAACAATCAGTAACAACCTGCCACTTAAAATTTGTTGTGAAAATATTGTGGACATATCATTTCTAAAAAAAAATTGTGGTGCCGAAAGAGAAGGAAAAAAAAAAGTGTCAAATTGTTTTGTGGCAATGGCATTGCCGAAATAGGGGGAAAAAAATTTGCCACTTTTTTTTTTCCTTCTATTTCGGCACCACAATTTTTTTTTTTTTAGAAATGATACGTCTACAATATTTTTACAACAAATTCTAGGTGGCAGGTTGTTACTGATTATTATTATTGGGGCAAAAAATTAATCTTAGTGTTAGATTTAAATTTGAACCAATAACAACTAATCACCTGTAATTTGTTGAGAAAAATGTTATGAACGCATCATCTTTTTTTTTTTCCCCTCCATTTTCGGCAACTTAGTTGCCACAATTCTTTTTTTTTTTTTTTTTTTTCTCCCATTTTCGGCCATGCCATTGCCACAATTGGTTTCCATTTCAGGTAATACGGGCAAGACAAGAATTTCGGTAATCTCATTACCGAAATTCAATTTTCTCTCTCCCCTGACATATTGTACTTTTTCTTGCAATTTCGGCAATGGTGTTGCCGAAATTCAGTCTCTCTCCTTATTTTGCCAAATAACTTTGAACAGTACCTGTAACAACAATAAACTTCATTTTTTGCAATTTTTAGCCAAATGACTCCATAAGAGTAGTTCTAGGACTATATTATTTTACAACTTTTTTGCCATAACTCTAATGTGACTGACTGTGAGTGGTTAACTATCATTTACACATAGATCTACCATTTTTTCGCACCAATCGCACTTTATTGACCTCTGAATGAATGAAAGTATTTCTTATCCAAAAAAAAAAAAAAAAAGACAAAAGTTGACCAAAACAAGCTAGAAATAAAGCGCCTCTCCTAACACTGTCAACTACCTAACAATCCTTCTTATAATACAACACGTTTTTCAAGTCAAGCTGGCATTCTACCTCACAATGTTAAAGTTTTTTCTTTCTCACCCAACCTTTACCGTATTGACTCAACAAAAGACAAAAGTTGACCAAAACAAGCTAGAAATAAAGCGCCTCTCCTATCCAACAATCCTTCTTATTGTTGTGGAGTAAAGAAGGGAAGAAAAAAACAGCAAACCAGATCAACCAGAGAGAGAGACACAAGAGTAGACTCACTCACCTGTGGCCGAGTGTGTTGACTATCTGCCTAGATGCAGATCTTCTGCACCCTAATGTCTGCGACTGTATGGCTGGTAATTTTTTGAGGATGAAGAGGGGACTTCCCGCCGTCAACTCCAAAAGTCCAAAGTAAGTGAAAAAGGTTTTTCAGTAAGGATGGAGCAAAAATTAGAGCTTTTTAATGTGCTCTGCCACTGGTTCTAATAATTAGGTAGAGCAGTAGAGCTTATCTGAAATATCTTCTCATAATTTAACTTCAGATTTCGTGATGGGTCTACATGAACTTTTTGTAGGATACTAAAGGCAGTCATAAGACTAGTGGCGAAGCTTGCGACAGGTGCACTCTTATCCGGTATATAATTTAATTCTAACCAGTTTTGTCTTGCATTTGAAGTACTACTGCCATTATATTTGAAAATTTTCTAAGCAATTTTCACTTTCGAAAGCAAGGGTGTTAATAAGCAGAATGTAATTTCTCTATTTTTGAATAATTTATGCCAAGTAGCTCTTTGTATGAATAATATTTCATTTAGTCTTTCACCTCACCTCATTTCTTTATATCAATGACTAGTTTAAGTCATAAATGCAGAAAATTAAGAGATTTGGTTTCATCCCCTTTTCCAACTTCTTGAACTATTCTACTTTTAATTTCTTTAATTTATAAAATGAAAGTTTTTCTCCATTAAATGTTAGTTTTTCATATTATAACACTTGTTATTTTGTATATTCCAGTTTCACAAAATATTGAAGGGCTAAAAGAAAAATAGGAGAGAGAGAGAGATATCAAAGAAGTGTATGAAATTGGCATTGGTTTTAATTTAAAAAAAAAAAATCTTAAAAAAAGAAATAATAAGAATTTTTATATTAAAAACGTCAGATGTAAGAACCAAATATACATGTACACTTGATTAAAAAAAAAAAAAAAATCAATTTGCGTGGAGTGGCATTTTTAGAGTCTAATTAATTATGGTTACTTATATATGTATATTGTATTACAATTTTTTCTTCATTAGTTTAGTGACAAATAATAGATAATCAAAATTAATTTTTCAAACATTATAACTCACATGACTATTATAAAATAACTAATAACGAACACGTGCATTGTGCTAGACATCCACTGATTCATATTTAAGGGCAAGACAGATCCTATGCGAGCCGGCTTCCATGAGTTCAGAAAACATTTTGTGTAAGTGTCAAACACCTTTTTCTTTTTTTTTTCTTTTTTTTATTTTTTATTTTTTTGACAATTTCAAGTAATTATTCAGGACTAGCACTTCCTCTTTATTACGTAATAACTTATCCATTGATTAAATTAATGATGGGATATTGGAATCTACCATGTAAGAAGAAAAAGTATCATTTATCATAATGGGGTACCTAATAGCTTCATGCTTTTGAAGTTTTGTTTTCTATTCCATTTGAAAAGAATTGGGCCTAAAATTACAGTTTTTACCCCTTTTTTTTTTTGGGTCATTCCGAAGAAGCAATTTAAGGAGGCAAAAAAGGAAAGGAAGCAGAATCTAAAATATGACTGAGAACGAAGCAGATAGTGCTGCAATTGATATAGAAGTTTTGGTACATTCCATAGAAGCTCGGATGTCCCAAGATCAATTCATGTCACCTAATTGCTGCATCTTCAAAACCCCAACCATACTCCGAGAGCTTAATAAAAAGGCTTATGTGCCTGATGCATTTTCTATTGGGCCTTTCCATCATGGCCGTCCAGAGTTCGAAGACACGGAAAAAATTAAAAGTAAGTATTTGCAAGGTCTTATTTCTCGATCACGCTCTAAGGAAACAATATTGAGGGATTTAATCAATTCAGTCAAGCATGTGGAGAGGGAGGCCCGTGAGTGTTATGCTGGGTCAATTGGTTACAGCTCAGATGAATTTGTAAAAATTTTGGTGATTGATGGCTGCTTCATTATTGAACTATTACGCAAGATTGTTGATGAGGAGCGACGTGAAGTAGACGACCCGATTTTCACCATGGCTTGTTTGAGGCAGTTTCTACCCCATGACTTGATATTGCTGGAAAACCAAGTACCTTGGATGGTACTGGAGCGTTTGTTCAACATGACAGAGGATCTTAGAGACAATATACCCCTTATTGAACTGGGCAAATTATTTCTTCACATCCAGTTCTTTGAAGGGCGGCCTTCTGATTACCCTCTTATTCAAGACACGAAGCATATCGTTGACTTGTGTAGAAGAATGTCGGTTTCATCATTTGCGGGGGAGGAAGACCAATTAGGTTCAGATTGGACTCTCCTGCCTTCTGCTACGAGCCTCGTAGAGGCTGGAGTGAAAATCGAAGAGGGTGAGTCTGGAAGTATCTTGGACATAAAATTTGATAATGGTGTCCTGAAAATCCCTTCATTACGCATTGATGAGACAACAGAAACCTTATTTCGGAATATCATCAGCTTTGAACAATGCTACCCAAATTGTGAACATAGGTTCACTTCCTATGCTATGCTCCTAGACAACCTCCTTAACACTGCCAGGGACGTGGAGATACTCAGCGAGAATAACATCATTAAGAATTGGTTGAATCCAGAAGATGCGATCCCGTACTTCAACAAGCTGTACTACAATACTTGTGTCAGTAACATTTATTACCAGAGCCTTTGCAAGAAAGTGAATGAATATTGCAAACGCAGGTGGCCTAGATGGCGTGCTGTGCTTGTGCGCAATTATTTCAACACTCCATGGGCTATTCTGTCAACAGTGGCAGCTGTCATCCTACTTATCCTCACCTTCGTACAAACTTGGTACGCCATCTTTTAAGAAATAAAAGTATGGAAAAGTGAACTTTCCTGTATTATTGTATGGTAGCGTATATTAGTGGGATATTTTATTTATTTTGCCTATTCCTGTTTGCTATACACACCCTAATGTGTGTTTGGATTGAATTTATTGTTGCTGAAACTGAAAACTGAAAACACTGTAGCAAAATAATTTTTAAATGTGTAAATAGTACCGTGGGACTTATTTTTAATATTTTTTAATGAATAAAGTGGCTGTAGGTCCCATAAACAGTACTGCTACAGTACCGCTACAGTGCCGTTTGTCTTCCTTCTCTGCAAAACGCGTGAAATGTATAAAAAAAAAAAAAAAAAAAAGTGTGAAAACGCAGAAAACGCAACACAACGCCAACCCAAACACACACTTATCAATTCTACTTTTCCTCTTTTTCAATTGCAATCCAATTCATGCTAAACGCAATCCAGAAAAAAGGTAAAGTTTGACATAATAGAACTGAACACCGCTAATTTAATTGGCTCATTTACTAATTTGCTGATTTGTTGAAAGTGGGTAAAAGTACCCTTATGCCTAGAAAAAGTAAGACTTCAAAAAACTGTACACAAGTAAGCTAATTTAACTATTAAAAAAAAAAAAAAGAAAAGCAAAATCTTAGAACAGAGCCAACAGTAAACTTCTGAGCACCATTTCATAAGCCGAGCAATAGTTATTACGTTGAGGCCAACATGCTAATAAGGTACCCACTTTAGGTTGTTGAAGCAACAGGTAATTGTGTGCAACCATGCATCAGCACAAATTTCTTAATTCACAATCTATTGATTAAGGAATGGGCACTATTTTGAAAAACTGAACCCTAACCAGACCAACCTTTATATGCCAAGCATGGGCCATCATGCTATCAAGGATTTTGAAGAGCTTTAAGCAAACGAATCCACATTAGGAGATTCTCTAGGTTGAAATATTTTGTATTGTGATTTACTTTTCTTCTTCTCTTAGTAATGAATTTGGTGATATATCAACATAAATAATGGCTTAATAATACCGCGGGTCCCTAAAGTTTAACCCATGATCAATTTAGTCCTTAAAGTTTTAAATGATCATTTAGTCCCATAGATGACATGGCCAAACTAAAAATTGACACATCATCACTCCTTATGGACTAAAGCAAACACTTAAAGTTTGTTAGGGATTTAAATTGATCACTTTAAAATTTAGGGACTAAGATCTCTCATGAGCAAAAATTTAGGGATCTTGAACCAACAATGTATTTTGATGACAAAGTATTAATTTTTACTGAAAAGGGAGAGATATTTTTTGTTGATATTGCAGTAAACAAACCAAAATATATATTTGTGAGAAATTAAACAATTTTTTTATTTTTTTATAAATAATTTATCTGTATGCAATCACAATTATTTGACGCAGCGAAATCAAAACCCATGGAACAAGTATTGAACAGAATATTAATCATGACTATCTTGTCATCCGTTTGCACCCATGCTGAAATCATATAAAAGACTTAGGATTTAAAGAGCTTTGAGGGGCTTTGCTTGAAATAGGTGCATCTGAAAGATCATCAAACAATTTCAGGGCACCAGATGAGGGAATGACTTTATCTTGCAACTGTTCTTGTCTATTTTGGAATCAACTTTGCACCTATAACACAATGAGAACAAGATAGAGTTATAAAAGTTTCAAATACAAAGAAAATCGTAGTGTTTGAATGAAAAACCTGCTCCCATGTTATGGCAGATTTTCCATAAAAGCTAGAATGTACCAAGATCTATTCATCTCAAATAATTGAATCTTTAAAACCCCAACCATACTGGGCAGGATTAATGAAAAGGACTATGTCCCTGAAGCATTTTCTATTAGGCCTTTCCACCATGGCCGTCCAGAGTTCAAAGAGGCGGAAAAAAAATTAAATGCAAGTATTTGCAAGGCCTTATTTCTCGATCACCCTGTCCAGATGATATGGTGAGAAATTTAACCAAATCCGTCATGGATGTGGAGAAAGAATGAGTGCTATGCTGGGCCAATTGGTTACAGTCCAGATGAGTTTGTAAGAATTTTAGTGATTGATGGCTGCTTCATTATTGAACTATTTCGCAAGATAGCTTATAAGGAGCTTTACAGAGAAGAATGACCTGATTTTCACCAGGGCTTGCATGTTCTTGTTTCTACTCCATGATTTGATATGGCTAGAAAACCAAGTACCTTGGATGGTAATGGACCGTTTGTCCAACATGACCACGGATCCTACACACAACGAGCCCCTAATTGAACTGGTCAAACATTTCTGCTACAAGACTCGTTGAGGCTGGAGTGAAAATCAAAAGGGGTGAGTCCAAAAGCTTCTTGGACAAATATGAAAATGGTGCCCTGAGTTAATAGATAACTGCTACTACTATACATACATGATCTAAAAGCTAAAGGAAAAACTGAATCAACAACCTCCCTATATTGGCAGGAAAAGTTGTTAAAACAGCTACCTATCTAATGCTTACACGTGGAGCTGAGCTGTCAATCTTTAACTACTGCTTAACTCCCTAATCCATATGAATAAACTGTTCATGAAAGGGTTTCAGCTTCTATTAAGTCCAGCAACTCCTTGCTAGCCCAAGTAGTCTTAGCTTGTACGGTACAATTGTGCCATGAATGGGGCTTTTAGGAATACTCTCATCAGATCGCAATCTGCCGGAAGACTTACTCCACTCTCCCACAATATCCATTAAAAAGTTATTAGGTGATGCAACATTGATAAAAATTACACTAGATATAATTTGGGAAAAAAAAAAAAAAAACCATAACAATTATACATATGATATTTAGTAACCTTTTTCAAGTGATGTTTACCTAGTGACATAGTATTAGTGTTATTGAAACTCCCCTGTGTTATTTTTTTATTTTATTTTTGGGGTAAACTAAATGTCAAACCCTTTATTATAGAAATATTTTCAAATAAAACTATATAGTTGCAAAGGTTGTAGATTAAATTCCATATTTTAAGACCATTACAAATTAAACCTTATAATTATGCTAATTTCACACTGAGATTTGGGCATTTTAGGGTTTGACTTTTTTATAGTTTGATTGGGAGGTTTAATTTGGTACGATTTTAAAAGCCCAAAATTCTATTTGAAATCAACAACATTGTGGGGTGTAGTTTTAAAACCACTCTAAAGTAAATGGTTTAAAATGTAACTTGTCTTTTTTTTTTTGTCAAATAAATAAATACAAATCTATTACCAAAGTTGATAATAATGTAATGGAGGTAATTTCGGTTTGGCCATGAAAATGAAATATTTTAATATATATATATAAGGTCAATTAGTTTTTTTTTTTTTTTTTTTGGGTTAATTATTGAAAACTCTTAGTGATCATAAATTTTGGTAAAATCCCTACCATGTACCGACCACTGCCATAGACAGTGACAGAACTACATACAGACCAAGGGAAAGTTCTTGGAGAACTATTCTCCCCCATTGTCAGTCAGATCTCAAAATCTTAACATTTATACCACACTGAGTTTTTTATCATCTTATGAAATAACCGGAAAATAAAAGGAACTTCATTCTTAGATTTCATAAGATAGATTCAAATATGCCAATATAAATTATATGAAAGATTTGGTTCAAAATTTTCATTTTTGGCCACCTAAAATTGAACAATTCAGTGTCCCAAAAACCAAAAAAAGATAAAAAGAAAGAAAAAGAAGCTAAAGTGGTCATCTAGTTCATATATGTGGCCTGTTCCTTTCCGAAACAAAAATAAAAATCAATATATATTTTTTTTCCTAACAAAAACAGTAAAAAATTCTCTAGGATCACATCCATAGACACAACATTCCAAGATTTTCAGAGTACCACAAGTTTTACCTTAAATACAAACATATCCCAAGTTTTACCTCATGTACAAACATATCCCAAAGTCACACTTCGGAAGAAGTGAAAAAGATTACTTCCATTTTAGCCACAAAAAGGAAAAGAAAAGAAAGATCACTTCTGAGGGTGAATGTAAGCTAAAAAGGAAATCTGACTCCTTCTTGGATGTCAAAAGTGGGCTGTGAATAATGTTGTGTAGGCCCTACTTCAATATCCAGAGCAGACTGTGAATAATGTTTTGGCCTGCAACATATCCTCCCAAGATCAACTTTTTCCTGTTATGCAGCAAATGAAATCAGGCAGCAATAATGAATATAGTTTTCACACAACCAAAGTTTTTTAAGAGCAGTGATCAGATACAAAAAGAAAGAAATTTGGAAGTTTCGCGCACGCACACATGAATGCACAAATGAGAGAGAGAGAGGAGAGAAATTTAAACAAAGTAATTTGTCCTTTATTACCTCAGTATTATCATGATCATAGCAGACAGTGAAGATGCACCTGCAGCCCCTGATGTCATGTTGCCTCTTTTGGATTCCCACAACATAGGCATCATGGTAAACTGCATGATCTTCCCTTTCCTGTTAATAAGCCAGGTGCAGAAACCAAGATGCACCAAATTAGTGCTAATTTGAATTTCAAATTTTGAAAAGTTATTTATGTAATTTTGTCTTGATTGATGATTTTGTGGGATTATGTTTTATGTTTGAATTACTTTTCTTATTGATGTGCTCTCTGAAGCCTATTTTAAAAAGGCTCCAGTTAACATGTAAGACAGTAAGGTGGACTTTTGAATTGGAAAATTTTCAATTGCTGGGTGCTAATTCCTAGCATCTTGGGTGCTGAATTAAGTCGCTTGGTGCTGACTCCATGCAAACCCCTAAGTGCTGATCTTTGGTTTATCATTTTCCACTATGTTCAATTTTCCCCTTTATCCTCCATTTGATATTGTCAGGATCAATTAGCAAAAGTAGATATTGTCTGGCATCACCGTTGACTGTTGAGGTAAAAAGAAAGAGACACCTATAATGTTGAGGGAAGTTTTCGAATATCTAACAAGGCCACTCCATTATTTTCTTCCCGAATTAAGTAAGACTGATAATATGTCAGTTTTCTTCTAAAGTTGAAAAAAAGAAAGAAAGATAATATGACAGTTTAATGTTCTAGACTTTTTAATATCTAAGAGTTCATTATCTCAAAGGCATCATGTTTGTTTGGACACGAGGACCCATGATTGTAACACAGCTTATGGATCATATCCAATTTTTATTTTTTATTTTAAAAGAACCAAGGAAAACATTACCTGGAAGCACAGCACAAGATCTCCAACCTTCACCTTATGACACTCAGAGTGTTCTAAAGGAATAGACCGCTCACGCACTCCCCTTTTTACATTCACCCATTCATTCTCCTCATTACCAAAGCCAGCAAATCGTACACGAACTGCCTGTGATATATAATTGCACCTTTACATATATTAGCCAATATTATGCATTATGATTTTTATTTGGACGACACTGGACAGTATCACATTTACCATATAATTGGATGCAAGGGGCTGACATAGATACTGATTTTGTGAGGGTATGATAAGTGCACCTTGTTGCATTGAGTATGTATACCATAAATGCATTGCAAAATAAAGCTCCTTTTTTTGTTATTTTTTGCTAACTTGATTGTTTCTTTTGCTAATAGTTTTCCTTATCCAGATAAATTGAATGTATGAGAACAGTAATTAATCAGGAAAAAAAAAAAAAAAAAAAAACTAATGATTTTATGATTTGAACCAACACGGTTCTATTTTTTTTATAGGAAATGTACCAAATATTAGTGACCCTGACTATTGGATTCCTAATTCCCACAGGTAACTCATCGTTCTTTACCACTGAAAGTGGCAGATTATTGATATCAGCTAGTAAGCTATACAGTTATATACGCAATTCTTTCCCTTCCCTCATGAAGAGAGAAGCTAGTTATGCCAAAAAAAATAAATAAATAACAAGAACCAATGCTTAAACCAAATTGAATAAATTCAACTCTAAATTAGCCTCGCTCATATTATCCTAAATTTAAATCACGATAAATACCAGTAAGGGCTCAAAAGTCAAAACTAGCTCTTGCTTGAAATAATCCAAGCAGCTGCTGTTCATAACGCAAATTTAAGCGACAAACATTACAAAGCAGCCAGTTTCATTTAGCATGTAGACATGGAAGAGTTGTAATTTTATTTTTTTTCTTTCCAAAGATATTAATAACCAAAAGGGTCTTATGTTAAAAAAATTGTTATTGTCCCAAAAGTATATAAATCTGATAATGAATCTTACAAGTTCGCCGGTACTAAGAAACTTGTAATTGAGGAACGAAGCAACATCATACCTGGAAAGCCATTAAAATATTAGCTATGGTTCACAAATAAATTCAAAAGGAGATTACAATATTCACAACCGAGATCATATATCTTGAAATTGATTTTCACACTGGTGGTAAAGATACTTGTGAGTTTAAATTATCTTGAGATTGCATTATAACATCACGGAAACTGGTATTCTGAGAACCACTACTACAAGAATCCTTATACTTTCATCAAGCTTTTAAACCTTTTGTTGTATCAAAGAAACAATTTGTGCTCTATTCTGAATTAATTAGAATTCAACAAGCGATCTTAAAAAAACACTACCAGCATAGACAAGAACTACCTTTAGATCTTTTGGCCTATTAAGGCCAGTAGGCCACACAATATCATAAACAAAGTAAGATAAGTGATTAAGTAGGAAGAATTAATTAATGCTTCAAAGTTTGGGGCTAAGGGAAGTACAGGGTGACGCTGGTAATAATTTAGAAAGGGAATAACATTATTATAAGAAAGCATGGATTGAAAATAAAAGAAGGTATATTATAACTTGGATAGAATCATACCAGTCATTGAAATGAATATTGATATAAGCAAAAGTTTCATCACTTTACAAGATTTTCTAAATCCTAACAAACCTTCACTTGTCCACAAAAGTAATGTTTTACAAAAACCATTTCTTTCTTAACGTAATCTTACTTTCACAGTTTCTTTTTACTTTTCTAATATATTTTGTATTTTTATTTTTCCAAGTTCTGAATTAATAGCAATGTGCAAACCCAGTTTTCCAGCATCAAGTTCTATATTTGACCTTTACAAATATATCTGTACACATCAACCCAAAATCATTAATGTCAAAAGATAAAAAAATAGTATTGGCATGAAGTTTGAACTATTTAAACTTTTAAACACATATTTAATAAATAAAAAATAGAACTTACTTTATTGAGACCGCAAAAGATTGTAAAAAGGAATGTAGATTTATAATGTAATTAATGCAATAGTCTATTCTGGTTATCATTCCATCTTTACATACCTACAATACATAGTTATGTGCACTTTCAGGGTGTCTTTAAGAGGCAAAGTTGGAACAGCAGGGGTCACTGTTTTAGTATGACTCCATAAGAGTGAATATAGGCATTAAAAAACAAGTATAACTACTCACAGACCACAAAAGTACATAAGAAATGGAACTAATGGCTTCCTTTATATGTAATTGCTATATTTTGGGTTGGTCTTACGTAGACTACAAAGCTCCCACTTCTACAAGGTCTGTTAGAGGTCATTTGTAGGCAACCTCACCCCTAATATTTTTCCCTGGAGAAGCTGATTTCCATCCTCAAACCAGTGACATGGTGCTTTAGGTGAAAGGCAATTGCCATCACACCAAGGCCTGATCTATAATTGATATATCTTGGTATTACCTGAAAATTCTTCCTAGCACATTATCCAGTTTATCATGTCTTATAAATAGCAAGGGTCTTCAATGCCCTCAATTTTTAGTTGACAAAATCCCCACAGAAATACAATGACCAACCTGCCTAAATTTAATTATTTCAAGTTGTGCAAATTATTGGGAAAAGAAATCAAGGAAATTGAAAATTTTAAACCAAGCTGGTAAACTTTTTCAACATATTTAAATATTACTAATTTGGGCTGTATTATGATAAATGAATAAGATACACAAATTTAAAGGAACAAATAAGTGCTCCAAAGTGAAGCCTATTCCAAAGCATAAGGCACACTAAAGCAATTAGTTAAAGTCATTCATTTATGTGCTAAATTAGTTCTTGTATAATACAAGGAATATAATAATAACAAATCCTATTTATGTTGACATATAGATGCTGTAGAATTTATGTGCTAGGTATAACACACAGTACATATTTCCAATACCTATTAAGCGTATATTGCATGTCTCGATTAAAAGATATGTTCTCACCATGCATTATCTTTCTTTGATTTAGCTTCATATGTCAACCCTGAAAGATCTGAAATCTTTTTACCTGCATTGACCTTGTTATCATAAGCTTCTCTAGAAAATCATAATTGCGTTATAATTTATTTATTTATTGGTAAGTTACACATGCACATAGTGAGTCTTGAACCTACGACCTCACCTTCCACCTATTACTTGCAAGGAAATGAGGTGCTAATTGAGATAGAGGTCAATGGCAATTATAGTTGCATTAAATTACATGTAATATTCCAATTTTACCATTATAAATAAGATAGCTTGTTGAGAATTCATTTTAAAGCATAGCATACCTCCATGGTCTGAAATGAGGATAACGTATGGCATTAATACAACAATTAAAGTGGCCAAAAATCTGTAGCCCTATGTATTGCCAAAAATAACCCATCTCAGATGGTCATTGAGTGATTAACAGTAGCAGATATAATAAATATGAAATACTAGACAAGACAGAGAGAAGTAAGAAGCATACCTAAAACAATGAAAATAGTTTTTTATTAAGACAAAAAGAAAAAAAGATATAGTATTCACATAGTTAATTAATATGAGTATGATACAAATAAAATATATTGGAAATTGAACTAATTAAATCAATTTGCAAAAATGCAACATTACTTATGCAACCGCAGAACCAACATAGTCAGCGAGCTACAAGATTTGTACTTAAAATATCTAAGGTGCACTTAATTTGGCTCATTTACTAATTTTCTGAAAGTGGGTAAAAGTACCCTTATACCTAGAAAAAGTAAGGCTTTAAAAACTGAACATAAGCAAGTAAGCTAATAAAGCTCAAAAAAAGAAAAGAAAGCTAAAGCTTAGAACACAGTCCACAGTAAACTTCTGAGCACCATTTCATAAGCTGAGCAATAGTTCTTAAGTTGAAGCCAACATGCTGATAAGGTGCCCACTCTAGGTTGTTGAAGCAACAGGCAACTGTGTGCAACCATGCATTAGTGCAAATTTCTTAATTTACAATCTATTGATTAAGGAATGGCCAATGGGCACTATTAAAAAAACCCTAACCAAACCTACCTTTATATGCCAAGCCTGGACCATCATACTGTCAAGGATTTTGTTGAGCTTTAAGCAGATGAATCCACATTAGGAGATTCATTAGATTGAAATATTTTGTACTGTGATTTTCTTGTCTTCTTCTCTTCGTAGTGAATTTGATGATATGTCAGCATAAAGAATGTCTTAACTAATATTGTTGGTCCCTAAAGTTTAGCCCAAGACCAATTTAGTCCCTTAAGTTTAAAATGATCACTTAGTCCCTTAGATGACATGGCCAAACTAAAAATTGACACATCATCTCTCCTTAGAGATTAAAGTAATCACTTAAAATTTGTTAGAGACTAAAATTGATCACTTTAAGTTTGTTAGGGACTAAAAGTGATCACTTTAAACTTTAGGGACTAAGATCTATCATGAGCAAAAGTTTAGAGACCTTGGACCAACAATGTATTTTGACCACAGTATTAATTTTTACTCAACAGGGAGAGATTTTTTTTATTGATATTGCTGTAAACAAACCAAAATATAAATTTGTGATAAATTAAAAAACTTTTAAAAATTATTTATCTATATGCAATCACTATTTGAAGCATTGAATTAAAAACCCATGGAACAAGTATTGAACAGAATATTAATCATGAGTATCTTGTCAACAGCTTGCACCCATGCTGAAAAAAAAAAAAAAAAAAAGAGACCTTTAGGATTTAAAAAGCTTTCAGGGGCTTTGCTTGAAATAGGTACATCTGAAAGATCATCAAATAATTTCAGGGCACCAGATGAGGGAGTAACTTTATCTTGCAACAGTTCTTGTCTATTTTGGAACCAACTGTGCACCTATAGCACAATGAGAACAAGGTAGAGTTATAAAAGTTTCAAATACAAAGAACTTGTAGTGTTTGAATGAAAAACCTGCTCCCATGTTATGGCAGATTTTCCAGCACGACTAGCTGAGCAACTGCAATGATAAAGCAAGCCAAGAAAAAGATACGATACGAGGATTAATTACACCCTATTATAAGGAAGTACATTATCTTCTTATCACTTTAAGAAACCATTTCATTGAAGTATGCTATAGTTAAGATATGAGTGAAATGGAAGTTCACCTAAAGCTGGTTGCAATATCCTGGAAAAATGCCTGACCAAGTGATTGTTCCCCTATCTCCTTAAATATCTTCTCCATGTCTTTAATCTATGAACAAACAAAAAAGCAATAATCATCATAGAAGCTAGACAAAAAAGAGAGCAGTATGATGGTAAATTGGTAATATGAAATGTAAATTGCAAATTAAATGAAAATAATCTATTCCAATTAGTGGGGTTCAACTAATCTCAAGATTTGATCTAAGGCTGCAAAAACAAAGGAACATTCTTATTAGCCCAAATGTAAAAGAATTTTGCACACACTGCCAATCCTGATGCTTTTGCTTTAGCAAGCTTTGATCAACCAAAAATATACCCACATCAGATCCTCTTTGTTTTAAAAGGTATCAGTTGGAAAACTCATCTCATCACCACCAGAAGCAACATAATAAATATATGAAGGCAGGTCACACAGTTCAATCATATATTGACGAGTAAAATGAACATGTCATAATTATTCTAGAATATAAGATTTCACAATCTGCCATTTATTTTCCAGAAAGCATTTCTGTAAATCTCAGACAATGCTCTGACACAGAATCATTTATTATTCAAAATTATATAATAATTTCCACCATAAAATGTTCAGGCATTTCTAAATCATCAATTTTGGAAGAAAGATCAACTCTTCCCACTTTGTTAGAATAATTAGCTAATCGTCAAAACTTTGATGCAAGTGAAAGTGGAAAGTAAAGCATAATAAAACAATTAATGTCCCCTCTGACAGGATTGTCAGACTAATCAATACAAATAAATGTACCCAATGTTGTTAAAATAGTGCTTAGGCGAGCTTAAAGCTCAACCCAAGGTCCGAAGGCTTCACTTAGTCGAAGTGAAGCTCATTTAATGAAGTGCACCTCAATGACCTCATGCACGCTTTTCTGGCACTTTGTGAAGAAGCAAACAGCAGGCTTATGTGCGCTTTTTATTTTTTGCTAAAAAAATATATAATGAATCATCAAAAGTGACTACTTGATCTTGAAGGAAATGATATGGAAATTGATTTATTAATCAAACATTGTTTTTAAGGTGTTGTATTACACAAACAACTTTTTGTTTATAACAACATATCGAAAGACATGAACAAGGATAACTTACTATTCTTGTGGTTTTTGGTCTTTGCCTTTTGGATTTATTTTCAAAGAACCATATACTTCATTTGACCATAGCTATCCCAATTATGAATTTTTATAAGGTACAAGAGAATTATACAAAATGTCTTGTTTAAACTTTCTATGAGTAGATTGCTATCATATTGTTGTCCATAAATAATTGTTATCACTTTTACTATATAAAAATTTAAGAAATAGAAATAACTTATATAAAATTTAAACTTACAAATTGTGCAATTGCACCATCCATTTTATCTAAATAAGAAAAAGACATTATTATTTTGAGTCTATTAACTTCTTTTTTTTCTTATAATATGCTCTGTATCTTTTTATTAGAAATTATTATATAATATATCTGAAAACGTGCGCATTACTTTAATCAGTCGCGGTCTTACACTTTACTTTGCACCCATACTCCAAGAGGATTGTGTTCTTAAGTGCAGTTGATGGTATTACCAACACTGAATGTACCACGTGGTAACTCATATCCTTAAAAGAAGTACGAATCCTCTTTAGAGGTGCACTTTTCCACTGATGTCCGATGTGGAAATAAAGTTTATGTGGTGTTTTATTTGTACCATACAAGCCCTGTAGCAAAAATTTAGTACATTCTAAGTATTGAGTCTTATTTGGTAATCTTTCTCTGTTTCTTTTATGCAAATTTCCTTTTTCTCCTTTGGAGTTGCAAATACAATAAATGCTAAAACACCCTCATAGACAAAATAACAACTTCAACCTTGATATGGTACATTATCAGCCACTCGAATCTAGACGGCAAAATCATAAGGTAAGGTAGTGCATACTGTACACAAAGCAGAAAACTCTACTTCAAACTACATCCCCTATGATTCTTCTTTCATTGGAGATTGCCCCCTATCCAAGCTTGATAAAGCCTCCCCAGCCTAGCACTGAAGGCTTCAATCAAAGCCCATCTTCATATAATCATATTATGTAATATCTAATCTAACTACTAGCTAGCCAGCCAGCCGCCCAAAAAAAAAAAAAAGTCTTCTATTAATTTATTTTAGAATATACTTAATTGAATTGGAGAACCAAGTAAAACCCACAAATGTCAAATTAGAAAGAACCCCATTAGAGAAAAAGTACATGCAATCAACCATCTGAACCAGATAATACAAGGAAGCAAAGTAAAGCAGTTAAATTTAAGCTGAGAAATGAAGGTCCCATGAGTGGATTCACAAAGAGGATGATGAGTGTACCTCAGTTAGAGTGAATTCAGAGAGAGAATCCTTTGGACCAAACCCCTCCATTGCTGAGAGTGACTGATTGTGAAAGTGACGGAGTAAACAGAGAGAGAGAGACAGAGGAAATGCCATTGTCTGTGACTCCGTGTCTGTGGGGGGATTTGTCACTTACACGTGTCTTCTCAGGGGAGCCTCGGAAGTCTGAACTCTGCACTGACCTTTCAGAAAAGAGGAATACTTTAAAAGGTTCTAAGCGCACCGTTTCACAGTAAAACAGAAAACAAAAAAGAGCTAAAAGAAGCATAGGACATAGGAGGACCAATAGGCCCATAGAGGATGACAGAAGAAGCCCATTTTGCAAGAACCTGGGCTGCTGTGTTTGCAACCCAAGGACTGTGGGAGGCAGTCTAATACTTGAAAGCTAAATAAGCCCAAGTGGAGATATATATATATATATATATATTGGTAGAAACAAGTGGATACGTTCGCATGGCGAAAATGGGTAATTACCCATAAAACCCGAACTATTTAGTTAGTAGGGTCAGTTTGGAAACATATTGGCAAACTAGCAACTCGAGCCTCAGAAGCTCGATTTTGGGCCCCTAAATCGAGCCTCTGAGGCTCGGTTTACGTCCTTTGACATGGCAAAAAAGACGTTGGAGTACACGTGGAAATCGAGTGTCTAAAACTCGATTTCCACGTGGACTAGACATGGAAATCGACTGTCTAAGACTCGATTTCCAAAATGGAAATCGAGTCTCAGGCACTCGATTTCTAATAGGCGTTTTTTGAATTTAACGCTCTCCAATCTCACTCTCCCTCATCAGTCAAACCCCCTCTCTGTCTCCGACCCACTCTCCCTCTCCTTCTCTCACTCACCCTCTCCTTCTCTCACTCTCTCAGCGTCACCGTCGCCGACGCCGACCTACTCACCCACTGACCCTCTCAGCCTCACCGGTCCTCTGAAACCCCTCTCTCAGTCTCCGACCCACTCTCACTCACCCTCTCCTTCTCTCACTCTCTCAGCGTCACCGTTGCCGACGCCGACGCCGGCCCCAACCCACTCACCCTCTCAGCCTCACCGCTCAGTCACCCTCTCACTCTCTCGCTCACCGACCCACTGTCGCACGTCCCTGTCCGCTGTAACTCAGTCTCCACCATCTGAAAGAAAAAGAAGAAAAAAAGGTGAGTCCCCTATGCATTTTGCAATGTAATCAGTTCGTTTTTTTTTTTGTTTTTTTGTTTTTTTTTTCTATTTTGGTTTCTGTACTGAATTTGTTATAGAGGTAAAATATTCTGGTTATATCCAGCACGCACAGAAATTTATTGGGTGGAGAATCAAAACACCATATTGAAGTATAAAAATGTCACCAAAGCTCAGTCATATATAAAGAAAACAACTCGAATGCCTACCATGGTTCTTTCTCATTGTTTATTTATATGTTTCGGCTATGTATAAGTCATTGCCAAGTGATGAAATGTGATTAGAAAATTTGATTTTTTTTTTCCCCTGTAAGGAGATGGTTTTCTTACTGTTTTATTTTATTTTTGTTGGCCTCATTTAAACCAGATATCAAATTCTAGTATGTAGGGAAGTATATTTTGTGCTCAAGCAAATTCTCACACATGGATACACTTTCGAGAAAGGCCTACAGAAGGAACTCCTTCATTTCAGTGTGGCAGAAACGTGACCATTATAAGTTTATAACTTATGCAACCTTCTATCCTTAGTACGGATGGCTTGAAATTATAGTTGCTAATTATAAGGCGTTGGTGTTACAGGTTTAAAAGTTTGAATCTAGATGCAAGTAGACTTTTTGTCTTAGTGATGTGTTTCTTGTCAATGAAGATGGCGACAATTTGATAAGTACTTCCTATTTGTTGCAATCCGTAGTTGCCCATTGTGAAAAGGACACCATAAAGAGTGGATAGGAGAAGATAGGACAAGTCCAAAAATGACTTCATATAGGCACTTATATGTTAATTCTTCTCTAGGTAACTCTGTCCTTTCTTCTTCTGCCATTTTTTTTTGCCTTTCATTTGTTGCATTTGTATCTTGTTCCATAGTCAATAATTATTGTTTTCCACCTATTAATGTCCTAGGAATATTTTTCTCTCTTTCTGTCTAGAGATTTCCACTTCTCACCACCCTCCTTTGCTACCTACAATTCATTGTAAGTCAAACAAGAAGATTAGAACAACCTGTCCAAAGTTTAATCACCTAACAAAAAATAAAAAATAAAGAGCAAGGGCAGTAATTAATAAATACTTGTACCTCTTTACCACCCTTCGAATCGGGATTTTCTTCTTTATAAGTCTTCCTAAAGTCATCCCTGACACAGAAATTGAAAACATTTCAGCACACACACACGCGGAAAGATAATCCAAACGTGCAAGAGAGGGACTGAGAGATAGTATACATGAAGAGAAAGAAGGCAGTTTGTGGGCGCTTGGGGGCATTTGGATCCTTAGACTTCTTGTCAGTTTTTGCTTTCTTTGCCTTCGGCGCTGTTGAACTTGATTTCTTCCTGCCAAACAAAAAAAAAAAAAAACAGTGTTATACCCAGAAAAGATTGCATTGACAGAGAAAGGGAAGAGAAGAAGAGTACTTGTCTGTAGTAGTAGTAGTAGGCTTCTTCTTGGGGGGGTCACTGGGCTTCTCCACAATCTTCTCCACAATTAGTGGCTTACCACTACAGTCTCTCCCATCTTTGGTATGGGGCCATTTCCTACTCGCAAGTCCTGCATTCTCATATATATATGCTGTTAGAACAGATAATTATGATGCTTGTGCACTTAAAAACATTTTTGGAGGCCTTATGTATTTTTCATCTGGCAACCTTATTCTGTCTCTGTGTAGTCCGGATAACGCATTTTAGTCTTGCCGTAGTCCTTTCCCCTAAGTGCTGGCACTGTAATCCCAAACATGGTGCTCATAGTTAGTATTTAGCACTAAAAAGCGTCCCATATATTAACATATTTGATTCTTAACAAATTAAGATTACCCAATGGTCCACAATCATATGACTGTGAGATACAAAGCAAAGCAAAGCAAAGCAATATGCTATAGTTAAATCCATTGAAATCAACCTAGGTTACCTACAACATAAATAGTGTAAATATCGACTACCATATAAAGCAAGATACTTGAAATAGTTAAAACTTAATTTGTAATTTATGATTTTATATTCTATTGATAGACAAAAATTCAATTCAAACTATGTTTGAATTAGTGCATGTATGAACAGATTAGGCTCATTCTCTTGTTGTTTCTTTTACTTTAAAGCCAGTATACACACAAACATGTGAGGAGTATTTTGGTTTAATCATTCTCATGAAAAGGATTTAGTAGATATATGTTGGAAACTTTCATACCCAAAAAAAAAAAAATTAAATAAATAACTACCAAAATACCGGTTTAGTAAGCTAATTCCCGGTGAAGTCCTCCCTTCAAAGTTCTAAGAAATTTGCTATGATTCTGCAATTATGAACAAGCAACCATAGTCGTCATTTCATTATGGCTGCTCTAAGTCATACCTATATATTTAAGCATATTGTGTGTTCAATTTTGAAACTAACTGCTTATCATTCTTCTTCAGTATGGCTGCTGCAAATGCTGGACGCATTGACTATACACAGCCTGGACCCATTGACGACTCGGTGTTGACACAGCAGGCGACGCATCGGTCCGAAGCTATTTGGAATGGGCGGGTAAAACACTCAACTAAAACAGTAACTTGTGCACATGCATTTAATCCATACAATGTACACATATTTGCATATACTATATTAATCCATGATTTTGTTATGTGCAGGATCCAGGGTCCATTACCTGCCGTAGTCGTAGTTCAGAGTTCTCCAAGCAACCTCCAATGGTGGACGACCGAGTGAGGAACATCATCACCACAGTTGGTTTGGAGGGACTCCTGTGGGTCCCGGGTAGAGAGATTGACAATGGCCTGATAACGGCCTTAGTGGAGCGATGGCGGCCCGAGACTCACACCTTTCACATGCCACATGGTGAGGTGACCATCACATTGCAGGATGTGGAGGTTCTTTTCGGGCTTCCTGTTGATGGTGACGCTATATCAAGGAGCACACAAAAAACTTGGGTGAATGTGTGCCGGGACTTCCTTGGTTTTCAACCTGTAACTCAAAATAACCATAAGCAACTTGATGGGCAGAGGATTCTCATCAACTGCCTTTTGGAGGAAGTTGCTAACCCATTGCCGCCTGATGCTGAAGAGGATCAGCTGCATAAGTACGCACGATGCTACATCCTAGCGCTATTGGGGGACACAATATTCATGGACAAATCCGGCGATAGGGTGCATCTAATGTGGGTGCAGCAGTTGGAAGACCTTCACAATCCACGGAGGTACAGTTGGGGAAGTGCTTGCCTTGCATGGTTGTATCGAGAGCTATGCAGGGCAAGCGAGGACACAAGTCAGATTGGTGGGTGCTTGCTGTTGCTCCAGTACTGGGCATGGGCCAGGTTCCCCTATTTGTGCCCGACAGTTGAGCGAGGCCCGCCAGTGGGTGCTTACGGTCCTCCAGTACATGGTCCACTATCCCTGAAGTAAGTCTCTACCTCATACTGCTATAACATACTGTCTTCACCAAAGCACGAGTCTTATATTATGTTTTGAGTTCTTTTTCTATTTGGTTCTAACTTCTTCTTGAGGAATTTTATTTGCTATTTGAAGTCGTAGTCTCTTTAGGTTTTTTATAAAGGCTTTATTGTAATCAGTAACACTCATAGAGAGAGTCTCTTTAGGTTATTTATAAAGAATGTAAAAGACACTACATATAATGAGTAAGAGGTGAATCAGCATAAATGCTTTAATTTTATTATATATGTATAATTATTATATGAATTATAGTATTATATAAATTTTCAAAATGTCTGCACATTATGATGCACAATACCAAAAAAAGAATATAATAATAATAATTGATTCCCAATATGATTCTATATTTGACAACTACAATGCATTACACACACACACACACAAATGCATCTATATGTGGAAATTTGTTTTACCATCTTTATATGCATATTTCCACTAGGATTGAGGCTGTCAACAATGCAGCCACAATCCCATCAATGATTTGTCTATTCAAGATGAAAGCCATTTCAAACAATATAAATCTAAATATTCCTTTTCAGTTTGGAACTTGGGGATTGTGCCTATAAGAAGCAAGAGAAGATATCGAAACAACGTAATGATTAAAAGAAGTAGAGAAAACTCAGTTGGAAGGCCAATCAAAAAGGAATATAATATGTTACTTATATAGTTGGATGTTTTCATGTAAAGAGAGTTAGCATTATGACTGAGAATATAAAGTTCAACAGAAACCCCTAGAACAAAGAAATATATAATTGAGAATATATGTGGCCCATCCTGATTCATTAGGACTGTATTTAAGAAAGATCAAAATAAAACACTAGTGTGAAAGCTATTAGCAATATGAGCTTTTCAGTCAAGTTGTGTGGAACAATTTAATGGATGGGAATGTAAAACATTCAATGCCCTTCACGTTTAGCACCAAACCTTATCTCTTTGTTAAAGTTTCAAAGTGAATTATATTGAAGTAAGAAGCAAATTTAAACAGCTATGTATTCCAGCTCACACCATGCTATTGGGGCTTTGGAGTTTACAGTAAACATTTATAAATGTTCACAGCTGCCAATTAAGCTAGAAGATGGTTTGGGTTTCAAACCAACATGATGACGTACCTTGGAAATTAACTGCAATTGTTAGGTTCTCTTAAAATGGTTACTCTGACTAGGAAAAAAAGAAAAAAAAGAAAACTACGAAGCACACACATTGACATAGATATCATTTTTGTTTGCGTGCCTCACAAGGAAGAAGACACTATTACTGGATAGCGAACCAACCAGAATTTATGGCTTTTACAACACATGCTTATGGGTTTGGTAAGTTGTTTCATAATTTGTTGCCTCTAAATTAGGGACGGACCCAAGTGAGGGCCTAAGGGAGCCTGGGCCCCCTTGGGCCCCAAAAAACAAAAACAAAAAAAAAATTAATTAGTAGCTTAAATTTTTTTAAAAAAAAAAAAAAAAAAAGCTTGCCCCACCTTAGTTTTTAGCTTAGGCCCCCCTCGTGAATTCCTAGCCCAGCCAGCCCCCCTTATGAAGTACATTTACAGCCCATATATTTACACATATGTTGAAAAATTAAGCCCATGACCCATGTAAATCAAGAAGAAGAAGAAGAAAACTCAGAAAAACCTAACAGAGAAAGTGAAAGTCTGAAAGATGAAGGAAAAAAGAAAAAAAGAAAAAAGTAAGGAAATTTAGGAGAGGCGAGACAAAGTCACAGAGAGATAGAGAGGCTGAGGCGAGGCAGTTGCTATTGCTACTTCATCTTCTTTTTCTTCTTTCTTCTTTTTCTTCTTCTTCTTCTTTCTCTTCGTTCGCTAGTCCTTCTTCAATTCTATTTTGAATTTTCATTGCCTTGTTTTGTGTTTTCTTTCTTGTTTTGTGAACCTAGCATGTGACTAGTTGTTGGAAATGACAAAGAGACTTGAAAAAAAAAGTTTTAGGCTTTGTTTATGTGGGTCCACACGTAATATATAAGTAATAAAACTAGTACTGCAATATTTAACTTGAGCTTTTATATTTCTGTTTTTTAATAGTAATTTTTTTAGAATATTTTAATAGAAAAATTGTTTTAATAGTTTTTTTTTTTTTTTTTGAGAATCAATAGTATTATTATAATTTTTGGGTAGAGTTTTAGACTTGAAATTGATATATTAGTTGAAATATGGACTTATAGTTTTAAGACTCAATAAATTATATGGATTTTGACTCATAATATATAAAGAAATATAAGCATATAAAATTATAAATAAATAAAAAGTATAAAAAAGCTAACTTTGAATTAATTACTATTGCAATTCACATGACCTCACCCTCCACTTTACTTTCAATTTCCTTTTATTTCTTCATTTCTTCATCTTAAGTGATTACATTATTTCTTCAAATTTCAATTTCCTTTTATTTCCTTTTATTTCATATATGTGATTACATTATAGTTTTAACATTATCTCAGTACTTATTGATCCATTCTTCTTGATTGTAGGTGGTTGTGGGTCCCAAACAAGAAAAATAGGCCCGCCCACATCTTCAGGGACAGGTATCGCGAGCAACTAGCTTCCATGTTGCCAGACCAGGTATGAAAATGCCTTATTTTACGCTTTTACGAACGTCCATATAGGTTTCGTGAACTTTGAAATATAAACATTGTTCCCTAATGTGTTGTGTACTTCTTTTTTGGCTATTGTAGGTGGTGTGGCAGCCATATGAAGCTCATTTTGACGACCTCCCGCCCTGGTGTGTTGCAGGGAGGGCCGTATGGACGGCAACGGTGCCGCTTGTATGTTTCCATCTAGTAGAGAAACATACACCGGATCGTGTTGTTCGTCAATTCGGGATGATCCAAGAAATTCTCTGCGCTGTTAACACTGACAGAGTGCTTCATGGCATTGATTTGAGGGGGAAGATCGGTGTTAATTGGATGCAGAAGCATGCTGCGCATATCCTTGAGTGGGGTTATCGCATTGATCGGCGTTGTGAAGCTGTGCTTAGTGATATGCCTCCAGAGCACGAGTACCATGACTGGTTCAAAAGGGTGACTCGGAGGTTCATCGATAGGCCTGGTGCTGTAGTGACTCTGCTGGTAACTTCTCAATCTCTTCTACATGTTACCGTGTTTCTTACCATGAAACCACTGTTTACAGAGCATGATGTTTGTTACTACATTTTTTGCTTACTACTTCATCTCCCTTTAATTTGCAATTATTAGTAGCAGAACCAACATTTATTTTATTATCAATTGGCATTGTTGATTTCGTATTGCAGGTCTAATATGTGTGGGTTTTCCATGTGCAGATTGAAGGATACGTCCGTTTATTGAGGCGTCATCCAGTGGGCACGGAGGACCACAACGACATTACTGAGGTGTTGACGGCAGTACAGGCGATGACACGTGTCCAACCTCCTATCCCTGAGGCCCCGATTGAGGAGGCAGCTATGCCTACCGGCCCAAGCACGAGCACAGCTCCGGCCGGATGTCAATCCCGTCCGCCTGTTGCTACCCCTCAGCTTCTCCCTACCCCCGATCCCTCTGCATCCACCCCACATGCATCCGCCAGCCCCACCATCCCTTCATCCACCCCACATCCATCCCCTACCGTCACCATCCCTTCACCCAATCCACATTCAGCTCCTACTGCCACCATCCCTTCACCTAGCCCACATCCAGCCCCTACGCCCACCATCCCTTCACCTAACCCACATCCAGCCCCTACGCCCACCATCCCTTCACCCGCCCACCATCCGTCTCCTTGCCCCACCATCCCTCCACCCACCCCACTTCCTTGTTCTGGGTCTGACGTCCGTCCACCCACCCCACAGTCATTTCTTCAGCTGTCACCAATTCCATCCTTTGACCTGGGTACCCCACCTGACATGCAGCAGGAGCCACCCTCCCATAGTTCGTTTAGTACCCCTTCTTCAGCCATTGACCCACCCCATGTTCAGGCTGAGCAGCCGGTTGGGTTACCTACAGCGGCTGAAGGTCGGCCTAAACGCATATCAAAGGCACCACCGTGTGGGACAGGGGGGCACAAACATGGACACAATGTTGAGCCCGAGGCATCTGACGAAGGACATGCAAGACCTCCTCCGCATTATACGAGACGGCGTAAGATTCAAAAAAGGTATCTGAAAGCTTAATGTGAAACAACACACTGTATTCCATTATTAATTCTCTTTTCACATTTCCATAAGATTATTTTTGTTTTTAATATGGTTTGAGCCTACATTATTGGAACTAGGTGAATGCCTCAAATAAGGATATTTGTTGCAATTTTATTCCTTGCATCATTTGTTATTTTAATCTAGATATATTTTTATGATACCACAGTCTATTAATAGAACTTCTATTAATTTGACAGGTGATTGGTGTACCTGTTACACTGAATGGAGATCTGAAGAACCAGTTCGTGGAGACCAATGTTGGTTTTGATACAATATGTAAGGTATTAGTCATACTGGCCGGAGAGCATGCTGTGGTGCACGGATCCACGGCGGTGGCTGCTTCCCTTGACCTCTACACCATGCTGTGGTGCATGGTGTTAAATTGATGGTGATCTTCTTTTGTTTCCTTTGCAAAAGTACGTTTCCCATGCTCTTATGTTACTTTCTTCCTAAGGTTTGCTCGTAAGCAAATTGTTTGTAGTAAGCATGATGGGGAAGCGCAAAGAAATATATATTTTGATTTAGTCTTATTTAATTGGATTAATTTGCATTTTATTTTAGGCATTAATTTATCAGAGTCAATGCTATTTTTGTAATTCAATAATAGGATCTCCTAAATTATCAATGAGAATTGGTTTCCTATGTCAATTAGAATTAGGATTAGTCTTAGTAATCTATATAACCACAGTATTATACTCCTATGGAAACAAATTACAAGTTGATTGGTTAATAAAATTTCTCTTGGATTTCCAATGGTTTGATTCCGACTCCAACCAACCCTAGGTCCTTACTCCTAGAGTTTTCTGTCTTGCTTGTTGTTGACTCGAACCAAGCCTATGTGGTAACTCCTAGGTTTCCTATCCTTTATTTTCTAGTCTTTAATTTTTAAGTTGCATGATTGCATCGTTTTGGTAAGCAAAGCTAAATATTTATTTTAATTTAGTCTTAAAAAAAAATAATAATAATTCAGTCTTATTTATAGTCAAATTTATGTTTTGTAATTCAATGTTTGGGAACTCCCAAATCAACTAGAATTAGGGTTTCCTCTGTCAATTAGAATTAGGTTTAATCCTAGTATTGTATTGTACTCCTATGGAGACTGATCACATATCACAGTTTGATTGATTAATAGAATTTCCCACAAAATGTTGACTCCTATTGGTGCTGACTCCAGCCAACCCTAGATGTTGACTTCTAGAGGTTTTGTCTCATGCTTGGTGCTGTCTCCAAGCAATAATGGGTGTTGACTTTTAGGTTTCCTATCCTTTATTTTTCTGTTCTTTAATTTTTGCATTGCATTGTTTTGGTTTTGTCCCCTTGTACCATGTCAATTGTAACAAATTGGAACAAAGATCTATTTTATATGAAGTTCTTTTCCAGTTCTTTTGGAAGAGAGATGCAATGAGTGCGTGATGTCTTTGTTTTTGCATAAATATTTCCTTTTCCCCCGCTTTTATATTCCCTGTTTTTAGTCTTCAGTTCGGTGTGTGGATTTTTTCTGCTTTCACCTGCAGTTTGCTTTATTTTTGTCCTTCATTCATGTGCATTTTCTATTCTTGCAGAGTTCAGAAAGAGTTCATAGTGATCTGGATGATGAAGACAGGCATATGTCTTTCTGTGCGTCAGTACTCCACCCTAATGGTAGATGCACTTGTGTGACATTCTTTTCAGCTGAAGAGCCTAGTATTCATGCAAGCATCTTTCAAATACTCATGCTTGCTGATGCACTATTTGAGATATATTTTCCAAGTCATATATTGTTTTATTTTATCTGGCTTATATTCTGTTAGCCGGCTCCATCCTTAAGATCACTGGTTGGGCTGTCTCCTTGCATGTACGTCCATAAACATGTGTAATTGGGGACTTGTATCTTGTATTTTCCCAGGAAGTTGTTGAAGAGTGGAATAGTCTGCCCCTAAAAAAAAAAAAAAAGGGTTGAAATATGCTTTAAAAAAAAATAAAAAATTGATGGATGGATTTCATTCCTTGGACCATGTTGGGATGAAAAGTTTATTTTAGCTTTAAAAAGAAAAAAGAAAACTTAACAGAATCAAGTGAGAGAATAGCAATGTACATGAGTTCCCCTGAAAACTAAGGAAAGCATGTTAACTAAGCCATGAAGTAAACCTTAAAATTTCAATTTCACTGAATAATTGTTTTTTAAGTCAGTTCCCGTTATCCCCTCCTCCTCCCATGATCATGACTTAACCATGTGTAAAACAAAATCTAAGAGAGCATAGGCATTTGGTAATAATGTGAAGGGGGTTAGACTATCTAATGCCCATAATTCTTAGTTTACATGACTGGCAAGAGGAGGGAGGTGAACATTAGTCTAATAAAATGATTACTATTTAGTGCGCTGTCATACTTTGCTTATGTAGAATTGTAGAACTGTCACATGCAATTTGCAAAAAACTGAATTATAAGAGGATGGCTGGGCAGGCTCTCTCTCTCTCTCTCTCTCTCTCCCTATCTTTTTTAGTTCATACTTTTATTTAAACACTTTAGTATTATCATAATTTCCAAAATGCAGGTCTTGGATGAAATCCATCACCACCCGGTGTCTGATTCGCCGTCTGTGCTTTCACTGCCAGCTCCAGTGAATGTTGTAGACTCATTTCCTCTCAAGAATCACAAGAAGGCCGAGGCAACTGAAAATGGAGCCCAGTAAGTTTATTTGGTATATGTCTATTTGGCCAAAAAAAAAAAAAAAAAACATGTGGAAAAAGAAAAAGAAGAAGAAAGGAAGTATGCATCATATAAGGTTTGGTTTGTTTATATGAAAGTGTTGCTTACATGAGGGTATATGAGGGAAATTCAGTAGTTTCTTTTTTCTTATTTTTTCTCTGAAACCAAACAAGCTTAGATCTTAAAGAGCCTAATTGTACATGAATTTTAGAATATATTTAACTGAAATTAGCTTCACATAGATAATTTATTATGTGCATTGTTAACGGATATCTATGCATTTTCCAAAGTTGAGCGATCCAGTAGTTATAGATTGACTACATGTACAATTTTTCTTTGGAAGTTTGGAACATGTTGCTGTTCCTCTACTTGTGGTTATTCTTGAAGTATACATTTGAATGATTCCCACTATTTCTTTAACAGTTTACAGTGAAAATTGCATAATCTTTGTTCGTCTTCAGAACTTATTCAAGGTCCTTATATATGTTGTCATCAATAACAGGTGTTACATTTGCCTGGCTGAGTACGAGGAAGGGGAAACAATAAGAGTTCTCCCATGTTGTCATGAATATCATATGCCATGCATTGATAAATGGCTCAAAGAAATTCACGGGTATCTTCAATGCTTTCATGCTTTTATTTTATCATTTTATTGGAGTCTACTTTATAAATTAAGTTCAATTATTTTCTAATATAACGTTGTCCCTTCTGTTCATATGCTGTTGCTGTAGTGTATGCCCAATTTGCAGAGGAGATGTTTGTGAGGGCATTGCCGAGGCTTCCACCTAAAATCCAGAAATTTCATCTTTTTGATGGATATGTAAATACATATATAAATAGGTAAAGGTTTTTTCTTGAAATATTTTATGCCTACATAGTTGTAAAACAGTAAAAGTTTTATGCTTCAGTAATATGATATGCTATAAGTTGGCTCCAGAGAATTAAGAAGAGGGGCATATGCATCTTGTAGTTTCCCTGTTGAAATTCCAGCACATCAGATTTTGTAATAAAAACTAGAAAGGATTATCATCAAAATCATTGCCACACCATCAATATGCAAAATGGCATTGCCATGATGAGCGAGGTACTGAAATTTGGTAATTGCTGTCCATCATTTGGATGGAATATGCTAGTTATGATGTAGTTTATGAAAGTGATTTGATTGTTGATTCCAAACTTGATTACTTAAAAGTGATTTGATCTAGTCAGGAGCAAATTTTTTCGGATTCTCAAAAGCTTGGAAGCAGGATTTTTAGCTGGGTTTGTAACAGTTTGACATAGCTTTTAAGTACTCCTGTTCATTGGAACCATTCCATCACATTGTGATTAAAGGCATAGCATTGTCATTATAGTGACCAATTTAAAGATGCACTTGTATGTAGCAGATCCCATTTAACAGACAGCCTTAACCATGTGATGACCATCAGATACCTAGCTATAGCAAGTACTGAAAAAGTAATCCTTGAAACTACCCATTGAAAGCAAGTAGGGAACATAAGCTAGGCCAGTGTAAGTAATATCAGTTCAAAACTTTTAACATTTACCAAGAAAGGGGAGGCAAATAGAAAGGACAATTTCCCTTTAAAGCTGGAAAATTTTTTTTCTTTTCAAAATCAATTACAATAGGGAAGTGGGATTTGATTTCTAGACATCTTCGTTAGAAATACCAAGAAGTGTTAGTTGAGTTACAAAACTCTTAATGAAATGGGTGTACCATTGAGTTGGTCTCTATCAAAGCACTTGAAGATATGATGAAGTTTGGAATTTGCATTTGCTGATGATGCAGTCCTGCTAATATATATATATATATATATATATATATATATATGCAGCATCCCTATTTTACTCTCCCAAAACATTAAGGACAAAAAAGAGAGTTTATGAACTTGAAGGATAGTACACTCAACTGGAAAATGTCTCATGAAGCAGATGTGACTAACCTGCATCCTTCTCTTTGGCCTAAATTTACAAAAGTCATACAAGTACTTTCAAGTACTTTTTTATTAAGCAAAAAAAAAAAAAAAAAAAAAAAAAAAAAAAAAATTAATACTATGGTTGCATTTGGCATGCCCTTTTAATATTCGTGCAAAATGTATTATTATAATTTTTTTAAAATAAAATAAAATATTAGATAGTAACCATGTTAAACTACCATTTAGTAAAATATCATGAAAGCGAAGTTAGGGATTTTATAATTAACCTTTCTAGCTCTAATGCTGCTTATGCTCCTCTCTAACTGTTCTTCTATCTGTTGGAGTTCTTCAAGGGAGCACGTTCCTAGACCTTGTCCTAGGAGTCTCCTGAGGTGTATATATCTCACAGACTACTGTCTGACTCTTTGTAGGTGGGGATTCAATCAGATGCAGTGGATATTAGTGCAGCTACTCCAACGTGAGAGGTAGGGTCCAAGGAAATTGATGAAAAGGCTGATGACGTCCTAAAGTGGGATATTTTGGATTGTTGGACGCCAGAAAATCACTACGGATGGACTGAATCTGAGTGTTAAACATGTTGGGTTTAGACCATCGGTAATGATTTTCTGGAGTCCAACAATCCAGAATATCCCACTTTTGAACCTCATCAGCCTTTTCATCAGTTTCCTTGGATCCTACCAATCATGGTGTACCTGATGCTTATCCCATTACTTTCCTTAAAGTATTTTCAAAGTTCATGATTATTTATGAAGCATCTGATGTGCTGGAAGTATCTAAAGAAATTCCATATCATTGCCTGGTAAGAAACATTTAGAAGTATTGACGCGAAGTAGTTGTTAACTAATCATGGAAATCTGACTGAAGTGGGTGCTATGCTGATTTGCTAGTACTGCAATGATTGCTGTGATGATTATTTGGGATGGGGGTATTTTGCCTATCAGGGTGGTGTGGTTTTTTCTGTTTTGGTGTGTGTGTTATCTTTGAAAGGGAGAAAGGTATCGTCACGTCAATATTATTATATGTGAAAATTTGTTCTGCATTGCTAGGCATTGAATCGAAAGACAACCTGTTGAATTTGCTAGTACTACAACGATTGTTGTGATGATTATTTGGGATGGGGGTGTTTTGCCTACCATTTACCTTTACTAACAGCAGTTAACATTGCTTCCCTTAACAGGGTATTGCTGGAGCTCGGGTGGAGCAAATTCTTGACTTCGCCTCTATTACCCTTAACAAAAAGTCAGTTCCGGGTGAGTCCTTTCTTTGGTAGGTTTATCCCATTTTAATTGATTTCATCTGTTTTTTTGTTTGTTTCTCCCTTTCTTCTCAAAACTTACACACAATAATATTCCCTTGTAAAGGTGACAAGAGTGCCTTAGTGCCTGGAGGTATCCGCATTGGATCACCTGCTATGACAACTAGAGGATTCACAGAGAAAGAATTTGTACCAACTGCAGACTTTATTCATGAGGGCGTACAGATAACCCTTGAAGCTAAGCGGCTAGTCTCAGGATCCAAGCTTCAAGATTTTTTGAAGTTTGTAGCAGCCGCTGATTTTCCTTTACTGGATAACATGTTGAACATGTTGAACTTGTTCTCGATTAATAACATTTGTCTTTTTGGTAGAATGCATGATTGAATTTGTTAGAACATATTACAAATTTTGTAACCATCCAAATAACTAGATAAAAGAAAAAGGTATAAAAATAGATGAACAAGTTATTTAGTTCATTACAAAATTTGTAATCTAGCAGCTAAAGCTCTTACATTGTCCTTCGTGTCTACCCTCACTTTTGTTTTTTCTTTTTTTTGGGGGGTTTGACAGAAGTTGAGGCTCAACAAAGTAGCAAAAATGAAAATATAAATTGATTTCTTTTTGTCATAAAATAGGAATAGATCAAGAAATTAAAGTAAAAAATAACATGCTTCAAAACGCAAAAAAATTCAAAGTTTTGTACTACCATAACAAAGAATACCATTAGTTGCATTGATATCTAAGTAACAAAAACATTGAAAGTCACCCGAGAGTGAATTTCAAATTGCTTAAGAGCATTAGCATTGAAAAATGCTAATGTCATATCTAAAGGAAATTTAGCATTTGCAACCTTAAAATCATCTATTTCTATCAATTTAATCACTTAACTTTCAAAATCTAGCCAATGTCATCATTAGGTGTGAATTTTTTTAGTAAATTTAATAAAATGGCGACCCTCCACAAAAAAAAAAAATTAATAATACTAAAATGGCCAAACTACAATTTTTTGGTTTTTATAAATTTGTCACAGTTTTACTTTTAGTTAGGTCTTGTTAACAGATGCCCTTAGATTATTTGTTACCAAATCATTTTGAATGCCTCAAAAGTATCTCCCATTTTTTTTATCAAATGCTTTTAAAAATAGTTCCTAAACCTTAGCTATTTAGAGCATCGTTATCTACACACACACATTTAATAGTATCAATTTTGTCCCTCGACTTTCAAATCAATTTCCCCAACTATTAGTTGTATCAATTTTGTTCATACACTTTTAAAACCAATTTCTAAGAATAAAATTAACTTCATTTAAATGTTGAAAGTCGAAATTAGCACATTTATATTAACATTGACGCCATTTTAGCAAGGGAATAGACTATTACATGCACAAGGAGTGCCTTAGGAGTGCCTTTTTGTTAATAAGAGATGGTTTGAAAACAGTTTGAATACATTTTTATCTAAACAATCTCATCTTGTTTCCCAGGTTCATCTTGAACGGAAATATGTTGTTCACATTGATAAAAATATCGATATCACCAAGATAACTCCATCAACAAGAGTTGCTCTCCGTAATGACAGTTATGTGCTTCATTTAATCTTGCAAAGCAAAGTTGATCCATTGGTTCATGGCATTGAAAGTTGAAAAGGTTCCAGATTCCACATATGACATGATTAGCGGTCTTGACCAGCAAATTAAAGAGATAAAGGAGGCTTGCCTCGTGTACCCTTTTACTTTCTGCATTTAAACTGGTACTGGCAGTGGTGACAGTGAAGTGCAGCGGACTATGCTGGAGCTTCTCAACCAGCTAGATGGATTTGAAGCATCAAATAAAATAAATGTATCGTGTGTGTTTTCATTATGCAGCTTGGGTTGTTTAGTTTTTGGTACTTTTCTTTATTGTGACCTCAACTATTTAAACATATTCATCTCTTATTGTAAGTATTTGGCAAGCATGTCAAAATAGGCTTCATTCTTGTAAAGATTGCCAGTATTTTATTCAATTTAAACAATCTCAACTCTTTTGGATGGATTTGGATAGAATGATAAGTATAGTCTTGTTAAGTCCATAACGACCTATTGCACTGGGCTATTAAAGTCTTCAGAAGTGAAAGATTGTGTGTTTTCTCTGTGCATAATCATATTGTCACAGATTTTTTTCGTTTTTTTTTTTGTTGCAGGCTGTGTGCACAGAATCTGGGATGTTTGCTCTGTGGGAGAGGAGGGTTGATGTAACACAAAAAGATTTTAAGATGGTAGTGGCAAAGGTAATGAAGAAGGAGACTGAGAAAAACATGTCATTGCGGAAGCTATGGAAGTAGTGTGTCTCCATGTTAATGTTTTGTTTCACTCCACCACCCTGAATATAATTGATCCGTGGCTTTGTTCTTCACACACAGCCAACAGCTCTGTTGTTTGTATGGATTATGAAGCACATGGGGGTGCCTACACTTTGTTGAAGTTTTTTAAATACCACTGGCATCTCTGTTTATTTTGTTAAATATTCTTTTGTGATACATTTTTATGTAATATGTGTTTAATTATTGTAAATTTGCAGCTGTGCCTTAATTATTTATTTTTTTGAAACGTAATGATATTTTAGCAAGAGAATAGACTATTACATGCACAAGGAGTGCCTTAGGAGTGCCTTTTTGTTAATAAGAGATGGTTTGAAAACAGTTTGAATACATTTTTATCTAAACAATCTCATCTTGTTTCCCAGGTTCATCTTGAACGGAAATATGTTGTTGACATTGATAAAAATATCGATATCACCAAGATAACTCCATCAACAAGAGTTGCTCTCCGTAATGACAGTTATGTGCTTCATTTAATCTTGCAAAGCAAAGTTGATCCATTGGTTCATGGCATTGAAAGTTGAAAAGGTTCCAGATTCCACATATGACATGATTGGCGGTCTTGACCAGCAAATTAAAGAGATAAAGGAGGTTTGCCTCGTGTACCCTTTTACTTTCTGCATTTAAACTGGTACTGGCAGTGGTGACAGTGAAGTGCAGCGGACTATGCTGGAGCTTCTCAACCAGCTAGATGGATTTGAAGCATCAAATAAAATAAATGTATCGTGTGTGTTTTCATTATGCAGCTTGGGTTGTTTAGTTTTTGGTACTTTTCTTTATTGTGACCTCAACTATTTAAACATATTCATCTCTTATTGTAAGTATTTGGCAAGCATGTCAAAATAGGCTTCATTCTTGTAAAGATTGCCAGTATTTTATTCAATTTAAACAATCTCCACTCTTTTGGATGGATTTGGATAGAATGATAAGTATAGTCTTGTTAATTCCATAACGAGATGTTGATTTTCTTTTCTTTTTCTTTTTTTTCTTTTTTTTTTTGGATTTACAGGGTTGGGTTAGTTAGATGTTGGCAGTTGAAAACTAAAAAACCAGATTGTATAATTTTATTTTGTTCATTTCAGTTATATTTTTGGATTTACAAGGTAATTTACTCTTTGATGTTGGTGGTTTAGTAAAAAATTACCTGAAATTAGTTCTCAATGGTAATAAAAAAAAAAATTGAAAAAAAAATCCCAGTAGAACTCTAGTTTAATGGGTTACCATAAATGGAAATCGAGTCTTTCTATTTATAGAAATCGAGTCTTAGAGGCTCGATTTCCATAAATAGAAATCGAGTCTCTAAGACTCGATTTCTATTTATGGAAACCGAGTATAAGATACTCGAGTTCCACTGGGAATTTTTTTTTTCCTTTTTTGGCCGCAGGTCACCAGAATTTTATCACATTAATTACGTTTTTTAGTAAGAAGAAAATTGGGGTAAAAAAAAAAAAAGGGAAAAAAAAATCCCAATAGAACTCGAGTATTTTATACTCGGTTTCCATAAATGGAAATGAGACTCGATTTCCATTTATGGAAACCGAGTATAACATAGTCGAGTTCCACTTGGAATTTTTTTTTTTCTTTTTTGGCCGCAGGTGACCAGAATTATTTACCACATTGAATTACGTTTTTTAGTTCTCAAATTGGGGTAAAAAAAAAAAAAGGAAAAACAAATCCCAATAGAACTCGAGTATTTTATACTCGGTTTCCATAAATAGAAATCGAGTCTTAGATACTTGAGTTCTACTAGGATTTTTTTTTTTTTTTTTTGCCGCAGGTGCATGGACCATAATTAGTTTTCTCCCCTGCAGCAAATTTTCCAAGGTCCAGAACACATCAAACAACTACATACCAGCATATGATAGGCGAAGGGAGCATACATTAAAGTTCTACAACCAAATTAAAACAGTAACTATTCAATAAAATGATTGTTGGACAAAAGTCTTAGCACACAATGGCAGTTCAATACTAGAAGGGCCTTGTGGTTGAACTTGCCAAAGTAATATCATTGTTCGTATTATAGGAAAAAGCTGCATCACGCAACTAATGTAACGAGTAAAATGGAAAGCAAAGAGTTCAATTATTCGTAATTTACAACAATAAACAAAATAACAACTAAGTTAATACAACATAGTCTACATATTCGCCTAGCGGATATAACATATTATACATAGTCACCTAACACTTGTCCATACTGATACAACATACTCTACATAATCACCTAGCTTGTCCATACAGAAGATAACGACAAGTCCCACGTACAATGTCACTTACGAAAATCAAGTCTCCGCTTGCCTGACAAACATGAAATACGGTTATTAGTTTCCAAATGGAAAGAACAAAAACCAAATGACATTCTGAGTATATTATATAAAAACAGTGACGGCACTTGCCTAGTTCATAGCACTACCACTTGTCGAAGCCCCATGGGAATTGGGACAACATCTACGGTTATGCCCCTCTTGATGACACACTGTACATCGTTGCCTCGGTTGAATCTCCCTCAACTCCGGATCTTCCCTCCGGCTTCCCCGTTCTCGCCGTACCCCATCCATTTCATTCCTTATTCTTGACATCATAGGACGACCTTTGGCCCGCAACAATCGTGGGTCAGGCACCCACCGTGGTCCGCGAACGTCTCTCTATAATGACTCTGACTTTGGCACCACAAAATTATGTGAATATGTGAGAATGGCGTTGTTCAGACTGTAACATGGGTCAATATAGCTGGGCGCATCGAGATGCAGACCTTTAAGAACTTTAATTGCATGTGAACAAGGGATCTTCAAGTTTTGCCACTTTCCACAACCACAGGTTCTATCAAATATGCGCACATCATGACTGTGATTTCCCCCTCCAGCTCTATGGTCGTTATACGGGGTAACCACTTGATATATACCCTCTGCATGATTATAATTCCTCAGAGTGTGTCCTGCAATTTTTTGCTCATTTTTGTTATAGATCTCCATTGCATAATCACTCCACACCTTACCTCGAGAGAGATCAGAAGTAATTTGTTTATGTCGATCGTGGAAATATGCAACAAGTTTAAAATAAGTGAACTTAACCATTGCAGCAATGGGCAAACCGCGGGCACCTTTAAGAACCCCATTAAAGCACTCAGAGATATTGGTTGTCATTGCCCCGTAACGTCTTCCACCATCATGTGACTGGGTCCATTTGTCTACATCCTCACTCATTAGATATGTGTATGGCATATAACGTATAATCCGGCGATCAGTAGGGTCTACACCTCTCAGTAAATTAATCTCGGCCTCCTTAATGGTTTGCATTATGGACACAAATTTAGCATCATGAGTCGCATATCCAGCTTTCAAGGCCAATGCCTTTAGAGTCGGGTTATTATAATGTGTGTTGAAGTTGCTAGCAACATGTCGAAGGCAATATCGATGATATACCCGTTCTCTTCTGTCTTGCCCTCTAGGCCACTCTCGAATGGCGCATTTGATACCTTTATGTCGGTCAGAAATAATGCAAATGTCCTTATTTTCAATAACACGCTCTATCGAAGTCCTGAGACACTCTAAAAACCACCCCCAACTAGCCCCTGACTCCTTGTCCACAACAGCAAAGGCGATAGGCAAAACCTTTTGATTAGCATCGGTTGCCATTGCAATCATCAATACCCCTTTGTATTTACCATATAAATGAGTTCCATCAATACTGATCACTGGCCTGCAATACTGGAATGCAGCAATGCATGGAGCGAATGCCCAATATACATAGCGCAGTAACGCAGTACCTTCTAATGGCTTAGGTATAGTGTGATAGCTATACTGGGTACCCGAATCCTGATCCAAGTATGCCAACAACAACTTTCGCAACCTTTGGTAAGACTCCTCCCAATCCCCAAAAATCTTAGCAATTGCCTTTTGTTTTGCGTCCCATACTTTATAGTAAGAAAGCTCATGATCATACTTAGTACGGATGATCTCCCAAAGCTCATCAACAGTAGCAGTGTGCTTTTTTCGCAATCTTCCCACAATTTCTGATGCAACAAAATTAGAATCCATCATTCTACCATCTCTTCGCAGCCCAAAGGGTATACAACTGTGTGGACCCACATAAGACGTGACCATCCACAGACCATTGAATTTAGGCTTCATGTATGCCCCAACGTACCACTTGCAATTGTCGTCAATGCATGCGGCGCACAATTCAGTTGTGCTCGACTTTTGGATGGAGAAATTTCTATTATCCTTTGCTGCGTATATTATCAATGCACGCTTCACCGCAGCTTTATTTGCAAAAGTCAACCCTTTACAAAAATGCATCCCATCTTGCCAAGTACAAAGATATGGTATCTGAAGACGTGAAGGATCAACCATATTTTCCCAAGTATTTGCGTAGAATGAGTCCGCAGGAGCTCTGTAGCCAGTGGTCGTATCTGTATCATGCTGGACACCAATATCATCATCATCTGCATCACCTTCATCATGGTACTCCATATTTTCCTCTTCAAAATTAGGAACGACTTCATGCTCATCCACATCGTTCTCAAAGTCACCTTGCTCAATCCTCTCTTCGTACTGATCCATATCATCATTATTTTCACCATCATTCACAGCATGATCTTCGTCTTCGTCTTCGTCTTCCTCCTCTAAATGTGTCTCTTGAGAGTAGAGGGTTCCACCAGTATTCGCAACATAATCTTGAGATGAGAGCGTATAACCTCCCATTGCATACCCTCCCATTGTAGTGCATCCATCATCTAGGGTTGTAAATTGTAAAGCCGTAGATGTTTCTTGCACCACCTCAGTACTGTTGTCTACACTTGCCTCCAAACTTACATACAACTCAGCAGCATTTACTTGGGACATTTTCTGGATCCTATTAAACATCATCTTTACATGTTTATCTTCTTTAAGCGCCATATACCCATAATTTATCCGTTCATGAAGAACTTCTTGTGGGCAATGATAAATAATCTTGATGTCATACCAAGCAGGGTTCAATTTCAATTCGTCCATTATTTTCCTCTTCAAATCAGTCAACGTCTTCAACTTACGACGTAACATAATGTAGTAGCATTCGATACCCTCCCCTCTAAATGGGAATCCGTCAATCCCTTCAGGATTGTAAAGGGGTCCACCGAAGTATACATTTATGTCAATATTCTTCAAAGATTGTGCACCTATTAGAGAGCCAACTAAATTTATGTTAGTGACATATTTGATCTCTTTCATTTCACATCAATTACAAAAACTTTTCTACCTACTCAAAGTACAAGAATCACAACTTCTAAAAGTGTAACAATTGCATATACTCACCCCACATCACATACAAACACACTCAATCATTATAATTTCATACTCAAACAAATAAAAAAACTGAAGACAAAACTCACCCCCATTACAAAATTGAAACTCAGCTCTAACAAAAATATAAATAAAAATATCAAACCAAACAACAAAAGTCATGAGGATGTGCAAATGAATGAGTGCAATTATGTAACAACATCATTCAAGTCATTTTAAATTAATGCCATACCCTATTACACTACTATTGATGAAATAACATAGAGCAGGGTTCATCAGACAAAAAAAGGAAAAAAAAAACACTAATGTGAATATAATCATGATCAATCAAATTAGACATATCATCTAATTTAATATATAAATATAAATATATTTATATATTTAGCCTATTTATACAACTATATAATTAAATATTTATATAAATATATTTATATTTAGCCTATTTATACAACTATATAATTAAATATTTATATATTTATATAAATATATTTATATAAGTATTTATATATATAGTTGTATAAATATAAAAATATAATTATATTTATATAAATATTTAATTATTTAATTATATAGTTTTATAAATATATAAATAAAAATATGTATATATAAATATTTAATTATATAGTTGTATAACTATAAATATAAATATAAATATAAATATAAATATATATACGTATTTTTTATAAGGAAACAAATATACATATTTTAATACAAACAAATATCTTATCAGGAAACAAATATATTTGCCTAATACAAACAAATATTTTATTAGGAAATGGCATATACACTAAAACAATGCAAGCAACACTTTTTAAAGCAGCTATATACACCAAACAACTAATTAGAGAGTGAGGAGACCCTTACTTGACATAATGATGTGCAAATGTACTGCTGAGATTGTATGAGAGTGAGAGGAGCAATGTTTTGCTGCTAAATATGTATGAGAGTTTGAGTCTCTGTGAGAGTTCTTAAGAGAGGTTCTGTGATTGAAGTTGCTGAAGGTGAGAGTTGTTGAGGCAAGTTGTTCTTCATGTGAGAGAGTTTTGTTTAGTCAAAATATTCTCTGCATCTGAGAGTAGTGTGAGAGTTTTTTTAGGTTCAACATAGTCTGAGAGAAGTTTTTGGTGCTTGTGCTAGTTTAACATATTTTTTGAATATGTCTCAAAACAGACAAATTATATTCACATGTCCTTCAGCAACGTACTCATCTTACCTGCTGGAGGAAGCAACAAAGACTGTTGACTAGCAAAAGCACCAAAATAGACTAATAGACTAGCACAAGCAATAGACAAAACATGTCATTCAACACAAGCTTTAATAGTAGCACAGAGCACGTATTCAGCTAATAGACTAGCACAGAGCACGTATTCCTAGCACAGAGGACAGCAAAGACACTTGATAAGACCAGACAGGAGGGGCAAATAATGGTTTGAAACTCGAGTCTCTAAGACTCGGTTTCAAAATTAAAACCGAGTCTCAAAGACTCGAGTTCAACACGCGTGTCTTTACTTTTTGGTTAAAACTCGAGTCTTTGAGACTCGGTTTACCTTTTTACGTAAACCGAGTCTCAAAGACTCGAGTTTAGCTGGCACCTACGTGGAACTCGAGACTTAAAAACTCGAGTTCCACGTACACTCCTGCCACATCAACGCCATGTCAAAGCACGTAAACCGAGCTTCAGAGGCTCGATTTAGGGGCCCAAAATCGAGCCTCTGAGGCTCGAGTTGCTAGTTTGCCAATATGTTTCCAAACGGACCCTACTAACTAAATAGTTCGGATTTTATGGGTAATTACCCATTTTCGCCCGTTCGCATTGATGTTCCAGTCAGCTTGCGAGGAAGAGGATTTGATGGCACCTATAACATTGAAAAAAAAAAAAAAAAAAAAAAAAAACCCATTTATGATAATATTTTATGCTTGGAGTTGGAGCAAAGTTGTCAATATAAGGTCATTTCGGTTTAATAAAGGAAGCGAAGAAAAAAAAAAAAAAGGAAGCGAAATATTTCAGTATACTAATACTAATTTAACGTTTCAGATTATCGTTATATATTTAAATCAAAACATTTGTTTATTGACTTCTAATATCAACATATTAGTTTTTGAAAGTCACATTTTTTTTTCATATATATATAAGAACAAGTTTGGCTACAACCCCTACTAAAAAAATTAAAATGATTATATATTTCAAAAATCTAACCGTTAGATTACATTTTCTTTATATTCTTAATACACATATCAAATTTCGTGTCAATTAAATGTTATTTATTATTCAATCTTTAAACTTAATTTTCATGCATAATTTTAGAGTACTAATACTTGAAAGGGCAAATTATAACTTATCCACTTGTAATTTGGCTCAAATTTAAGTTACCTACCTATGGTTTAAAATTTAACACTTTACTCACTTAAGGTTAGCTCAGTTAGAGTTTCATAGCCCACCTTTATTAAAAATAAGGCTAAAAATGTAATTTTACTCCACTTTTTTGTCTCTTTCCTCCAAAAACACAAAAAAAAAAAAAAAAAAAAAAATTAAAATAAAATACAACAGAAAATAAGATCAAAAGGTGGTTAGTAACAAATTTTATTCAAAATCTTAGCTTTTAATTTGTAAGAGATGGGTCTTTGAACTAACAATTAAGGAGAAATGAGGCTCTTGTAAAGAGAATGAAATTTGAGATTGAGTCAAATTGTAAACAAGGGATATCTCACTGTTAATTACACTTCCCTCGGAATATTCGAGGAGAGTTTTTGTCAAGCAAAAAATACATGTTTAAGCCTTTCTTGAGTATTACAATGATCTCTCTCTCTCTCTCTCCTTAAAAAATTGATCCCAAAATATGTGGGATCTTTTCTTATTTATAGTTCTAGTGCCACCATCTCAGTTGTCTACTTGTAGAGTGGATGATCCTTTAAGCGAGATATTTGTCTCATTATTTTCCTCAATTCTTTTTGAGGTTGTGATGAGTATGTAACAAGCTGTTGGAACACTATTCAAAGGGGTTGTTCAGCCATTAATGTGGTGTGCTTGGTTAGTACAATGCATTTAATGTAGAAGGGATGATGGCTTCATCAGAAAGTTTCTTCCAAACCTTGCTTGAACTAATTACTATTCCTTTTATTAGTCATCATCCTAGGCATGGCCTAATTGTCACGTCTCGAACCCGATACCCGGATTTGTGACCAAGACCGGCATGCTAATATCAAGTTTAAACTTGATATTAACAAGAACTAACTTAACTTTTACAAAAGCTTACTTCTTTCTTTTCATCTTTGTTTCTTTACTTAAATGATATAATTTTTCACTTGACATTTAGAACATCTACACTGTACTCAAAGAATAACATAATCCACCAGTCATTCAATTACCACTCTTTCACATAATACATCTCTTAAAACTTTAAGGTACACAACTTTCATTAGATCCTAAAATATACCATACTACAAATCTAAACATCAAATTGCTAATTTAGGATCTATACATATAAGACTAAAACCAACTCCTTCCAAAACTTGACTAAGACTCCCTTTGCTTCAAAATAAAAACTTGTTGACTGAAAGAGTGAAAGAGGTGAGCTACACAGCTCAGTAAGGGTAAAATACATAAGAATTTAATAAGAATGTATGTAAATCAAATCATTTCATTTTATAAACATTCAAATAGGAGAACATCTTTTCATGCATAGTATTTTATACTATTTATAATAATAACTTATACGTTCTTCCTAGGAAAATAATTGTTATCCATTTTCTTATCAGAATAATTTTACCAATACTTTTCGGATTGAATTTTTTTCATTTCTTACAAAGTCACCAAATATAATATTGATTGTTTAAAATCATATATATATATATATATATATATATTTTGTTATAAAATAATCATTTTAACTTAAATCAGATAATTGGTAACTTTGTTTTAAACTAAAAACATCTTGCCGAATAAGAAAACTTTTCTTTATAAACTTCTTCTCATAAAATTTTATAACTTTCATGGTCATAAAACTTAACGTTTCATAAAAAAACAGGTATCTGATAACTTCTTAACATAAACTTGTACTTTCATCATAAGTTTTATCCTTATAGAACATTAAAACTTTTTCATCAGATTCTTTATCTTTAAAGCACAACAGAACTTCAGAAATTTTTATCTTTAAAGAACAACTTTTCTTTTCATCAGAATTTTTTTTTTCCTTGAGAGCTTTTAACTTTTCACAATGCATTTAAACAAAATCATTCTTTCATGATTAATAACATAATATAGCTGTTCATAAATAACATATTAGTTAGTCTATATCTGATAAATCTGTACTTATTTGGGAGGCTTCTAACACCACTGTGCTAGACATCCAGCATTCCCCACAATGCTAGGTATTCCCGGGATCACATCATAATACATATCTTCAACCATGGGGGTAGGTTGGCATCCTCCACAAGTTGGCCGTAACCAACAAGAGCGAGTACAGCAGAACCAGTCCCACTTTTAATGGCCAATTAGATAACATTTTCTAAGGAAAACCAGTAATTTAACCCCTACTGGCTGAGTTTAGATCACCAGAGGACATAATCCGAAAACATTTCATACTTATACAACATACTGAAATTCATAGTTTGCATTACATTTCACAATAATAGCATTTCCATTATTTTCTTTAAACATCATGTTCGTGGAATTAGTAATAGCATCAATATGCTCAAATCATATATATAAGGTTTCGAACGCTCACGAACATATCCTTGTCTAAAACATGATTATATGCCATATCTTTAATAAAAAATCTTTTAATGCACAATACACTTTAAAATAATCTCATGACTTACCAAATACTCATATAACTTATCCCTTACCTGAAAGCAGAAGAACTGAGAACCTAAAGTCGAAGGAGCTCAGACTTGGGGCTGGTAACACCTAAACCAAATATCAAAACTTATTACTATCAATTATTATTTATCATAAACTTACACATTCATCTCAAAGCCTATCTTTTAGAATTAAGGAAATCTTAATCCCATCTCAACGAGGTTCCCACAAACACAAAATACATTCATCAAACAACATGATGTACTAAATCATAGAGAAACTAACATTCACACATTAATCTCATATCTCTAGAAAAGCCAACTTCATTTCAAAAGGTGCTTTGAGATTAGGGTAATAATGCATGCATAAACATAAAATCCTTTAAACATGGTCATATAACCACATATACTCATATGGTAACATAAAGCATGTTAAACAAGACAGCAACATGAAAAAGTAGTAGAATGGTTTAGAACCCCTCCTTTGAGTATTAGACCTTGAACCAAGTTATACAAAATTTATCTATGATCCATATATACCAAATGATAAGCATATTAAATTATAATTCAAAACATTCACTCTAACTTTAGAATTAAATCCTCAAAGTCAGAGTTATCATTTACTGTTTACTGCTCATTTCAACAGCATATACCTCATTTGTAAAATACAAATGGGCTATCTAAAAACATCCAATCTTCATGAAATTTTACAGTGCCACTCCTCTGGATGTCTAGTAAATACCATATCAATTTCAAAGTCAAAGCATAAAGCCATGATTTATTAAAAATCATATAAGACAACATACTCAAATCTATCCTGACAGAATTTCATGCAATTTATAAATTAAACCATTATTTTTATATTGATCCAAATACTGTGAGACCACTTCCATTACAACCACAAGTGTCTTATATTTCATAAAAATTACTCCTAACATCCTAATTCACATGATATGATTTAATACATAATTTACTATGCATAAACACAGAATTTGTCACAGTGACAGCTTTGCAACATTTTCTTGTAAATTCACAAAAAATTATCAAACGATGGTATTTTCATATGAAATTTAATACAAACATACTAGACATATTATATAATAATCTCCAACAAACCTTTTACTCATAAATATCCTAGAAAGAAACAGGATTTATGCTAACCAAATAGGTTAACCAATGAGTGCAACTCTTAGCAAGTTCATGAACTAACTCTTAACAAGTTTCAATTACTGAATCAACTACACATTCAACATCTCCATTAACAATTACATAAAGTTAATTTAGCTATTTTACTCATTTTAACACTTACCCATAACAGTTTTTACCTTAGTCTATCATCTAGGAGCACAATTAAGCATAACAATGATTCAATTTATATTTGGGCAATTAACAATCTCTAGAATCCAACCCATTTACAAAATCATATAACTATCACTTAAGTTTAAATAGACAATAGATAAAAGAATTAGATTATCCCTTAACCCTAGGCACGGTTCTTGGAGTGATAGAGTTAGAATCACTCTAGCTTTAAATTGGGAACAAAAGCTTGAGAAGAATTAAAAGAAACCTTTTTTCCTTGCTGCTGAACCTATAGGTGTGAGAGGGAGAGGAGAGTTAAGAGCTTTTCTTTCTTTTGGTGTTGGACCCGTGAGTATGAGAAAGGGGACTCAAGAGAGCTTCTAACTCTTTCTTTAAGAGTTTGTTTGGTTGGAGGAGTGGAAAAGTGGGAGGATGGAAAATTAGTGGGGGGATGGAAAAGTGGGAGGATAAAAAATATTTAGTTTTCCCTCGTGTGTGTTTGGTTGGAGAGATGGAAAAGTGGGAGGGTGGAAAACTCTTTTATTTAGTAGAAAAGAAAAGTGGGAGGATAGAAAATGTAGTTTATATAAATTGACTATTATACCCTTGTTACATAATATGTAAGAAATAGATTTATTTGTACTCATTAAATAATATAAAATTTACCAACAATTATATTTTTCAATGAGAAGTGTTACGTTCATAACATTTTTCGCAATACTTTCATAACAAAATTTATGTGGAAAGTTATTACTAGTTCTAATTTGAACCCACCATTGAAATTATTTTTTTACTCACCAATATTAACTAATAACAATCTGTTACTTAAAATTTATTGTGAAAATATTGTGGTAACAATTCTCAATTAGGATTTTTTATTCATTATATTATTTCTCCTTTCTCAGCCTTCATTTCATCCATACGTTTTTCTTTTTTCTTTTTCTTTTTTTTTCTTTTTTTTTTCTTCTCCACACACGTTGTCCTTTTCTCTATCCCCCTTCTTTTATTTTCTTTTTCTTCCTCATTCAAGAAAGTTCCAGCACTAGCAGGCGCAACTCTCATTCTCTTTTTTTTTTTTCTCCAACGCTCTCTCTCTGTTTTTTTTTTTTTTTACTTGATTCTAGAACGGGGTATTTGTGTAAAAGTGCTGTGAGAGCACTTTTCTCTCCAGCCTTTTCCTCCCGATTTGGGAGGATGAAAATTGTGGGCCCAGAAGAGAAAACTTTCTCCTGGGTTTTCCTTCCTCTCCATTTTACTTCTTTTGCCAAACAGTGGAAAACATTGTTTTCCACCCTATTTTCCTCCCTTTGTTTTCCATCTCCTCTATTTTCACCCCAACCAAATATAGTGTAAGAGAAAAGAGAGCAAAGTGAGGTGAGAAATTCTGATTTGTGTGGACCTGTGGGAATAGAGAGGTTTCCTGGATGTTCTAGATATTTTGAGAAAGTCAAAGAAGAATGAGGTGGAGTTTGTTTATTGTATGGCCAGCCAAGTGTTGGTCTTTGGGTTTGTCAACATGCATGGTACTTTGGCATTATATGCGTTGGATTTCCATTGGTTGCATGTGTGGGTGGAATTCTACTATAACATCTCGTGCATTATACTTAATTAAAACACCAACTATATATCTAATAACTTAAACCACTTAATATAATTTTGTATATACTAAGTATATATTTATAACACAATTAGCCATTCAAGTATTTATAATCTTTACAATTCTTATCCAAAAGCATTATAAAATAATATATTTATTAAATACTCTTCTATTAATTATAAAAAGAAAGTGGTTTAAAATAATAATTAACCATTCAAACACATATTTTAATTATAAAGTTGAGTTGAGATGTTATACTAACAGTCCCCAATCCTCTTCTTAAGATTTTGAACCTATATCCTTTATCGGCTTCATCGTTGGATTCACACATTCCTCTGATTATTTGGGCCCAATTCTTCTATAAGATTGTTTTGATGGGCCCTTTTTGATTCCAACCTTGGCCCATTCTCCTTTAACTCATCCTAGCCCTTACAGTATGCTATAATTATATTATCCCTAATTTATTTAACAAAAAAAAAATGATTTAGAATGTTTAAAAATATTAAATTTGATAAACGTGATTTAAAAAAATTGCTCACAAATTACAAATTGACTGGATTTAAAAAAACGAATTTGACTAACATAATAACTAATTTGATGTAAAATTTTTTGTTGCATATAAAAAAAGCATATGTTAAATTATATTATAGAGATGTTTTATGTAAAAATTATATATATGAATATATTATTCATATAGGTTAAAAAAATTAGTAGCCAAGTTAAAATTTTCTATTTTTTGTTAAATTTGTTTATTACTACGAGGAATGTGAGGTTTTAAATCTAGATGTCTCTGTTGAAAACACCTTAAAATACTAGTTGAGTTACAAGACTATTGGTGATAACATTTTCTACTTAAGCATTTTTTTTTAACATTCTATTTGTTTCAATATTAATGTTTCTTGGGAAATAAGTCAATTTTCAAGAAGCATTTTTTTAAAAAATACCTAATTTTCTTATATTTGGTAGTAACCTTAAAAAAGTACTCAATTTTTTTTTTTTTTCAAAAAACAAACTCTAAAATATAAGTCATGAGTTTTCTATTGACCAAAAGTAATTTTCCTTTACCCCTTTTTTTTATACTATCAAAAATATAAAAATGAGAAAAACTATCTTCACATAAAATTGTCCATCAAAACAAATGGGGCAAGGATTTTTTTTATTTTTTTTATTTTTTTGTTGAGAATTTTAAAGTGTCCCTTGAGTCTACGAAGCAACGAATAAAGTCTCATGAGAGAACCCTATTTACGTAGCTTTAGAGTTTTTATTTTAACGTGTCCTTTCTATTTGATAAGCGCATCTCTAATGATTGTTTTTTTTTTTTTTTTTGAAAGTGTCATTTAAATCTATGTAGCGAAGAATAAAGCCTCATGGGGATCTTCCTTTATGTTTTTTATTCTTTTACCACCATATAAACATTGGCTTTGTCACGGGTAAGATAGAGTGAACTTATTCTAAAGAAATTATTCAAGTATGTCATTAGACCTAATAAAATTGTATTTGGACTCTTTAACCCACCATAACTTAGAACTTGAAAAATAAGAATGAGAACATGAAAGTACTGATGATATCACCAGTTAAATTCAGGTAGAATTTTAAAATATGAATATTTCCAAAATTGGATTTACTGCTTATGCTAACCTTTTTTATCTTCAGGAATACTTCTGCTCAAATTAAGTAGCTTTAAATAAAAAAAAATAAGTGTATATATTCTATATTTTATCTCAAAATTAAAAAAAAAAAGTGTTTATATATTTTTTTATTAGTAATTTATTTAGAGCATGTTTGGTAGACTAATATAATATAATTCCTATAGTCTAGCTATTTTGTAGTTTGATTTAATTTTTATTATAGATAATAGTCATTCTTTATTAATATCTATTCTTTAAAATGAGAATTAACTATTTTTTATTTAAAAGTGTTGTAATAGTTACGAATAATGCTATATTCGTAAACTATTTTATAATATTTTTACAAACTATTGATATAGCAAATTTTTTTTTTTTTTTTTAAATTGCAATGCGACAGAAGTAGTAGCAAATTCTTACTAGTTCTAATCTGGATCCATCACTAACATCACATTTTTACATACAATAATTATTTGGAAAATGTTAAAACCACATCAGCAGTTTGTAAAAATATTGTAAAATAGTTTGCGTCTATAGCATTACTCAATAGTTATTCCTTAGTAAGTGTAATATTTTCTAAAATTAAAATATTTCCAAATATACAAACTTTCCAAATGCACATAACAATTAATTATAACAATAATAAAAAACCCTATCACAAATTTTTTTTTAAAGTCTTTTTAAGACATATAATTGTATAAGTAAAATATTCCTAAAAATAGATCTTAAGTTTATTCTAATATTACAACTTACTACCAAACCTATAAATAAATTTAATTATTCCATTATAATTCATTTTATTCCCGATGATAAAGATTACCATTATTGTCGTAATCTTCATTAAGTGTATCAAGAGTTCCTCTACTTTTCTTGACCTTACACACAGTATTTTTTTTCTTAAAACTCTATATATTTAGTTTTTTTTCATAGATAAGTTAACTTTATTTCATATTTACATACAAGAAGTGCATCTTAGGGCGATCTTTAAATTATGGCATCTTTTTTTTATTTTATTTATTTTATTTTTTATATAGGGAAATGTTAGACTAAGGAAAATTTTAATTAATTATCATATTATAGATCCAAGGATTTATGTATTATCCAAAATTTATTTTTGAATGGTTCTATTTCTTTATTCTCTTACTAATGTGTAGCCTCATGTATATGCATGGGTACAATTAAAAACAATTACAATTATACGGTTCAAATTATATATATATTTTTAGTAGATGTTCAAATTATACATAGTATTAACTTACACTTTTTTTAAATTATACATTTCTAAAATATATAATGTGCTCTCATTATATATATATATATATATATATATATATATGATTTAGAAGTTAATTAGTTTTAGACTCTTTGGTTTTTATACCCAATAATTTACTTACCACAAAAATTAAAATTTTAGATGGACACGTGGTGGAAAATTGGATTCTAAATGAAATCTAATTTAGAATCTAATTGTATTTGGACTCTTCTTTACACTTAATAATTTACTTGACACAAAATTAAAAATTAAATGGGACAAGTGGCGCAAATTTGAGAATCAAATCTAATTAGATTTTCTCTGAGTTTTGACTATATATATATAGAGAGAGAGAGAGAGATTTGTTTAGAAGAAACACAATAACAACAACAAATATTATGTTCAAGTTTCTTTTTATTTATTTAATGCAAAAATTAAATCATATTAGTATTGTAATATCAAAACCGCTAATTCTTTCTCAAAAAAAAAAAAAAAAAAAACCGCTAATTAATCCCCACGAGCCTTTATTCTTTGCTTTGTAGATTTAGGTGGCACTTTAAAAAGAATCATTCGAAATGCGCTTATCAAATAGAAAAGGTAGTGTTCTGAACTTCTAATGAAATACACACTCTAGAGCTATGTCCAAGTTACAATGTATAAAGTAAAGACATTTGTTTGTCACGTAAGAGTTTAAGAGTTAAGGCAATTGCTTGGTGCTGGTTGTTTCTGATTCTTTTAGCACCCTTTAAATAGTGGCATTTGTTACGGGTAGGGCAGTGAACTTCTTCGAAAGGAATTGCTCAAGAAGGAATTGCCATGTTCAGTAAGAGTTTCCCTTTTTTATTATTATTATTTTTTAAACTAAACAATAGGTTTCTTATGCAGAGCTCATGCGTTCTGCAATATCTTCTCATAATTTAAGTTTAGTTTTTGTGATGGGTCTACATGAACTTCTCTTGCAGGATACAAAAGGAATTCATAAGAGTGGTGATGCCTGCAAGTAGTTTCGTTCTTATCTGGTATGTAATTTAGTGCTTAAGTATTTTTGCCTTAGTTTGCTTGCATTAATTTGAAGTATTTTATGCAAAAAGCCTTATAACTCAATTAACACTTTTTACTTTCTTAGTACTTACAACGGCAATGTTTAGAGTTCAAATCTTCTCTCCATGTTATAATAATAATAATAATAATAATAATAATAATAAATTTGTGCTTTCAAAGGCAAGGAAAATAATTATCAAAATGCAAATTCTTCCAAAAACACATTAACTAAAAAACAAACATTGGGTCATGGAATTAGGATGCTCCCAATTTCAAATGATATAGAAACAATCAATTTTACAATGAAAATTTTTATTATGATATCTAATGTAGGGGTAAAGTCTCCAGATCAAACAATGGGCCTTGGGCCCCATATAGAATTCGACCACGTCCGAGCAAGGTTTTCAAACCCGGACCGTTCATTGAACCGTTAAAGGGAGAGGTTTAAGGTTTTTAAGGTCGAACCGAGATCGAACCGGGATTAAACCGTGATGATGTCATAATTAATTAAAGCCTAAATATAGATATTAAATTTATAAAACTAGTAAAATTGACAATATATCTATATATGTGAGGAAAATTTAGTGATTTTCAAGCATATATTTAGTAATTAAATAAGAAAGTTAATAAAATAAAATAATAACCATGAAAACATTAAAATTTATGATTTTTTTTTGAAGTAAAGTTGAATATCTTTAAAGGATTTTAATTATATTTTTTTTTATTCCTTGTAAGAGATGGATAATTTAATTAAGTAGAATAAAATTGTAAAAAAAAAAAAAAATTGCTAAGGGGTTGGACTGCACGATTCTCACCGGTTTGTACGATCCAACCCCGGTTTTAGCGGTTCACGAAATTAACAAAAAATCCGGTTCTTTATGCTTAAAAAATCGGTTTTCACGGTCTGACCTCCCGGTCCGGTCCGGTTCTGAGAACTATGTGTCCGAGGAGAAAGTGTGGGCGCCAAAAAGGCTCCCGACCTAATTCTTATGGGCCCAACCTTGTTTAAAAGGCGGTCCGAGGAGAAATGTCTCCTCGGACGTGCCAAGTATGGCTCAAACATGCACTCTACCAGCAATAAAGAATCACTCCAACGAATATTAGTAGTAGGGATGAGTCCCACAAGCCCGGGAGAGGGAAGAGAGTATAGGATGTCAAGGGAGAGACTACAGCTGCCACATTAAATGCAGGGCAGCTACTTTTCTGGCCACATTAATGTGGAGAGGACTGGCGAATAGTGTTACCTTGGCCACTATAACTCACAGAAAGATAGGGGAGATGTTCGATGGAACGGGCACTCAAGTGAAGGTCCAAATGATCAACAAGTGTAAGGTTCTGATGACTTCAAGGGGACTATATATGAGAAGGGAATCCCCATGAAGAGCCCCCGGAAAAAAGAGGAACGGAGAGCAGAAGAAGGAGAGAAAGACCATAGCCTTTGATCAGGAACAGAGGTGCACCCATACGTCTCCTCGGACCGAATATCCAATGGACATGAAGGAGATTTTCTTATGTTCAATTGTTGTATGGCCCAAAGTTAACTAACACTCACTTTGTTAGGGCCTAGTTTTGTAATCTGCTATCTATAAATTCATTGTCTAGGGCTCCTTGGGCCAGAACCACCTACCTGTTGGGCCTGGGCCCCAAAACGTGACCCTACAATTGGCGCCGTTTGTGGGAAAAACTTGTGTCTCGACAAGTGAAACCGTTAGAAATGGAAGGATCGGGTTCGCGTCAAGCGGGACACGCGGACTCATAACGGCAAGACAACTTCTTGAACCTCGAACGGGAGAGAGATCAAGATAAGCAACGAGAGGGTAGTGTAAACACATCCCACACGAGCAGAAGTCGCTCAAGAGGGAAAGGTTTCGCATCCCATAAGTGAAATGATCATAGGGCTCTACAGCAAGAAATCGACGACTTGAAGAGGAAGTTACGCCGAACGCAGCGAAAGTGTCCTTCACCTGGCTCGGACACTAGTGATGAGGAGGATAATGAGTATAGACGGAGATCGAGAACCTCTCCAAGTGAAACCTTTTCCTATGAGGAAGAGCAACCTCGCAAACGTGGCCACAAAAGCCCATCTTACCAGGGCCTAGCAAATGACGCCATGAGTAAGACCCTGGACCACATCTCCCAGTTGCCCTTCACGCGTAGGATAAAGGGGGCTGAGCTTCCTCGGCAGTTCCATCAACCCACTTTTGCCATATATAATGGTTGGATGGACCCAGTAGAACACGTAAGCCAGTTTAACCAGAGGATGGCCATCCATTCCAGGGACGAGGCGTTGATGTGCAAAGTGTTTCCGTCCAACTTGGGACCCATGGCGATGAGATGATTTGATGGCCTCAAGCCAAACTCCATAAACTCTTTTAAGCAGCTGACACAGGCTTTTGGTTCTCGCTTTATAACTAGCAGCAGAGTCCCTCGGCCCCTAGATTCCCTCCTGTCCTTGTCCATGCGAGAAGGAGAGACCATGAAGGCCTACTCAAACAGATATTGGGAAATGTATAATGAGATAGAGGGGAATTACGATGACGTCACCATTAGCACATTCAAGAGGGGCCTGCTGACAGAGCATGGTCTAAGGATGTCCCTGACAGGGAAACCGGTCACTAGCGTTCGCTAACTCATGGACAGAATCGACAAGTACAAGAGAGTCGAAGAAGACTAACAGACGGGAAAGGGCAAAGCAAAGGTTGTCCCTCAGGAGAGGAGGGACTTCAGGTTGGACCGTTTTAACAACAGTAATCGGCCGAGAAGGGATTACTTAGAGCAGTTTGGATCCACAGGGGCACAGTCAGTCCATGCTGTATTCCGAGAACCATTACATAAGATCCTAGAGAAAGTGAAGAACGAACCATTCTTTCAATGGCCAAGCAGGATGGCAGGTGATCCCGCGAAACGTAACCAGAATCTGTATTGTGCGTATCACCAAGAGCCGGGCCACACTACCGATGATTACAGGAATCTGAAAAACCACTTAGACCGTCTGGTCCGAGAGGGGAAGCTGCGACATCTGCTGCATAACCCTGTTGGATGGCAAGATTAGTCGAACATCGAGACAAGGCAAAGCATATTGAGACCACCCATTGGCACAATAAATGTTATTCTCACCGCACCAGGATGGACCGGCTCCCATCTTTTCAGAGTAATGTTGGTGGGCAGGCTCCCTTCTAAAGCTAACGACAGGGAGTCCAAGAAGGCTAGAGGGATGACCACGCCCCTAATCGGATTCTCGGATGAGGACAAATTGGGAACCCTCTAACCCCACGACGATGCCCTAGTCGTCACGCTCAGGATCGGGGGATACGACGTGAAGAGGGTGCTAGTCAATCAGGGCAGCGCCGTGGAAGTGATGTATCCTGATTTGTACAAGAGGTTGAAGCTGAAACCGGAGGACTTGACAGCATACGACTCCCCTTTGGTGAGTTTCGAGGGAAAAACCGTCACTCCGAAAGGCATGATTAGGTTGCCTATACAAACAGACTCGGACGTGGTGAAGGTGGACTTCATAGTGGTAGACGCATACTCTCCCTACACAGCCATCGTGGCCAGACGGGGGCTTTATGCCCTAGGGGCTGTGTAATTAACCTTACACCAAAAGGTGAAGTATTCATCGGAAGGTCGAGTGAAAGAAGTAATAGGGAACCAAGCCATGGCTCGGCAATGCATGGTGTCAGCAATCTCGCGACGACCGAGTACTGAGCCCTCCACCTTAGTTGACAATGGCTTATAGCAATTAAGGACCCCGGCCCTGGCCTCAGGTAGTGAGGGATCTACCGAGGAAGCGAGTTGTGAGGATTTGGAGAAAGTTCTTGTTGGCTCCGACCTGGAAAGATTTTTTCAGGTCGGCTTAAAACTACCTGCCCAAGAGAAGGAAACACTAATTGACTTCCTCAGACAGAATGTGGACGTGTTTGCATGGGACGCCTACGAGGCTCCGGGGGTCGATCCAGATTTCATTTGCCACCACCTTAATGTTAGCCCGGCCGTAACACTTAAGAAGTAGCCTCCTCGGCGACCGTCGAAAGAGCATGCAGAAGCGGTGAGAGAGGAGGTTATAAAATTGAAGAAAGCAGGGGCTATCAAGGAGGTGTTCTACCCCGAATGACTGGCCAACACAGTCGTGGTGAAGAAGAAGAGTGGAAAATGGCGGGTCTGCGTGGACTTCACAGACCTGAATAAGGCTTGTCTGAAGGATCCTTTCCCTATGTCGTGGATAGACCGATTGGTGGATTCAATTGTGGGACACCCTCGAATGAGTTTTTTGGACACCTTCCAAGGCTACCATTAGATACCCCTGGCCGCCGAGGACCAAGAAAAAACGACTTTTGTCACTCCTGTTGGAAACTTCCATTACAAGGTAATGCCTTTTGGCTTGAAGAATGCCGGGTCGACCTACCAGAGGATGATGACCAGGATATTTGAACTACAGATGGGTAAGAGCATCGAAGTCTATATAGACGATATGGTGGTGAAGAGCAAGTTAGTGCCCAACCACGTCAGGGACCTCAGTGATGTCTTTGGAATTCTGAGAAAGTACAGGCTGCGCCTAAACGCGTCCAAGTGTTCATTCGGGGTAGGGTCAGGGAAATTCTTAGGTTACATGGTGATCCATAGAGGCATTGAAGTCAGCCTCGACCAAATTAGAGCTATCCATAGCCTGCAGCCTCCTCGGAACCCCAAAGAGGTCCAAAAACTCACTGGCATGATTGCCGCCTTAAACTGTTTCATCTCCCGCTCGGCAGACAGGTGCAGGCCTTTTTTCCTCTTATTAAACAAGTGGAAAGGCTTCGAGTGGACTGAAGAGTGCGCCTTAGCCTTCCAGCAGCTTAAGGAATACCTAGCTCAGCCACCAATCATGTCCAGTCTTGAAGTCGACGAGCTGCTATTCGCCTATATTGCAGTAGCCCTTCACGTAGTGAGTTTAGTGCTTATTCGGGAAGACAATGGCACACAACGGCCCATCTACTATGTAAGCAAATCATTGCACGAGGCAGAGATCCGTTATCTCCCCCTTGAAAAGGCCGTCCTGGCAATTGTGTAGGCCATGCAAAAGCTCCCCCATTACTTCCAGGCACATACCGTTGTTTCACTGACCTAACTTCCGCTCAGATTAATACTCCAGAGTGCCAACTACACAGGCAGAATAGCAAAGTGGGGGACAATTCTGGGCACCTTCGACATTAGGTACATGCCTCGTATCGCTGTGAAGGGTCAGGTTCTCGTGGATCTAATAGCTGAGTTTGCAGAACCCACACCAGAAGAAGGAGAGCCACTAAACCCAGACCGAAAATTGATTGGCACAGTCTCTCAGCAAGAGCCCACTTGTTGGAAAGCACACGTTGACGGTGCGGCCAACCAAAGGGGCTCAGGGGTGGGGCTCATCCTGGTTTCCCCCGAGGGGATTACCATCGAAAAATCGTTAAGGCTGGGCTTCTCCGCCATGAATAACGAAGCAGAGTATGAGGCATTATTGGAAGGAATGTCAATGATCCAGAAATTAGGTGAAAAATCCTTAAACATGTTCTCGGACTCAAGACTTGCCGTGAGACAAGTAAGTGGGGAATTGGAGGCTAGGGATGAAAGAATGCAAGAGTACCTAGTCCAAGTCAAGCGCATGCAAGCGCATTTCGATCACTTCAATCTGGTGCACGTGTCTAGAAGCGGGAACACCCATGCTGACTCCCTTGCAATGCTCGCCACCTCCTCGGCTCAGCCACTTCCTCGGGTTATTCTCGTGGAAGATCTATATAGCCCAATGATGGCGAGAACCGACTTAGTACGGGTTCATAGCATCGGGGCAGAGCCTAGCTGGATGGATCCTCTAGTACTATTCTTAAAGCACGACACCTTACCAGAAGATAAGAACGAGGCCGACAAGATTAGAAGAAAGACTTCTCAATTCTGGCTGTCCGAGGACTCCAAACTGTATAAGTGCTCATTCTTAGGACCGTACTTGCTGTGCATGCACCTAGATGCCACTGAATTAATCTTGGAGGAATTACACGAAGGAATTTGTGGAAGTCATACGGGGGGTAGGTCCTGTCCCATAGGGCCATAACGTAAGGTTATTGGTGGCTGAGCATGCAGAAAGAGGCGTAGGAATATGTGAAGAAGTGCGATCAGTGCCAAAGGTTCGCTCCGAATATACATCAGTCAGGTGGAACCCTTAATCCGCTGTCTAGCCCTTGGCCATTCGCGCAGTGGGGCCTAGACATCCAAGGACCATTTCCTAAAGCAGTGGGGAACAAAAGGTTTCTTCTTATTGGCACGGATTATTTCACGAAATGGGTCGAAGCTAAGCCGTTGGCAAACATTAGAGATGTTGACGCCAAGAAATTTGTTTGGAAAAATATCGTCACCAGGTTCGGAATCCCTCACACCCTGATCTCGGACAACGGCCTCCAATTTGATAGTAAAGCTTTCAGAAGATATTGTAGCGAGTTGAGAATTGCCAATAGGTACTCCACACCGGCTTACCCGCAGGGGAATGGGCAGGCTGAAGCCATGAATAAAACCATAGTAAATGGGTTGAAAAAGAGGTTAGATGACGCGAAGGGAAGGTGGGTAGAAGAACTGCCTCATGTCTTGTGGAGGTATCGCACCACGCCACGTAGGTCCACAGGGGAAACCTCCTTTTCGATGACCTATGGGGCTGAGGCTGTTATTCCTCTAGAGATAAATTTCCCAACACAGAAAACCAGCTCATTCTGCCCCAATGCCAACAACGGATTGCTGGAAAAGAGCTTAGACCTCATCGAGGAAAGAAGGGAGAATGCAATGGTCCAACTTGCCTACTACTAGCAAAAACTTAGGCAAGGTTACGATGCCAAGGTGAAGCAAAGGCCCCTGGCACCTGGGGATCTGGTATTAAGGAAGGTCCTGGGCATTGCAAGAAATCCCACATGGGGAAAACTCGGACCAAATTGGGAAGGCCCATATCGTATCACCTCTGTGGCCGGCATAGGAGCTTACTTTTTAGAAGATTTGGATGAACATGTAGTGCCACGCCCTTGGAATGTAAATAACCTGAAAAGGTACTATTATTAATGAAAGTTGCAATTCTTGGCGCCACGCTACCGTACAACTTCATCTAAGTGTTAAATAGAACCTAAGTCCTGTCTGACTCCATGGACCACAGGCTTGGGGGAAATTAACTAGAATACAACTTTATCTAAGGGTTAAACAGAACCTAAGTCTTGCCTTGCTCCTCGGACCACAGGATTGGGGGAAATTAACTACTGTGTAATTTCTTCTAAGGGTTAAACGGAACCTAAGTCCTGCCTGGCTCCTCGGACCACAGGATTGGGGGAAATTAACTACTGCGCAATTTCTTCTAAGGATTAAACAGAACCTAAGTCTTGCCTGACTCCGCGGACCACAGGCTTGGGGGAAATTAATTGGAATACAATTTCTTCTAAGGGTTAAACAGAACCTAAGTCCTGCCTGATTCCTTTGACCACAGGCTTGGGGGAAATTAACTAGAATGCAATTTCTTCTAAATGTTAGACTGAACCTAAATCCTGCCTGGCTCCTCGAACCACTGGCTTGGGGGAAATTAACCAGAGTACAGTTTTATCTAAGTGTTAACTATCATTTTTCTCAACCCTTCATTCATGCTTAATCGTGTTACTTAAATTTCGAATAATGTTTGTTTGTCAACAGTTAGTAGCATAATAGAAACCCATTCAAAACAAAGGTAGAAAAAGAAGCAGTTAGACAAGATTCAAAAGAGAAATAATATCATTCATTAAGCTCCAAAATGCATTCTCTTACAAACGTTGGTAAAATAAGGAGACAAAAGACAAAAAAAAAAAAAAAAAAAAAAGGAAGATAACTACAAGTAAAGTCTTACACTAATGTCCTAGGCCTTATCCTGGGCAGAACTCTTTGCAAGGACCTCCGCCTCAAGTTGATCACCTCCTACCTTGGGCTCAGAAATGGCCTCCTTGGCTTGCACGACCACATCCCTTATTGTGAGGGAGTCCTCAAGCGACTTGTCTTATGCAGGGGGCTACACCTCCTCGGTTTCAGGTACGAGGGAATCCGAAGTAGTGGCCTTAGCAGAGATAGGCTCCTCAGGAGGAACTGAACCTGGAATCTCACGAATATCTTCACCGAAGAAGATATTCTCAATCTTCCTGAGGTCGGAGTTCGTAGGCACAGCCGCTCGGTCCAATGCCACCCCTTAGGACATAGTGATGTAGTCCCTGCACACTATAGCCACCTCCTCGGTCAGCCTGGCCTCGGTATCCACCACTCCACGTTCGTAGGAGGCTGCCACCGCAGCCTCAGCCGCCTCCCTGGCTAGGCGAACCGCCTCTTTTGCCTTTGATAGCTTGGCCTTGAGGTCTGAGACCATCTGCTTCTCAGTCGCAAGGTTTATCTCGGACATATGAAGCTGTTTGCGCATGTCCTCAGCCTGCTGGGTGGTGGTCTTGAGTCCAGCCTCGGCGCTGTCGTGGGCCTTTAGTGCATCCTTTACCTCCTTATTCAGGCAATCCTTTTCTAGCCTGAGGGCACTAGTAGCCTTCTCCGCAGCGATGCGAGACTGAACCTCAGTATGCAGGTCTTCACGAGCCTTCTTAGCCCACTCCTCAACTACAAAAATTTGTTGAGTGACCTGTGTGGGAGTAATGAAAAATTGATTAAAAGAAAATAACAAAAAGACAGGTGTGGTATGAAGAAACTGAATAGGGAAGAGTCTTGGTTCACTATGGCCATGTCTCTCTTCAGCGACATAAAGAGATCCGACTGTCGAGTAGCCCGGAGCCCCTCCATGTCACGGGGTAGGAGAAGGGGTTGCTGCAAAGCCTCAGCTAGATAGGACGCCTGTCCTCGTTGGGACTCCCACAGAGTCGCGTCCCATGAAATAGAGGCGCCATCCAACTCTAGGCGTGGGGACCAGGTCCGCTACTCCCTCCTCATAGCCGCCTCGTCTCGGCTATCAACGAATTTTGTTCTTTTTTCATTGGGCTCTTTGCCCTTCTTCTGTTGCTTGGCCTTTTCGGGGCCGACCTCACCCTCCTCCAACTCTTCCACTAGTCTCTTCCACCTCAAATTGGGAAGAGGTTGTAGCGTTGGGTCAGTTGTGGGGGGAAGAGGAGGAGGAAGCTTGGATGTAGCCTGCTCCTTGGGGGCATCCCTAGAAGATTGCCCCTTATTTCTATTGGACAGAAGGCCCCTAAGTCCATACCTTGGCTTTAAGTCCATGCCTTCTTCTTCGGCCTCTTGACTAGTGTCAACTTGTGCAATTACCAAGCCAAGGGTGGGAGCCGCTGAGGAACGGTCTATGTCAGAGTCAGAGTCCGAGAGCTCTACAAGCCTGGCCGATACCACTCCTTCCTCGGCGAAGCAGAATTGGTCAATTTGATCCTCAAGAGATGAGTGCGAGGAATCAGCTCCTTCTCCTCGGACAACTACCTCGGGAAGAATGCACTGAGCAGGCAATTGGACGGGAGGTAAGTCTTTTCGAGCAAGAAAGCCTGGTATAGAGATGTCGATGTGAGCTAATCGGGGTAGTCCAAAATAAGAGGAGCAACACACAGTTGCCCGTCCTCGCTCACAAAGATTTCGGACCTTAGGAGGAAGTTGAGAGCTTGGACGTTGACCAAACTTAGCCAAGGAGTTGTTCGTTCCTTGTCTGCAAAACCCAAAGGAAGGGTTACGTTAGTCCGAGGAGGCATATAATCAAAGCTAAAACTGAAATAAGGAAAAGAAAACTCGAGGCTAAGATCCCCTCCAAGGGATCTGACCCTACAGTACCCCACCTGGTGTTTCTGCCCTAACTGGGCAGTGAATACAGTCGTGCCATGCTCCGGAGACGATCAAAAGGTCGTCCTTCAAGCCTTTGTTGGACTTGGGAAGGCAGGATATCAGCCTCATCTTGTCGGACCTGGATTTCAGGTAATACGACTCGTTGAGGCAATGACATTCATATAGGTGAACTACGTCGTGCCATGAGAAGCCGAGGTTCATATGTTCGTTCAGAGCGTCTATGCACCCCAGGATCCGGAACATGTTCGCGGCGCATTGATAGGGGGGCCAACCTATGGCCACGCAAATAATCCCTAGTTATTCTCCCCATAGGGATCGTCATTCCTTCCTCCACAAAGGCTATCATTGGAATGGCAACTTGCCCTGTCTTTCTCTTAATCAAGACCTTTTCCAAAGAGCAATATTCTAGACCTACTCCCGGCGGGATACGGTATTTAGCCCTGAAACCTTCCATACCGGCCGGAGAGTTTACCAGTTTCTCAAGCTTACCCATCCCACTAACCCTAGGTGACGCGAAGAAGATTTACTCAAGGAAGAAAGCCGAGAAAGGCAACGGAAGGGAAATGAGCACTTACGGGTGAAGAACCGCCGAGAATCTTCGAGGGAGTGTATGTAGAGTTTCAAGTGCTTTGCAAGAGGAAATGCCGGAGTGCTTTGGGACGCTTGAGTGCTTTTTCAAAAAAATGGAAGTAAGTCTCTTTGGAAATCTTATATAGCGGGGAGAAACTAAACGGGCTTACTCCCGCCCAGAGAAATGGGAAAAATACCAACCATTGATCTGGTGCCCCACCATTGGATTAGAAAGACATAAAGCCGCCAAGCGCAATAATTAGCACCTCGTGGGTTACGAAATGCCATTAGCAGTAATGAGGCACGTGGGGGCTGTACCTCCACACGTGTGAAACAAGAATTTACGATAAATGACCCATAAATGTCAAAATCCCGCCTTTTCTCCTCGGATAAGAGGGAAAGAATCAGAATTTTGAGGGGCTATTGTAGGGGTAAAGTCCCCAGATCAAACAATGGGCCTTGGGCCCCATATAGAATTCGACCACGTCCGAGAAGAAAGTGTGGGCGCCAAAAGGACTCCCGTCCCAATTCTTATAGGCCCAACCTTGTTTAAAAGGCGGTTCGAGGAGAAATGTCTCCTCAGACGTGCCAAGTATGGCTCAAACATGCACCCTACCAGTAATAAAGAATCACTCCAACGAGTATTAGTAACAGGGATGAGTCCCACAGGCCCGGGAGAGGGAAGAGAGTATAGGATGTCAAGGGAGAGAATAGTAGCTGCCCTGGATTTAATGTGGAGAGGATTGGTGAACAATATTACCTTGGCCACTACAACTCACAGAAAGATAGGGGAGATGTCTGATGGGACGGACACTCAAGTGAAAGTCCAGATGATCAACAAGTGTAAGGTTCTGATGACTTCAAGAGGGCTATATAAGAGAAGGGAATCGAAGAGCCCCCAGAAAAAAGAGGAACGGAGAGCAGAAGAAGGAGAGAAAGATCATAGCCTTTGATCAGGAATAGAGGTGCACCAATACGTCTCCTCGGACCGAATATCCAATGGACATGAAGGAGATTTTCTTATGTTCAATTGTTGTATGGCCCAAAGTTAACTAACACTCACTTTGTTAGGGCCTAATTCTGTAACCCGCTCTCTACAAATTCATTGTCTAGAGCTCCTTGGGCCAAAACCACCTACCTGTTGGGCTTGGGCCCCAAAACGTGACCCTACATTTAACAATATATATAGTCTTACGGTCACAAACACAGCTACGTGTACTGGTATGGGTATGACATGGCGATAGGAGCAATTTCTAAAAAACTTATAACATAAAAAGACTAGTATGACATTGATATGACACTGATACAATATAGATATGACACGTATACAGCACTTTAAATAAAGTGTTCGTATGTTCTAATATTGTATTATGTGGTATACACTCTGCTTTAGCAGCAACTAATGTAACAATATTTTTGAAGTTTTTTTTTTGAACAAATAATATCTTTGAAAGTTGAAGTTAATTCGATAAAATTTCTAAATTTCACTAAAAAATAAGATAAAATAAAATAAAATAAAGCGGCCTCTCCCAGTCTCCCTAACAAATGTGAGACTCATTGGGCAAGGATATTATATGTGTGTGTGTGTGTGTGTGTGTCCCTAACAAATGTGAGACTCATTGGGCAAGGATATTATATGTGTGTGTGTGTGTGTGTGTGTGTGTGTGTGTGTGTGTGTGGGAAGGGTAAGATCTGAGTACGAAATAGAGCATGTGGGCGCAGTTCGAGGATGTGGAAGGGCCCACATACACCTCAGTTTTGACCAAATGCATGGATGAGAATCCGAAGAGGAATGACGAAGAGGCCGACTCCCTGAGGAGCCCTATGAGCAAGCCTACCTCGGGAAGCATCAAGTAGGCTACTTGCACCAAAAGAGAAGATATCAAGGAAGACGATAGAAACGTGCAAGTAAAGAAGAAGAAAAATATCCAAATAAAGCAGTCATTACCTCCGCATTTATTGCACTGCATTAACTCAGCTAGCCACATTAATGAAGGAATGACCCCTGAACAATAACCTCATAGCTTACAGCACATTCTACCACTTCCAGTAAAGCTCTGATGGAACAAGCATCTAAAGGAAGGCCCATGGCTGTACAAGTGGAGGGTTAGGATGCAATTTGATTGACTATATAAGAAAAGGAAACTCCTCTAGAGTGGGGGGTCAAAAAACTAAAAGGAGATACTGGTATTGTAGAACATTATCCTGTGATTAAGACTTGAGTATTATACGAAAAATTGCTTTTCAGCCCAACCTGAGGAGGTGTTAATCCTAAAGATCTATTCTTCTTTCATCCCAAAGAACTCAACACCTTGAAGAATGGACTCAAAATTGAATGGCGCCACTAAAGTGAAAAGATTTTTAAAGTAGTCCATTATTGTTGCGCCAATGTATTTTTCATCCATTGCTTCTGATCCATCCTCTAATTTCAATTTAGATATGAAGTTCCTTCTATTTGCGTTGAGTAGCTCTACTATGAAAATAGCTAGTATTTAAATCCCCATCTTTTAGCCAGCTTACCCTTGATCTCTGCTGCCACATGTAATCTTCTTTGAGCATCCGAACCTATTCATGGTTTTGCCCAGCCATGGATAAAGCTTCTGCTTGGATTAAAAGCTTCTTTTTTTGGCTTAACAGTCTCTGAATGTGGCCAAAAGAGAGCCTACTCCAGGTTTTTAGCTTTGTTCGACAGTTATAAATCTTATGGACTAGTGTTGTCTAAGTGTTGCCCCTCCCAAGCGTTCTTAATGACTCCTTCACAACGTTTATCTTTCATCCACATAGCCTCAAAGTGGAAAGGGAGCCCATTCTTATAGAAATGCATATTCTCATCATCGGAACAAATCCATAATGAGCAATGGTCGGACAAGGATCCTAATATATGATGAACTCAAACTGATGGGAACATTTGTGACCATGAGGGGGTGGCCACGCCTCTATCAAGTCTAATCCATGTAACCAATCCGTCAAATTGGTTGTTGCACCATGTAAAGGGGGAGCCTATAGACCCCAAGTCCCTAAAACCACAAAAATCCAAGGCTGCTTTGAATTCTACCATTTGTCTTTCTCGTCTATCAACACCTCCCATTTTTTCTTGCGCTTTCACTATTTCATTGAAGTCCCCTACACAACACCAAGGAAGATCCATACAAAGACATAAGTGCTTTAGTAGTGCCCATGAGTGTTACCGGTTGGCCGATATAGTGCCCATTGGAAGGTCATGGATTTGTACCCAAAAGGATCAAAATTGGAAGGATAGGGCAAATATAGAGATGTTTTCCTCCACATGTTTAAAGATAACTAAGTGTTTGTCGTATGTCCAAGGTTCATGTTCTAGGACTCTCTTAAGATCACAAACCTCTTTGAAGACAAAGAAAAGTTTGTTGTCCCCCATGTCCTTGATTTTGAATTCATTTTGGGTGCACCAGAGAGTTTAGGTGGAGATTGTGAACTACCCACGTATAAAAGGGAGAAATGGTATTTTCCCCAAGTTTTTTTTGTGTGTAACACTACACATACGCGCGTGCACACACACACACTTAAAGTGGTGCATAAAAATACAAATAAGCAAAAAAGCCAGCCCAAGAAAACTATGCATGATACAGTGAATTTTAGTTCACCAAAATTGGCTAAACCAAAAAAGAAGTCTAGGAACACAGCAAAATGTTAAAACAATTTCACAATACCCTTTTTTTTTTTTTTTTTTTTTTTTTTTTTTTTTTGTGGTTGCAAACTTGCAGTCGGTCTAATATTTTATTGTTTTATTTTAACTTATAAAGAACTTACACTCTCAATGGTTGTTAAATATTGTGACATAAACAATATGTCCCAACTTTTTTATAATACATTTATTTTTAATTGTGGTGGATTTTGGTATAATATTTTATTATTTTATTTTGATGTACAAGGAATTGACACCTCATTAGTTGTGAAAATATTGTGCCAACAATAAAATGTCACAAAATTTACACAATAAATATTTTATTATGTTATTTTATTTTGACTTATAAAGAAGTAATTTAACAATTATGAAAATATGGTGACAATTTGTTGGGTCGATAACTATTCCTAAACCAAAACACACACAAGTCCATATAAATATAAATATATATATATATATATATATATATAGATAGATAGATAGATAGATTAAGTGAGCTCAAATCAATGTCAATGCATATAAATATTTAAATAAATAAAAAATGAAAAAAAAGGCCAAAAGTGGTGAGTTTTGGCAAAACTCACCAATGGACTAAACCAAAAAGGGCTCTTAGCCCTTTTCGTATAGGTTTTGAGATTTTTTATTTTTTATTTTTTCCTTTTAAACTTAATTGGTAGCCTCCATTTTTTCTTAGTTTGAGACTTTTACTTTTAAGCAAGAGAAGAGTGAGGTACATAACATTTTTGTAACAAATTTTAGGTAATAAGTTATTATTGATTCTAATTTTGAATTTATCATTGAAATTATTTTTTTGTCCACTAATAACAGTTAGTAATAATTTGCCATTTAATTTTTTTTTTTGTGAGAGTATTGTAAAAATATTATAGACATAATATTTCTCTATAGGTGATAGTATTAAATAATAAATTTTACATTTATAATACTTTTACAACAAAACTTTAGTAATAAGTTGTTAATGATTCTAATTTAAATTTAAGCAGTAATATTAAGGGTTTTCCTTTCTCACCCAACCTCACCGTACTGACTCAACAAAAGACCGTATTGACTCAACAAAAGACAATATTTGACCAAATCAATCTACAAAATAAAGCGCCTCTCCTATCACTCTCAGCTACCTAGCAATCCTTTTTATAATACATGTTTTTCAAATCAAACTGGCATTCATCATTCATCATGACGACAATATGAATTCAGATATAGATGTTCCCAAATTGTTGGCAAATAGTATTATATATATATAATTTGGCTACAACTGCGTTTTTAAAACGCGGCTATAGGTTTTTTTCCTGGGCAAATGGCAAATGCCTGTTTACAAACGCTGCTATAGGTTTTACAAACGCGGCTATATTCAACATGTCTATGAAATCATCAACCTTTCTATGAAATCATAAAAAAGAAACTACTCAATAAAAGTAATAATTATTGAGTAAGACAAAGCACTCAACAAACTAAATAAATTTAATTCCAGCAAGACAAAGTATTTTTTCCTTTCTTATATGAAAAACTTATACTCAATAGTTCTTTACTTACAAAGAATGATATGATACAAAACAAATTGTAGAAACAACAGTTAGCAAGTATTGCCATACCCTGAAGGTCTAATTGGTCTTCATTCTTGCTGTCCTTTGCTTCATCAGATTTGGCAGCTGCCATAGCTTTGTTGTGCTTAGCCATTAATGGTAGCCCTAGCTAGTTAACTCCTCAACGTTACTCAACCTGCAAATAATTTTAAAATTGTCAAGTGATGTTTGAAAGAAACCTTCTAATCAAAATCCATACAATTTAATCTATTGTCCACCGGACCTACATATACTTATGACGAATACATGACACCCACACACACGTGCATCTATAAAGTATAAAGAACTAGGAGTTAAGCCTAACCTTTACTAGATTAATAAGATTCCAAATTTCATTTAAATCGGGGAAAAATGTGGCTTACCTTGGCTAGATTGGTAGATTTCCCAACTCCGTTCACACCAACAAAAACAACAACATACGGTCTTCCTTGTTCCTTGGCAGCATGCACATCCCTCAGTATGTCAATTGACCGGCAAGGAGTTAGAATACGAACAAGAGCTTCTTCCATTTTTGCCTGCAGTCATTGTTTCATTCCATGGCATTATTCTCATAAAAAAAGTGAAATAATGAGAAATAATTAAATAAGTTCAATAATTTATCAATCAATAAGTTCAACCTTAAGGAAGAAGTCTTGTAAACTCCAATATTTGAATAATTAAATAAATCAGTAGAAACAATAAATGAACTCCTTCAATAATTCAATTAAACTAAGAACCAAAAGAGTGAGCAGAAGTTTAAAAAAATAAAATGGAGTACACACCAAGTTAATTAGTGAGATCAATTAAACTTACCTTTGGAACATTGATGAAAACCACCCCTCCTTCTTAGTTGAATCTCCACTTTCTCATCTTCTTCATCCTCACTTTCACCACTGAAGATCTCCTCCTTGTCCATCATACTTTCACCATAATCGGCTACAACAACATTTATATGATTCCCATTCTCACTCACGGAATCCGTAAAATCCAATTTCACCGCTGCCAAATAATGCTAAATACAATTACACATAGAAAATGAAGAGTGCTAAAATTCTCACATTATACATTTCTTATAGAGCATGCATTCTAATATTTCAATTTTTGCCCTTTCACCCATTTTTATGATAATTGGTGCCTAATAATTTTCAGGCAATCAAGAATACTATATGCCAACTCATGTTTTCAAGAGTACATCTGTCAACTTCCCAAAATCTCGAATGGTATTTATATATTTCAAACTTACCTTGTGAATAATGCATGGCTTCACTATTTAATCGTTTTAAACTCTTCTACATTGTTAAAGCATCAAAGTACACTACAAAAAAACAGGGCTATCCCAACATTTTCAAAATCACTGGGATAGCCCTAGAAAGCGCTGGGATAAGGCCAAAGAGATTCAACTAAAAAGTTTTGTTCACAAAAAAGATTGTCATTCTTTAAAGGGCATGATCAACCTGTCTATAATATCAAAATAATATATATATATATATATATATATATTTATATTTATATATATAAACACATTAAAATTAACACAACAATATTCATGTCTACAATATTCCTTCATGATCAACCAAAAAATAATACAAAATAATTTGATCAATATCCACGAAGAGTCCTCATTTATTAGCGGCACTATCCTGAATATATTAAACACATCATATTAGTATCACATAACAATGCATTGCAATAAACACACAAGTTTTGTTAAATTAAATGCAACATTTTTAGTACCTTAGAAGGCTGTGAAGAATGCATAAGTGGGCTAAATTGGGCAAACATTTCTTTCATGTGCAACATCATTTCTGTCATTTGCTCTTGATGCCTCGCATTTGATTGGGCTAGTGCTTCAGCGAGTTGCTCTTAATGCCTTGCATCTGATTGGGCTAGTGCTTGGGCAAGATTCTCTTGATGCCTCTCCTCTAAATGGGAAAGTTAGTCCATCACAGATGCAAGTGAAGTCTCCAATTCAATAATTTGCTGGGTCGTTTTGCTTAACGACGATGGAGTCAATGTATAGCGTGAAAGGTTGGACCCACTTCATCCTGATGGAGTTAGTCCAAAACCTACCCCACGTACACGTCTACAGCGCTTTGAACCCATCACTCGAGCAAAAGCATCATCTTTCGACCATAGGATTCCTTCACCACGGTCTCCTCGTAGTGATCTGCTCTCTTGAGTTAAAATTTATTTCATCCTAGTCTATTTTCACACAAGAACCAAATAACATATTACTTTCTATAAATAATTCAAGCACGAAATACAAAAGAAATAGGTTACTAATAGGGCTTACAATGTTCTCTCCCACTTGGGGATTAATAGGATTCCCATCTTTGGTACTGTATACTTTCTCATAAACATCTACACGCTCCACTGTTGCCCCACTTGATTTTTCTTACATCATATTCAACAGTCTCATTACAATAGTGAAAATTTATGTTAGTGATATCAAGCGGCAATTGACAATCAAACATAACAAATGGAATTTGGGACATAACATGCATTTCATGTAATGTACATGACAATGACAATACCCTTTTTCAACAGGCATTACTATAAATATTAAGTGATAATTTGTGGATAATTATAATGAAACTTTGGTTTCCTCCATTAATATGTTTTACACCGAATTCTTATTCTTTCCCTTTTCTTGTTCCCTAGAACTAGTTTAATCACACATTTGATTAGTACAAGTACAAGCCAATCATAATGATAACATCTTTCTTTCCAATCTTTCTTTCTTTCTTTCTTCTTCTTCTTCTTCTTCTTCTTTTGTGTGTGTGTGTGTGTAATAGTAGTGCAATGAAATGGACTAATTTGATTGAATTTGGTCCAAATGTAATGCCAATTATATCAATGGAACTGTGTGAATTTTAGTGCAGGCTGTGCATCCTTTAAGAAATGATAATGAATTGGTACGGACTGCCACTTTTTTGCAAAGTTTTGTAGTAGTTTAAGGGGACAAGCAACATATGCCCCATGCATGCCATAATGTGATCACTCATGGCCTACAATTGAAGAACTGAACCCCTCCACCCCAGCCTAATAAGATGTACTCTACATTTTCCCATGCCATCTAACAATTAATTTATCCAGCCAAATGATAAAGTGTTAATTAGCCACTAATTGGGCAATACTATTCCTAGATTATTCATGCACATATTCATATACCAAAATGTCAGTAGTGGGATAAGCCCAAAAATGGCCTAAGGCAGACTTTTTGTGTGTAAATATGTTGGGTGGGTCCAAATGCATGTGTATAGGTGAGCCACTTGTCAATGGTTAAGACAAATTATGGAAATTGTGTTCACAACATGGACTCAAAATTCTTGTTTATTGCAGTGGATTTGTTTATTATTCTGTCAAGTAATGTCAATTGCTCAAGTGTGGCATGCCATGCGGTCCATGACTACCTTTTCTACCATTTTTACTCTTTCTCATAACCCTTGGTTGTATGCCCTCTTTGCCTCTTATGTTTGTGTTCTTATGCCTATTAAAAAATGTTGTGTGATATTTCAGGATTAACCTATCACTATCAACGGGCGTAAGGCTGTTGTTGAAATAAAGAGAACTACTACACGAGGTAATTGGGAATGAATTAGCATATGGATTCTCATCCAAATATAAAGAAAATTTTGATACAGTTAATTCAAAGCTTAATATACTTGGAGAAGGAAAATGTCAAGAGCCCTGTAGCTTAATTAATTGGCATTTCTTGGTGTGTTTATGACATCCAAGGTTCGAATTCCCCATCCCTTATTGTAACTATTGAATTATAAAAATAAAATAATAATAATAAAAAAACTTGGAGAAGGGAAATGATATTAACTAATATTTGGTTGTTAAAGAGGCTGCATATCATTGTGGATGATCAAACTCTATGCTGGGCTCATGTTCTTGTTTCTTGCAGTTGGTAGTAGTGGAAGAGGTAGGTTCTCTTCTGGAAGGGGATTTTCACAACACCCATCTCAATACAGAATCATTAGAACTTTTTTTTTTTTAAAGAAGCAAAAATTGATTAAAGGGCGATCAAAACAAAGAAACCCAAAAACCAAAATTACATTTTTCAAACAAAGATTAAAACTTTAGATCAATTAATCACTACTAAGCATACCACATACATACATACATACAAATAGATAAAAGTTATAGAGAGAAAGAGAGGCTCACCAGTTAAAGAAAGAGAGAAGGGGATGAGTTTGACTTGGATCTGCTAATGATGGTAATGGTGATGGACACAAAGAAAGATGAGGAAGGAGCTTGGTGGCGTGGATCTGAGCTCCGCGGAGTGGAAAGGAGCTCGGCGGTGGAACTCCCAAGCCTCTCGTAGCGCATATTTTGGCCACGAAGCGCGAGTTCGTGATTCAAACCATGACGGCCAATATGGATCTGTCAGCGAATCTGATAGCGGTTTACTTGTCGAGCAGGAAATCAGAGGAGTCTTGAAGCAATAGCGAAAGCGAGAGGAAGGAGTTGATGAAAAGTGAATCGAAAGCTTAAAAGGGAAGAAGATCAAGTTCAAGGAGAGCGGAGAATGTGGTGACTAAGAGAGATTGAGAGTGAAAGTGACAGGTTGGAGGGTGAGAGCTTGAGATTGGATTTGCGATTAGAGAGTGACGCGTTTGGTGATCAAAAGGTTTGATCAGATTTTTGTGGTTATATTTATACCAACCCTAATGTCGTGTTTTTAAACCGCGGCCATAGACAAAGCTGAAGCCACATTTTAAAAATGCGGCTATAGGAAAGCTAAAGCCATGGTTTATAAATGTGGTTACAAACTAAATTTATAGCCAAGTTTAAAAAAAAGCGGCAATAGGTATTCTAAAGCCACATTTTCCAAACGCGGCCATAGGTCAACTTAAAAAAAAAAAAAATGATTTGGTTAGTCCTATAGCCACATGTTTAAAACACGACAATAGGTTCTAACCAAAAAAGGCGGCTATAAACACCTATAAACACGACTATAGACATATCCTATAGCCACGTTTTAAACACGCGACTATTGGTGAATACTTTAAGCAGCGTTTACTTAAAACGCGGCTATAGCCTGCCTATAGTCGCGTTTTTGCAAACGCGGCTAAAAAAGAACGCGGCTATAGCCCGCGTGTTTTGTAGTGAGAGTAGACTCACTCCCCTGTGGCCGAGTGTGTTAACTATCTACCAAGATGCTGATCTGCTGCACCCTAATGTCTGCGACTGTGTGGCTAGTAATTTTTTGAGGATGAAGAGGGGGGACTTCCCGCCATCAACTCCAAAAGTCCAAAGTAAATGAAAAAGGTTTTTCAATAAGTATGGAGCAAAAATTAGAGCTTTTCAATGTGGCTCTGCCACTGGTTCTAATAATTATGTAGAGCTTATCTGAAATATCTTCTCATAATTTAACTTTAGATTTCGTGATGGGTCTACATGAACTAATCTTTTTTGTAGGACACTAAAGGCAGTCATAAGACTAGTGGTGAAGCCTGCAACAGTTACACTCATATCTGGTATATAATTTAATTTTAACCAATTTTGCCTTGCATTTGAAGTATTACTGCCATTATTTTAGAATAAATTCAAAGCAATTTTCACTTTCAAAAGCAAGGGAGTTAGTAAGCAGAATGTAATTTCTCTCATTCATATTTAAAGGCAAGACAGATCATATGCGATTGGCTTCCAAGAGTTAAGAAAACGTTGTGTGTCAGTGTTAGACACTTTATTTATTTATTTTTTTTTGACTATTTCAAGTAATTATTCAGTACTAGCACTAGCTCCTTCTCGCATAATAATTGATAGATTAATTAAATTCATGATGTGATCTACCATATAAAAAGAGAGTATCATTTATCATGATGGGAGTACCTATTAATTCTCAAACAACTTCATACTTTTATCAGTAAAGTTTTGTTTAGTATTCCATTTGAAAATAATTGAGCCTAAAATTACAGATTTTATTTTATTTTTGGGTCATTCCAGAAGAAGCAATTTAAGGAGGCAAAAAAGGAATAGGAAGCGGAACCTAAAATATGGCTGTGAACGAAGCAGATAATGCTGCAATTGATATAGAAGGTTTGGTATCTTCTATAAAAGCTTGGATGTCCCAAGATCGATTCATGTCACCTAAATTTTGCATCTTCAAAACCCCAACCGTACTCCTAGAGCTTAATGAAAAGGCTTATGTGCCTGATGCATTTTCTATTGGGCCTTTCCACCATGGCCATCCAAAGTTCGAAGAAACAGAAAAAATTAAAAGTATGTATTTGCAAGGCCTTATTTCTCGATCACCCTCTCCAGAGGAAATGTTGAGAAATTTAATCAATTCAATCATAGATGTGGAGAGAGAGGCTCGTGAGTGTTATGCTGTGCCAATTGTTTACAGCCCAGATGAATTTGTAAAAATGTTGGTGATTGATGGTTGCTTCATTATTGAACTATTTCTCAAGATGGTTTTTCCGAATCTTAGAGAGGATATTGACCCAATTTTCTCCATGGCATGTATGAGTCAATTTCTAGTCCATGACTTGATATTGCTAGAAAACCAAGTACCTTGGATAGTACTGGAGCGTTTGCTTAACTTGACCGTGGATCTTTCAGACAACAACGCCAACGCTGCCCTAATTGAACTGGTCAAAGTCTTTGTTGAAACTCATTTGTGGGTGGAGCTTCCTTCTGTTGACCCTCCTATCCAAGAAATAAAGCATATCCTTGACGTGATTAGAAAATTGTTGGTTTCAACAATTGGAGCGGGTGAAGTTCTAACTGAAGACTGGACTCCCTTGCCCTCCGCTACAAGCCTTGTAGAGGCTGGAGTGAAAATCAGAAGGGGTGAGTCCAAAAGTTTCTTGGACATAAAATTTGATAACGGTGTCCTAGAAATCCCTCAATTGGTAATTCATGAGACAACAGAATCCTTATTTCGGAATATCATCAGCTTTGAACAATGCAACCCAAATTGTGAACCTAGGTTCACTTGCTATGCTATACTCCTAGACAACCTCATTAACACGGCCAAGGACGTGGACATACTCTGCGAGAATAAGATCATTAAGAACTGGTTGAATCCAGAGGATGCGGTCCCATTCTTCAACAAGCTGTACTACAATACAAATGTCAATAGAATGTATTACCAGAGCCTTTGCAAGAAAGTGAATGAATATTACAATCGCAGGTGGCCTAGATGGCGTGCTATGCTTGTGCGCAATTATTTCAACACTCCATGGGCTATTCTGTCAACGGTGGCAGCTGCCATCCTACTTATCCTCTCCTTCCTACAAACTTGGTACGCCATCTATAAGAAATAAAAGTACGGAAAAGTGAACTTCTTGTATTATTGGTATGGTAGCGTATGTATCTTCGTGGGATATTTTATTTATTTTGCCTAATCCTGTTTGCTATTTATAAGGACTTATCAATTTTCCTTTTCCTCTTTATAAATTGCAATCCAATTCATGCTAAACGCTATCCAGAAAAAATGTAAAGTTTGACATAATAGAACTGAACACCATTAATTTGGCTCATTTAGAGCATTAGCATCCGAGGATGCAAAAAAAACTCTATTTTACATTCTCAAACTTTACTTTATCAATTTTATAATCTTATTTTACAACTCACCCAATATTCTAGTTTCTATTTTTACATACAACTCATTAAAATAATATAAACCATCCCATCAAATAAAAATAAAAATATAAAGAGAGAGAGAGAGAGAGAGAGAGAGAGAGAGAGAGAGAGAGAGAAATTGAATAAAATATATTATTTTAGTTTACAAACTCATGAATAGTAAGTTCTAAATATAAGAACTTACTATTCACAAGTTGTAAAAAAATTTAGTTATACATCTCCGAATGGAGCTCTTTTTTAGATGGTTAGTGGCTATTTTAGCAACTTGGGGGGTTTTACATAGACGTAGTAAAATAGGTGGGTTGGGTCGGGTTCGGGTCGACGGGTCAAAACGGTTCAATCAGGTTACGAGTCGGGTTGGGTCAGGTTGACCCATATTTTTCAAACAAGTTTTTTTTTTAATTACAAAAACAAATTAATGACAACCTGTTTAGAGAAAATGAATAAAATCAATTAAGCAAATGAATTGCACTTAATGCCACTTGTTAATATCCTTCAAATTCTGACAGTTTTGAGCATGACAAAAATTATTTATAGTCATAAATTTATGATGGAAAAAGTCTTCAATGTTAATAATTTACTGTCAAAATGCATATAATTATAAGTTTACATCTTCAAAAAGATATAGATCTTAAAATAAACAAAACAAGTAAGCCAACAAAGTAACAACTTGTTAATATTCTTTCTTTTGGATGTTTTTATGGTTTTTTGAAGCATGAAATTATTTTATTTTATTATTAAGATTTGGATCTTTTGGGGGTGACAGATTGTGAACAAAGGAGGAGCACAGATTAAAAAAAAAAGGAACAAAGTTTTTTGTAGCCTGGTGTGCAGGTGAAGGCAGATTTTTTTATGGACGAACGGAGAAATTCTTTGTAATTCGTAATGGCCACTATTCATTGGCTTCTAAGAAACCCAAATCACTTATTCAGCCATCATAGATTTTACCAATTGAGCTAACTATTAAGTTTAGTCAATTTGAATGTGTATGTTATAACTTATAAACACATGCTAATTTAATTTATTTAGTTAGCTAGTTAAATATTATTATATAAGTGATGAATAAATTATTCATTAGTTGAATATATTCAAAATTTATAATGAAAATACCCTTTGAATATGTATACCTATAGTGTTTATATATATATAATCTCTATATATTAAGACAATTCAAAAAGTTAGTTATGACTTCAAAAAATGTCAAAAATACCCCTAATTTAATTAGATAATCCTTATTCCTAAAAAAATAAAAAATGGGGTTAAAATTGTAATTCAATAAAATTTAAAAACAAAAAAAAAAACTACCAGAGAAACTTTTTTTCCTAAAAATTAGCACACTTTCTATAAATATATCTCACATACGTTTGATGCATTTTTTCCTAAAAAGTAGTAAACACTAAACTAGCAGTTTACTTCATTTCAAATTCTAAATTTTAGTTTCTTAAAAATTTCTTCATGTGTAAATTCACTAACAATAGATAAATTCGAATTGAAAAATTACTTTAAACTCAAAAAAAAAAAAAAAAAGGCTCATCGCACATGCAGAGCGCGTATGATGATGCTAGTTTTTATTAAAAGTTTGTGATTCTTATTATATACGATACAAAAAAATAATAAATCAATTCACAACATGATTCACGTTTTGACAATTATGCTTGCAATTATTATACCAAAGTAAATCCAAAGTTAGTTTTCTTTTTTTTAGAAAAAAAAAAATCTAAAGTTAGCTAATTGTCTATACTATAAAAGATTGGCATAGTGCATGAATACCATGCACCCAGCTAAGCGAAGTCAACAAAACATTTAAAGCATCTGCTCAAAAGGAAGGAGCTCATCCCTGTAATTTATTACCATTTTTTGATCCTAGACAAAACTTATCACTGTCTACAGCTAGTATTGATTCTATTGAATGAGATTTTTTTTTTTTTTTTTTTTTAATGGTTGTCTTGACAGCCTTGTGTTGTCTTGTCTCTCATGTCACTCATGTCCGTGATTTGTGAGCTCTTATTTGTTGTGATGAAATAGTCTTCAGCAAAAAAAAAAAAAAAAAAAAAAAAAAAAAAGTTTAAATAGTTATTCTCTCATGTCATGTCTTGACTTGTTTATAACTTTATATCTATAATATATTGACTATTAGTTTTGATACTTTGTGCTTTATGCACTTAATATCAAGGATGTTGATATCGTACCGTACCGGCCGGTACGGCCGGAATTCTTCGTACCGGTCGATGAATCGGTACCGAAACACCTTCAAAATGTACTGCTCAAGATACCGGCCTATACCGGACAATACTAGCCGTACCGGAGTATACCGGACATTTCGGCCGGAAAAGAGAAATTTGGCCGTTACAAAAACTGAAAGGAAAAATAGAAGAAATGCATGATTTGAACAAACCCCAGTGCAGCAAGTTGCCACCACATTGACATCGCCGATTAGATCTTCTTCTTCCTTTTTTTTTTTTCTTCTTCTCGTCTGTTGTCCTTGTCCATTGCTCTGATTTCTTCTCTTTTTTTGCTGAACAATGAAGTTGCTATGTGGTATCTCCTTCTTTGTTTTGTGCTATTTGAAATTTCTTAAGCCCTTTTACACGTGACTAGCCTTGGAAATGTTGAAAACTTATATTTTTTTAATAAAAGATGGGCTGAATGGTTCATCCTTTTACCTTCTTTTCAGTTTTGAGCCCCACGTTATGTGACATTGTGATGCATTAATTGCATCACATCAATAGAACCTTATAGGTTTTTTTTTTTTTTTTTTTTTTTTTTTTTTTTTTTTTTTTTTTTTTTTAATTTTAAAGTAGCAACTTTTTAGTTTTGTTTGTATGATGAATAATTAAGTTTTTTGTTTTCCATATTGTGTATTTTTTTTTTCTTTATATGCAATGAACAATTGAATTAATGTTTTATGGTAAACAGAGATTTTTGAGGTAATGTTTTATGGTAAATAGAGATTTTTGAGGTAATGTTTTATGGTAAATAGAGATTTTGTGTGTGTATATATTTATATATATATATATATATATATATATATTACATATATAAAATAGCGGTAAATCCGAAACGGTACACCGGTATTGACCGGTATCCGAAATATATCACACTGCTGGCCAAACCGGTACAACTTCTGGTACGGTATTGACACCCTTGCTTAGTATCATGACATAGTTTAAATTTTTTTTTTTAGCGAATTTTTTTTAACGGGTCGGGTCAAGGGTTATCCTGGTCGGGTCGGGTTGACCCGCAAAAAAATCAGATTAGGTCACGGGTCAACCTGTTTTTGCTTCGGGTAAAAAAATGGGTTCGGGTCATGTATTTTTCAGGTCGGGTCAGAAAAGTCTGACCCATATTGCCATGTCTTTTACAACCCCAATGCTAATGCTCTTACTAATTTGCTAATTTGTTGAAAGTGGGTAAAACTACCCTTATGCCTAGAAAAAGTAGGACTTTAAAAACAATACATAAGCAAGTAAGCTAATTAAGCTCAAAAAAAAAAAAAGCAAAATCTTAGAATAGAGCCAACTGTAAACTTCTGAGCGCCTTTTCATAAGGTGAGCAATAGTTCTTAAGTTGAGGCCAACATGCTGATAAGATGCCCACTTTAGGTTGTTGAAGCAACATGCAATTGTGTACAACCATGCATTAGTACAAATTTCTTAATTTACAATCTATCGATTAAGGAATGGGCACTATTGAAAAATTGAACCCTAACCAAACCTACCTTTATATGCCAAGTCTGGACCACCATACTATCAAGGATCAAGTTGAGCTTCAAGCAGACGAATCCACATTAGGAGATTCATTAGATTGAAATATTTTGTGCTGTGATTTTCTTGTCTTCTTCTCTTCGTAGTGAATTTGGTGATATGTCAACATAAAGAATGTCTTAACTAATATTGTTGCTCCCTAAAGTTTAGCTCAAGACCAATTTAGTCCCCAAAGTTTAAAATGATCACTTAGTCCCATAGATGACATGGCTAAACTAAAAATTGACACATCATCACTTTGTATGGACTAAAGGAATTGCTTAAAGTTTGTTAGGGATTTAAATTGATCACTTTAAGTTTATTAGAGACTAAAAATGATTACTTTAAACTTTAGGGACTAAGATCTCTCATGCGCAAAAGTTTAGGGACCTTAGACCAACAATGTATTTTTTACCCACAAAGTATTAATTTTTACTCAAAAGGGAGAGATATTTTTTGTTGATATTGCAGTAAACAAACCAAAATAATAATTTGTGAAAAATTAAACAATTTTTTTAATAAATAATTTATCTGTATGCAATCACTATTTGAAGTAGTGAATTTAAAACCCATGGAAAAAGTATTGAACAAAATATTAATCATGACCATCCTGTCAACAGTTTGCACCCATGCTGAAAAAATAAAAGGCCTTTAGGATTTAAAGAGAGCTTTGAGGGGCTTTGCTTGAAATAGGTGCAACTGAAAGATCATCAAATAATTTCAGGGCACCAGATGATGGAGCAACTTTATCTTGCAACTGTTCTGGTCTATTTTGGAACCAACTTTGCACCTATAACACAATGAGACCAAGATAAGAGTTATAAAAGTTTCAAATATAAAGAAAATCAAGAGAGTGTTTGAATGAAAAACCAGCTTCCATGTTATGGCAGATTTTCCAGTACCACTGGCTGAGCAACTGCAATGATAAAGCAAGCCAAGAACAAGATATGATATAAATAATGAAGCACATTATGTGCTTATCACTTTAAGAAGAAACGGTTTCATTGAAGTACGCTATAGTTAAGATATGAGTGAAATGGAATTTCACCTAAAACTGGTTGCAATATCTTGGAAAAACACCTGACCAAGTGATTGTTCCCCTATGTCCTTAATTATCTTCTCCATTTCTTTAATCTATGAACGAATAGAAAAGTAATAATCATCATAGAAGCTAGACAAAAAGAGAGCAGTATGATGGTAAAATTGGTAATATGAAATGTAAATTGCAAATTTAATGAACGTACATAATCTATTCCAATTAGAGGGGTTCAACTAATCTCAAGATTCAATCTAAGACTGCAAAAACAAAGGAACATTTAATGTAAAGAATTTTGCACACACTGCCAATTGTGATGGTTTTGCTTTAGCAAGCTTTGATAAAAAAATATATATATATAGCTTTAACAATTGAGGCTCTTTGTAGTAGTTAATAAAGTCAAGATCTACCCAATAACACAGGGTTACCAAGCTAGTTCTGATACCATATGTAATAACTTAAGAAAAAATGCTAACTACATCTGCGCTATACCTTAAAATGACTAGTAACAATTAAAACTCCTTATAGTTGTTAATAAAACTTAGACTAACCCATTAAAAACCCGATATGGGACTCATCACATACCCATACAAAACATACAATCAATCAAATAGGGGCATCACAATATCTACACTAGATCCTCTTTGTTTTAAAAGGTATCAGTTGGAAAACTCACCTCATCGCCACTAGAAGCAACATAATATATATATATATATATATATATATGAAGGCGGATCACACAGATCAATCATATATTGATCGTTAAAATGAACATGTCATGATTATGCTACATGCTAGAATATAAGATTTCACAATCTGTCAATTATTTTCTAGAAAACATTTCTGCAAATATCACACAATGCTCTGACACATAATCGTGTATTATTCAAAATTATCTAGCAATTTCCTCCACAAAGTGTTAAGGCATTACTAAATCATTAATTTTGGAAGAAAGATCAACTCTTCCCACTTTGTTAAAACTAGTCGCTAACCTGTGCAATGCACGAGATAATTTAACAGAATTTATATATATTTACCTTGCATAAAGAAATACTCATTTCAAAATGAATATGTTTTACCTTCTACTCGTAATATGGCTCAAAGCATATTATAATTTTTTATTTTAACCCATAATAGTACGAAAAGTTAAACCATGAGCAAAATGGGGGAAAATATAGAGAGAATACAAATTGACTAAAAAAGGGATGAAAATCTTAACAAATTTAAGTTAAGAAAAAATAGTAGCCGATGTAAATCTTTCAATTTAAGAACTTACATGGCCTTGCAATTGATGCCTGAAAACGAAGTCTTATCTGGTTGAAAATAGCTATGGAAAAAAAAAAAGGGGGGGGGGGGGGGGGGGCTCTCCTTTTCTTGCAACCTCAAAAGTGTCAAGCAAGAATCATAGAATAGATTATGGGCATAATAGAAGTCCACAACACAAATTTGGGTAAAAGAAACCGCCTACAACATTTAACATTCTGTGAGGTAAAAGATATGACAATCCAACTACAAATTTGGGTTACATAATTAATTGCAAGTAATATAGCAAAGCATGATTCCAATTTCCAAGCCAAAATTTTAATTCTAAAACAGTAATAGGTTTAGGAACAAAATATTATCCAGCTCAAATTTTCACAAAAGAAGAAATTGTATTTTTTTTCTCTATCTTTTCATTTTTCTTTTGCTCCAAATGTGATGAATAAATTAAAGTTTTAATAGACAACAAAGATAAAAAAATTGATGTGTAACCTCAAAGTCTTAGGGCATAGAATTCAACTTAAGCAATCTATAGTTTATACTTTCTTTTTCAGCTTTAGATGTCTTTGTGATTCTCAAAAAAAAAAAGCTTTAAATGTAAATAAGCTCCCTCTCATCAACATGTTTAATATAAACACAAGCCAGGGAAAAAAACCATAACAAAAAAAGAAAAAAGAAAAAAGAGAATCCTATAAAGTTGAGAACAATTACATTTCAGCGAAGCAATTAACAATAAAATTTCTAAACTTTGTTTTATTAACATAGTACAACTTAAAACAATGAACCATTGAACAATTGTTCCCATTTTTTTTAATAGTAGAAAAGGGAACAAAACGGAAACCCACCAAAAAAAAAAAATGAAAAATAATCAAGCAATAGGGAACCAAACGAAATAAAAGAAAAATAAGAAAAATCCATATGGAAAAAAGAGAGGAAAAAATAGGGATGTACAAAGATTCAAAGGTGAGAGAATTGAGGCAACATGGTAACGGCGGAGTTTTCAAACAAATAGAGAGACAAATGGATATAATTTGGGAAAACAAATTTGAGAAGAATTGGGAGAATTACCTAACATGATAAACCAATCAAAATCTCATCCTGATTATATGGGTTAGTTGACAATTGAAGATTTGGGTGATTTTCTAAGGAGGTTAGATGGTGAGAACTGGAGATTATGGTGTGTTGGAGAGGGTGGATCTACAATGTTTGCCAAGAGAAAGAGAAAAACTTACTAGTTGGGGTAGCAGAGACATAGGTAGAAGAAGGGTGGGGGAATGACAGATAGAGATTAGAGTTTGGATTTAACTCTTAACTGATATAAAAATAAAATCAGAATTTTTTATTTTTTATTTAAATAATGCTGATGTGTAAAATTGTGGAGATGTCAACACAAAGTCAGAGGTTTCAGTTACATATATATATACACTAATCGCTAACCCGTGCGATGCACGGGAAAACTATTGTGTATAAAAATGTAAACTATTGTTTTTCTCTTCCTCATTGATTGTACATTTGGATTCCAATTTCATAGTTTCCCATATTTGTTATGAAATAACAAGTTACGTAATGAAAAATAAAAATCAAATTCTTTGCATCCTCAATTATCCATTAAATGAATGAAACACAAATCTAAAGAACTACTTAATCAATAGTTCAAATAAGTTGAAAGAAAACTTTAATGTGTTTTTTGTATCTTCTTCCTTTGTTGCTTCGTAGTAGTCACTGAATATGTCCTTTTGTTTTCCTTGATTACAGATGTTGGTGTGAGTTGCACATCACTTGATAAGTTGCTGTTACATTCATTTGAAGTATCACTAATGTAAGCCTGACAATAAAACAAGTTGAGAAATGTATTACAACATATAGAAGTTAAAAATCAAATTTGTAATTTTTCTATATTAAAGAATAAGTACTTTTGTCGTTTTATCAAGCTAAATTGCTTTGTCAGTTTCTTCAAAAGATTCAAAAACTTTCTTCACGGTGAAGAATTCTCATCCATACTTGAGATTATAGTCATTTAGTTGTATTTGGAAAACAAAACTTTTCCACTTAGATTTTCCATTTAATTAATGAATATCAATCAATTCACAATTTTATAGTTAAATTTTGTAAAAACAGGTCTATAGTACATAAAGCAATGTTAAGGACACAATGTGATTGTTCAAGGTTCTCTTTCTTCTTACCTCATTATGAGAGTCCCACATAATTTTGGTTATTTCACTTATGGTTCTTCTGTTGATGATCATCTGTTCTTGAATTGTCACCTGTGATTTAAATTGTTTTGGGCATTTGTACTATTGGTTGGTTCCATGTTCTTTGTTTAAATAAAAATACAAATTGTACATAGAGGTAATAAAAACAATGGCAATCTTGAAATGAAACAATTAAACCAAACAAAAAACCAAGTTTGAGATAACCAAGAAACTTAAATATGCAACCACATTCCAATTTCAAATTATTTCTAGAAACATATTACCAATAAATATGCAAGAAACAGTACAAAATAAAGGAGAGACTGGTAAATACCTGACTGTCCTTGTCTTATAGTTATATTACCAAATAACCCAAATAACAAAATGCCAAATCCCTACCTACAAAACAATAAGAATCCAATTTTTAGCCAACATTCAAGTAACATTAATAGAAAAGAAATAGTGCAGTGTAGAAAGTTTGAAACAATGCAGTGTAATGCATATTTTTATGAAACTCATTGCATCAATTAGCTGACAAACCACTAGGCACTGTTGAACCACTAAGCTCTCCTTAGCAATGGGTTTTAAATTATGACCATGATACCCAGGAGTCTTCCAATATATATTAAAATGACATTTTTATTTATGATCACAATTAAGCTCTTTAAAATACATGATGCCAAATTATTTTGGATAGTGACAATAATAAGTTCTTAATTTTTTTTTTTTGTTCACAATAATAATAATAATAAATGTGTAATATGTTTACCTTGATGAAAAGGTTGCATCTTTGACCCCAACTTTGCTATTCCTGATACAGCCTAGTATTGGGAATTCAGCAATTCCCAAGGTCTCAGCCCTCTGTAAGCCAGGAAAACATGATGTGAAATTAACTGTAATGTAGATAAGGTCACGTACACCTTAACCTCAGCACTATATAAAATTGTAACAAAAGAAACAAATAAATGATATAAAAAATAAAAAATAAAATAAACAGAGCAAAGCAATACAAAGGTAGGACTAATATAACCAAAGAGAAGACTATTAACTTCTACATCGATGATGAGAAAGTTAAATATTTCAATTACATCAATAAGATAAGGAAAATCAAGAGAGCCCCATTCAAACTATATATATGCTAGTGTTAGTACAGCCTCGCATGTGGAGCCTTTTCATACATAATTATAAATTTTCATTTAATACATCTTCAGAAGATTTACATATTGACTTTTTTATTTATTTAATTTTTATGTAAGCATGTTACCATGTGATTCTTTTAGCAGGTCTCCATGGCAATATAAAATCTATGAATATTAATTTGTTGACAAACTATGGAAAATATATTAATCTGTTGAAACCATTATCAATAGTAGTTGTTTCACTTCGTAAACAATTGACATACACTCTTGATCAAAATTAAGAGGGTTTTATGAACTTGATCTCATGGCTTCCATCAAATTTAAGAGGGAATCCTCTTTTTAAGTAAAATAATAAAACTTTCTAAAAGCTTTGATTCCTTTGAAGTTATTAAGGGTAAAAAACTCTAATCTTAATGCACAAACACACCATGAAATAAATCATTAAAAAAATTTAACCTACTTCTCAAACGGAATCATATCAAAACCTCTTCCAAGACTCCACCAGACCCACATATCTGTCATGCTCAGAATTGGGACCATAGGCACTTGAAACACCAACTTGTATTGATCATCCACACATCCAAACTTACATAAATTGAATAATTTCCCACAGTCTCATCAAATTTCCCTACTACTCTTCTAGTCCACAGCAATAGCAGCCCAACAAAGGCCCCTAAAGCTTAAAAGTGACACCAGTCCACAGACTAATAATCAATATGGTAAATCATTGTTACAATAATACAGCCAAAAAAAAAAAAAATTGTACAATATTATCAACTATTACCAAAGCTATGTAAATGTTGTTTTCTACAATATAAACCTATCTCCCCATCAATACCAATCCCAATATCTAACATATGAATCATAAAAAATTCAAACCTATAACCTGTGCGATGCACAAGAACGTTACTAATTATTAAAATAAATAAATAAATAAAAACGATATCCATAGAAATATCACAAGTTTAATTAGTTAATATCTTTAATTAGTTAGAGAAGAAAGTGGGTTTAGAAGCAAAAATTAGAAATATCCTAACGAACTCTCTTAAATGACCAATAACAATTTTCTAGATTTGGATTCAGCATGGTTCTTAAACCAAATAGAAGACCAATTTGTTTAGGAAAATTAGGCCATCTCACATTGCACACAACCATGCATGATGCATAAATAAAACAATGAAAGAAACATATACAAAACACACAAATACAACTGAATAAAGATGCATAGTTAGAAGAGCAATTTTTTCAAATAGTTGAATGCAACTAAAAAGCACATAAACCAATGTTCCTCCAAAGCAAATCCTCCCACTTTTCAAAGGCAACACAACAATGACAAATGATCCACTACCTATTAGATTCAATAATTAATATACCAGCTTGGATCATGGTGAAGTCCCACAAAATATGTTTCAAAAAAAAAAAAGTTAAAGAAGTTCAGTAGTAGCTAGTAGCAAGCCCTAAGTTTTTTCTATGAATCTTAAGCTTCCATAGCTCTATTGAAATTAAATATACAAACTTTACCAGAGGGCGAAGCCAAGGTTGCTAAAGGAGGACATTGGAGAAGAAGCTTAGGTCTGCAACCAAACAAAGAATCAAACAAAACCCCTTAAAAAATCTATTTGGATTTCTCATAAACGACCTTAAAAGCCCAATCTTTTTTACCAATCTTGAATCTACAACAATACTCAACGACTCATGGCTGCTTTACTTAGTTTGTGGTTTTTTAGGATTGTGAGAAACCAATCAGCAAAGGGAAAAAATAGACTTGCAATTATGAAGTGAAATTAAGAACCAAGGGAGTCATACACAGTAGCCATACCCTCTGCCACGGTTGGGATGGTGGTAGAATTGGTTTGTTTTCTAATCCAGCGTTTGATTAGAAAACTCTCTTAGGGCATGATTGATTTTAAATGTTGGGTTTTGGGGAAGGAGAAGGTAGAGAATAGAGAAGAGAGAGGAGCGACAGAGTATAGGTATGTGTTTTGGAAGAAGGATAAGGCAGAGGGCTTGGTTTTGCGTTTATCAGGTACAAGTCACTAACTCGTACGATGCACGGGAAAGTTCTTAGAGGATAGGGATAACCTGCACGGTAGAGTCATACCATGGCTGCCAGAGTTTGTCCCTAAGTTTGGACTCAAAAATGTCAAAAATGGAATTTTAAGCTTTTCAAGTGCCAATATTCTAGAGCATCTTGCTAGCTCTTTCATTGAGGCACTATGTCATTTGAGACAACAAAGTAACTATTATTAGAATTTGATGAGAGAATTCTATATTGCATTGAAAGAAAATAAAAGTACATCAAGTATTTATACAAAGTTTGAGAGTAACTAACTTCTTACTAACTCCACAATATACGGATCTAGCCTCTACAACCAATCAAATTAATACACATGTATATAAATAATAGCTATGAATTAAACTAATCCTAAAGCACGAGTAGTATAGCTGTTTTAAATATAAACATTGTCGTTTATACAGTCACAATTATAATTCTTCCATTGCTCTATTCTAATACTTTGCCTCTCTGCCTGAGTCAACAGCTACAATTCAAGCTTGCTCGACCTTCAACATGAGTCCTTGTGATCTTGTCCTTCTGATAACTATGAAACATCATTGGTTTCTTTGTCTTAGTGGAATTGTCCAGGTTGGTGTAGAAATTGCCAAAAACACAAAGGCTTAAAAAAAAATACTGACCTCTTTACATAGATATGGAGAGTGCCACCTAATTGAAAAATAAAAAGGTAACGAAACCTAGAAAATGAAAATTCCTAATAATAATTCAAGTAGAATTTGATCTTCTAGGTGTATACTTCTTTGACCCACATGAACTGCAATTGCACATAACTCTAAGATGGGGGGAAAACAAAATAATAAAGAAGCATCTTAATGAATCCTTCAACAAAACAAACAAAAAGTTGTTGTAAGGATTGCATAAGAAGGAAATGAATGTGGTGCTGAGAAAGGAGTGCATAAAGGTCCTACAAAGATTATTAAAGAAAAATATATCAACATACATGTAATATTTAGAAATGAGTTCAAGGCTTACATATGAAGGATTGTAATATATGTTCCTTCCATGCCAACAACTTTGATGGCCCCAAAACTTAAATTCTGCATTTTGATTGAACAGTACACTGAGACAACAAATAATCAAGTGAAGATTATGAAATACAATGCCTAAAAATGAGTGTAAATATTAAGTATGTAAATGTAGAATTGAAATAGGAAGGAAAATTTTCTAACATGTTCCCAATTTTCCTAAAGTTCCAAAAGATGCTGATAATATGTGAGACACTCAGCATGATGTACAACAACTAACTTTCTTTTATCAAGGCCTTTGTTTTAATAATGCCAATCACTTCAAAGAAAAATACGTCATTTGTGAGAAATAGAAAAAGATGACCATAAGTCAGGTTAAATAACATAGACCAAAGTCTGAAATTCCCTATAGCAAAAACTAAAGTGCCAAATCTGTTTTACTTGGCAGTATTAAGCAATGACCATTCACCAATTTAAACTCTAGCATCAAGATTGATGCAACCAACATTTAAAATGGAAATTTGACTTTATGTTTCTACCATATTAAAATCTACTTACAAACCACTCTAAGACAATTCCTTTAAATCAAGGATTTCATGAACAATTTGCAATTATGATTGAAGATAAAATGACTAAACAACATCAAGATATAATATATACTGATATATACAAATAACAAAGAAACTGAAATTTAGCTCCACAAATAAAACCAAATTTGGTTACCAAATAGAGAAGTAGATGCGTAGTGTAACACCCCGACCCAATTTTATAATTAAACTATGTGTTTAAGTGGTTAAGTATTATTAATATTTTGAGCCACTTACTTACTAAAATTAATATAAGAGTATTTAATAAACATATTATTTTATAATGCCATTGAATAAGAATTGTAAATATTATAAATAATTGAAGTGACTATTTGTATTATAAATATATACTTAGTATGTACAAAACTATATTAAGTGGTTTAAGTTATTAGTTACATAGTTGGTATTTTAATTAGGCATATGATGCAAGAGATTTTGTAGTGGAAATTCCACCCACATGCAACCAATTGAAATTCAACAGATGTAAAGCCAAAGTTTCTTGCATGTTCACACTCTTAAACCCAAAGACCAAACACTTGGCCGGCCATGCAATCACCAAGCTCCATGTCAATTCTTCTTTGACTTTTCTCGAGCTCTAGGACATCCCATAAACTCTCTTGCTCTCATTTTCCACGGGTACACACACAAATCAAAAATTTCAGCACGCTTTGCACTCTTTTCTCTTAAGGAAAGAGCTAGGAAGCTCCCTTCAGTCTTTCTCTTGAGTCCCCGGGTTCACACACACCAAAAGAAAGATAAGTCTTCATTTTATCTCTTATTTGACTCTTTCAAAGCAACTACAACAATCAAGAACTCTCTCCCTCTTTCATTCCTACGGGTCCAACACCAAAAGAAGGAAAATCTCTCACCTCTTTTCTCTCTTTCACACCTATGTCTAGCAGCAAGGAAAGATGTTTCTTTCAATTCTTCTCAAGCTTTTGTACCCAACTTGAAGCTAAAGTGATTCTAGCTCTATCACTCCAAGAATCCATGTCTAGGGTAAGGGGATATGTAATTCTTTTAGTCTATTGTCCATATATATATATATAGTGTTTTAAGAAGCTTTGAAATTGTGTTGATGGTTTGTTGAAAGTAGATTAGGGTTTTTACTAATTAATGATTTTATATGATTAAGGAAGTAAGAAAAAGTTAGGATGAGTATTTTTGATGCTGCTGCTGGGATTTTTTTTGTGTTTATTTTTTCTCTAAATGGTTAAATGACTATATATAAGTGTTTTATAACATGTCTAATGAGTTTATAAAAATCCCCATATGAAAATACCATCGTTTGATAATTTTTTGTGAATTTACGAGAAAACGTTGCAAAGCTGTCACCGTGACAGATTCTGTGTTCATGCATGGTAAATTATGAATTAAATTTTATACAGTAAATTTGGATGTTAGGGATATTTCATATGAAATATAAGACACATATGGTTGTAATGGAAGTCGTCTCACATCATTTGGATCAATATAAAAATAATGGTTTAATTTCCAAGTTGGATGAAATTCTGTCACGACAGATTTGAGTACGTTGTCTTGTATGATTTTTAGTAAATCATGATTTTATTCTTTAACTCCGAAATTTTTATGGTATATACTGGAAATACAGAGGAGTAGTTCTGTAAAATTTCATGACAATTGGAGGTGTTTGGACAGCCCATTTGTATTTTACAAATGGGGCACATGCTGCTAAAATGAGCAGTGAACAACATATGCTACACCTGATTTTGAGGATTTAATTCCAAAGTTAGGGTGAATGTTTTGAGCTATAATTTAATATGGTTATCTTTTGGTGTGTCTTGATCATAGATTAATTTTGTGTAACTTGTTTTGTGGTTTAGTACTCAAAGGAGGGGTTCTAAACCATGTGACGGTTGTATTTATGAAGTTGTTTTGTCCGACGTGTTGTATGTTACCATATGAATGCATATAGTTACATGACCATGCTTAAAAGAGTTTATGTTTATGCATGCATTATTGCCTTAATCTCAAGCACCTTCTGAAATAAAGTTGGCTCTTCTAGAGATATGAGATTAGTGTGAGAATGTTGGTTTCTCTATGATTTAGTACATCATGTTGTCTAATGAATGTATTTTGTGTTTGTGGGAACCTCATTGAGGTGGGATTAGGACTTTCTTGATTTTAAGAGATAGGCTTTGAGATGAATGTATAAGTTTATGATAAGAAGTAATGGATATTGATAAGTTTTGATATTTGGTTTAGTTGTTACCAATTCCCCAGGTCTAAGCTCCTTCGACTGTAGGCTCTCGATTTCTCTGCTTTCAGGTAAGGGATAAGTTATATGGGTATTTGGTAAGTCATGAGGTTATTTTAAGGTATATTATGCATTAAAAGGTTTTTTATTAGAGATATGACATATAATCATTATTCTGACAAAGATATGTTCGTGAGCTTTCGAAACCTTATGTATATGATTTAAGCATATTGATGTCATTACTAATTTCCACGAACATGATGTTTAAATAAAAGAATGGAAATGCTATTATTATGAAATGTTATGCAAAATAAGAAATTTCAGTATGATGTATAAGTATGAAAGGTTTTCGGGTTATGTCCTCTAGTGATCTGAACTCTGTCAGTAAGGGTTAATTACTGGTTTTCCATGGAAAAATGTTATCTGTTTGGCCATTTAAAGTAGAGGAAATGGGGCTGCCCATAACTCTAGGCCATTTAAAGTAGAGGAAATAAGGTTGCTCGTAACTCTAATCTGAACAAAGCCTTCTCCCCATTGTATACGGACGGCGGGGAGGAATAAAACCTTGAGGAGATGTGCCATCAGGCCTCTTAAAGAGGACAATATCATGCACACGAGGTCACCCAAATGTGATGAGACCTTCTCTGTATAGATTTATCAGATATGGACTAACCAATATGTTATGAACAGCTATGTTATGTTATTAATCATGAGAGAATTATTTTGTTTAAATAAATTGTGAAAAGTAAAAGCTCTCAAGGCAAGAAGAAGTTTCTGATGAAAAGAAAAGCTGTTCATTAAAGATAAAAGTTTCTGAAGTTCTGTTGTACTATAAAGATAAAACTTCTAATGAAAATACAAGTTTATGTTTAAAAGTTATCAGATACCTGTTCTTTATGATGACTATGAAAGTTATAATATTTTTCGAGAAGAGGTTTATAAAGAAAGGTTTTCTTATTGGATCAAGATGTTTCTAGTTTAATACAAAGTTGCCGATTATTAGATTTAAGTTAAAATGATTATTTTGTAATGAGAATATACATATGGTGACTTTGTAGGAAATGAAAGAAGTTTAATCTGAAAGGTTTTGGTAATATTAACCTGATAAGAAAAAGGAGAACAATTATTTTTTTATGAAGAGCATATAAGTTATTATTATGAATAGTATAAAATATTATACATGAAAAGTTGTTCTCCTATTCGAATATTCATAGAATGAAATAATCTGATTTACATGCATCCTTATTAAATTCTCATATATCTTACCTTTACTGAGCTGTGTAGCTCACCCCTTACATTATTTTAGTTAGCAAGTTTCATTTTGGAGCAGAGGGAGCCTTAGTCGAGTTTGGAAGGAGCTGGTTTTAGTTTTATATGTATAGATCCTAAATTAGCAATTTGATGTTTAGATTTGTAGTATTGTGTATTTTAGGATATAATGAAAGTGTGTATCTTAAAGTATTAAGAAATGTATTATGTGAAATTTAGAATTTGAATAATTAGTGGATTGTGTTATCCTTTGAGGTACAATGTAGATGCTTTGAATATCAAGTGGAAAGTTATATCATTTAAGTAAAGAAACAAGAATGAAAAGAAAGAGGGAAGCTTTTGTAAAAGTTTTGGAAAAAGTTAGGTTGGTTCTTGTTAATATAAGGTTTAAGCTTGATATTAGCATGCCGGTCATGGTCACAAATCCGGGTATCAAGTTTGGGGCGTGACATGTAGGACCAAAGTGATTGCAAAAGTATTTTAAAAACATAGCCAAGTCAGGGATAGAGACTTTAGAGTACCTTGGTGTCATTGTCATTGTTGCTATTGTTGATGCTTGGATAGGTTGTGAGTACAGCTCATGACCCATTGTAGCATCCAAACTCATATATTAATACATAAATAGTTTTTTTTTGGCTAAATAGGTAACTGATTTAGTGATATATTCTAAACGTGTTTCTGCTCATGTTCACTTCTAGAGAAATTATACTCAACATTAACTTTCAAGCTCTCTCATGTTCCTTCAATCAAACATTAAAAAACAGAATATTGATTCAAAACAACAACCATATATTTGCTGTGTGTTTAGAAAAGAGCATACCCAAACAACCTTCAAGGATCCTTTGTTGTTTCTTGAAATAATCAGCTATCAGTTTCCTTTTCCTACAATTAAATGCATTCCAAAAGAGCTTAACATCAACTATGTCAAAGAATAAAAAAATTTTCAATGATATTTAAACTCCAAGCATAAAAGCAAATTTAAAATAGCAACCATATATTTGCTGTAACTATTAAATATACACGGGAAAAAAAAAAAAAAAAAAAAAAACTATATTATTAGATAGATAAATATTTATAAGGTTAAAATAAGATATTAAAACTCCAAGAATAAAAGCAGATTTAAAACAGCAAACGAATACCAAACATAACTTTTAGAAGAGAGCATTAAATGATCATTAGATTCATAGATTAAAATTTGATTTTGCAAAAGTTCAAAATACCTCACTTAAGAAGACTTTTTGTTGCCATGCAAGTACAATGATAGATAAGAAACTAAAGTGACTACAATCCTCAAGAGACTAATTTTCAATTTCTAAGTCTAACTCGTATTCCAATGCTATTGATTCGAAATAACTTGATGCAAAACAAGCTGACTTGAAGTGAACTATTCCTAAATAGACTAACTCAAAGTGCACTTAATCAAAGTAAACTACATTGAAGTGAACTAATTCGAAGTAAATTAATTTGAAGTAAACAAAAGTAGATCAGATCCTAAGTCATAATTCTAACATCAAATTGATTGAAAGCAAGCATAAATGCAGACCAACCATAGACTACCACTAAACAAATTCAAACCCATAGCTCAGTTTCCACACCCAAAAAAAAAAAAAAAAAATCAAATTGATTATCGTCAAAACACAATACTAAACTCAGTTACAGAGTTCCAAACCCAAAGACTTATCTAGTGTGTGCACAAACTCAATTAGAGATTCAAAGAGAAACACAGCTAAAACTACATATGTATGCACATTTATATTACCAATATCAACATGTAATACAAAGTTTAAAGAAAATCAAACCAACCCATCAACAAAAAAGTAAATAATCGCTATGGTTTTTCTAGAACAATTAGGTAAACAGCCATTTCACTATTTCAATAAGAATGGAAAGTTTTCTATCAGATTATTCTAAATACTTACTCTGAAGCTTCCTTCTATCATAGTGATTTACAGATTCAAATGGCTTGTTAAATCCTCTTCACTAATTCAAAAATGAAGCATCCAAACTTGTCATGATCGCCACATTTCAGATAAGTACAGGCCTTAAATTTATTTAATAAAATTATGCACTTTTCCTCCCACAAAGGGTTAAATACTCCTAGATATAACCAAAGGGCTAAAGACTTTTCAATTTGATCTAACCAATCAAATCCAACACCTCTCAGTACAACAATTTATGTCAACTGTATCCATCACCTATTTGGTCCCTCAAAATAAATACAAGTTACCCAAAAAAAAAAAAAAAATCTCCAGCATGACATACTTTGCAAAACATAAAAAACATGTGAAATCTACTTTTTCTTCTTCGTATTTTCTTTTAATTCTAGAACCCATCATAAAATTAAAAACAAAATTTATTTTTTAAAAGGGAAATACAAATCAATTACTGGTATATCTTTGAATCTGTGACCTTTACCCACCACACCATATCAAAAGATTCATAATCCAAACACACATGCTTAGGCATCCCTAACAATGAACACCTCTCTATCTTGCTAAAATTTCCGATTAGCACAGATGTTTCCACAATCCCACCCCTTGACAGTTTATAATCCAACCTAGATAGCTTAATGTGCAGGTCATGATTTTAGACTCAAACTCAATACGCTGTAATGAGGGGTTGATTCTGATGCCAAAACCCATATCCCCAATCCTGTAGTAAAATTTGATATATTGAAAGGAACCAAAATTGAGGGAGAACCTATATTAGGGTTTCGAGTATTGAGGGAGAACCAATTCTAAATCAAAACAAAATCTGAACTAATTTCTTAAATTAGAACCAAACAAAATAACCGAACCTAAATCCTATTAAACACCCAAAATTAATATAAAAGATTTTACCTGTAGTCGTTCCAGTAGTATGATGTTAGGTTTACTTTCACTTTCTTCAGTTGAAGCTTACCGTTGTCGGGGAAGAGAGAAAGCTCTGTGTCTAGGTTTTCCATTTTTGGGTTCCTGCGTATGGGTCTTGCAGTGTTTGAAGGAGAGTCAGAGACTGAGAAATAGGTTTTTGTATCGGGTTTTGTTTAGGAGTTGGAGAGCGTAAATTTTATCGGGTTTGTTTTGGGGGAGAAATAGCTAAGGGTTTTAGTTTTTTTTTTTTTTTTTAAATAGTTTGTTTTCTCTATTTTCGTTTGATATTTACTTATTTATTTACTTTTTAAGTAATGCTGCCGTGGAAAATTGTGAGAGTTTCAAAAGTTTCGGTTATATATATATAGATTAGAAAAAAAAATTTGCACTTTTTTTTTCGTTTATGTTTTTTTTTTTTTTTTTTAAATACTGTGCTGAAAAGTTTTTTTTTGCACATATGTTTTTTTTTTTAAATACTATGCTGATGTGGAAAATTGTGAGAGTTTCAGAGGTTTCGATTTATATTGATATATTGATAATATATATATATATATACTAAAAAGCTTATAAAACAAATGTATAAATAATTATATATTTTAATAGATTCAATAAAGATAAAAGAAAAAATTATCAAGTGTAAATAATTATGTTACTAAAATAAGGAGTAAGATTCCTTCCTAAAACTAAATTAAATTGATAATTCCAAATTGATTTTTAAATTGATAATTATTTTTAAAAAAATCGTACTAAACAATTGATAAATATAAAATTAATATAATTTTGATAATATTATAAATTAAAATTAAAATTAAAGTTGATAATTCAACAATACACGTGTAGAACATCTTGATAATTTGATGTAACATAAAAATCAAATAAGAAAATTGTTAAAATTAATCTATTAATTCTGACCATATTTAATCATTAATTCTAAGAACCTAACCCTAAGCATATAAATTAGATCAAAGCTAAGAAAATTAGTTTAAACAAAAGGCAACTAATACACAAAACCTAATCAATTTAATAAAAACAAAATACAAAAACAAAGAAGGAGCCTTTAGAAACTTGACAATGTTTTCGAATGTTTTGAATTCATTAATTAAAATCACGTGAAGACAAAAAACCAATAATAACACTAAAGAAAATAAACAAAATGAAAATGAAAATAATAATAATAATAATAAAAGAAGAAATAATGCATACCTGCATTGTTACGGGATTTAGACATTCACATATTGAAATAAGTTTCACTCCAAAAAAGATATATAGGGTTATATATATTGGTAGAGTTCCATTCGAAATATAATTCATTTAAATCTTATTGAAATTTAAGATATCTAATTAATGTGTTTGTTTTTATCCCATAAAATTTGGAATTAAAAAAAGGTCATATGAATAGAATAAAAAAAAAAAAAAAAAAAGAAGTTGATTCAAAATAACGTAACATATAAAAAATAAAAATTAAAAAAAAAAAAAGAGAAAGAGAACGGGTTTGATAGCTATAAGGAATTTTGATATATATAAATATATATATATATTAAATGTCATCAATGTAGAAATTATCAAATTAATAGAGATATATACTATTTTTTGGAATAGATAGAGATTATCAAATTATTGGAGATATATATTGTTTTTTGGGATAGATTTATATTAATCACCTCTTGAAGAATTTGGATTGTGCTTATCCCTTAATAATCAAGTTTTCTAACTTGATATTCTGATAAAATAATATTAATTTAATAATATTAAAATTTTGAAAATTTAGATTATAAATATTATCTAAATTAAATATTTTTATGTTAAATATTATTCCTTAATTTAAGAAATATATCCTAACAAATAAAAAAATAATGTTAATCTAATTTTATTTAATGATAAGAATGAATTAGAGTCCTAATAGTATACTATTCTTTTTTAGTTCTTTAAAAATCTAAAATTTTAATAAAATTTCTACAATTTGGTGAAATCATGTGGTGCAACTATGGCGTCTAAGCCCAACTTTTATTATATATAATATAATATAATATGATATATTTACATATATATATTGTGGGGACCGTTCGATTAATGGGCCCATAAGGCTCAAAATTGATTCAAGATTGTTGGGCCCGTGGCCCATCCGAGGACGTGTACCCGTCCGAGGACATTATAATCCTCGGCAGTATGCATCGGAGGACGTTAACGTCCGAGGACGATCGGGACGTGGTCTTACTGCGATCAGATCTCAGAGTTAGGTTACCGTAAAGGATAAGAGTAACCGACTAATGATGGAAGAGATAAGGCAAACAAATATCTGTCACTACAGCTGCCTCCGCATTAATGACTTCTCAACCAATCCTCTGGCCGCATTAATGTGGAGGTGATACCTGAACAGTAAGGAAGCAGCCTTACAGCTGCCCATAGGAAGTTCCAGGAGATGCCAGATGGGACAGAAAGAAATCCTCCGAACCAAACCTACACATGTGCGGTAAGGATGGAGCACAAAGGGGAGTATATAAACAAAAAGAGGAACATGAAAAAAGGGGCGGGAGAGAAAAAGAAAGAAAAAAGAACAGACATAAAAAGAAGAAGGAGAAAGGAAGAGTAAAAAAAAGAATGTTGCCCTGTTCACTGAAAAAGAGACTCATTAGATAAACTTGAAACCTTTAACGTTCTGGAGGGTGAATTTTTGTGAGGGGAGACCAAAGTTAACCTAGTTCTTTATACCCACGCTCTACAAATTATATTGTCTGGGCCTTTTGCGTACGAACCCAATACTGTTTAGGTTCGTTACCAAATCGCGTCCTTACAATTGGCGCCGTCTGTGGGAAGAGCTTGTGTTAGCTTGTATAACCTCTAATACAACGTTTTCGATGGAAGGAGTGGAACTACCTCATACCGCAGCGGGACTGCATCAGGATGATTTCAACCTGCATCAGGCGGAGTCAAGGGGCTCTCAACATGGTGGACCTCGAAGGAGTCCCGAACGCAGGGAAGTTCGGGAGGGGAGTGTACATACCACTCGTACCACGAGGAGCTATACGTGCGGGAAGAGTCACGTTTCCCACGCGGAGCATGATAGGGATCTACAACGTGAGATTGCGGATTTGAAGAGAGAGTTACGCCATGCACGGTGGAAACGTTCCCCAACCTGCTCTGAATTATCATCTGGCGAGTCGGATGGAACTAGCTACAGGCGGAGGTCGAAAACGCCGCAAAGCGAGACTTTCTCCCACGAAAAGGAACATCGTCATAGGCGTAGGCGGAGAAGTCCGACTAATAGGGGCCTGGGGAATGATGCCATGAATAAAGCTCTGAGTCAAATTTCCAAGTCACCCTTTACGAGAAAAATAGACGACGCTGCCCATCCTCGATGGTTCCATCAACTTACGTTCTCTCTGTATGATGGCCACTCAGATCCGGTAGAACATGTGAGCTATTACAGTCAGAAGATGGCTATTTACTCTCGGAATGACGCTTTGATGTGCAAAATTTTTCCATCAAGTCTGGGCCCAACGGCGATGAGACGGTTCAATGGTTTAAGGGCCAATTCTGTTGGATCTTTCAAAGCACTGACTCAGGCTTTCGGTGCACGCTTCATTACATGTAGCCGGACTCCCATGCCTTTGGGATCCTTGTTGACCTTGTCTATGCGAGAGGGTGAAACTCTCAAGAGTTATTCAGATAGGTACTGGGAGATGTTTAACGAGATAGAGGGGAAGAATGATTCCGTGGCTATAACCACTTTCAAAGCCGGTCTCCCAGCTGACCATGACTTGAGGAAATCCTTGACGGGTAAACCTGTCACTAGTGTGCGCCAGTTGATGGACAGAATAGAGAAGTATAAAAGGGTAGAGGAGGATCAACTTCAGAGAAAAGGAAAGCTTAAGATGGTCCCTCAAGAGAGGAGGGACTTTAGGCCGGATCGTCATAATGCCAGCCGACCAAGGAGGGATTATGCTGGGCAGTCGGGCTCAGTGGATGGCCAGGCTATTAACGCAGTCTTTAGGGAGCCTGTTCAGCAGGTTTTGGAGAAGATAGAGAACGAGCCATTTTTAAGTGGCCGAACAAGATGGCAGGAGAGCCTAGAAAACGCAACCCGAATTTGTATTGCCATTACCATCAGGATCATGGGCACACGACGAACAACTGTAGGAATTTATGGGATCACCTGGAGCAATTAGTCCGTGAAGGGAAACTAAAGCAACTCTTGCACCCCTCCAGTGGAAGGGCGAACTAAGCAGGTCCTGAGGTGCAGGGAGATGCCTCATCGAGGCTCCCCCTGGGCACGATTAACGTCATCTTTGTGGCCCCGGGAAGGATTGGGTCTTGCCCCTCGAGAGTATTGTCGGTGTCCCGGTCCCCGGCCGAGGATCACTTTCCGTCATTGAAGAAAACCAAGAGGCGCGTCCCATTGATTTTGGGTTTTTCGGATGAGGACCTGATTGGGACCATACAGCCCCATGAGGATGCCTTGGTGGTAACATTGAGGATTGGCGGATACGATGTCCGAAGAGTAATGGTTGATCAGGGAAATGCTGTGGATGTGATGTATCCAGATTTGTACAAGGGGCTACGTTTGAAGCAAGAGGACCTAACAGCTTACAACTCCCCTCTAGTGAGTTTTGAGGGAAGATTGGTTACTCCTATGGGGCTAATCAGAATGCCCGTACAGACAGGCACGGATGTGGTGGAGGTGGATTTTATTGTTGTAAACGTTTTTTCTCCCTACATGGCTATTATGGGTAGGCCTTGGCTTCACACCCTCAAAGCGGTTTCCTCCACCTTACATCAGAAGGTGAAGTACCCGTCCGGGGACCAAGTGCTAGAGATCGTAGGGAACCAGGCGGCTGCTCGGCAATGTCAAGTAGCGGCTATACAGCACCAGCCAGAAGCAGAAACCTCGGCCACCGCCGACAATGAGTTATAGCAATTAAAGCCCCCATCATTAGGCTTAGAAATGCCAAGTAATGGGGTAGAATGCGAAGAGCTGGAAAAGGCAGTAATCGCTGATGATCCAGAGAAGTTCTTCCGGGTTGGGGCCAATTTGCCTTCACAGGAGAAAGCAGATTTGTTGGAATTCCTCCGAGCCAATGTAGACGTTTTTGCATGGGACCCGTACGAGGCCCCAGGGGTAGACCCGAATTTCATTTGTCACCGACTCAATGTGAACCCTTCCGTCGCCCCAAAGAGGCAACCTCCTCGGCGACCATCAAAGGAGCATGCCGAGGCAGTTAGAAGCAAAGTTGCCAAGCTTAAACAGGCGGGGGCTATCAAGGAAATTTTCTACCCTCAATGGTTGGCGAATACAGTGGTAGTAAAGAAGAAGACTGGTAAATGGCGGGTGTGCGTGGACTTCACGGATCTTAATAAAGCTTGCCCCAAGGATCCATTTCCTATGCCGAAAATTGATCAATTGGTGGATGCGACCGTGGGTCACCCTAGAATGAGTTTCCTGGATGCTTTTCAAGGGTACCACCAAATACCGTTGGCCGCCGATGATCAAGAAAAGACTGCTTTCGTGACCCCGATTGGGAACTACCACTACAAGGTGATGCCTTTCGGGTTGAAAAACGCGGGATCCACTTATCAACGCATGATGACGAAAATGTTTGAGCCACAACTGGGCAAAAATATTGAAGTGTATATAGATGATATGGTTGTGAAAAGTAAAGTAGTGTCCGAACATGTGGAGGACCTCACTAGTATCTTCGGGATATTAAGAGAACGTAAGTTGCGCTTAAATGCTTCGAAGTGTTCCTTTGGGGTAGGTTCCGGGAAATTCTTGGGGTATATGGTGACCCATAGAGGAATTGAGGTGAATCCAGACCAGATCAGGGCCATTAACGACTTGCAAGCACTTCGGAACCCAAAAAAAGTGCAAAAACTGACCGGGATGACCGCTGCGTTGAATAGGTTCATTTCCAGGTCGGCTGAAAGGTGCCGTCCTTTTTTTCGGCTGTTAAATAAGTGGCAAGGATTCGAATGGACCGAGGAGTGCGCCAAAGTGTTTCAACAGTTGAAAGACTATTTGTCCAAACCGCCTATCATGTCTAGCTCTGAAGTGGATGAAGTGTTGTACGCCTATTTGGCGGTAGTCCCTCACGCAGTTAGTTTCGTCTTGATTCGAGAAGACAATGGCGTCTAGAGGCCAGTTTATTATGTGAGTAAATCCCTCCATGAAGCCGAGGTGAGATATCTATCATTAGAGAAGGCCATACTGGCAGTGGTCCATGCAACGCGTAAACTTCCGCACTATTTTCAAGCGCACACTGTGGTTATTTTGACCCAATTACCTCTTAAGTCCATACTTAGAAGTGCTGACTACACCGGCAAGATTGCCAAATGGGGTACGATTCTGAGTGCTTTTGACATCAAATACCTGCCCCGCACCTCTGTAAAGTGTCAAATTCTAGCCGATCTGGTAGCTGAATTTGCTGAGTGCCTTGAGGAAATTAGTAGAAATCAAGATCACATGGATGAAAAATCGGTTGGTGTGATATCCGCACAAAGAGGGTCCGTATGGAAAGTATACGTGGATGGGGCTGCCAACCAACGGGGAGCTGGATTGGGATTGGTTTTGATATCCCCCGAGGAGGTCATCATCGAGAAATTGTTAAGACTAGGGTTCTCGGCTACTAACAATGAATCAGAGTACGAAGTTTTGATAATGGGAATGAGCATGGTCCATAAAATGGGGGGAAAGGCGGTGAAACTGTTCTCGGACTCGAGGCTAGTCGTTGGCCAAGAAACAGGAGAGTTGGAGGCCAGAGACCCAAGGATGCAAGGGTATCTGGACCGGGTTAAGCATATGTGAACTGAATTCGAATCTTTCGACGTCTTACATATTCCATGAGGTGAAAATACCCACGCTGACTCCCTAGCGACTCTTGCCACCTCCTCAGTAAGAAGTCTCCCTCGGGTGATTATCGTCGAAGACTTGTGTACTCCTACGTCACCAGAAAAGGAGGTTTGCCAAGTCCGTCAAGCTAATTTGTCGCCAAGCTGGATAGACCCCATATTGAAATTTCTCGAAAATGACGTATTGCCTGAGGATAAAGTGGAAGCTGAGAAAGTACGAAGGAGAGCTCCTTGGTACTGGTTGTCCGAGGATAAAAAGCTGTACAGACGGTCCTTCTCTGGGCCATATTTACTCTGCATGCCTCCTGAGACAGCAGAATCAATCCTGGAGGAATTGCATGAGGGAATTTGTGGAAGCCATACAGGAGGAAGGTCCTTATCATGCCGAGTACTAACTCAAGGTTATTGGTGGCCGAATATGCATAGAGAAGCGCAGGAGTACGTTAAGAAATGCGATCAGTGTCAAAGATATCCTCCGAATATCCACCAACCGGGAGGAGTTCTTAACCCTCTCTCAAGCCCTTGGCCTTTTGCGCAATGGGGGCTGGACATTGTCGGACCTTTTCCTAAAGCCATAGGAAACAAGAAGTACCTTCTGGTCGGCACTGACTACTTTACCAAATGGGTTGAAGCTGAACCCTTGGCGAACATCAGGGACGTAGATGTGAAGAAGTTTATCTAGAAAAACATTGTTATGCGATTTGGAATCCCACGAGTTCTTGTTTCTGACAACGGGCTCCAGTTCGATAGCAATGCCTTTAGAAAATATTGTTCGGAACTGGGAATAAGGAACAGGTATTCCACTCCAGCTTATCTGCAGGGCAATGGGCAGGCTGAAGCTGTTAACAAAGTCATCGCCAATGGGCTGAAAAAGAGACTGGATGACGCGAAAGGAAAATGGGTGGAAGAACTGCCACATGTGCTCTGGACGTATCGGACTACACCCCGACGTTCGACGGGGGAAACTCCCTTCTCCATGACTTATGGGGCCGAAGCCGTCATCCCCCTGGAAACTGGATTCCCCACGTTAAATACCAGTGCATTCTCTTCGAGTAATAATGATGAGATGTTGGAAAAAAGTTTAGACCTGATTGAAGAACGAAGGGAAAGTGCGATGGTTCGGCTAGCTTACTACCAGCACAAACTCAAGCAGGGCTACGATAGCAATGTGAGGATGAGGCCGTTAGCCATAGGAGATCTGGTGCTGAGAAAAGTCCTGGGGGCCACTAAGAATCCAAATTGGGGAAAACTGGGACCCAATTGGGAAGGACCATATCGGATTACTTCTGTAGCAGGAATAGGGGCTTACTATCTAGAGGACCTAGACGAAAAACCTATACTCCATCCTTGGAATGTAAATAATCTCAGAAGGTATTATTATTAGTAAGAAGTTTCAATTCAAGTATTCTCTTTTAACTTACGTCAAATGTGCATCCTGCAAATCTTGCATCCTATCCTATCATACTGAATTATTAAACAGAAACTAAGTTATGCCAGGTCCTCAGATCGTAAACTTAGTGAAAATTAGCATCCTATCATGCTGAATTGTTAAACAGAAACTAAGTTATGCCAGGTCCTCAGATCGCAAACTTAGTGGAAATTAGCATCCTATCATACTGAATTGTTAAACAGAAACTATGTTATGCCAGGTCCTCAGATCGCAAACTTAGTGGAAATTAGCATCCTATCATACTGAATTGTTAAACAGAAACTATGTTATGCCAGGTCCTCGGATCGCAGACTTAGTGGAAATTAGCATCCTATCGTTCATGCTGTGTTGTTAAACAGAAACTATATTATGCCAGGTCCTCGGATCGCAGACTTAGTGGAAATTAGCATCCTATCATACTGAATTGTTAAACAGAAACTATGTTATGCCAGGTCCTCGGATCGCAGACTTAGTGGAAATTAGCATCCTATCGTTCATGCTGTGTTGTTAAACAGAAACTATGTTATGCCAGGTCCTCGGATCGCAAACTTAGTGGAAATTAACATCTTATGATTTATATTAAAATGCGGAACAAAGGCTAAGTTATGCCAAATCCTCGGATCACAAACTCGGTAGAAATTGATCTTCTAAATTGTATATCTAAGTATTAAATGATAAATAAAACTGTGATAGCTTTCTAAATCATAAACTTGATGAAAGTAATGCCCTACGAACATTCACTGAGGGGTCAGATAGAGAGAGCTTCGAATGCAAGATTGGCGTACAATGAAAAAGGTGATCAAAATGAGCCCATGCAAAATTACGACGACAAAGTAAACGAGTGCGAAGGTAATTTGGAACCGTCAAAACGATAAGGAAGTAAGCGAAAAAGTCCTCTATTAGATGTCTATTTAAAGTTACAAAACAATATCTACTTTTCCTACTTTCAATTGGTAATACCCCCGGTTGATAGAACTGTGGAGTCCAGTTCTTGTTGAAAACCCTGTGAGGCCGTCTCTGCCTTCGAAGCAGTGGTGGGGTTGTTTGGGGAAGCTCCTGGAGGGGAATTGCGAGGAAAAACCTCCTTGTTAGGGTCAATAGCTGGTGGAGGAATATCAGCCTAGTATGGTTGAAGAGCTGAGGAGCGTATCGCTTCAGGGTAATATACGTTCTCTGGCTTACGTAGCTCAGACGAGGCTTCGACCCCCATACGGTTAAGAGCCTCGCTCCAGGTTCTAGCGTAGTAGATGCGGCACACCTCTGGAACCTCGGCTCTTAAAGCTTTCTCAGTTTCAGCTACCCCAACCTCGTAGCCCCTCTGCTCGGCTTCATTCGTTGCCTGTTCGAACTTGTCTTTCGCTTTCTCAGCTTGTTCTCTGAGCTTTTCAGCTTGCTCCCTTAGCTTCCGAGTTTCTTCTAGGTGCTTCTTAAGAACAAGAGCTTGATCTTGAGTCCTCTTCAGCTCGGCATTCGCCTCGCGCAGAAGTTTTTCTTGTTCCTCAGCCTGCTTCTGGTAGCCCTCCGAGGTCTATTCAGCAATCTTGCGAGCTCCTTCTTCGACCTGTAGTTTTTTCCTTGCGGCGATCAAATCTTGTTCAGATTTGGAAAAGGTCTGTACAGCCATTACCCTTCTTTTCCTTTCGCCGTCTAGCTGATTGGAGCAAGCATTGAGCATCTCATCTAGCTTGAAAGTATTTTGGATGATCTGCAAAAGAGGGGGGGTGTGGCAGCGTTATAGTTAATGAAAAGTGCGCATTAGTAAGTACCAGTCATAGAAGGAAACAGTATAAAAGACAGCTTCTCACCATGCCCAAGTATCATTTGTTGTCAAGGATGATTTGATTCTTCCTCATATTCTTTATCTCAGCCATATCTTTTGGGAGCAATAAGCCCTCCTCTATGGCCGAGGCTACATGACACCCGATGCCGCCATTAAAGTCCCTTATAGAGGCATCATCTCGCAGAGGCTCCCCACCGAGCATAGGAACTGGCAGCCACGCTTGTGACTCAAGACGTGGGGAATCAGATTTCTCTTGGCCGCACGTAACGGGGTGCCTAGTTTTCTGCTGCTTAGCAGCTCGTTGGACATCTTCCTCTCGAGTGGGACGAGACTTGCTCGCATCTGACACCTCCTTGCCCTTCCGCTCCCTTCGTTTTTCTTGCTCGGCAGCACTGGGCGACTCTGGTTGCGGAGATGATCGAGGAGGAGGGCGAGGGGCTGGAGGAGGAGACCTGGCTGAAAGAGATGAAGCCTGGAATGGTGTTGTTTTGGCGGGTACAGACTTTCCCAGTTGACCTTCCATCAGCTCCATCAAGCTTTTTTGGGGTTTCCTTTGTATCCCCATCTCGTTAGGATTTTCCTCGGGGCTTGTGGGCTGATCGAAAACCCCAAAATCGTCCGCGGATTTAGATACTGTTACAACGACTTTCTCGTCTTTTCCCCTTTTCCTTCCCCTATTAGTTCCCTTTTTCTTGAGGGAAGATGAGGGTGAAAAAGGTCCCGCTGAGATGCTGGCCACGGAAAGAGGCTCTGTGTGAGATGTGTATTTGGGAAGTGAAATACCCTCTGGAACGATAAACCCTTCGTAGGCAACGCTGATACGGTGAAGCCGAAGATCGCGTGCCCTAATCACGCACTTCGGCGCCTGAAAGCCAAAAGAAAGGGGAGTGTAGCCAAGAATTAGGTGTGCTGCCCGTCGTTGACCATCAGCCTCGTTCACGTATATTTCAGCTTTCAATAACCTATCTAGGCTCGCTTTGTTGACTAATCTGAGATTGGGCTTCGTATGGCGCCTATCTGCAAAACCGTTGATTCTAGAATTAAAGTTGTAAAACATGAAAATGATAAAGGTAAGTAAAATGTGTTCGTGAGCTAAATAGCGTAGGTCTATAACTTCGCACCCACCTGGTGTTCCCTCTACTGTCGAGTAGGGTAGACCATCGTGCCATTCCCCAGAAAAAATAAGAAAATCCTCTTTTAGGTTCTTATTCGAAGTGGGGAGGCACTGAATTAGCCTTACCTCAGGATATCTCGACTTGAGATAATTGTCCTGGTCAGCTAAGCGGTGAAGGCTGTACACCCAATTCACGTCATGATGGGTTAGCTTCAGATCCATTCTCTGATTCAGAGCGTCTACACATCCCAGGATCCTAAACATGTTAGGAGCACATTAGGTGGGGGATAGCCTAAAGAAATTGAGGTAACTCCTAGTGATACTACCCATGGGGATGGTCATCCCGCCCTTAATAAAGGCGATCATGGGGATAACTACTTCCCCAGTTTGCCTGGCATCAACCCACTCCCCTTGGGCTGCATATCTCATCCCTACCATTGGGGGAATTTTATATTTAGAGCGGAATTTTCTGATACCCTCCTCGGAGTCAACGAGACGTCGAAAAGGATTCTTCTGTTTCCCCATTTTTCTAAAAACCTAGTAGAAAAGACTTTTCGGCTTTAAACAAAACGGGTAAAAGCTTCAATAGGACTTACAGGTTCAAAGGAAAGACCTCGGACAACGTACGATTATTTGTAGTCGCCAGGAGGATAGTGAAGACTGGAAGAGAGTAGATTCAATGTATAAGCTCTGGAACCATGTAATCATCAAGGGTAAGGTGCAGGTTTAATTAGGGAGCGCCTTTATAGTCATGTGGGGATTGTGAGCGGTGAAATTCCCGCTCACAAGACGAAAGAAGCCCCCTGCCGTTCGATTTAGATCTCACCGTCAAACTTGGGAGACAAGGGAGTTGTCAGAATTTAATGCTGCCAAAATCGGGGTGCTGAAGCGTCAGGGGCATGCCCCAAAACGCGCACAGATGCAGGCTTATGATGTCAAAATCCACCTTTTCTCCCGAGGAGTCGAAAAGTAGGATTTTGAGGGGCTATTGTGGGGACCGTTCGATTAATGGACCCATAGGGCTCAGAATTGATTCAAGATTGTTGGGCCCGTGGCCCATCCGAGGACATGTACCCGTCCGAGGACATTATAATCCTCGGCAGTATGCGACTGAGGACGTTAACGTCCGAGGACGATCGGGACGTGGTCTTACTGCGATCAGATCTCAGAGTTAGGTTACCGTAAAGGATAAGAGTAACCGACTAATGATGAAAGAGATAAGGCAAACAAATATCTGTCACTACAGCTGCCTCCGCATTAATGACTTCTCAACCAACCCTCTGGCCGCATTAATGTGGAGGTGATACCTGAACAGTAAGGAAGCAGCCTTACAGCTGCCCATAGGAAGTTCTAGGAGATGCCAGATGGGACAGAAAGAAATCCTCCGAACCAAACCTACACGTGTGCGGTAAGGATGGAGCACAAAAGGGAGTATATAAACAAAAAGAGGAACATGAAAAAAGGGGCGGGAGAGAAAAAGAAAGAAAAAAGAACAGACATAAAAAGAAGAAGGAGAAAGGAAGAGTAAAAAAAAGAATGTTGCCCTGTTCACTGAAAAAGAGACTCATTAGATAAATTTGAAACCTTTAACGTTCTAGAGGGTGAATTTTTGTGAAGGGAGACCAAAGTTAACCTAGTTCTTTATACCCACGCTCTACAAATTATATTGTCCGGGCCTTTTGCGTACGAACCCAATACTGTTTAGGTTCGTTACCAAATCGCGTCCTTACATATATATATAATTAGCTAATCATCAAAACTTTGATGCAAGTGAAAGTGGAAAGTAAAGCACGCTTATGTGTGCTTTTAATTTTTTGCTAAAAAATATATAATGAATCATCAAAATTAACTCCTTGATCTTTAAGGAAATGATATGATCATTGATTTATTAAACAAACATTGTTCGTAAGGTGTTGTATTACAAAATATATATATATATATATATATATATATATGTATATTGTTTATATGAACAAGGATAATTTACTATTCTTGTGGTTTTTGGTCTTTACGTTTTGGATTTATTTTTAAAGAACCATATATTTCATTTGATCATAGCTATCCTAATTATGTATTTTTATAAGGTACAAGAGAATTATACAAAATGTTTATTTACACTTTCTATGAGAAGATTGTTATCATAATGTTGTCCATAAATAATTGTTGTCACTTTTACTAATATAAAATTTTAAGAAATGGAAATTAACTTATATCAAGTTTGAACTTACAAATTGTGCAATTGCACCATCAATTTTAGCTAATTAGAAAAATATATTAGGTCATGTTTGGTAAGAGTATTTAAATATAGTTTTTTGTTTTGCAATCCATAAAATGATGGGTCCACACTTGAATTTATTGTTTGGTAATATTTTCTAAATATAGTTTTCAAAAACTTGTATTCTATTTTCCTAATTTAGAACATGACTTTGAAAACGGCTAAGAGGGTGTTTTTAGGATACAAAAAATGTTTTTAATAACATAGTTGCAAATAAATTGAAAACAGTGGACTCCACATATATGTCCAAACTCTTTTATCTCTTAAATTAAGGAGTTTATCTTTATCACAAAAAGAATTCCTACACTTCAAATTTGAAACTTATCATTAAAAAAAAAAAAAAAAGTAATCTACAGATTTTACACGTTACTTTTTGTAAATTTTTTTTAATAAAAAAATCTCAAAAATATAAATGGTCTCCCAAACAATTGTTTTTTGTTTTTAGTATTTTAAATATTGTTCTTAAAAGTGGAAGCCAAACATGTAAAATATAAAAATTATTATTTGAAAATTAGTTTCAAGTTCAACTTTTAAAAAATTGTTTTTATACTGTTTTAAAAACAAAAACAAAAATCTTCTTACCAATAAGGCCCTTGCTAACATCGTTTTATTAGTATATGCTATGCATCTTTTTATTAGAAATTATTATATAGTGGGTCCATTTGGATTGAACTTATTGTTACCGAAACTGAAAACTAAAAATACTGTAGTAAAATAATTTTTAAATATGTGAATAATATCGTGGGACCCATTTTTAATATTTTTTAATACATAAACAGTGATGAACAGTAATGTTACAGTGGAGCTACAGTACTGCTACAGTACTAGTTGTCCCCTGAAACGCGTGAAGTGAGAAAAAAAAAAAAAAAAAAAAAAAAAAAACGCAGCTTTGGATTCAGCGGAAAACGCTGAATCCAAACGGCACCATTATATTTGAAAAACGTGCGATTTACTTTAATCAGTTGCGGTGCCGGTGTTACACTTTGCGTTTTGCTCCCAGATTCCAAGAAGCTTGTATTCTTGTCCCAACTCTGAATGTACCGCACGGTATTACACTTGTCCCCTGATGTCCAATGTGGATTCAAAAGAGAGAATCCACAAAATAAAATCCTCAACTCTGAACTGACCTTTTGAAAAAAGAGAAATACGTGAAAAGGTATTAAACGCACCGTTTTATAGTAAAGGAGAAGACAAAAAAAGAGCTAGTATAGGAGGACAAGAGGCCCATAAAGGATGACAGTGGAAGCCCATTTTGTAAGACCCTGGGCTACTGTATTTGCAACCCAAGGACTTTGGGAAGCAGTGAAAAATTGAAAGCTAGATAAGCCCAAGTGGATGTAGCCTTTCATATTCCAGTCTCCTTAAGAGGAAGAGTTTTTTTTTTTTTTGAGAATCAATACGAAGAAACTTTATTAAATCAACCAAAGTCTGTTACAAAAGCATGATGAAGTTGTGGTGGAACATCCTCCATCCACACTGTAAGAGCATCAATATGTCTAGCGTATTGAGCTAAATTATGGGCTAGAGAATTACTCAATCTACGAGTGTGCGAAAAGGAAATACAAGAAAAACTTACAAGACTCTATTTAATAGAGGAAATCAAATGGCCAAAGGAAGTAAATGACTCCTCACTTTGTAAGGCTGAAATAATCAACTCCGAATCTCCCTCGACAATAACAGAGGGTAGATAGAGCTCAAGAGCGAAAGAGATGGCTCGCATCGCTGCCAACGCTTCCACTTTATCTAAGGAAGATGGTAACTTGATTTTTTCAGACATGGAGGCCATCACCCTTCCCTGGTGGTCACGAACAACAACTCCTAGCCCCACTTCGTCTGTCTCACGAAATACGGCACCATCGAAGTTGATCTTCAAGCTCGTTGACGGTGTAGGAGTCCATCTGACGTGTTGTTTTGGCAAGGTACTTGACTGCGTTCTTGGGACTGGTAGGGACTAGGCAAATGTTTGAAGGGTCTGTGAGGCTGAAAGGGCCACTTAGGAGAGTGGAAAAGGATTGGTGTTGGTCCGAAGCAAATTACGACGGGACCAAATAGTCCATACCAGAGTAGCAAAGAGAGCCGGACTTATATTCTCCACCAAAACGTGACTCACCAACTCAAAGAAATTTGAGAATTTCTTTGTTCTTTGAAACAACTAGAGTGAGTCAGCCTCCCACAAAGCCGACAGTTCATGACAATCCCACAGTGCATGATGGACATCTTCAGTAGCCACTTGACAATGATCGAAAATATCCTTGGAAAGTACCTTACGAGCAACCAGGTTCTTCTTTACAGGGATCGCTTCTCGGCTTGCTCTCCACAGGAAGTTTTTAATTTTGTTTGGCATTGGCAAGCTCCATAATTTTTTCCATTTACTACTTCCATCATCTTGAAGAGAGACAGCTAGCGGAGGTGAAGATCTTTCTTTAGCTAGGAAGTTATATCCGAATTTAATCGAATAAACTCCATTTGCCGTATGAGGCCAGACAAGTTTATCCTCAACATAGTTGGAGCTAAGTGGAATCTTAAGAATAAGATCAACTTCCAACGGAGCAAAAAAGCCTTTAAGAATATATATATCCCATGTTCTAGAATGCTGATTAATAAGTGTGTCCACGGTGGCTTCCTGCATGCCTTCAAGAACGGGTGACAAAATTCTTGGATGGTTTAGTGAAGGCAGCCATGGGGTATCCCAGATTTTAATTGAATCACCCCACCCTACTCTCCAACGTGCATCTTGTTTAAGGACCTCCCTGCCTTGGAGTATACTACGCCATGCATACGATCCACTAGAACACTCTGGGGCATCCATGAATGAACATGTAGGGAAGAACCTACTCTTGAATACTTTGTGAAAGAGGGGTTACTTGTTTTGTAAGTGCATCATTAAAGAGGGCCAAGTCTTTGAAACCCATACCTCCATTAGCCTTTGGTTGACAAAGAGAGTCCCACTTCACCCAATGAATCTTGCATCTCTTTCCTCGTTGTCTCCACCAAAATTTTCGAATGAGGCTTTCAATGTCATTGCACAAGCCCAAGGGTAGTTTGAAGCAACTCATCGTGTAGGTGGGGATCGCTTGAACCACCATCTTGATTAAAATCTCCCTTCCTGCTTGTGATAATAATTTTTCCTCCCACCATTGCATCTTCCTCCACACTTTTTCCTTTATGAAATTAAAGCTTGCTTTTTTCCTTTTCCTCACAAAAGATGGCAGGCCCAAATACTTCTCATACTGCTTAATTTCTGGCACCCCCAAAGCTTGCTTAATGTGTTTCCTTCTCGCCTCTAAAGTATTCTTACTAAAGAAGATGGTGGTTTTGCTTTTGTTGATATGTTGTCCGGAACAACCTCCATAGACTTAAAGGATATCAAGAATTTTTTGACATTCTTGTTCAGTGGCCCTGCAAAATAAGAGACTATCATCTGCAAAAAGAAAATGTGTTAGTCTTGGGCTATTTCTGCAAAGAGCATAACCCTTAATATCACCCCGACTAGCTGCTTTTAAGATCTGGCCATGAAGCCCTTCAGTGCATAACAAGAAGAGAAAAGGAGATAAAGGATCTCCTTGTCTAATACCACGAGATGGTGTGATCATCCCTCTTGGTTCCCCGTTAATTAGAATGGAGTAAGATACTGTTGTAACACAAATCATCATCAATCTCACCCATCGATCATCAAAACCCATCTTCCTCATAACTGACTCCAGATATGGCCACTCCACTCTATCATAGGCCTTAATCATATCAAGCTTGATAGTTATATAATCATATTTTCCTAAGTGCCTCTGCATGCTATGTAGAGATTCAAAAGCTACCAAAATATTATCTGATATTAGGCGACTTTTAGTAAAAGCACTTTGATGTTCAGTAATAATACTTGGTAAAATCCTTTTAAGCCTATTTGCTAACACCTTTGAAAAAATTTTGTACAACACATTACAAAGGCTAATAGGCCAGAATTCTGAGACATACTCCAGATTTTTAACTTTAGGAATGAGTGTAACAAAAGTATGATTAAGGTTAGCAGACAAAGAGGCAGAATTGAGGAAGTGAAGGACCGAAGAAGTTACCTCATCACCAACCAAATCCCAATAAGTCTGGTAAAAAAGAGGGGGCATACCATTTGGACCTGGAGCTTTGAGTGGGGCCATTTGCTTGATAGCTTCCTGAACTTCCCAAGCATTAAAGGTAGCAACCAACTGGGCATTCATTTCCTCACTGATGGTGGTACTAATAAACTGTGTGGTATCTTCAAAATTTGTTGGACTTGTGGTCTTCAATAATTCTTTGTAATAGTCCACTATAGTGGCAGAGACTTCATCCTGCCCATTACACCAAAGGCCATCTGCTTTCCGTAGACTAGTGATTGAATTTTTTCTAAACCTCTGAGTAGCTTTTAAGTGAAAATACTTAAGAGTTATTGTCACCCATTTTTGCCCACAATACCTTTGACCGTTGTAACCACATTCTAGCCTCCTTTTCAGTTAAATCATTAAGGGCAGCCAACAACTCTCTGACCCGCTTGTTATCCCCAGTTCTCAAGGCTTCTTTTTCGGCTTGGACCAAATGTTTTTTCTTGGACTCTATTTCCTTCCTGACATTACCAAAGTGTTTCAAACTCCACTTCTTCAACTCAACTCCACACTTCTCTATCTTGTGAATTACTTTGGTGGATGGATCAATTGGAGCATCACTAGCCTAAACAGCCTGAATAGTATCAGTACATCCCTTCTCTGAGAGCCACATCTCCTCGAAGCGAAATGGTTTTGAAACCCCCGGCAGGTGCAGTCCACTAGGCACAATCCAAACTGGGCAATGGTTTGAAGAGAAAGAAGTTAAATGATGGACAGTGGTCCTGACGAATTTCTGTACCCACTCATTATTTGCCAACCCCTTATCAAGTCTTTCCCATATCGAGTACCCATCAGAGAAGTGCTTCTTCCAAGTGAACTAAGACCCCACAAAACCAAGGTCCATAAAACCACACTCATCAATAACATCTCTGAAGAGCTGCATCTGTGCTTGGCTTTTGCTGCTACCCCCCAATTTTTCCGAGTTCCGAACCAGCTCATTAAAATCTCCTGAACACAGCCAAGGTAGGTTCATGCGGGAGTTGAGGTGTCTGAGTAAATTCCAAGACTCAAACCATTTGTGAGTTGCTGGCTCACCATAGAAGCCTGTGAGTCTCCATGCTCCATCTTTACCCTTATCAACTACAGCATCAATGTGGTTCTTAGAGGATGAAACAACCTGGATGTCAATCGAGTAAGAGTTAATGGCATCGATAACGTTGAAAAAATAAATCCCCATTGATGATAATATTTTATGCTTGGAGCAAAGTTGTCAGTACAAGGCCATTATGGTTTAGCAAGAGAAACAAAATATTTCAGTATCAACTAATACTAGTTTACTATTTCAAGATTATTGCTATATATATAAAACAAATTTTTTTAATTTTTTGTTGACTTCTTATAATATTGACTCATAAATTTTTGAAAGCTCACATTTTTCCATGATGATATATATTAATTGAGTTTAAAATTTTATTAGGAATTCCTATAAAACTTTATATATCTATAAATTCTAATAGAATATTTGCCACAAATTAATAATTTCATATATAAATACAATCACGATAAAACTCTATTAATAACTATCATAATTATTATATTATTATATATATTTTAAAAAATAAAACAGAGAAAATATTGTATTTTATAAAAATTTACTATGCATTATACGGATTATTGACTAGTATACATATAATTATATGTAAGTTAAAAGGGCTTTTATTAAAAAAAAACATACATCTCATCTCTAACCCAATATAATGGGCCCACCATTTCTAGTCTAATATAATGCTAGTTGGGCCAGTTCATCACAAATAAGTTGCATGGCCCAGTTCTGATCAATATGAGAAGCGAGTGGAAAAAACCTAGGAAGAAGTAAAAAAGAAGAAGATAACTTTACATTTTACATGAATTCTGGAAATATGAATAAAATTTTAATTTGCCATGCAAGGATATGTTCACTGCGTTTGTTTAGTGCTGTGATTGAAGATGAGCATGGTTCTGTCAAAGTTTGGTACTGCGTTTGGCTCTGTCAAAGTTTTGAAGGATGGGATTGGGAACAATCCAACAACTAACTATGGTCATTTGTAATTTGTTAGAGGACATTCTAGAAAATGTTATAACATGCTCGTTCTTGTACTTTGGATTTTGTTTGTAGAGCTTCCAATAATATTAATGTTGCTTTTATGTTAGATTCTCATCTAGTGACATCTATAAAGATGTTTCTGTTTGGTTGGAGCACTTACCTTTAACTTTTGTTGCTGTTTTGACAGTTGATGTAATATCTTGAAGTTTATTCAATAAAGTTCTAAATTTTTACTAAAATAAAAAATAAAAATAAATTAATCTGCCTCTCCTTAACAAATGTGAGACTCATTGGTCAAGGAACATATGTGGGAATTGGGGATACACTCAGCTACCTAACAACCCTTTATAATACTTTCCTTTTTTTATAAAAAGAAACCTTTATAATGCACTCTCACTTACCTAACAACCCTTTATATTAATATTTGTTAACAAAACTTGGCAAAAATCTTTTATAAAAATGTTAAATATATAAATTATTTTACAAACTATTAATGTATTAAATGGATATTAATAAATGAAAAATTAATGTTAACTATAAATTCAGATGAGAACCACAATAAAAATTGACAACAACAATAATTAGTAAATATATTGTAAAATAATTTATTTTATATATGATTTTATATCGTCATGATTGCCGGTTTGACTTGAAAAACATGGCGAAAGTGCAGTATTAAAGTGGCTTCAAAAACGTGGAATTCTAGTTAAAAAGCACTCCATATTGTTTATATATGTATACCACAAAATTTCAGAAGTCAATGAAAAATCGAATTAGGGGAAGATGCTTTTTTGTCCGAAACTCCGTCCATGCCACTTCTTTTTTGGTACGTAATTCATATTGGTTCATATGGTTGAGGTAGTTTTGACGGTTGTTGGATATCCACCTTCTAGCACATCAAAGCCAGTATTTCTTCTTATGACTTGATTCCTTTCGCACGATGCCTTCTAGATCATTCTCAATTGTGGACTTTGGGGCGACTCTTTATCATCATGCCCCATGCATAGTTGTTGGGCGTGGCTGCACGAGGTCCAAGTCCAATCCATCATACTTGTGTTTGTGGTGATTCAAAGCCACCCACAAGGGGAAAAAAAAAATCAAAACCAACAAAACTAAAGAAGAAAGGGTTTTGTGTTTGGAATTTTTATATTATTTTTTTAGATATTATGTAATTTGTTTCATAATAATTGTTCTTCATCATCGCAAAATAAGACAGTAATTTTTTTTTTTTTTGGTATTATAAGTGGAGTTCGAATCTAATACAGGCAAAAAGCCACAAGAAACAATACACGTTTGCTTTAAATAGTAAACCCTTGAATCTATAAGCAGGGGTGGCTTAATGTATTTTGGGCCTAAGGTGAAAATTGATTATCTTATTTTAGTTACAAAATTACAACTAATTAATATGAACTAGGTTGAATTTTTTCTTTTTTTTAGAAATTTTATAGACAAAAAATTTGACAAAATTTTTCATACTTATTGATAGTGGTAAGTTGGTAAGTAAAAGAGTGGCATTAATGGTAGACTTAGATGAAAACTAATACAGGTTTGCTAACTAAACTTTTATTATTATTCTTTTTTTTTTTTTTTAGAAGTGCAATATTCACAATACTTTTTACAACAAATCCTAGGTTTTAAGTTGTTTTTTGTTTTCTATTTGAAAATATCACTATAATTATTTTTTTTGCTATCAATAACAAGCTGTAACAACTTGTTACTTAGCATTAGTTATAAAAGTGTTGTGAAAAATATTGTGGACGTTGCATTTTTCTCTATTTTTTATTTGTTTTTCATCTGGCAAAATAAAATTATTTTATTTATTGATCATAAATAACTCTATTGTTTAAAATTTGGGGGCCTTTTTTTTACTTGAGACCTTAGGCAACAACATCTTTTACTCCACCATTCAGCCGGCCTGTCTACAAGAAGAATTCCTAAATTCACTTGAAAATATAGGAGAAAAACCCTCTAAAATTTTATTAATGAGAAAACTAATTTGTCTTGGTAGGTTAAAATGCCCTTAAATAGGAAAAACAACCCTAGGGCTACTAAACTGATTTCTAAGGTGACTAGTAAATTAATAGTGAAAACTTTAGTTTAAAATGTCTTAAATGTATAGCTTAGTATGACACCTACGCTACTCCATTGATATTAGAAGGTTTTGTATCATTAACATGGCATTGATGACGAAGCTAACATCTGGCTGACATAGGTTCCCGTGTCAGTACTTTACATGGATAGGGCTAATATAGCAACATATTGAAATTCCACATTGGCTTTTCTTCTTCTTCTTTTTCTTTTTCTTTTTTTGAGACGAAGGTCCAAAATTTGAACATACAAAACAAGTGGGCTGGCCCACTTGTGTCCCACTTTGCATTTTGGTGAAGGAGCACTGGAAGGTCTACAGAGCCTTCCTTTTATTTTTTTTTATTTTTTATTTTTTTTTTTTAGAAGCAATTCCATCGGACTCCGTTTGGGTTGTGAATTGCCTCCGACCAAGAGTGACTGCCTCGTCTAAGCTTTTGAACCCAATGAGTCATTAGTAATCACATGACTAACAACCCTTGAGACTTGAGTCATTAGTTTTTTGGATCTCAAACCCATAAACAGCGTGGATACAGATCTTCGGTACATCAACTTTTGATTTGATGGTGGTGGTCGACTTATTGGATGTCGCAAATCTAGAGCTTGAGAGCACCACGTGAGTTGACTCGGCTGGGTCGCTGTTGTGAGCACCACGTGAATTGGACGGTTGTTGAACCGGCATGGTTTGGTGGATGCATGGTGACTGATCGATGGGAGGCGGCCCGCCCTGCTGTGTCTTGATGCCTGATGGAGAAAGAATAGTGTTGTTCTCAGTGGAGTTGAAGCAGCCCAAGAAAATGGAGACGGTGAGTGTTTTTGGGGCCATGTATCGTATGTATTTGGCATCAAATTATACTATATCACAATATTAAAATTTAATAAGTGTAAGATATGTCAATGTTGTTACATGCATATCTTTTGTTTAATTATTGAATTTTAATACGAATAACGTAATATCATTTTATATAAAATATTTTTTTGCGGTCAAAATTGAATTTACAATAAATCCAATGCAAAGTGTGAAAACACCACAACGGCGGCTAAACACAAGGTAGAATTTATTTACTAAAAAGCGCTTGAGTACTATGCTGACGGCTAGGATTTATGTACTACTCCATAAAAATACTAACTTGAGATTAAATTATTTGTTCTACAAAAACATGACTTTACAACTGGTTTGGGCCATTCTGTCTTAATTTTTCTAATAGTTACATTTGTCATTAGATAAGATAGAGAAAGTTCTTGTAGTATCACGTTTATGAATTTGGGCAAGAGCTTTACTGAAAATTTTGGAACAATCTCAAAGAAAAGAGCTCAGTCGTGCTCCATGACGTGAGACAATTACAGGTCCACGGTCTTCACATCGTTGTAATTACGAAATCACCTTGCAAGTTCAGTTGAAAATTCCCGGTCTTACAAGTTAGTTGGTCAACCGCGGCACGCGGCATCATAGCGTCTATTTAAACCACGCATCCCCGACAAGAAACAGGTTCAGTTTCATTTTTCACGAGAAACTTTTCTACTTTCCAAGAAGCTCACTTTCCGAATATTTCTTTGTAATTATACCAGGTTCTTAGTTCTTACCCTTGCAGCCAGGGCCTTGCTAATTAAGGGCGTATATAAGTGTCACCCTTGTCTATTTTCTTATAGCGTTTTTGGGTTAGTTTTTAGTTCATTTACGGTAAATATAAGTGCTAGCCAAACCCTTGTATATTTGCTCGGTTTAGCTTTGTATTTTTAGTTTTATAGCTTAATTTGGTTTGAGTACATATTTTTTTTGAAAGTAAAATAGGCTATAACATAAACTTCCATAACAGCAGTATGGACAAACTCACACAATATGAGCGTGTGTTCAATCACTTTGATGACAATGGAGATTCAAAGATATCACCCTCGGAGCTGCAGCAATGTGTTGAGGCAATAGGTGGGGAGCTTTTGCTGGCGGAGGCGGAGGCGGTGGTGGAGTTGCTGGACTCAGATGGAGATGGGTTGTTGGGTTTTGAAGACTTCGTGAGGTTTCTTGAAGGAGGGGAAGAGGAAGAGAAAGTGAAGGATTTGAAAGAAGCATTTAAGATGTATGAAATGGATAGTAGTGGATGTATTACACCCAAGAGCCTTAAGAAGATGCTTAGTAGACTGGGTGAGTCCAGAACTATCGATGACTGTAAGGTGATGATTTCTCAATTTGATCTCAATGGTGATGGGGTCCTCAATTTTGATGAATTTAGGGTCATGATGTCATGATTCTTCTTTTCACTTCGTTGTATAATAATCTAGATTAATAGCTACGTTGTGGGAGCGACCCACAATAATTTTTTTGTAATGAGGCAGGGCCTATATCTATTTCAAAGATTTATAATTCGTTTAGCCGAAGATATAAATGGTTAGGGCCTAGTTTCTCTTCCATTTTCATATCTAGTAAAAGTCTTTATATTCAGATTCTTTTTTTATTAAAAAATATCCTTGTTCATTGATTATTATGTAGCCGCTTGTTAATTATTAGAATTAGTAGTTGTTTTTAATTTTGTATCTTCTAGAATTTTCTAGAATATAAATATCTCTCCATGTTTATTGATTTTGTTTGTTTATGTATGTTTAGACCCCTTAAACCCAAATTAGTTTAACCTAATGAATTAGTCAAGTAGTTACTTAGGTTAATTATGAGATTTAGGTTAAACACATGCAAATATATTACATAGTACAAAAAATTAAAGAAGATAGTAATATGATTACCCAAGAAAATCAATGATGCTAACCGTTTCAAGGTAAAAACCTGGGAAGGATTTAACCTAACTATCTTCAAGGTAAACAAATCAACTATGATAGAATGGAAGATTACAATAGATTTAAACCCTAAATCTAAAGCTACATTTTGTAAAACTTATTAACGCAATCATGTGCAGCTCCGACTCCACGAACTCTTCTATCTTAGATTTGCTGAACACAAACTCTCAAGCTTGTGACTTTGAGATCCTATTCAAAAGTTTCAGATCACCATCAGTAATAGATCTTTATGCAGCAACTTGTTCTCACCAGTTCTTAATTGTAGATCTCTTGTTCCGACAAATGCTTGTTGAGTTAAAAGATACAAAAACCTCACAAATCTCACAAAAGTAACTCACAAGAATTCTAAGGACTTGTAAAATGTAATTAGGATTTTCCTTTTATACCTAGTAGTCCTAAGCATTTTCGTGGGCTTGGCCTTGACTTAAAATTCTACAGAACACGATTTTTGAACGGTCAAACTTCACAATAGCTTGCTTCTTCTTTCTGAAGCTTGACAATTCTTGAGACTTGACTTGAACAAACTTAAACAATGTTTAACACCTAATCTAGACATGTTTTTATTCCCGATTTGCCAACATACAAATATTTGGAAACTAAACATTTAATCCTAAATATTTAGAACCTAGCAGTTTTTTTTTTTTAATAATTTGATAGTTAACACAATAGGAAAGGGAGATTTGAACCCTGGTTTTCCTAATGAAAAAAAAAAAAAATAATGTTACGCCACTAGCACTTTGTTTATTTTGAAGTAAAAAATTTTATATGTAAAACATTTTCAATAAAATATTTGGTATGATAAGTAAAAGTTTTCAAGCAAACTACCAAAACTAGTTGCTCAGTTGCCAAAGCCGTTGTGTCAGAGGTCCAGTGATCGAACCACTAGAATTGGCAGCCCAAACAGTGGCTCCATCGATCACTGCTGGAGCAATGTCATCAATGACTGGATCGCCAACACCGGTGGCTAAAACTGTGTCTCTAGCTACAGAAATTGCGGCTTTGGTTATCAGACCTCCAGCACCGGTCACCAGAACAGTATCTCCAATGACCAAACTACGGATATCGATTGTCAAAGCGGTGGCTTTCAGCCACCTAATTGCTGGAGTTGTAGCTTTGGCCATCAGACCCTAGCACTGGTCACCGGAGTGGTAACTCCAACCACCAAACTACTGGCACCGATTGCCTAGCCCACTAGACATATGACCTAGCCACCAAATGGGGTGAATGAAGCCACTATATGTTTTTGTAAAATGTTGTACCAAAATTTTAAAGGGTAAAATGTTTTACAGCTTTCTATAAAGGATTTTACGGTTAAAGAAAAATATTTTACAGTTTAACCACATTTTACTTACAAAAAAACACCTAAAAATTGAGAAAGCATTTTTCGAAAAATATATTACTTCAAAATAATCAGAGCGTTAACTATAGTACTCTCGAAATTTAGGAATTTCTAATCAATCTTGATCGATTCTTTTAGCATATTAACTAACATTCTAAATTCTATTTTGTAGTGATAAGTATGGTCAATATTTTCAATACTAGTACCAAATAACCATAGAGAACCTTATGATAGAAAATATTCACACCTATGAGGGAGTCATCATGTAGTACTGAATAATTTCTCTAATGTTTCATTTCAATGAGAATATCAACATGTATCAGATAACATTGATTATTAGACTATATTGAGTCATTTTTAAGTTCGTTTTAGTACTAAGGTATGGCATGTTTGTAATTTTAAATCTCTTTCTCTGCTTTGCTTTCGTATGGTTCGAGGACAACCCATCAGAGACAACATAGTTTGACTTATTTAATAGATCAACAATCATGCAATGTGGGGTTCGAACTAACTACTAATAAGGATGAATGGTGTCAAGGGGACGTTAGGTAATGAATCTTGATGGTTGGGAGTTTACAATCGAAGTTTAAGGAATAGTCTTATCGTTGTTTTTTTTTTTGGTTTCCCAACCGGTATCCGAGCCCACTGGGCCGACTAATCCAGTTTCGGAGCGGGTCCCGGGGTTAAGGTTTTAAACTCCTCCCAACGGGCTTGCGGGGGATCGAACCTTAGTTCGCCCTACCAAGTCTAGCCCCTGGCACCACTAGACCAAGACACCGTTGGTAGTCTTATCGTTGTTAATGATGTACTCAGTCTGTCCTAACTAGTTAGTCTTATTAAGAAAACCCAACATTTTTTAAGGAAACATCATTGAAAGATATAAGTTTCCAAAATTGCCCAAACAAAGTTATACAAAATTTCTATTTTTTAAATAAATAAATAAAATTATCAAAAATTTGAAATACGAATTTACCCGGTTGGAATGAACCTCTTTTGGATCTGTTTTTTTACAAACCAGGTGACATGATAGAATTTAGGACTCCTACCTCAAATAAATGTTTCGTAGTTAGTGTTGGAATACTCTTTTCAATAAATTAAATAAAATAAATCAAACTTAAAAGCATACTCCTAATAGAGTACAAACTCTATTGGCTTGCCTTCAAACACTAGTAGGTTAAAACCTAACAAACTCTAGTGTTACAAACACTATTATGTTAGGTTACGTGTTACAATTAACCTATTATGTTAGGTTATGTGTTACAACTAATAGAGTTTGTTAGGTTGTGTTACAAACACTCTAATGTTGGGTTATGTGTTACAATTAACTCAATATGGATATATATAGTAGATTAAAACCAAAACTAATAACAATACTAGTTAGTAGTTATGGTTAATAGACTTGTAGGACAAGTATATTAATTGGCTTGTACATAAAGTAGGATTGGAATTGGACCTATACTATTAGGCTAATATATCTCTAATAGAGAGAAACATTCATAAAATGACAAAATTTGGTTACAGACTTTGTTGTAGTTAATGGCTACAACTCTACTCAATATCTTTTTATTGAATTTGATTTTAACAAATCTACAATTAGATTACATTTGCTTCTTATATCCTCTATATTTGTAAAATTTTCAAAAGATTAAAGATTAATAGTTATGTCATCAATCAAATATTTAAATATCAAGTTTTTTGGCTAAAATTATGCATAAAAAATAAATTTATGATTCAAATAGTAAATAAAATCCAATTGACATAAAATTTGACATACGTATTAAAAACATTAAAAATATCAATTCCAATAGTTAGATTTTCAAAATATGTAGTCATGTTAATTTGTTTAGTGAGAGTTGTAGCCATTAATTATAACCAAATTTGTATGCAAACTATATCCTTAATCAAATAAGATAGAGCTTTCTAGAGTTTTGTTCTTTAATAAATAAACGAGTGAGGTAAAGTGTACAATGTGATTGTACATCATTTTGTTATATATATTATTCTAAATCTTGAATTAAGATCCAGTGTAAGAACACTTGTAGAAGTGGAGCTAAAAAGCTATTTTAGCTCCACACACACGCACACACGTGCACGCACACACACACACACACACAAAACCATACAGCAGTGGAGCTAAACTTATTTTTTTAAGTTTCATTGCTACAGTGCACATCCACAGAGCTTAAAAAAAAAAAAAATTATTATTCCCTGCCCGGTTGTGTGTGTGGTTGTGATGGTTGTGTGTAGTTGATATATTATTTTATTGTAGTAGATATCTTATTTTATTGTGATGTTTATATTATTTTATTGTGTTGAAAGTTAAAATAGATTCACTACTGCAGCATGTATATAGGTAAAATAGATAAAATAACTTTTTGTAATGCCAAATAACTAAATTTTTAACTCTACTACTATGGATGCTCTAATGGCGCAAAACCACTCACATTAAAGGAGAAAGGTTTAAAAAAGTAAAGATGTAAAAAGGTGGAGGTTAAAAAGTTTTTTTTTTAATGGGGATCCAAGGGGTGAGATCAAAAGTGCTTTTAATCTCAACCCTTCAACGTGGTGCAATGACCCTCAATCCTCTAATCTTTCCTCTTTTGTTCTTTGTCTGTTCTCCTCACTTTTAAGAGTTGGATAAACAAGTCGGTCAAAAAAAGAGTTGGATAAACAAGTACACAGATTAATCAACTCTGTTTGACTTAAACAATTCCTGAGGATTCTAAGTTATTTGGCAATCCAATGGACGTGAGCTGTGCCAGGAAGAGCACCTGATTTTTAATTTTTCTTTACAATAAGATTTCCTAAACCTTTTTGACTGAAATAGTCAATACAGCGCTTGCTACGAAGAAGCATCACAAGCAAGTTATGTTAAACAAAACGCACCCCTGAGTGATCTTTGTAGCTTTTCAAATATGTGGCAGATTAGATTAAATTTATAGAATAACAGCAATTTATTATTTTCGAAACAGAGAATACAGAGTAGAAACCTGCACTTTTTGTTTCGAATTGAGTTTCTTAATGACATATATACAGGATTCCACTGACCTTGTCAAGTGGTCTCAAACCTTAAAAGTAAAAACATTTAAAACAAAACACTAGGAGTAGAATAACTGGTTTTAAATTGGTTGGACTAGCTTCACTGGATGATGATTATTCACATATGGTTTGCTGATGCCTTTACTAAAGGTTTGGAAGAGCTTTCACACATTAACATATTCTCTCCTTCTGGTAATTCTTCCACCAATCTTGATAATTTTTCCACAGCTTCTCCAGCACTTGGTCTCAAAGAAGGGTCTTCTTCTACACAAGCTCTTGCAAGATTGGCCAATGTGACAGCTGCTTCAAATGAATAATTCTCTCCCAATGCATTGTCCATCCATTCCCTTAGCTCATCTGCATCTTCTGACTGCAATATGGACTTGATTTTCTCTGAGAGCCATATACTCCCTTCTCCCTTATCATCTGGCCTTGTTATTGGCGTTTGACCTGATAAAACCTCTAGTAAAACCACCCCATAAGCAAAAATATCAATGCTTGGAGAAATTACACCTTGGTGAACATATTCAGGAGCCAAATAGCCTAGACTCCAAGAGGCTAGATTGGTTGAATAAAATTGAGGGTCTCCAATATCTTCTTCAATGCAACTGGCCATGCCAAATTTCCCAATTTTGGCATTGAAGTCTTCGTCTAAGAAAATGTTCCGACTCTTAACATTTCTGTGAACATAGCTCGGGTTCATTACGTGGTGCATGTAGTGTAAGGCCATGGCTATATCAAGACAGATTCTCAGCCGCTGACTCCATGTCAAGAAACAATAACAAGAAGCAATGAATTGGTTTTTCAGTGCCAAACCACCATGAAGCCAATCTTTCAAGGACCCATTTTTGGCATACTCAAAGACCAAAAACGAATCAGAATCAGGACCCTCACTCCAACATGTCCCCAGCAGCCTAAGTATGTTGGGATGATTGTGAATTGCATCATGGAAGAGTCTAAGCTCAATCTTTGAGATTGTATCTGGTTGCGTTTGCTTTATTGCCAGGTTCTTCCCATTGAGACGACCATGATACACAGATCCCTCAATCTGATTACTTGAATTGAAGTCTTCAGTTGCTTTTCTCAGTTCCTCAACAGTATAAGTCTCGATTAGCATCTTACGTGGTGTAGCATCTACGGTCCTACCATCTAGAGGATCCTGAGACCCCTCAAATGAGACTTTCTTATCACTTGTGGTTCTTACACTGAGACCAAGCTGTTGCAACTCCACATCTACTACTCCCTTGCAGGAACTTTGTTTCTTCTTCTTTTTCTGTTGGATCACCACAGAGGCTACTGCAATACCAATGCTCACACAAACTACAACCCCACTGAGTGCAATATATAAAACAATCTTCCTCATTTTGGACTTTTTCTTGTGGGGACTAATTACTGGGATGCTAGTTGCTGGAAAATGTAAATTGGGTTCTCGAGGTTTTGCAAGAGGACCAAGAACAGGCTCTGGCTTACCATTGATTGGAATCAGAAGAGATGAAAGAGGTATTAGGCTTTGAGGTCTAAAGGTCTGTAAAGATTTGTTGTTTGCAAATATAATAGCTTCTGGAGTAGTATTGAACTTAATGGCCAAGTTAGAAATTGTATCACCTGCAATTACCGGATAAGACAGCAATAGCCTCGTCTTTGGACTTGCTTCAGATGAAGAAGGACAGGCACATCTCAATGGGATCAGTAACCGAACTTTATCACCAAGACTCCATGGTGACACTCCAGGGTTCTTCTCTTGGATGGCTTTGCAGGTTGTCAAGCCCTCCAAAGATTCAGCAATACCATAAAAGCTCTCTCCCTTTGTGGTTGTTTTTGTTACTTCAGCCTGAAAGAAACCACCTTTGCACTTACAATCAATTGGAATCAACAAAGACTGATCTTTTGGAAGGTATTCTGTCTCTGCAGAAAATTTATTAGCTTCTGCAATCACGAAACGACTGATGCCCAAGTAAAAGCTCAGGTTGGAAAGAGATGAGAAGTAGGAATTGGTGCGAAGAATTACAAATGTCTCACACTTAACCTGTGAGGCGTTTCCAACATTGCAGTGGTAGCCAGAAGCATCTGGAGATGTAATGTCACAACTTAGCAGGTTCTGTCCAATTGCAGAGACAAATAGCCAAATGAATAAGACTAAAACTCTCAAGTGGAGCTTACTGATTAGAGCCATGCCTATGTAACACACTTCTTCAAAGAAAGGACGATTAAAAATAAAGAGCTTTCTAATTCCAAGAAAATGAATATTTTGGATCTATACAGAAATGGAGTTAAAAATAAGAGTATTTCTCAAATTTGTTCCTGGACAGGGTTCTTGGGTTATACAAAGTTGTCTTATATTTTTACTCAAATTCCAGCTGTTTGGTTAACCCCCTTTATCGTGGGCTTTATTTCATTCTCAAAGGGTTGGCTATCTATCCCAAGTTTTCTTTGCCAGTAATCATTATCACCACTCTTAATTTACGTCAGAAGACTCATTGGGCTCAAATCCTATCTTACATGCATCAACATGTGTTATAGCTAGTCCATTCCAATGCGTGATTAGACTTATCTCAACATATTGAATTTGGTGTACCGACATACTGTAGTTCATTGGCATATGTCTCATAGATGCAAATGGTACACATGCAGATATCACGTGCATATAATAAAATATTGCTCTGGTTTTAATGTAAGAGCATTCAATTGTTTTAAGGTCACGCCATTTATCATAACTGGATAATATGTGAGAGTGCGACTGCAATTGGTAAATTATCATTTTCATATACTCTCCACCTTTTTTCCATGAGTCACAATCACACATGTTAAGGTTGAGGCACAAAAGTTGTGTTCACATACATGCATTTTTATTTAAAGTATTTGTCTAGTAAGAACTAACTTCATGCTGGAGGTTAGGAGTCTAAGCAAACTGTGGTAATCTAGATTCTAGAGTTCCAAGTAGATTTCCAAAATTTTGTTTATATTTGATGGCTCTCATGTGGGCATGGAATGGTAAAACCACAGTAATTTGGTATATAAACCTTATCTGTTTTACAGATACCATTCATTTGGCATATGACAAACATTTTGCCTGATTTAGGCATAATAGGAACAAGTAAAATGGGCACTTTCTTTCTTCTTCTTTTAATAAATGCAGAAAGTAAGAATCCACCTCGATGATGCTTCTAACCACCACAATTTCAACTTTCAGATTTAGTGCGCCATTGTACCTTTAGAAGATCAAAGAAAGTACCCTCGTTCAGGATATTGCAGATAGCAGTAAGAGCTTCAGATCTGCCTACATCGTTCTCACATTCTTTATAAATAACTCGGTCTAGTTGTCCATGCAACTCATGATTCCATACCAGAATCCCTTCATCTTAGGAAAGAGCTTATGCACAAGTCAGAAAAATAATCCATGACAACTCTGTTCTATTTACCATGAAATTATTAAGTATATCCAATGTATTATACCTTCTACTTATATAAATACTGACTTTACGTATAAGTTTTCGCACATAAAATTCACGCTTATGTGAGAGAGATGTGCTGTAAAGAATAATTTCTCGCATTCATGGGGCAATCGATTCCTCTCAGACAATATGAGCATGAGAGAACATATGTCAGTTGTATTCTAAGGTCCAATCATATGAGGGCATAGTGCTTTCACGTACATACAATTTTATGCACCTATAGATGTCATGTACAAGAAATAGTAAAGAATTACGTCAACACTCTTTATCACATTCTTTTTTCACAACTATCTTATGTCATATGTTGTGATTGATTTTATATTACTTTTACTTGAATTCACTATTTTTTCTTCACTACTCACCATCTGCTACATCAGAATTGTAACAAAGTTATAGCACAAAAGGACATGGTTCTAGGTTTTTTTTTTTTCTTTTTTTTTTTTTTTCCTTTTTTTAACCCAAAAGGCAAAGGATGAAAGCAAGAATTGCTGATTTGTCAAGCAGTATGGATAGATATGATGTAGATTTTGGAAAATGTAGATAAGTGCGAAAAGATATGGACAATGGCCATACACAGTTGAAGAGACCTAATGCATGGCAAAGTTGGGGCATGAAAGAAAGGCTAGGGATTGATAGGTCACACTGGCCATGAATATCCTAAGTTGACAAGCACCAATAACTTTTAAAAGTACCAGCTACAGTCAATTGTACCCACACAACACAACTTCAATTCACATGTCATTCGTCCAAGGGATTACCTTTATCTTTCTATCATATCTTTCAAGTACCACCTAATATAACTAGATTGCAACAATTATAAAATTATGGGTTTAATACATGAAACCAGTACAGTATGTATAAGAAAGGTGACAAAGAAGGCATGGGACTCTTTCAATTAGAAAAATTCCTTGAGGTTTGTGCTAAAAGTAACAGTTCTAAGTTGATTTTTAGTATATAAAAAAACAGTAATTAATCAAATAAATATTAAAATAGAAGAACAGTGGTCTAAGTTTTTAAGCAAACCAGAAAGTTTGACGAAAGTGGGTACCATCATTTTAGGAGTCATTAGTTCATTCTGGCCAAAAGATTGGAGGATTCACTAAATTTTTCTTTCCCTATAGCACAAGTACCAAAAATTCTCTCCCTTAAAAGAAATTACTAAAATATTTTCCTTTATGCAAGTCTCTAAAAGAAATCTCAAAGAGGAGAAAGAATGATTGTAATTTGTAGCATCCCTTGACCGAAAGTAAAAGCATTTTTCTGAAAACGAAACCAGCATTAGGATCCAGTACCAATGAACCGAAAGTGGAAGATAATAATCCAAGAATGAGATGAGTCCATTAAAATTCAGTGGATAAAAATAATGACAAAAGGGAAAATATTTCTGTTTTTTTATAAGTAGATAATAGGAAGGGTGAGGCAGGATTTGTACCAGAGTCCACAGACAGTAGACAATTCAAATAATGTCATTACCACGGGACTTCTCACATCACTTGTAAGTTGTAACCATTAATTCCTCCTCTATCTTGCATCAATGGTATTTTTGCCCTTGTGAATCTATCTTTAAAATAAGTCTTGAATCTTGGATTACATGCACGTGATAACACATGCTAACCACCTATGTTAGTTACCAGACATTTTTTTTCTAACTTTTACAGACACTATTTTTGGAGTTTGGAGCATGCCTTTGCTAAGACATGAATATATTTTTCTCATGTCGAGGATGCTCCAAAAAATCTCTTATGATTGGAGCCAAAGCATGGAAAACTAGAAATAGTGTACCATGTGACCAATCCTCATTCCTCTCAAAACATCTAGATCCAGTGATCCATCGAAGGCAATGCGACACTTGGGGCAGAAGCAAAGCAAAGGAATATATTATTTGGTGTTAAACTAATAGCATATATTCAAAGAGGAAAGGAAAAAGAGTGAGATTTGGACAGATCCAGGTAAGAAACATCAGATCAAGATCCATCCATTTAGAGAAGTTATAAACTTCCATGCATGTGATGTGCCACAATCTTGTAGGTCGCATATTCCTATGCATATGCTCAAGAAAAAATTGACATGGTGTGGAACATAATCCTGTTTCTGCGCTTCAAAACATGGGATTTTAAAACCATAGTGTTCTAGGTCATGCCTCAGGAGAAGGAAAAAAAAAAAACGTGCTGTTGTAGTAGACATTAGACAAATTGGGTAAGAGTTGTCTTAAACCAAGATACATTTGCACCAGTTTCGAAAATTTGCAAGATTATTCAATTATTGACAAATTGAGAATGTTAAAGAATGAATCTGTCAAGAAAGAAGCAGCAAACAAGGTACAATGCAAACTCATGTTTAAGGGTGCATATGAGGTCAATCATCCAGGTGCTCTAAAGCCTGTATAAAGCTTCTGTTGCATTCAAACAAAAGCTAATCTATAATAGGGGAAACAAACATGTCAATTCGAATAATTAAATTTTCCCTCATTTGTATGAGACAGTGACATTTATAATCTAGCAATTTGTTCCTTCTGTGACAAGGAAATAATCTGGCAGATTCTAATCAGAATAATATATAGCAAGTGACAATATCTTGCCTAGTGACAATATCTTGCGTCGGGTCCACGTTAGGGAGAGAAGTTCAGCAAAATAATTGGGATACATGTTATGCTTATTTTTGTCACTCCAAAACAACTCATTTTTTGGGTAAATCAGAAATTTTGAATTGAGCCAACAAACCAAATTGATATAGCGTTACAACAAAATGGCACACCCCGACAGGTTTAACCGTTTAAGACAAAGCACAACCCAGAGATTAGAGCAAACAGAGGCAACATAAACCCAACTGGTACTACAATTCGGGAAGACAATACTACTAAACACATCAAAGAACTAGAGACAGAATCCAAGACAGCTAAGGAAAAATGCGTCTGATAATGATTAGTATCTATTTCTTCAAGATATAGGCAGATACTAATGTAAAGGGAAAATGGCTTGCCATGAAGGCAAATACATTTGATAGCATCCAACAAGTGAAATCATCTTAACTAAACAGGTAAACCATATCTGCCAGGTGCTAGCTAGAGTAGGATCCATATACGTAACAGGATAAGATGGGAGCTAAAAAACAAGGCTAAAGATGTACAAAGGAATCATAAAGCCAGTGATTCATTATCTGTTTTACAGAAGTCCCGTTTAGTTGAGCAGTGACAAAGTCATCATGTGCCAGAACAATTTATTAGAGTGATGGTACTTGAAGGCTGAAGACAAAAGCTGTAAATGAAATAAATGGTATTGTCCTATAAATTTATTTCCAAAATGTTTGCAAGTGTCGCTTATTACACTTTAGAAAGTACAGGCCCTGCAATTTTAATTCATCAAACAGATAAGTAATGTACACACAGTAAATAAGTTTAATACAATCCAATCATGATGTATTTGGTTTGTACCATGTCAATTGTTTTGCTGGGCTCCCTGTACACTCTTCCTCAGGAGGGATATTACTTGGCCTGGCTCAGAAGCTCCAAATACTGAACTTCCTGCAACAATGCAGTTTGCCCCTGCTGAAGCTGCCACATCAATGGTCGAAGGCCCTAAACCACCATCAACCTGCAAAATAAAGCATATTTTTCAATTAGTTGTCGCTTCCCACATGCACAGAGACCGATGCTTTTCTATAATAGGAGAGGGTGTCTCAAGAGACCACTCTCTAGAGTATGTGGGACCCACACATGCTGTGACCGTAAGAGAGAGATTTCATGAGACCATCTCATAAGATACTTTTTCCTATGATAGAGCCATTTTTTATCTTCCAAAATCCAAGGGTTTTTTAAAAAAAAAATGTAATGAAGGTGTCCAGAGATCTCTAAGTACCTGACCATTCCCCTAAATGTGTGTAGTTCCCCGTCCCACAAAACAAGTAATTTGAGCAAATAATCCCTTGGGTAGCCTCAAAATGTTGACTAGAGGTTTTGAACCCAAAACCGCATAGATCTCATGAGGCCTTAGGAAAATCATTAAGCCAACCCCTTGGGGTTAAATCCAAGTGACTTACATATATGGAAAACAGGAGGTGGGATGGAATCAATTAAAAAAAGATGTGAAAAAAAGGAGATGAAAGATTTAAAATTCACTAAGGAACCCACAAGTAATGCAAGACAGCTACAGAGTGAAATCTAGAGAAACATATAGAAGGCTAAAACCATTTTTAAGAATGAACCAAACATAACATCTAGGAAACTGTTTAAAAATGTAATCCACAGGAAAATAATGTGTCCAGTACTACCAGAATGTCTATAAAAGTTTCAAAAAATGCTCCCAAAATTATAAAATTTCAAAGTTTCTAGCATTACCCAACATTCCTCAATAGAACAGGATTTAGTTGCTATGCTGAACAAATAGACAACACAATACAAAACAGTCAGCTATGGATCCTCAACAAGTTATTTAGGATCAGCCATATGTATTCTATTCCTCCATTCTACTCTATCTATAGTCATACTCTTTGTTACTTCCTTAATTGTCATGTCCTTTTTTATTACTTGTACTAATATGATTTTTGGTCTTCCTCTACCTTTTTTCATTCCCTCAACTTGGATTAACTCGCTCTTTCTTACTGGTGCATTAATCACTCTCCTTTGAACATGACCGAACCATCTTAAGTGACTCTCCCTCATCTATTCATTAGCAGGGGCTACAAGCTACCCTTATCTTTAAGCGAATTTATTCATTTCAAATCTTATCTTTTCGTGTATTTCCACTTATTCATCTTAACATTCTCATTTCAACTGCACTTATTTTATGAATATGCTGCTACTTAACAGCCCAACATGGACAACAAAATATGCAACATGACAATAACATTACCACAAAACAGTAAACTGAAACAAGAAATTACCAATAAATCCAAGAAGATGAAAAATTCACGATTTGCTAGCAAGAAGTTATAAATCGAAAGTAAGAGATTGACTCACCTCTATATCAAGTGATGGATACTTCTTTCTAAGCACCCGAACCTGGATAAAGAAAACCAGAGAGAGAGTCATGGGAATGAACAAGAGATGCTAGTCACAAGAGGAACTAAAAAAATGTAACTGAACCTTTTCCATAGTCTCTGGCATGAACTTTTGTCCGCCAAATCCAGGTTCTACAGTCATTACAAGGACCATTTCCACAGGATATTCGCCTTCAACCTGTGGGTTAAGGGAAAAAAAGTTAAGGTTATGTTTGGTAACAATATTTGTTTTCTATTTTCAAAAACTTGTTTTTGGGAATATAAAGAAAAAACAATTTTCTTGTATTTTTGAAATAAAAAACATGTTTGGTTAGTTGAAATTAAAAAATTAGTTTTTTGAAGAAAACAAATAGAAAATACTAAAATATGTTGTTACTAAGATGTGAACTCTAATGCTAACTCATTAAATGAGACAGATTCATTAAATTAAATGCGTATTTTCATTGACTTTTGAAAATTAAAAATTGAAAACAACATTTTGCATGTTTTTAATTTCCTTCACAAATTGAGTTTTGAGAACATTTTTTGTTTTCTATCCATTTTGAGTTGCCAGACAAGTTTTTTAGTTTCAAAAATAGAAAAATGTTTTTGAAAACAGAAAATATGGAGAAAAAAAAGTTACCAAACAGACTCTAAACGTCTTATCAATTTTAAAATCCTCTAAATAAATATGTTACTAATATTCAATATAGACAGAATACTAGGAAACCTTATATCATTTGGTTAAGGTAAGGTCGGATTTGGTTGTGTTTAGATTATTCCAAACAATATAAAATCCAGCTACACAATCTGAGAGCATGAAAATCACAGGAAGGCATACCAGTGGATAAACTTCTTCAATAGGCGTCCCAGGTTTTAATGCCACCCCAGGCCTCATGCCCTTTGCCTTAATTTTCTGGACTAGTTCTTGCCAATTTTCTGCAAAAAGTACCATAAGACTCCTTTAAAGAAAATAACTAAATAGAAAAAGACACGGGGAGGGGGGGGGGGGGGGGGGGGAGAGGAAGGCAACAACATGGCAGACGTTAAAACCCACCTTTGGAGACCTCAACATGAAATGTAAAACCAGAAGCACCAGCTTTTCCCATAGGATCAACATAATCAAGAGGATTTGTGACCATGAGGTGGCAATCAAGATAGGCACTGAAAGAAATGAAAATCCACACCTCACCTAGTTATACTAGTAAACCAGTAACCAAGAAAATTTGATGTTAAAAAGATTTAAAGTGAAGGCTAAAAGAAGTTTTACGTTGTGTGTTTTCTCAAACTTTCAATGACTGGAGCACCAATGGTTAGATTTGGGACGAAGTGCCTGCAAGAGCAAAAAAAACTTAAATAATAATAATGTTGAGCAATTCACCAGTTCCAAATAGGAAATGACTAGAGAATATTAATAAACATCATTTCTTGCGTCTTATCAGCAAGTATGCAATCATCATTTGTAACAACTTCCAGTTAGCGCAATTTGATTTAACCGTGCAAGTTAGCACTACAATAACTACAACAAAGCCTTAATCCCAAGTTAGCACTAACAATACTGAAATCCAAGAAATGCATATTGACAGGAAGTGAAGCCACTTGGAACTATCTTCCTTCAATCAGGCCAGACAGTTCCTTTGATGTTAAAAAAGGCCAAGTGCCCACCCAAAATTCGCACTGTTTATTGAAAATTTAAAACAAAAATGACCTAAACTCATAATTTTGCTAAAGGAACTTCTTAATGCCCTGAGCCACAATCCTATCCCATGTTACATCTCTGTCTTTCTCAAAATCCAATACCCTCTTGATTTCAGCATGTAGAGAACCCCCATTCTCCCTACAATTTACAATATAGCATTCACATAATTCACAATTACAGCCACCAAAGTCGACACTTCTTTTTCATTGATAAATGATAACCATACCTTTTATTTTACAAAAAGACTATTGCATACAAACGGTTAATTAGGCATGCCCAATAACTTATTACTAAAATTTTTTTAACAAATTATTGGCAACTTACACACTTGATGGGTCTTGAACACAACGCTACTTTGCTCTTTCAAAGGGTGGAGGCACCATTTGAACTTGAGCTCATTGGAAAACAGAATAACATTTCGAAGGAAATCGACTACTTCGGAATCATTGTATCAATATTTAAGACACATGCACTTAAGAAAACTCTTTTCTATTTATAAGAAGAAGAAAAAAAATCTAGTTGAACTCTCTCTAACTAAAACAAACACCTCAGGTCCTTCTATGGTATCTAATACATTTGGGGGTTATGTAACACACAAAAATCCTAACCATCCACTGGAATATAGCCAGTTTTATTGGTTGAGATTATAACAACAATTGAAATGAATGTCCAGAACATTGGGAATCATATAATATACATTTATCCTTATTTCTAACTTATCTGCATTTATATCCTCTCATCATATTCAGTACCTTAAAAATAGAAGCAATTAAAAGAAAAGAAACGCAATTCCAAACCGAAAAGTAGGATGAAGCGAATTCGATTGCAAGCATAACAGGGTATGAGAAAAGCAGCCAAACCTACCCATCCTGCAAAAGCAAGCCAGAAATCAGTAAAAAGTAATAAAATTTCAAAGTATAGTGATACGTGTTTGATTGATAAACATGGTAGTAAAAGTACCATGATGTCCATGTGGAGCCAATCGGCGCCTAGACTGAGCATGCGCTTAGCCTCGGAAGCCAAATTGGCGAAGTCCGATGATAGCATCGACGGTGCTATTTTCGCCGCTACACCCATTTCAGGATTCGGCAACCCGGTACTGCGATGAGAGAGAAACAGAGGAGTGTGAGGGGATCGGAGGAGGTTTTTCACTTCTTCTGTCTGATGTTCTTTGTCGTTCAACGAATATTCCAGAACGCGTGACTTTGATTTCAAACTAACTTTCCTTTCGTTTTCCCAAATTCAAAAGAGGCTGCCTTGTACCTGCGAAACCATAACACGGTTTTAAGAACATCATTAATTGTTTTTTTAGCGTGTTTGTCCAAAAGGGTTTGGTCGGACTTGTATATAAAGCGGTGTCGTTTTCCAGGTTTTTTTTTTTTTTTTTGGGTGTTTTTTCGACCTTGTGATTTTTTACGGCCCATGGCTCTTGTTTGCTTACCTAACTACCCACCAAAAAAGTATTATTCTTTATTTTTTAAAAAATAAGTCTTATTAACATGTGTCTTTAGACAATTATTAATAAATTATTTTAAAAAAATTTTAACACCACTTTTATAAAAAATATAAATAATTGTCAAAATAATTAATTTTTTTTATATAAAAATTTTCTTAAAATAATTTTCAAATCAATGTCCTTTAAGTATCCATTAACATCTCAAAAAAAAAAAATATTTAATAATATTCTTCCTTTCTGGTTTCCTTAAAACCAAATTGGAAACTATACCAAAAAATCAAGATTTCACATTATGGCATTTATTCACATCCTTAAAACCAAATTGAAACCACACCAAAAATCAAGATTTCACATTATGGCACTTATTCACATTAAATAAAGATCTCACCACCTAAGATCTACCTAAGCCCTTGTTTGGAATGAGGAATTGGAATGGAATGAAAATGAATGAAAAGAATAATTTTAAAATATTCTTCTCTTCCCTTGTTTAGGAGTTTTAATGGAGAAAATGGACTTTCCATTTCCTTGTTTGAGAGTTTTAATAGAGAGAATGGAATAGGAAATAGGGAATACTCATTCTTCTCTATTATCTTAAAACCTTAAATTTTCATTTCTCTCGAAATTAGGAGGAATGAAATTAAATTTAATGAATTTTTTACTAAAACTCTAAAAATATCCCTATATATTCAACTCTTTATTTTAAAATAGAAGCCTAATAATAATACTGTCATAAAATAATTTCATTATTTTCCCTTTATGTTACTTCCAAATAAGGTTACTTATATTTCATTCATTTTCATTCTTTTTCATTCCTTTATTTTAAAACATCCAAATAAGGTTGCTCAATTCCATTCCCTTGCTTAAATACATCTCATTCTATTCCATTTCTTTCCATTCCCTTATGATCATTTCATTCCCTTATGAACTCTCAAACGAAGCCTTAAGGGTATTTGAAGTTGGAATCACTGCCAAGCTTGGAGAACCATCTTATTATTCCATTCCTAGAGCCTCTTTTTAATGGACTTAAGGGATTATATTGAACCAAAATTACATCCTATAAAATCCTCAACAACATTAAAGACCAAAATTGAAAAAGAAAACAAATTCAAACTCAAAAATTAAATTTGGTAAAACATTTTTAAAAAAAATACAACTTAGTAACTTACATAGATTATACTTCTTGCATCAATCCAACTTATGAAAAAAAATAAAGAAGCAAAAGGAACCTAAACTACAGTGACAAAACTTAAAAAACCTAAACCCAACTCCCCCTGCAGAGTGGAGATGTTTACCACCTTAACCAAGATGGAAGGATATACATGTATACATCTCCTAGGACCACCCTGGCCTGAATTTTTTTTTTTTAATTTTATTATACATAATTATTTTAAAAAAATTATTTGTCTATCCTTCCAAAAAAATTTTGGTAACACCCTCAGTTTTTTTTATGCGAATAAAATTAAATTTTGCTTCATAATTTGTTCTACATTCAATGGATGAATGATTGCTTGGTTGTATACATTGAAAGAGATGTAGTTTGTAGCATTAATAATGAGACTATCATATACCGATTTCAAAATATAAAAACTCATAAAAGGCAATTGTAAACTTTATGTATTTACATGTTTTTTTATGATTGTTGTTGTCAATATATGAATTTCTCTTTTTATTAGATTGTATAACTTATACTTCTTAAGGAACACCCTGAGAAAAATTCGTGGAGCCGCCGTTGCTCGCGAGACCATTAAGTTCATTGCTCTATGTTGTTGAACCTACTACCTAAGATATGGCATCTATCTATGGTTCTTTGCCACATTCTTCTTTCTCCTTTTCTTAACAAAGGTGTCAAGCTTGCCAAATGCCTAACCAGGAAAAAAAAAATAGTAAACTAAAACCAGTTGTGGTTCATACAATAAATTTTTCATATCATAACAAGAAGTGAAAAAGGTACCTTGAGATCTTCATATTTTTCAATAAGCCTTTACTTCCATATTGCACTTGCAAATAAATAGACCCAAGTCAAATTAAATAGACCACTGGTAGGCTTGTCTATTCGTTTTAGTGCACATCCTTAGCACATCATCTTAGAAGTGTTAACATGAAAAATAAAATAAAATAAAATAAATAAATAAATAAAAATAAAAGGGAAATACAAATACATTCATGTAGTAGTTCAACATGGAAGTAACTAAGCACAGCTACATATTTTCTCTCCACCTACTATATGAATTATTGCCTCAGAAAATAGAACTCATTCATTTGGCACAGCTTACTACCATCACCAACCCCAAAGCCACTACTAACACTCTTCCAAAACCAAATACAAAATGTTTCAACAATAAACATCTCAACCACCACCATATCTCCAGCGCAATGCCCCACACTTCCACTAAAATACCATCATCAGCACCAACACTACTCAACCCATGCTCACATCACATGCATTTTTCATCTAACTATTTATTTCTCAACAATAAAGAAGATAAGAGTTCAGATTAACCAGTCTGAGCACTTTGATTCACAAGCTTGAATTATCAACATACGCCAATGGCTTAGATCATAGGACTAAGCTCCATGTAATCTAAGGTTAAGTGTTTAGGGTTTATTTAATTCTGCATTTCCAGATGTCTATCAGTCCTGTTTTAACAAAGCTAAGACTGAGAGATCATCACTTTAAAAAGATTGCAATTAATTTGCTTCTCTTCCATATGGGACATTAGTTCAGGATAGAATCTGGAAATATATAAATAAAAAATAAAAAAGAACAAAGCAAACCTAGTTTTTTCTTATGAATTGATAGGATTAGTCTAAAAAAGGGTTATTATTAATAATTTAAAGAGCTTTAGGGTTTTGTCTTCTTATAGATGGAAGATTATGAGGTTCTTGTTGTTGGGCTTTGTGGAGCCTAGTTTTGTTTGATCCGGTTTGATGACCCGACCTAACCTAAACAATGTTACGTTGTTTTTAATGAGAGATTTCTAAGGCTTAGTCCATGGAGTGGAGGCTTGGGGGAAAAAAATTTTGGCCCGTTTTGTAGCCTATGGTGAATCCTGTGCGCAAGATGTAGAAAACGCAATTTTGTGATTAGGGTTTGTAAGCTTGAGAGACCAAAAACACTATAGCCACACATAAGTAAATTGCCGAACCACGTAAATATTGTTTTGTGCATGTAATTGTTTTATTTGGCATGTGTTTTCTCTATTATTGTTTCTCACAGGTTGGGAATTCGGGTTAATTCCCTACACTTGTAACATCTTGACTTTTATTATCAATTAAAACAAAAACAAAACAAAAAAAGAGTTGTTTTTGGGTTAAAACTTAAAAGTTCTCTTAAGAACTTGGGGTTTGTTTGAGTAAAAACCCGAGAAGAGGTTTTTACCCTATTTCCTTGTAAGAAACTAAGGCTTCAATGTACAATAAAATTGAATCCTTGTCCCATTGCACTCCTGATTGCATTAGATATCCTTTCGAGAAGCACATATATATTTATAGAGAGAGAGAGAGAGAGAGAGAGAGAGAGAGAGAGAGAGAGAGAGGTGGAGATGGAGATGGAGATGGAGATGGAGAAGGATGACTGTACTTTTTGATAGATAAAATGGTTGTTTCACTTTCTTTGTTGCTTCTCCTTGTTTCTTCTTATGCTCAGCCAGAATTGCTGCATCAGTATGCTAAACTGACTCAGACCTTAACTGCTTATCCTAAAAAGACAGGTGGTCCACAGAGCCATAGGAAGAAAATCAATATTTAAATGCACAATATTTTTAGAGATAAAAAAAAAAAAAATAGAGGAATTATAAGTTTGTGAAATGAAAAACGATAATCAGTGGAACATTTTTTTTCCTGAATGAGCCAGCACTTACAATCCAAGAGATTTTTTTCTTTAATTTATCAACGATTTCTGCATCATTTGATTTTGCTAATTGCTTCTGCAGTTTCTCTTATATCAAAATTCACATACTTCATAAATTCAAAATCTTACCTCTCTTTCAGCACATGATGAACAGTAAGAAAATATTAGTAAATGCACTAACAGTTGTAGGGGACAAATGGAAATTTAAAGTTATATAACATGGCAAGATAAATGACAGGCCAATGATCTTTAGTTCAAAGGGCACTCCACCACCCATAAAATGGGTTATGATCACAGGATCAAGCACTATGGAATGGGTTACTTATCAAAAAACATGGTGAGATAAATAACTAGAATCAGAGTTACATCACAATTGAACAAACAAAAATGAGCTCTTCTCTACCCTCTCTTTCGCGAGAAGAACAAGAAGAGCTAGCTCGTAGTAACAAAAAAGTTAAAGACGTGAAACATGCAGGGTTCAGGGAAGAATCAGGTTCCGACCCGTCATCACCAAACCATGGTCAGGGAGCATGGAATGGACCAGCCACATTCAAAGATAAACTTGTAGGCGAAATCCCTAGTGCGTTCACTAGGGCTTTTAGTTTTGGTGAGCTCATGGAAGATGATGCGGAATCGGATGAAGAAGTAGACAACCTACGTGTAGGGCTAGTTGCTGTCAAGTTTTCCAGGGATCTTAAGCAGCGTATCAGAATGCCATGGTCAAAAGCTCTTATAGTGAAGGTGTACGGAAGCGCTATGGGGCTTAGATTCCTCCACAACAGGCTTTTCTCCTTATGGAAACCTGTTGGGAGGTTGGATTGTGTAGACTTGGAGCATGGGTCTTTTCTCACCCATTTCTCTCTGAAAGACGACTTTGAAACCATCCTCAAAAAGGATCCCTAGTTCATTGGAGAACACTTCCTCTCCATTAGACCAGGGGAGCCAAATTTCCACCCAGCAACGACAAATGTCACGTCAATCACTGTGTGGATATGGCTAAATGCATATTGGCAAATCCATCGGTAATGTGTTGAGGGTAGACTCACACACTACTATGGAAACAAGAGGTAGATTTGAGAGGATTTGTGTCCAAGTTGATATGGAGAAACCACTAGTCACTGCAGTATTATTCGGGAAATTTGAGCAACCTGTTTGTTATGAAGGTTTACAGAGGTTGTGTTTCTCTTGCAGTAGAATTGGTCACCGAATAGAAAATTGTCCGTATACAATCCATACAGAATCATCGCTGAGGGTGTTAGAGGCGGAGGTGGTTAGGATTCCAGATGACCATCCATGCGATGAGCGTGTTCTTGACAACATGAGGTTAGAGGTGGAGCCCAGCAAGATCATGCATGAGAGTGTGCATGAGGAGGTGCAGGCAGGTACATATGGTTTGTGGGCTATTATAACATGCAAAAAGAATGGGACAAAGTTTTAGGGTAGTGGAGGAACCCACTCTGTGCTGGATAACAGCCGTTTAAAACAAGAGTTGAGGAAGAATGTTAACGAGGCCAGAATCAATAACGCTATAGGGAAGTTTAAGTTCAGTGAGGGGCCTGCTAAGGAGGCTAAAAGGAAACTCACGCCTCAAAAGCCTATTAATGAAGCCTATATGGCAAATGTTGCCTTCAGTGTAGGTAGTATTGATACTCTTCAAGCCTAAGCTTCTATGGAACAAAGCCCATATAAGATTGAAGCGGGTAACGTTAAAGGGTGGGTTGAGGCCGAAGTAATGTCTAGTAAGCCTAGCCTTACAGCTTCGGACAAAGGCAAGAAAGCCTTTACACAAGCTAGGGCACATAAGGAAGTTTTACAAGGAGCAACTAGTAGTTACCAAGCCTCCTCCACACCAAATTAGTCCGTAAACCAGCTTCACCAGAAAAGATCATTTCAAATTAAGAGTGACGGAATGCTAGAGCAGAGAAGTAAGGGTGAACCACATTCAAGAACTCCAACTGAGCTTCAATCCTCAAGCATGCCGTCGTCGGAGGTGGGCTTTATGTTTAGAGGGAATTGTGGTGGAGATTCTAGAAATCATCCTAACAGAGTTCCGATGTAAGATAATTTTTCCATGGACCGAGACAAGCATGAGGGAGGGCGATCTGGCTTTCGCGGATCCAACTTGGTTGGAAGTGACGAACCCATGGTGGGTACATGCATTCCAGCTGATAATGGTGGTTCAGCTGTGGTGGGTACATGTGGTTCAGTTGACAACGATGTTCAGTCTTCAGGCTTTATCATAGATATTAGAGATGAGTGTGCTTTAGCACATCCCAATTCTGTTTCTAGGGGAGGGACAAACCATGGAGATACTGAATTGGCTCGGATGGATTTTGAGGGAGGTGGTCAAGTTGATGCCTCCTTTTGACGAGCGTCTCACCCTCCAGCACGTTTTTTCCTCATGAATGTCATTATATGGAATTGTAGGGGAGCTTTGAAGCTCACCTTCCAAATTCATGTTAGAGAATTGATTCGAATCCACAACCCGGCTATTCTAGTCCTGTTGGAAACAAAAGTTGGTGGTAAGAGGGCTAGAGACATTACAGACTAACTCCCTTTTGATGGTGTGATTCACACGGACACTATCGGGTATGCAAGCGAACTCTGGATACTCTGGAATTCAAACAGGGTGGAGATTAACCTACTGTCCAATATCGAGTAGGAGATCCACGTCTTAGTTAAGGTATTGAATTCTAATTCTAACTGGTTAATTTCTGCAATTTATGCTAGTCCTAGAAGGGCCGAAAGGTGCATTTTATGGAATAATTTAAATAAAGTCGTAGAGCTTCATGATATGTCATGGGTTCTTATGGGTGATTTTAATGAAACTCTTACAGCTGAGGATAAGTTCGAGGGTAGAGCTATTGGGGTTAGTAGTTCTTTGCTGTTCAAGGAGTGTCTAGATAATTGCAACATGATTGACATTGGGTTTATGGGTCCGCAATTCACTTGGACGAATAAAAGGGAAGTCCATGCTCTTATTCAAGAAAGACTAGACAAATTTTTCGTTAATCCTAGCTGGTGCTTACTCTACCCGGATGCAAGAGTTATGCATCTCACTAGGTGCCACTCGGATCACTACCCTGTCATGCTTGATATGCTCCCAAGAACAAGCACTAGGAGAGCCAGACCTTTCAAGTTCCAAACCTGCTGGTTGACTGACCCCATTTTCCCAAACATTGTAACTTAGGCTTGGAGACAGCCTCATAACCTTGGAAAGGCAATTGATCTCTTTTCAAAGAATGCCATCGAGTGGAATAGAAAATATTTTGCAATATCTTTGTTAAAAAGAAGAATATTACGGCGAGATTGAACGGTATCTAGTGGGCTGTAGCTTCTAAGCCTTCAAATTTCCTCCTAAACCTTGAGAAAGATTTGGTGAAAGAATTTAATATGATTCTAAGTCAGGAAGAGGAAATTTGGGCTCTCAAGTCTCGGGTTAACTAAATGATACAAGGGAATAGGAACATCGCCTTCCACCATGTCTCAATGCTGGTGAGAAGGAAAAGAAACCAAATTTTGGCAATTAAAAATGCAGTGGGGGAATGGATTTATGAGGACAGTGGAGTCAAGGATCACATCAGGGCTGGTTTTAGGGATATCTTCACACCCTCCTTCCTTAGTGCCCCTAGGGTAGCTTCGGCATCTTCCCAATGGCAGGCCAAACTCACGGATGAAGAGAAGTTTAGTATCAGTGGGGTTGCAACGGAAGAGGAAATTAAAGCTGCCTTGTGGTCTTTAAAAGCTTTTAAAGCTCTAGGACCAAATGGTTTGCATGCGGGGTTCTTTCATAGATTTTGGTTGATAGTGGGAAGCTCAGTAATTGATGAAGTTAAGAGGGTTTTTGTAGAGAGAAGAGTTCCTGAATATTTGAATAGGACTCACATTATCTTATTCCAAAGATCCAAGGCCCGGAGACTTTAGGAAATTATAGACCTATAAGTCTATGCAATACAGTCTATAAGATTATCACAAAGATCATAGTGGCTAGACTAAGACTTTTTTTAGACAAGCTCATCTCCCCCCTCCAAACTGCCTTTGTTCCGGGAAGAAGGGGTATTAACAATGCAATTATAGCCCAAGTAGTCATACATTCCATTAGCAAAAAGAGAGGAAAGGTGGGTTATATGGTGTTGAAAATGGATTTGGAGAAGGCATATGATAAGCTCGAATGGAGTTTTATTAGAGATATGCTTTACAGAGCTAATTTTCCCATGGATCTTATTGAGGTCATTATGAGCTATGTTTCTATAGTATCTACCTCGATTTTGGTCAATGGTGAAGCGCTTGATCTGTTTTACCCCTCAAGAGGGATAAGGCAAGGGGATTCGTTATACCCATACCTTTTCATTCTTTTCATGGACTTCCTTGGCCAACTCATTGAGGAGAAATGCAATAACAATCTGTGGCAACCAGTTAAAGTCTCTCAAAGTGGCTTGGCTTTCTTTCATTTGCTCTTTGTAGATGATCTTGTGTTTTTTGCCAAAGCAGATCTCACTAATTGCTTAGCTATAAGAGATGTCTTGGATATGTTTTGCAGCTTGTCGGGTCAATCTGTGAGTGAAGCTAAGTCAAGAGTTTTTTTCTCTCCTAATGTTGATAGGGACACTAGAGAGTCCTTGAGCGATGTTCTGGGTTTTGCATCTACCCCAAACATTGGTAAGTACTTGGGAATTCCTATGAGGGTGCCAAGTGCCTCTTTCCAAGATTACAACTTCATTTTGGATAGAGTAAAGTAGAAACTTGCAAGTTGGAATGTCAATTTACTATCATTGGCTGGACGGAATGTACTCATTCAGGCTTCCTCAGCGACAATTCCAACATATGTCATGTAGTGTACCTTATTACCAAGGAAAATTCTGGATGGTATAGACAAGGTTAATCATAATTTTCTTGGGGCACTTCAGATTTAGCAAGGAAGATTCATTGGGTCGAGTAGCAGAAAGTTACCAAGACAAAGGAAGATGGGGGTCTTGGACTTCAAATAGTTAGGGGGAGAAATATCGCCATGCTAGCAAAACTCAATTAGAGATTCCATACCGAGAATGAAGCTCCTTGATCTCAATTTCTTAGATCAAAATACTGTAACAATAGAAGGGTGAATACGACAAATGCAGATAAGTTGCCCTGCTCACGGGTTTAGGTTGCAATTAAAAAAGGAAGAGAAGTTTTTACTAAAGGGAGTGTCTGGATGGTTGGGAGGTGTAGTACTCTAAGCTTCTGGTATGGCAAGTGCTTGAAGGAAGGCCTTCTCAGGCAGCTCATTCAGGGCCCCCTAACCCGAGATGCAACCAACTAGGAAATAAAGGATATTATGGTGGAATCGGGGTTGGATTGGAGTCGTATGCCTTTTGATCTCCCCACAGACATCAAAGAAAAGCTCCAAGCTACCCCTTTTTCCCTTACTAGCAGAGGTTGTGATAAGCTTGCTTGGGAGAGGTCGTGATAAGCTTGCTTGGGCTGAGAATCCGAAGGGTTTTTTTGAGCTGAAGAGTGCCTACAAAGTCGCAATGGGGGATGATTCAACCTTTCCTTTTACAGTGAGATGGCTTTGGAAAGCTCCAACCTTACCTCGCATTAAAACTTTCATGTGGCAATGGACTCACAATAGCATTGGAGTGAAGGAGGGCCTTGCAAGGAGAGATGTGGTGGAAGATATGGTTTGTCCCATTTGTAGTAGGGAAGCTGAATCTATTTTGCATGCTTTCAGGGATTGCTCCTGGGTTCAATCGATGTGGAGACAGCTTGGTGTGTAGTTGAGTAATCACGACTTTTGAATGTCTAATTTGCATGACTAGCTAGATATGAATGGTAGGACAAACACCAATCACATGGCTGGGAAAACTCCTTGGAAAGTTGTTTTTCCCATTGCCATTTGGAGCATTTGGGAGAGTAGGAATGGTTTTGTCTTCAATAGGAAAAACCAGAATCCAAGTTTGGCGTCTGAGATTTTATAACAAGCTATGCAATATGTGTGCTGTGTTGCAACACCAAAGGGGCTGACACGCCATGTTATCAAGAGGGTGCACTAGGAGAAACCACCATTTGGTTGGGTAAAGCTTAATACGGACAGGTCTGCTGATAGAAACTCGGAACTGGCAAGATGTGGGGGGTTGCCGAGGGATGATCACGGTAACTGGCTGGCTAATTTTGCTAGGAGAATTGGGACAACTACTAGCTTTGTGGCAGAGCTATGGGGCCTTAGAGATGGTCTTTCTTTATGCTATAATCTCAATATACCTTCCATCATTGTTGAGCTTGATGCCAAAGCAATTGTTGATATTTTTCAGAACTCAAGCTATGAGAATAACATAATTTCTCCGATCTTGGATGACTGCAGACAGCTGATGGGGCTGTTCCAACAAGTTCAAGTTAAGCACCGCTACCGACAAGCTCATCGATGTGTAGACATGTTAGCTAGATTAGGGACTATGCAAGTCTTAAGCTTTGTTAGTTTTGATAGTCCACCTGAGGATATTAGGTGTGTTTTGGATGAGGATTGTAATGGCAGATTCTTTAATAGGATCTACAATGACCTTCTTGTTTCTTTTTAGTTGTTAATGAATCGTCTTCTTTACCCCCCCCCCCCCCCCCCCCACCCCAAAAAAAAAAAAGAAAAAAGAATCAGTGTTACATATTCTCCAAAAGGGTTGGGCACTTTCCATCCAAACTATGTTGTGTTTAAATCTATTGCAGGCATATGGATCCTTGGATTTGTCTAATTTCTTCTGTTCTTCCTGTTACACCGAAAATAAAGTTTCACAGAGGAGTAATTAACAAGAAGCAGAATAAATTAAAAGAAAGTTTCATATTCATCATAAATTAAAAAAAAAAAAAAAAAAGAGAGAGAGAGATTACCTTTATTTCATCATGAAGATATTTCTTAAATAGAAAATTATATTTGCTCCTAAACCTGTAAGATTCAATATATATTATCCACACAACAAAAGTGATTACAAAGAAATGTTAAAGAAAAAATTGGAAAATGTAGATTTCCATTTTAGTAAAAAAAAAATTCAGTGCTGGGAAGAAGACAACCAGCACACAAATGATCTAAAATATTTTCTTTATTGGTAACTACACAAATAACCAAGGGGTCTTGAACACACGTACTCCACCTTGCTCTTACAAGGGGAGAAGGTTTCCTTTGCATAAGAGCTCATTGGCATGATCTGCAATAAAATATTAGCAAGTACTGAAAACCTCACATCAGAAAATATTTAATTAGAGCCTTGTCACTGAATTGCCCACCACTGGGGGGAGAAGAAGGATGAAATAACATGGATTACTTGACCCAAAAAAAAAAATGAAACCAAAAAGACAAACACACACAGAGAGGCTACTGCTTATCATCAAATGTACCAGTACCACATAAAGATTCAAAACGGGGGTTACGTACAACCTAAAGATAATGAAATATCAATGCCATCTGACATACATCAATGTAAAAGAGCATATATAAACATAACTAAACATAACTACTAATTTACCAAAAGATGTTTATTTGGAACATGAGATGTTATGTACATCTTATATTCCAAGACTACAAATTTTACCAGTCCCGTCATAGCAATAAGGAGAGTAAGACCGTTTATAGAAACACAAACTAGTAAAATATGTATCATTACGGGCATGATAAAAAGTAAGCATTTTTTTATAACAAAATACTTCATTAAATAAATGATAAAAGAGGCAACCCATGTACACAAGATGTGTCTCTCAAACATATTAGAAAAAGAAAGACCAACAATTAGCGCAAAACAAACAACTATCAAGCATCTCAAGCATATTAGCAAAAGAAAATAAAGTCATCCACTTAAATAAAGATTTGAGGAAGGAAAGCTTGAGATCTGGACTAGATTTTTCACGTCCTTCAAAGGTCCTAGCATTTCCCTCCACCAAACACCACATGATACAGTGAGGGATCACATTCCAAATCACACTACCGCTTCTACCAAACCTGCCTTGCCAACTAGCTAAAAGCTCCAGCAAACCCCTTGGCATAACCCACAAGACCCCAAACAAAATGAACACCATAATCCAAAGCTCTTGAGCAATGAGCATTAGACTCCAGGCATAAAAAATCCAGGAACAATGCTACCCATTGGCAGCCTACTAGTTATTTAGGTATGTACAATCTGGGGATAAACATAGATCAATGGCAGACATACCTTATATGCCCTGCTGCTGCTAGCTGAATCTTTACCATTGACATAAACTTATTTTACAAAGGATAAAAACTAGAATTCCTAAAAGCGTTTGATTCTAATTAATTAGAAATCCATGGCCAATTTGTCATTAAGAAACATTCTATTGAGGTCCTGTTTGCTCGTCAGATCTCACAGGTGAGTCTATAAAGCCTCAAATTCAAGCATAGACACCAGCTACTTACTTTGAAATCTTATACTTTTCCATTCTTTTTTACCAAGAGCACTTAATAGAACAATATCCAATTTACAAAACCCATCAATTATAAAGCAAAACAAATCTCAATCATACAATTCCAACCCAATAAACAAATACATAAAATTGAACACTACCTCAACAATAGCCACTATAAAACAACCAACAAAAATATTTCACAAAAACAACATTAACTCAATCAAACTTACCCTCTTAGGAATTTGTACCACCTCTCTAAGCCTTCCAACCGGCTTCTTGCAACTTGCCTTCATCGGCCTTTACACAATTCCAACAATAAGCCACTAATTCCACACACTTCTTAAAAAATGACCAAAACAACATAGCAAAATAAAAATTTAACCAAGCCACAAGCAAATCATTACCTATTCTTGTTTGCCAGCCCGGATTTCTTTTCTTGATTCGGCTTTTTATAGACCCAATGCGAACCATCTGAAGATTCTGAACGCACTCTTTATAAATGTTCAAATGTCACTCACGCTCTATCTCCTCCTCCTCCTTCTATTATTAAAAAAATCGTTTAAAATGAACATATTAAAAAAAAAATCAATAATTGAACTTAAAACAATTTAAATTAGAAATCTGAAAACTTTTTGTGTGGGTTACTGTTACTCACATCTTCCAAAGACGACAATTCATTTTCATCTCTATTCTCCTATTATTCAAAAAAAGAAAAATAAATTTTTTTTAATATTCAAAGCATTATTAATGAAAACTTTTCTAAATTTTTTTTAAAAAATTGAACTTATTTTTAAGAAGTAAAATAAATTGGACTACTGACAAAATAATTAAATAAAAATGTGCAGGTGTTTAGGGTTTCTCACATGTTCAAAAGAGGACAATTCGTGTTCATCATTGTCCTTGAACTTTGTTTTGGTTGAATTGGAAACCAGGTAATCGGTTTTCTTCATTGTTAGCCTCTGAACCAAACAGGTTTGTTTGCCCTAAAAGTTAAACAAAACTTGATGTTCATTGTTCAATGAAATTATCATTTTTTAAAATTTTATAATGATAAAGGTAAAAATTTGATTGTGACATTATTGTATAATATGAGTGAAATGAAAATCTAACACCACAAGCATACATAATGTCCCAAATAAACAACATAACACAAATAACAATGTTTCCAACCACTTTCCTGAATGATAAGTTGCTTTTTAACAGCTAACAAAGACAGGCATACTCAATCTTCTAAACGTAGCATACTCATCAATCATTCAGGATTTCATTGAAGTAAGGACAAAGATTTCAACCCAAGACCAAACTTGCTCCAGGGCTGGGAGCCAGCTAATCCAAACCAACAGAACACAAATGAAGAGTCTAAACAAACTCAACTTCAAACACTAGTTCAAATACTGCACTACTGAACAACAACACAGTCAAATTCATCCAAGTATACCCCAATTTGCACAGAGAATTTTGCTAAGGATGGAGTTATCCACTTAATGATGAACAAACCCAGCAAAACTCTAAAACCCATTTTAATTTTTTGTTAAATTTTCTTATCTCTTTGGCATGAGAATAAACTGCTTAGCCCATTAAGAGTGAATAGTCCCTGGATTACCCGGTAACTAGTTCTCACAAGTGAAGTCAGTTGCCCATAAGACTTTGATTAATGTGAGTATTATTGTCTAGATGTGCAACTAATATAAGTGAAGTTCTCATGTGTCATAAAATATATTTTTATATATATATTTTGGTTACATTTTCTCAGAAACCACACCTAACCATGAACAAACCCAACAAAATCATGAGCAACCCAACAAAAGAGCAAACTTAGGCCACTGGGTTGTATTGAAACTGTTGGGAAAGGCTTATATGTCATATGCTAATCAACAATAAATCCTTGATATTATATTAATAGAAAATACTAATGAGTGCCCTTAGAGCACTGATTAAAAATCCAATTAAAGAAAGTTTTATGGGAAAAGAAAAAAACAATTAATGTTTTGACAATTTTTTTTTATTTTCCATAAAAGTGATGTTAAAATTTTTCTAAAATAAATTCTTAACCAATGACCAAAAGACCCTATTTAGCATGATCCTATATTAATTTCTCTCTTGCACAAGTCATGTTCATATAAATATATAATAATAATAATAATAATAAAAAGGTAAGCCTCAAATTGACGAGCCTAAATTATTCCAGAATCTAGAAAATATAAACAACACACAAAACGAAAAAGAGAGTGAGTGTGTTAACTGTCAATAATAATAATAATAATTAATAAGAAGTAGAAGAAGCAGCTCACTTGTGCTGACCGCGGGCGAAAAGCTAGAGTAATTGCCAAGCGCCGGGTCTCTTTCTGTGTGTCTCTTCCTTTGGATTTTTAGCGCTGAAGTGACGGGCGAGAAACCAATTCAGAAAAATACAAACATATAGCCTCTAGATGAACCAAATTGTTTATAAACCACCCAAACTTAACTTGGGTTGGGTTGTGTTTAAAGTCAATTAAATAAAGTTAAGCTCAAGTGTAAAAATGTATTTGTAAACATAAAAACTCGATTTAACTATAATATGATATTATAGTTTTATATGTGTATTTGACTAAAAGTGTACTTACATACGCTTGTGAATGAATTGTGTAAGTTTGAAACTAAGTTTATATAACATCAAATTTGTATATGTAGTTTGTTGATAAAATAAACAATTCATTCATAGTAAAATTCATAGATTTGTGAAATGATAAGAAATTTTAGTCATGGTTTTACTATATATATAGGGAAAAAAAGGGTTAATCATGTAGCTCGTAAACAAACTCTAGCTTGTTTTGAAAAAAAGAACCATGCTTAAACATGTAATCTTGTTTGGTAATAAGCTCTAACTTGGCTCGTGTTTGAAATAAAATTAAATGAAGAAACATGAACTTTTTATACTCGGCTCAACTTGTTTACACTTTACAGCTCCATTTGGACTTAGAAGTCTTGAATTGGAGTTGGATCAGAACATCCGATCTTTGTCCAAGAATCTCTTCTTATTTTCTTTTCTTTTTCAAATTCAATAGTTACAATTAGGTGAGGAGATTTGAACTTTGGACGCTTTTGTCAAAAACATCAGGGGTGCTAGTTGAGTTACAAGACTTTTGGCAAGGTCTAAGAATCTTAAGATAATAAACATTAGAAAAAGTTTAGCTTTGAATTGGTTTGGAGACCATCTATGTCTAATTTTAATCAAATGACTTTTTAAAAATAAAACATGTGATATAGTCTTATAAATTACCATGTATTGAATTGGAGGAAATAACTCCAAACTAGTTTAGAGCTAAACTTTATGATATATATTTAGATTAATGTTCTTTCCCTAGTAATTATGCGATTATATGAGTTTGAGATTCACATGTTCCCAAATTAATGAATAATAAGTCAAATGAATAGTGGGTCAAGTGGTAAAGGATCTACAACTTTTCAAAAACCATATACCATTTGCCTATGAAGTATGTTAAACAATTGGTTTGTCTTTGTTTTGATGTTGTAAAAGCAATAGGGATTCACCCTCTAGTCCATACTCTTTAGCAGATGCAAGCATTGGTGTGTAGCCCATATGTAATGGTCTATAGCTTGGTTTGACATGATGCTTGTTTGGATTAATTAAACAGTCATCTGATTGGTAGTGCCAAATTGTCAATGTTTTATATCCTGACTTTCCACCTACTTCTCTTAGATCTTCTCATTTCATTTATTAATTGTTTGGTTAATAAAATGATTAAGGTATACACTTTGATTACATTGTGTTTAATAAAGTCAACCCAAAGTTGTGGTACTAAGTTTTTGTTGTTGACTTTTTTGTTTACTGGGGTTTTGTTGTTGACTTGTTGTATATTAATTGGGACATAAATGTGTGTGTGTATATATATTGAACATTATTTATGTATTTCTGCACTTTTTGCAGGACAAACAAAATTCAGCACCTAGTGTGAATGAGGGCAAGGGGCGTGTTACTTGCCAATTTGGGCGTTGTTACAATTATGCAATGCTAAATTATTTGTTTATTTTTATACTACCAATCATGTTTTAATTTATTATGGGGATCAACTAATTATTATAATCTGATAACATCAGTAATCACAGAAAGAAGTGTAAATAAAGAAGAGAATAGAATATTAATAAAACTTTTACTATTCTTGAGGCAAGATAAAAATGGCAACCTCCAGGATGAGCTAGTAGATCCTAAGATCCTATACCTCATCTTTTAAAGGTGATCATTTGGAGGCAGGTCAGATGGCATGTCATGTACTTCCTCCAACCTGTGTACTTGGTAGTTGCATCGTCAACATTTATGATTTATGTAGAAGAGGATTGTATACCTCCACACATAGACAACAATGATTTTTTATGGTGCACTACAAATCAGTGAACCAATCATCAAAACAGGGACCTACAAAGAAGAATTATATTATTGGAGGGACACTAATATGGTGCTAGTTTATGCTTCTCCGATACTTAAGTTAGGAATTCACAAGAAACCCAATAATGAACTCAAAAGAGAACCACAAAGAGTCTTGTTTAATACTCACTTGTCATATTGATCAACCCAACTCTCGGTTGACCCAACTCATCATAATTTTTAACAGAGTCGTAAAGAAACTAGCCTATCACTTGCTTAGCCAATATATTGTAGAAATGTTTTCCTCACTTTCACAATTAGATTCTTGTTCAATCCAACTTCTAATATTGCAACCTACAATATGTATCAGAATATACAATAATTCTCCACTAGGTTATAATATTTATGTTCAGTTTTTAAATTTTAACACACAATCACACCATTATGTTTGAAATAATTAGATAATATAACATAATCAAATTCTTATGCCATTGTTTTGGTACTTGTTTCAAGTCAGATGATGACTTAATCAATTTTTAGACCTTTATTTCATTTCCAAGAAGTATAAACTCTTGTGATTGTTCCATGTATACTTCCTAATCCAAATATCTATTGCGAAGAACTGTCTTCACATCCATTTGATATACAACCAATTTGTAAATAAATGCAAGTGCTAAAAATCACAAAGATAAACATGATCCTAGCATTAAGTACTTTTTCCCCTATTTTTGTATCCAAGCAAAATTTAGCTAGAATATACATGATCCTAAGTACCAAAAATGGGGAACGAAAATTTAGCTAAAATCACACCATATAGTGAATTTAGACTTAGGCTAAAAGCCATTTTCCCCCTTTAGATACAAAATTTTAACTTCTAAATTTAGCGAACCAAAAATCGACAATTTGAGCCAAATTTAAGAAACAAAAGAAAAAATAACTTTGTGACCATCAATGATATGGGCATAAATCCAAATAAGGAGTGATGAATTGGAAACTGCATTTTTCAAAATGACGCATCAAAATTATGAAACTATTGAATTGGGACTAATGAGAGGGGAGGGGAGCAAAGCCACGTGGAAGGCTCATCCCCTGATGGAAATGTTATTATTCTAAAAGCTTCATTATTGCTTTCCTTTTTGTTTTTGATAAACTTAAGATTCATTATTGAAAGAAGCCAATCAATAATGATCTTAGCTTTATAAAAAAATAAAAAGATTCATTATTAACTAATTGTTCTAATTTCCAAATGCTTACAAAAAAATGGGTAATAGCTAATCTGTGATTATTATGAGACTGAAACCACCAGAAAAGGACAGGAGTGAGAGAATTAGATGTTATTGTGGGCTACCCCACGTAAAAGCTAGAAGACAACACAATTATTCTTTGAATGAGAATTCAGTAATGCATTAAACATTGGACTTTTGCTTGAGCACATTGTAGACTTGTAGTGAGTGGGTTTAGTTCACATCCTACCACCTCACCATTTTTTAACTTTCATGGACAATGGTCAATGGACCCCCCCAAGCTAGAACCAGTCCCATGTGTTTCTAAATGCAGCCACCCTTCAATATCTATCTATCTTCTTTTAGCCTGGCTTCAGTTAGTGCATATGGATTTCATTAGATTTGATCTTTTCCTTAAACAAAACTCATCCCAAAACAAAAAAAAAAAATCTTAAAATACTACAAATTTTACTATAAAATAATTACGAAAAGTATGTCCAATAACCTTTTTTAGTTACAAAATTTAGTGGAAAAAAAAACGATGACTTTTTCCATACGGAACATGAATTTTGTGAATTCTTTGAGTTTGTACTTTTTACTTTGCTTTGAAAAAATTTAACAGATTCCTTAAGAGAATTAGTTTAAATAATATTTATAGAAATATTTTATGGGAAAAGAAAAAAATAATAATTGATTATTTTACAACTTTTTATTTTTTATTTTGATAAATTTAATAATTACAATAGAGATCAGGAGATTTGAACTTTCAATTAATTTCTCTGTTGGAGATACTAAAACATACTCGTTGAGATACAAATTTGACACCAATTCACAGACCAAACACTCATTCTTGGGAATGTAGGAAAGGTAGTTTTCAAACCAAACCGACCAGTCTCTCAGGTGGAATGATGAGATGAACAATTTATCTCTAAGAAAAAGAACAGCCCTGTTGATTTATGATTCCCATAAAAATCTCTTTCAAAGAATCAACACGCATTATCCAGAATATCCCACTGGACTTTTGACGTGGAGGCCATCCTTTGTTTTTCTACCAATCACTTCACTGTGCCTAAGGCATAGAAGTCAATTTGTAAATTGAATCTATGTGCAAATGCATTGCACTACGATTTTTTAGTTTCTATTTTTCTACCCCCAGCTTGTAGAGTAGTCCAAAAATACCTAACCTTAAATTCTAGATTGAGGAAAATAGAATTTATCATTTTATTATCAATTTGTATTTAATTTTTAGCCTTACATTACATGACCCACTCTCCCATGTTTGCCCTCGTATTGCATAGAATTAATGAAGAAGTGTGCATGCCTTTTTCTTCTTCTATTTCTAAATATACCACCCCTCCTTGACTCGTATGGATGGTATAATGGGGCATTATGGGGATTGGGGAACAAATTTTAATTAATCATTTCCACTTGATCCTGTCCAATTTATGGCAAAATTAAAAATTGAGGTTTTGAGAGAAAAATTAAAAATTGTGAAAAATAATTGTTCTTCCTTCCTATTTATTCAATTCATTTTTATTTAAAATTTGAAATAAGAGAATGGAAAGAATTTTTTTTTTAATAATTTTTTTGTATCGCTCTTAATGATTGCTATTTATCATCAAATTAAGATACCAATTAGTTTTGGTGTAGGCAAGAAATCTCAAATCTCTTATCTAACAACAAAAGAATTTACTAATTGAGTTAACTAGAACCTACCAGTATAGTATGCAATTAAAATGGCTAGGTGTTGCAAGTTTTTGCTTAGAATTTGAAGTCTAGACTCAATGAAATTAAGGAAGAGTAAAATATTAAAATTACTTATGCCAGCTTTATGATGCAATGAAAATGTAATAAAAGTATAAAACCTATAAATTTGGGTAAGAAAATTTTGTGAGACTTGATCCGAAATCTTAGTATATTTGGAGTGTTAAACTAAGGGCACATTTGGTGCATTGAATGAAAATTATGACAGAAATGGTAATCTTTATTACTGGAAATAAAATGTGCTGTAATGGAATAACTAAATATATTCATAAGTTTGGTTGTGAGTTGTAATATTAGAATAAACTTTAAGATTTATTTTAGGAAATAGCTTACTCATACACAATCATATTTCCTTAAATATAATATTTTTTAAATTTAAGAGAAATATAAGTAATTTTTTTAATAATTTTTTAGTTTTATAATTGTTATGTGTATATGGAAAGTTTGTTTACTTAGAAATATATTAATTTTAGAAATTATTATACCTATTAAGAAATAGCTATTACAAATTTACAACCATTTTAAAAAGCGAAATGATATGTTTACAACATTTGTACAATATTTTTACAACAAATCCTGAGTGGCAAGTTGTTACTAGTTGTTATTGTTAGAGTAAAAAAGTAATCTTAGCGTTAGTTTGAAATTTGAACCAATAACCACTAACCACCTGTGATTTGTTGTAAAAATGTTGTACAAATGTTATGGACGTAGCATCTTTCTTTTAAAAATGAATAGCTATTTCTCATTTTAAAAAATAGATATTCTTAAGAAATAATTATTTCCTATAATAAAAAAAAATTACCAAACTAAATAATAGTTAAACCATAAAAATATTTATTACATTATAGTGTCTATTTCAACTTACAAAACATGTCCCAAGCTATGAAGTCATTATTCATATAAAAGAAATGAAAGATTAAAAGAAAAGGGGAAGTTAGACAGATACCAAACCCATCTCTCAGGAAATGAATGCTATTCAGTGTTAATAAAGGCCACCCCTTTACCTTCATGTAAATGTGGGCTTCGGGCTCTTAAAGTTGATGCTGTTGTTGTTGTTGTTTTTTTTTTTTTTTTTTTTTTTTTGATGGGATGTTGTTGTTAACTGCAAGTCGATCGGCAATAGACATCTTGCTTATTAACAATCAAATTGTCAATCATGGTGGACATTACTTCTTTTCTTTTCTTTTTTGAGGAACTGGTGGATATTACTTGTGTAGGGTCATAATTTGAAGCCTGTACGGCACCGAGATCTTAGGCCCATACAGGCCCCGGGCCCTGCCCCAATTGTACAGTGCGGTGATCCCAGGCCCATACAGGCCCTGGGCCTAGTCCCATACTGACTTTGGCCGCAGGCCCAGCAGAAAGGTCCAGTCATCCTGCGCCATTCCCGGGGATTCCATAAATAACAAACAAGTGTAGGGTATTAAGTTCCAAGGTGAGCTCGGTCAAACGTTCCCGGTCAAGTACATGAGTCGTTCCCGGGAAAATGTGGTATGCACGGGAGACGGAGCTGCCGAGCATTATCGGTCCAGATGGAATCAAGTTCCAAGATCATAAATGCAGCACCGCCCTCTCACCTAAACATCCACTTAAATCAAATGATATTGGACCTTCAATAGCACAAACGGTGGCTGTAATCATGATTTTCCCACTAACTTTGGCTATAAATAGAGGAAAGTTGGGAGAAGAAAGGGTTCAGAAAATTGGAGAGAAAATAGACAAGTGAGTGAGAATCAACAGGGTGTTGTTTTGAGCCTCTCTGCCGGGAACGACCCATAGTAGGAAATCTTCAAGCCCACTACAAATAGATTGTGAGCCCAAGTGATCTAAGGCCCAGTGGCCTTATACTTGGTACCTACAATTGGCGCCCACCGTGGGGCTCTCCTACAAAGCAGTGGTTCGACTGAGACTCAAACGACAGAAATGGCTGAGGAGCATTCAGGGGAGCATGCACCAAGTGGCTCCGTGGGATCTTCTCGGGGGTCAACATGGAGGGAGAGAAGGCAAAAACGGCAGGAAGATAGGGAGCACTCAAGAAGGGAGGAAGAGTCCGGACAAGGAGAGGGGTCGGCTCAGACACACCGGACGGTTTCGGATATCTCGGCGCACCGGCAGCATGACGAAAGGGACCGAGAGTTGGAACGGTTACGCAGACTGGTAATGGACTTAGAGCTGGAAGCAAGGGGTCGGCGAGATGGAAGGAATCGCGACCCCCAGAGAAGGAGGAACCAGGGCCAGGGCGCCAGCCGGTCTAATACGCATCGGTCCCGAGATCGGTCGCGTTCCCAAGAGTCGCACCGGCAATCACGGGAACCACGCCATCGGCGGGACCGTTCACGGTCGCACGGTTATGATCACCAAGGATCACAATCGCCGGAGGAACGGCTGCACCACAATGCCTCCATGGACGCAATGAGCCGGGCCTTGCGGATGGCGGCCCGGTCACCATTCTCCGACGAAATTGAACGGGCACCAATGCCGAGCAGATTCACACGACCGCCATTCAATTCGTATGAGGGAAGGACAGAAGCCTGACCCTCGGCTCGATCAATATCGCCGAGCAGGTGGAAACCTACAAATAAATCTAAGGACAGAAGCCTGACCCTCGGCTCGATCAATACCGCCGAGCAGGTGGAAACCTACAAATAAATCTAAGGACAGAAGCCTGACCCTCGGTTCGATCAATATCGCCGAGCAGGTGGAAACCTACAGATAAATCTCTAAGGACAGAAGCCTGACCCTCGGCTCGATCAATATCGCCGAGCAGGTGGAAACCTACAAATAAATCTAAGGACAGAAGCCTGACCCTCGGTTCGATCAATATCGCCGAGCAGGTGGAAACCTACAGATAAATCTCTAAGGACAGAAGCCTGACCCTCGGCTCGATCAATATCGCCGAGTAGGTGGAAACCTACAAATAAATCTAAGGACAGAAGCCTGACCCTCGGTTCGATCAATATCGCCGAGCAGGTGGAAACCTACAGATAAATCTCTAAGGACAGAAGCCTGACCCTCGGCTCGATCAATATTGCCGAGCAGGTGGAAACCTACAAATAAATCTAAGGACAGAAGCCTGACCCTCGGCTCGATCAATATCGCCGAGCAGGTGGAAACCTACAAATAAATCCAAGGAGCAGCAAATCCTTTTGCATGAGCTATTTTTCATTCCTTAACCGTACGCCGGAAGAATCACCATCAAATCTCTAAGGACAGAAGCCTGACCCTCGGCTCGATCAATACCGCCGAGCAGGTGGAAACCTACAAATAAATCTAAGGACAGAAGCCTGACCCTCGGTTCGATCAATATCGCCGAGCAGGTGGAAACCTACAGATAAATCTCTAAGGACAGAAGCCTGACCCTCGGCTCGATCAATATCGCCGAGCAGGTGGAAACCTACAAATAAATCTAAGGACAGAAGCCTGACCCTCGGCTCGATCAATATCGCCAAGCAGGTGGAAACCTACAAATAAATCCAAGGACAGAAACCTGACCCTCGGCTCGATTCCCGGTTCAACCAAAGCCTGACGAAAACCTAACCCTTTTTCAAATACTAAGTCAAAAAGCGCTCTCAAAATACACAAAGCGCCGCGTAACCGGTTCTCGGGGGTACCATTACATTAAGCAGCCATAGCACTGGCGTGGTTCAAGCAAAACACAAACAGAGATAAATTCATTCGACAAATTCAAACGGAAAAAGAAAACGGACTTCTAATTAAAATAGAGCAATTGTTCGGTCACCACATCCCAGTGACATAGGCAAATAAAACCAACAAAATAAAACAAATGTTCGGTCACCACATCCCGGTGACATAAGCAAGTAAAGCCAATAAAATAAAAATGAGCAAGCAAATAAAAGCAGAATTAGCAGGGAGGTTGGTTCGGCGGTGTCACTTCCTGCTGGCCGGTCAAAGAAAAAGGCGGGGCCTCACCGAGAAGCTCCTGCACAGTTGGGATACTGGTGGCTTCCATTTCCTCAGGCTCGGCGTGAGCATCGATTTGCTCAACCAGCTCCCTCATACTGGCTGTCTCTTCCTCATCAATCGCCACCAGGGTACCCTGAGCAGCAGGGGCGGGGCTCGGGAATGGGATTTGGCCGGGGTCTCTTAGATGCGAATCCTCAGGAACACCCATTGCCTGAAGGGCGGCAAACCACCCGGCCTCAAAGCCCATATTCCGAGCCCGAGCAACCACCGGCTCTACAGAGTTTTCGGCATCAGCAAAGCCGACATCATACCATTTCTGCTCCGTGGCAGCCAAGCCTACCCTAAGGTCGGCAATCTCCTCAGCATTGGAGGTGTTAAGGCTGATGGCCTGGGCTAGCTTAAGCTCCGTCTCATTCTGCTGAGTTAGGAGCTCCGCACACCTTTTCTCGGCCAGGGACCGGTTCTTCTCGGCAAATGCAGCCTTTTTCTCAGCAGACTCGGCGGCCTTCAGTTTTTCCTTAGCCGTTTTCACCGCCGCCTCGCGCGCCTCCTTCTCGCGCTCGTTCTCCTCAGCAAGCTCCCGTGCCCGAGCAGCCACAATGTGGGCCATTTGAGCAGCCTAACAAGGACAAAAGTTAGAAAAAAGGCAAAAGGAAACCTGTGTGAAGAACTAGATAGACAAAAGAGTTACCGCAATGGCGTGCCACTCTAACCGGCGCCCTACGGACTCCTCGGATCCATCCTCGAAAGCATGCACATCCTCGGGAAGCTGGAGAGCTTCGGCCAAAGATTGGGCAATACGGCCGCCCTCGCCTTTATCCCACATCCGAATGCTGGCAGTTGACGGCAATGGCTTGCCGTCCAGAAGGATCTTCGGCTCCCATGCTGGAGCCACTTGGGAGGAGGACGCGCCCCCCGTGCCGGCTTCAGTTGGCGGCTCACGGATAACAATACCACCTGTTGGACGGGGAGGAGTCTGGGCAGCGACCTCGCCCGGGCAAGTGGAAGGTTGATCGGTGACCTTTTGCTTCTTTCGAGCACGTCCGGCCTGCGGTGGGGGTGAAGGCTGAGGCACTTGACCCCGGCCCTCGGGAGGTGGGGGCTGATTGGATTGTCGGGCACCGGGCACAAACCGTTCTACCGACAGCACTTTCCTAGATACCATCTTTCCCTTAGGCCGGACAGCTCTAGCTAACAGGGCAGCCGCTTCTATCACTTGTTGTTGATTCACGGCGGCCGGATTCTCGGGGATGGGCTGCTCTTGCGCTTGGCCTTGCTGTAAGGCTTCGTGGGCTATCTCCCTGATGCGCCGGGATGCTTGTTCCGCGGATTCGTCTCTCAAAGGGGCTAGCTCGTCTGCGCGAGTAAACCGCCGGCCAAATGCCCTCGCTTCCCCGGTTGTAAGACTCGGCGGTAAAAAGTTCACGTACCAGACGTCTATATACGACAGCAGGGGGCTGTCAACTATCAGTGCCTGCTTGAACGGCTGCCAAGTAGAATAAACCGGCTCCACACCGAGGATCAAATGCGAAGCCCGGAGTTGCTCGTCCCAATGCACGTATATCTCAGAGCGGAGGACGAAGTTTAAGTCTTTGGCGTGGACGACTCTGAGGTCCTGCACAAACACTTTGCCGTCTGCAAAAGATCAAATGACGCATTAGTCTCTGATCATAAAAATTCTTTTTACCGATAAGAAGAAAAGGAGAGACGAAAGAAAGCAGTTATATGAAAGGGATGGAACGAACCCACTTCACGCGGCATAAGGGGACAAGGAAACTCCCCGGCAAACCAATTGCCGCTCACCCTAACGAACTCATTGGCGGAGTTCCTGTTCGAATCAGGTAGGCACGATATCAGCCGTACCCGTGCATCTCTTGTCTTTAGGTAATAACCGGTGGCTTTGCTCCCACAGAGCCTATACATTTGGTTAATGTCATGGTGGTCTAACTGTAAGTTAAAGGTGTGGTTCAACTTACTGACACAACTAACTACCCGGTAAAAGTTGGGGGGAAGTTGGTCCGGGCACAGCCCATAGTAAGTGAGTGTGTTTATCAAGAGGGGATCCACGGGGAACCTGACCCCACCTTCTAGAATGGACATCAAAGGAAAGAAGGCTATACCATGCCCTCGGTGGATTTCAATATCGCTCTCATGGCAGTAAGCCACATCCACGTCATTGGGAATGTTAAATTTACTCCTAAAGGTGGCCAAAGCAGCCGGGGACTCTAGAAGGTAAGAGTAACCCATCTATAATGCCTAAAAATACAGAAGCAAACTCAAAGAAATGAAAGTTGAAAGGAACAGGAAGGGGAAGAAAAACTTACTTTGGGTTCTAAGGAGGAAAAGAACACTGGGTAAGCAAGCGCACAGAAATGTGGTCGGCAGAGAAAAAGCTCTAAAGATCAGAGGCGGAGGAAAAATGGGATGCTGTTCAGAGGGAGGTTATTTATAGAGGGAGGAAAAAGAAATGGAGGAAGAAGAAGCGCCTGATCAAGCATTAAATGGGCGCGGTCTACGAGCAGCCCAACGAACGCCAAGCCTAACCAATCTGCACGTCGCTTCGGTTCTCGAACCGTCAGACAATAATGACGACTGCGCCTGGCGCCGCGAAACGGCGCGTCTTTTGAGATGAATATTAAATGAGAAATGACAGTCAGAAGTCCCAGGCTAAAAGACTCCCGAGGTCAAAAGGTCCCATGCTGCTCCTTGATTCTTCTCGGTGACCGAGTATGAATCAAGGGGGGGCTATTGTACGGCACCGAGATCTTAGGCCCATACAGGCCCCGGGCCCTGCCCCAATTGTACAGTGCGGTGATCCCAGGCCCATACAGGCCCTGGGCCTAGTCCCATACTGGCTTTGGCCGCAGGCCCAGCAGAAAGGTCCAGTCATCCTGCGCCATTCCCGGGGATTCCATAAATAACAAACAAGTGTAGGGTATTAAGTTCCAAGGTGAGCTCGGTCAAACGTTCCCGGTCAGGTACATGAGTCGTTCTCGGGAAAATGTGGTATGCACGGGAGACGAAGCTGCCGAGCATTATCGGTCCAAATGGAATCAAGTTCCAAGATCATAAATGCAGCACCGCCCTCTCACCTAAACATCCACTTAAATCAAATGATATTGGACCTTCAATAGCACAAACGGTGGCTGTAATCATGATTTTCCCACTAACTTTGGCTATAAATAGAGGAAAGTTGGGAGAAGAAAGGGTTCAGAAAATTGGAGAGAAAATAGACAAGTGAGTGAGAATCAACAGGGTGTTGTTTTGAGCCTCTCTGCCGGGAACGACCCATAGTAGGAAATCTTCAAGCCCACTACAAATAGATTGTGAGCCCAAGTGATCTAAGGCCCAGTGGCCTTATACTTGGTACCTACAAAGCCCAAGTCCAAAATGTATGAAGTCTTGGTCCAAATAGCCCAATATAATGAATTTGTAAAGAATGGGTTGGAAACCTAGACTTTTTCGAATTAGATGATCGGCCAATATGTTTTGATTATAAAGAAAGAAAGATAACAAAAGTTTACTAGGAAATGACGTCCTCGAATTTTACCTGAGGAGGTTGATTCTTAAATATTGTTCTTAAGACTTTGTTGCAAGTCTGGTACCCCTATTTCTCCTGGGCCTTCTTTTTTCCCTTCTCCTCTATTTTATACTATTTTCCTCTCATTTCCACCGTCCACATGTAGATTTAGATTGATAGTGTTGATACTTGTCCCATCAGCCCCTCCCTAAAGTCTTTAGGAGTGGTTGTAAAGGCTGAAAAACATGGTTCAATTATTTGCAGAGCATTTAATGCAATAGTAACAACTTTTTCTTAGATATTTCCATGCCTTCATTTGTCCTGTTCTTTCTCAATACTTATCCTCTTCCATGAAATAGTCCGGAGTGTCGCTCTTAATGGCAGATCATTCCCTTTGTCTTCAGCCTTGCCTAGTCTAGGAGGAGTTCTTCCTCGAATTGGGTCCTTGGCCCAACATATAGATAGATATGGGCTCCTTGGCCTCTCACCCCCACAACATAATTCTTAAATTTAATTAGTCATTAATTCGTGTTAAAAATTTAACAATATATGATATTTTATCTATTTTATTTTATTATAAATATAGAATTTATTAATTAACGTAGTTCTTGATAGGCATTTATTTTGACTATATAAAATTATTTATTATAATATATAAAGAATATATGATGTGAAGCATTTTAAGAATAAAGTTTAGTTACAAAATTGAATACCCAATATCTTTTTATTGGGGGTGAATTTTGACAAAACAATTATTGGATTGCATTTTTTTTTTTCTTATATCCTTTATGTTTGCATAATTTTTACAAAATTAGATGTAGAGGCTATAACCAATTTTGTAACTAAATTTTGTCTATATTTTAATTAATGGGGTAAATATAGGAGATTTTATATAAAATTAATTAACAAACATATATTGGAATAATGACGCGGGAAAATGTGGGTTTTAAAAAACTTAGGTGCTAGTGTTAGACAAAATCAACAAAAAGTCAAAAACATCTTCAACTTCATGTGTGTGTGTGTGTGTGTGTAAATAGGAGATTGTATATGTCCCTATAATTTATGGGGGCAAATTCCAGTTTACCCTATCACATAAAATATCATACATTTTTTCTTTTTTGGAAAAGACCAAAATGTCAAACTTTTTATAAACAAAGCATTTTAAATTTAGGTAGATAAGTGTTTTGGAGTTTGTGAAAAACATTGAATGATTTTAAAGAACTTGTTTGGTTTGAACATGTTACAAAGAACCCACTAGGTCTGATCAACAAATCAAGTCATATGCTTAAATTGTATAATTAAAGACTCAAATTGATTTAGGTAATGGATCACTAGTTCACTGGTTTGACTAGCCGGGTTGGTTCGGGTTTAATAATGATGACATCGGGATCACAAAGTTCTCTTCATAGTCACATTCAACCAAAAAAATTGGTACTAATTATATGATACCCTGGGCCTAGATTTGATGTGTGTTTTGTGTGAGCATGTACGTTGAATCTTGAATCTTGAATCTTGAATCTTAAATTCAGTGTTTATTAGGTAAAATTTATCCATATAGGTAGTGGGGTAATTGTTCCTAAATAAAAAAAAAAAAAAAAAAAGATAATGGGGGTAATTATTGAGTACTCTCAAAGTACCATAAATACGTACTCCTTTCTCTCACATAACTGTGGGTCCCACTAATTAAATTTATGGTGGGATCTACAATTTATGTGAGAGGAGAGAGTATGCATTTATGATATTCCTAGATTATTCAATAATTTTCCTAGGTGGTGGCAGCTCTAGAAATTTTATTGAGGGTGGTCATTAAGAAACTTAAATTATACAAAATTTAATAAAAAGAGAACTTCATATATTTACGGAAAAAAACATACATACAAACACATAAAGTCTTACAATTTCCTTCTATGAAATTTCTTATTTTGAAAATTCATAGAAGGAAATTGCAAGCTACATCTTTTTCAAATTTTTTCTTGGACTTTTACTTTTTGTCTATAAGGATCTAATATATTGTTAAGAGGACCAAAGTTTAAATACAAAATTTGGCTACAAACTTAGTTATAACTTAAGGTTACAACTTTCACTAAACAAGCATTGCTACATATTTTGAAAATCTAACTATTAAATTACATGTTCTCTATATTCTTAAAATACATGTCAAAATGTCAAATTTTATACCAATCGGATATTATTTACTATTCGATCTAAAAACTTATTTTATATGTATAATTTTAGATTACAACAACTCGAAATTCAAATATTTGATTAATGATATAGCTATTGACATTTTTGAAATTTTGTAAGTATAGAGAATATTAGAAGAAAATGTAATTAAATTGTGAATTTGTTAAAAATCACATTCAATAAAAAAAATTGAATGGAGTTGTAGCCTTAGTCTACAACCAAGTTTATTGTCAAAGTTTTTCTAAAGTTTAATTATGTTGGGCCTAAAAAAATTTAGAATGGTCACAAAGTTTTTTTAAAGATAAAAAAATCATAAATTTTTAAAATTTATACATAATAATAATTTTTTTTCCTGGCTAGGGTGGTCCTTTGACCACCTTAGACTCTATGTGGAGCTACCTCTGCATATAAGCAATTATTAGCAATTTTAATAGTAACTTGGCTAGTATTTTAATAGTAATGATATATATATATATATATATATATCATTTATTTTTCCCCTACCATAAGTGTCGAAAGTCTTAGAATACATACCTAATTTTTCCCCTAAAATGTGTAATCCTTTTGTGCCTTACCCATAAATACTAGGTAGTTATAAGGAAAAATCATTAGAGTGACTCCAAAGTGATAATTAGAACACTTAACTTAAGACCTCATGTGTTCTCCAAAAAAGACTCAAGACCACATGTTGAATCATATGAAGCATGAAAACCGCTAACCAACCATTGGGATTGTGTTTTATAATTTATACAAGTTAATTTCTTAGGATCCATCTTCGCACATGCTTAAATCCTACTTTTTCTAGCAGGGTCCATGTTGAACTAGTTATGGAAATATTGCTATTGTTCTAATACCTAACATCTTCATCACAGAAGAAATTTAGTCAAACTGTTGGTTATATCTATCATTTTCAACTATACTCCAACTTCCCCATCTAAATCACATTTCCCATATTTTGTCATTTGTAATGAAAAGTGAGATTAGTGGGTCATAATTGAAAGTTGAAACCTTGAAATGACTAGAGCTTTGTTTATAACTTTATCTAGCAATTTCGTGTCTTCCCTGCTGCCAATCATTCTGGTGGTTGAGACCAAGCTAAGTGGATTCTGTGCATGATGTGTCTCTGTTTTCTTCCTTCTTCTTTTTACCGACATTTGCAGCTCAAGCTCTAGTATACCAAAGTTGAGCATATTTTGGCTTGCACTCTTCTATAAAATTGTTGCACAAACTTGAGCCTAAAGGCTATACAAAATGCAAAATCTGTGGCCCTTTTTGTAAATCCAAGAGAAAAGAAAGGAACTAAACAAAATTGTGACATTTATGCTGGCATTTTAAAAAGTATGATAAAGCATGAGATTCAAAGTTGTGGAATGGATTCAAAGTTAATGCGGTAATACTAATTCCACCATTTCAGAATTGGTGGGAATTCATTTCTTATAGTATTAATTAGACATGCACATAATTTCCACATGATTATTAGCTCAGTAATCAGTACAAAATTAGATTATGCACTTTTCCATATCAGAAGCTGGGGTCAGCCTTTTTGAGATATGACCATGGCGTGTCCCAAACGTGTCAGGCTAAGGCTAGCTGGTGAATGGTGACCACTGTTCCAACTTCCAAGCGTGTTAGCTGTCTTTCCTTGACAATTCCAATTTCTATGGATTCCTTCTTTTCTTTTCTTTTCTTTTCTTTTGAATTATATTTTTTCTCTTTTATTTATTTATTTATAGTCATACTACTTTTTATTTTTTAATTTACAGCACCCTTTTCCCATTTTTGTTCTTTTATTTTATGGTGAAATCTATCCTTTGCCAACTGCCCCAAAAAATACCAAAAAATTGGTTAGGTTGTGCCAGATATTTTTGGTTTTTTTTGTCAATTATAGAGATATATATTTAGAATATCTATAATTGTTATAGGAAAAATACAAAAATGGCTTAAATAATATCCATGTGCCTAATTATATACAAGATTTTCTTGCTTTCAACGTTTCTTTTGGAAAAAAAAAAATAGGTATGTGAAGCAGTCCATTTTCGGTGGTAGCCATAGGTACATTACCAATCACAATCACTTTGAAATGAAGATGGACGTTTAAGAGATAACCATGCCTAAATCAATGTATGATTTCATTTTAATATTACTTATCCGAAAAATCTTTTCCTCTTTTTAAGAAAGAGAATTAAATTGCACTTAATGATTCAATATTGTCAAGTCACCTAAACAGCTAAACCTTTCATCTCCACACACACCCACATACTCACCACTAGTATACACACATCAAATCCTTAATCCTCCCAACAAATAAATTAAAGCCATTTTTTTAATATATAAATTAAAGCCATTTAGAAAACTTCACTCTCCTAAAAAGATAAATAATACAGAGTTATAAACCATGCAATTCACAACATGAAAACATAGTTATACAGCCAAATCATTACCCAGTTAATAGTTCTTTTAGAACTATATTTTTTATCATAATTTTTGTCACAACTTGTTGAGATGATTGACTAAAGTAATTGACAAATTCTCTTACTTAGAATCATTATTTTTTTCACTAAAAAAAAATAATTTTATAATAAACTACACAATATGTTAGGACAAAAATTGAGGCACGAAATTGTGTCACTTAGACTATCCTCTTATGTTTGCTAATGTCACTTACAAAATTATTTTATATTTTATATATATGATAGCAAAATTTTTTATTTGTAATTTTTTTTTATATAATTTCTCTAAGATTATAAGTTTTTAACTAAAGTAACGTCACTTTCGTATGATTAATAACTGATTTCTTATAAGTAATTGACAAACTCTTTTACTTAGAATCATTATTTCTTTTCTCTCAAAAAAAAAAAAGAATCATTTTTTTCCACCACTTATAATTAACTACACAATATGTTATGACAAAAATTGAGGCATGAAATTGTGTCACTGAGACTCTCCTCTCATGTTTGATAATGTCACTTACAAAATTATTTTCTATTTTATATACATGATAGCACAATTATTTTATTTATAATTTCTTTTTTTATAATTTCACTAAGATGATTAGTTTTTAACTAAAAAATAATGTCACTTTCGTATGATTTAATAACTGATTTATTTTTTCCACCTAATCCTAACACATTTGACATTACGCAAGTAATTGTGGAAAAAAAATTAAATCACATATATTTATTGGAAAAAAAAAGAAAGAAAGAAAAGTAATTGAAAGACTCAGAGTGACATGCACACAGAAACAATTTTCAGAGTAGGTCCCACCTCTGTAAATACACTATAACACTCTTTACCAGTCACCAGTTACATTTTGATTTTACAAAAACACAATACGAGATAGTCTCCTTCTTTGATAAATATAAACTTACCTTTTCAACTTTCAAAGGTCTCTCTCTCTCTCTCTCTCTCTCAGAGCTATTTCAGAGTCACTGCCTTTTAAAGTTTTATTATAGTGTTTTACATAACGCCAAAAAACCCTCTCTCTTCTTCACTCTCACCCAGTCTGTAAAAGCTGTTTTGTTTTTTCAAGAGTCTCTCTGTGTTCGTGATGATCAGACTGATATAGAGAGAGAGAGAGAGAGAGAGAGAGAGAGAGAGAGAGATATGGGTTCGTGTGTATCGATTTATGGAAACTCTAGCTCCGCCAAAGACGACAAGCTCGTCATTCTTCCCTCACCCATCAAGGAAATTCCCACCAATGGTGACCGTCCGATCATCCTCAACAACGTTGTTTCTGTTAAGTCTCAGTGGTCGCCTTCTCTCTCAAACCCCAGAGTCTATGGTATGCTTCTTCTTCTATGTAAAAAGCATAGCTTTCATTGAAAAAAAAGTTGTATTTGACTATATGGTGCAAGAAATCAGATGGGTGTTTTTTGTTTTTCAAATTTTCTTACTATATCTGATGGTTTATTACGTTGTATAATATTTTCTCTGTTTCTTTTTGTTTTGATATTTTAAGTGATGTTTGATCTATAATGAAATGGGGTGTGGGGTCTCTATGGATTACTTTTTTCATTTTCTACATGTTTGAAGAAATCATCATCTTTTTTTTTTTTTTTATAAATTGTTTTTTATATTCAACTATTACATTTGTTAGTCTTAGCCACACAGTATTTGACACGCTTCCATGTTGATTTCATTAGCTAGATTGGATTTTTTCAATATTCATATATCTTTTTTGTTTGCTAGTCTTTTATGATTTGAATCGGTTTTATTCCATTCATTTATCAATCAGTAAGTTTCATTTTTGGTTATAAATAAATCCATTTGTTCAACTGCTCTTTCTCAATATGATCTTCCTCCTTGGATTTATTGTCTATTAGTCTATAAATGTTTATGGACTTCTTTGAGGTCTTCTTTTATTCTTTTGGCTAATAGGCTCTGATTGTTATGAAGGACAATCAAAGCAAAAAAAAGCTGTTCAGAGCTATTAGATTCGATTCTTAGAGTGGTGTTGTAAGGAAGACTAATATGAGATTGATGAAAGCTTTTTTGAGAATAAACCTTCTTTTTATTTTTATTAATAATTCCTTCCTAGTGATAAACAAAATACTATGTGGTTGCCCTGCTGGCATAGGGATTATGGATTTTGCATCTCAGAAGTGTTGTGTGGATGATGTTGTAAGATGTGGAGAAGAAAGTAAGCCTTTGTTTTACTGTGGCAAGGTGTGAGCTCTAAAATTCTAGATGCCTTCTAGGTAAACTCGGGGTTTGTAGAAAACCCTTGTCCTGTGCATTCATTACAATGTAGAGCTTTCGGTAGATACAGAATATGTATTGTCTCCAACTATTATTTTCCTTTCATTATAGTTATCTAATATAGTTGTCTGATTAGACAACTGGTCCCCCCACCCCCTCTTTGAAAATTGTGTATATCTGTAGGCCATTAGTTTAGGCCCATTTTAATGAGATGCATCTTGGGTTGTGGTGTTAGTGACTCTTGAGGATTAAATTTTTACGCAAGACTGAGTGATGGATGGACCACTGTATAGGATATGGAAGGGTAAGTCAGATTTAAGTAAATTGCTAAGAAAGAAGATGATACAGTTAATATCATGAAATTAAATGGAATATTTTCAGGAGAAATTAAAGGATTACCACCCCAACAGTATGAAGGTAAAAATCATGTTTGGTCTCTAGTCACTTGTATGGTTTCATAAAAAGTGAATATTTATGGCATTTTTGAAGATCTTTGAGAACTGTTTCATTGTATATTACTCTCAACTTTTTAGCGAAGTGGCTTTTCCATTAGATCTAGTATGTCCAATGAGAATAGCCCTTATAAACATTCTCTGTTGCACTTGTGTATTTTGGTTAACCCTTTTTCTATCTCATCAAACCTTTAGCTTTCTAGCATCCTTCTGTTTTCTAAAACTGAATTGCAGTTTAAAATTTAGACTTCAGAGCTGTGCAATGGTCATGATTCCATGTCCCCTTTTGGGTATGGGAGTGATAGTAGAAATGTAGCAAGTGGGATATAGGTTTTCATCCACTTGGATTTTTGAAAAAATAAAAAATAAAGCTGCAATGCAATGCAAAGCATTGCTAGTCTCCCTCGTTACAAGTTAGTTCAAGAAAAAGGAGAAAATATCAATATTGGTGATAGGTCAGAAATGATGTTTGGGGGGCATGTGTCACTTTAGTGGTTGGTCTCATTTATATCTATAAGTTACTCTTTATGCCTATATTGTGCTTCAAGTTGAATTTTGTGTTGTTTTTTCTTTTGCAGGTAGCAAAGAGGAAGTTTTTTTTGATTCTCAACCCTGGTTAGAGTCAGATTGTGAGGATGATTTTTATAGTGTCAATGGTGGTAAGAATACAAAATGCTTTGAACCATTTTTGTCTTGCATGCGTGGGTCATGGGAAGAAAGTTCCATACCTTTGTATATAGTAATGGTTTTTGGATTTTATATGGTTGTTTACTTAACTGTATGATGAGCAATGAAGAATGCAGAAGCTAGACATGCAGAAATATTTGTTTGTTCAATTTCCCCATCAAAATTTGTTGTATTCATTGTCTGTCTTGCAGATTTTACCCCATCCCGCGGCAACACTCCAGTCCATCATAGCTTATCCATTGGAACCCCTCGAATCAACATAGCTCGTTTTGAAGACAGAATGCCTGGTTCCGTACCTGAACCATCCCCAACAGATACGATAAAGAAACTAGCTTGTTTCGAGGACAGAATGCCTGGTTCCTTACCTGAACCATCCCCGAAAAAGAAACTAGCTGAACTATTCCGAGAGAGCAGCAGACACGAAAATGAAGATGTTGACAACCTAAATACATCAGGCAATCAGAACATGGCCAACGGAAACATGGAAGCTAAACCGACTGTACTTGACCTCACCCCAAAGTCAGCACTTGGTACCCCATATGGAACTAACTCTGTCTCTAGTAGTGAAAAGACTCCTAATGGAGGCGTCTTCACCGAGAAGGAGAAATCAATGAGGTCCGTGCAATGTTGTCTTCCAAGCCTAATTTCAAGCGCTAGCTTTAGTGATAGGAAGAAGAAGAAAAGCCCTGCTATAGCTGTACATGATGAACCTTGATGTGCAATGCCTCTGGTATAAATATTATGGAAGAGACCCAGGTTCTTGTTTTCTTTGTGATAACAAATCCTAAGCTACTTAACTTCGCTTTAGATTTTTGTATAGTGTAAGCGGTATTTATTAAAAGAACTCGTGTGAATCATGGATTTGAGTGCATGTAAAAAAGCAATAGTGGAGATGTTCTAACTCCATCGAGGAATTTTTACTGTCGCAATCTCAAAAATGAGGTTACATTTTTCAGTTGTATGTAATTATGTATCTGCTGTCATTTAAATAAATAAATAAATAAGAGAAGAAAGACAAATGGCCTTTGTCCCCTGTGTTGTGACCTGCGTCAAGGCTGTACTCTGATATATTAAGTTGATTTGTCGGGGAAATTTTTTAAAATATATCGAAATAATACTAATTATACTATTTAACTAACTCCAACTGTAGTTGTAATCTTTGTTGATAAAAAATTAATGCCAATTTTACTAGCAATAAAGATACACAATATATTTCAATTTACATGAATATTTTATTAATAAGATGGAGTGTGACTGAAATTATCAACTTTTGAACCAATAGGTTATCTAAACCATAAATTCTTCCCTATCAAAAAAAAAAAAAAAAAAAAAAATCATAAATTCTTTATTTAAAAAGTTTATTTTCAAACCCTAAAATAAAGTTGTAGAGTCACAATTTGGGGCCCAAGCCCAAAAGGTATGGGATCTTGGTCTAAGGAGTCTAGAAATAATGAATTTGTAGAGAGTGGGATGTAGAACTAGGTCTTAGCGAATTGGATAGCGGTTAGTATTGGGCTATACAACAGTTGAACACAAGTAGAACACATTAACATCCATAAATCTTCAGTCCGAGGAGATAAGATGAATATATGTTGATCATTGTTTGAAGATTATGGTCGTTTGTATTGCTACAGTATTCTCTATTCTTTTCTCTCCGTCCCCTTCCTCATAGGGACCCCCTGTCTTATATAGTCTTCTTGAAGCTATCGTGGTTTTACACTTGTTGATCATTTGGATCCTTACTTGAGTACTTGTCCCATCGGACACCGCCCTTCAGCCTTCTGTGAGTTGTGGTGGCCAAGACAGTACTGTTCACAAGTCCTCTTCACATTAATGTGGCCAGAAAAGTAGCTGCAACGCATTTAATGCGGTAGTAGCAGCCTCTCCTTGGATATTTTGTTTCCTTCTTTCCTGCGAGTCTGTGGGACGCATCCCTACTGCTAATGTCTATTGGGGGGTCCTTCTAGTAGACAGAGTGCAAGTCTGAGCCATACTCATCACGTCCGAGGAGGCATCCCTCCTCGGACCGTCCTCCAAATGCCCCCTTGTCTATGAGAGCTAGGTTGGAAATCCCTTTAGCATCCATTTCCTCTACTCGAACATTGCTAATCGTCCCGGATGGGGCCCAAGGCCCATTACACGATTTGGGGTCTTTGCCCCTACAAAAGTCATAAGAGAAATGCCCCAAATGGCCTAAAGTATTTGGGAGTATTGAATAATTTTTTGATCTTAATTCCCTAAACTACTATAATATTTTATATAAGTACATGCCAAAAACATGATTTTTTTTTTTATAACAATTTTAAATAAATGAAGTCAAATTTAAAATTTTAGGGTTAAATAATTCTTTTAATTACCTGTAGACTGTAGTAGAAATAAAAATAAAAATTCCCAATTTTTTTTTTCTTCTTTTTCTTTGTCTCTCCCGCTCCTCTGGTGTTTAAGAGATTTGGGAGCATGTATGTTGTTTTTTCCTGTACCCTGATAATTAACAAGGACTACACTTTTAATTATATATATATACACTTTTAATTATATATATATATATATATATAATAGATACTAGTAACACATATATAAAGAGACTATAGACATGGAAATGTATAAAAGAAGCTTTATTATTGTTTTTTTTTTTTTTTTTATTGCTAAGATTTTTTATATGAAAGAATAAAAAGTTAGAAGACAGACTAGAAAGAACCACTTAGTACATGCATATAAGTGTTTAGATATCATGAAAGTTAGAAATAAAAGAAAATAAGAACATTGGGTGTCCTTATAATGTACATATAGTGTGCGTTTCGCTCCAGCTTAAAAAGCCAACTTATTTACTATTCAGTTTATTTTTGCTATTATTTATGGGTCTAACTACATTTTTTAGTATTATTTATGGGTCCCACTGTACTATTTCAGCTAACTTTTACTTTTATTTACAGTACTTTTAGCAAAAAGTTTTCAGTTTCAGCAAAATAAGTTGATCCACAACGTGCGTTTGGCTCCAAATTAAAAAATCAACTTATTTTACTATTTAGTTTATTTTTGTTACTATTTTGGGCCCCACTGCACTTTTTGGCACTATTCATGAATTCCACTATACTATTTCAGCTATCTTTTATTTTTATCTACAGTATTTTCAGCAAAAAAAATTTCAGTTTCAGCAAAATAAGAAAATCTCAAATAGACCCATAGTGTTATGGCTCAGATGTTGAATAAATTATTTAAATTTAGTTTAATAATAGAATAAGGCATCCTAAATAGATTAGTATTGTTATTTATTTGTATTCAAATTAATTTTTATGTTTTAGGATATGATTAATTCCTATGTTTTAGGATTTATTGATGAAGTTATCTTATCCTTGGCTATTTTTATAAGTTGAATGCATTAATGAGAAATAAAAGATAACTTAGTTGATTTGAGGTGACTAGCCTCCTAAACTTGAGGGGAAAAATAGACTTTTTGGTTAATTTTCAGCTTCTTTCTCACTAATGCATTCGATGTACATAAATAGATAAAAATGAAATAATCTCATCAATAAATCCAAAAAATTGGAACCAATCCTATCCTAAAACATAGGAATTAAATATACTAGTATTATGCCCGTGCGATGCACGGTTTAATCAAAATTCATATGTAAATTATAAAATAGATAATAAAAATAAATGATTATTTTACTTTTAAGTTATATAATGAATGCATATTGTGTAAGACTAATGTATTATAAAAGGCATATATATATATATATATATATATATAAAATAATTGAATGGAAGATGGTAGATAGCTTGTAACTAATATGAAAGGAGATACCTAAAATTTAAGGCTTAAGTAATATTTAAATGGAAAAACCTTAAATATAGTAATTAAAAACTATCCAAAAAATGATTGAAAGCATATTTAAGTGGAAACATTAATTCAATAATTAAGAACAATTTAAATTAATAAACATTTAAGAATTTGAAGTTGAGAGACTTACATGAAAATTTAATTTTTGTCCTTGAAAGCATGGGAGAAGTCACCAAAACTTGAGTGATTTTCACCCTACCAAAAAATTATAATAAACAAAGAGGATGTGTGTGTGTGTGTATATATATATATATAAACTTCAAGTTTTTTTTTTTTTTTGGTTGAGAAAAACTAAGAGTTAAGACATTGGTAATAAGTTTTCATCCACAATTGAAAATATAGCATTGAGATATGATGAGAATTGAGAAGTTATACCTTTCAATAGTAGGTCATTTTTGGCCTGTGAACAATAATCTCTATTATTTGATCTCAACCTCTTTGTGTAATTATTAACAAAACAAAATAAGTAGCACAAAAAAAAAAAAAAAAACCTGCGTAGTATGATATTTGCTATCTAGTTCTCCTAAATAAGTTTTTCAAAGGGATGATAAAGCTTTAACTATGAAGAGATACAATATGCTAAGCAATAGAGATTAAAACTTAAACTACAAAGAGAATGGTACACCGTTAAAACAAATGCAGTAGCTTCCTAGTTAACAATATGGGCAATACAATCTATTATATCTTTTAATTAAGCTCTAAAACAATCCAAGTGTTGGGAATACTGTGCAAGAATGTGTGTTGAAAACTCCAATCTATCTAACTTTGTTACAACCATCTTTGCATCTTCACTGATGTGCCCCATCTGTGATATGTTTTCTAGGACCTCACAGTGCATATATAAAAAAGTTGATAATAACAATTAAAATTTGTGTCTATCTAAAACATTGCCAAAGCATTAGGGTAAACTTTTAGAATTGATTTAATAGCTGGAATTAAATTTTTTTTTTCCTTGTAATGAGCACCACATATAAAGAAAATAAATCTAAAGCTTCTAACCACAAAATTAAACATTAATTTTATGCATGCTTGCATGGGATCCATATAAAGAGTATAAAAGAAGTGACCAAGGGAAAAAAAAAATCAACAATATATGCACAAACTTCAAAAGATTAGGCAGAGTACAAAAGGCTGTGAAAAAACTGCAACAAAATACATATAATAGATGACTGAAGCTAAGCAAGTTCATGTGCCACCTGATTGTTTTCTAAGATTGAAACCATGGCAAGCCATGAGAGATGTTCTGTATCATGTGTCCAAGAGGCCCAATTGATTCGTTGGTTTGACCGCTTGAAAAAGCAATGTGCTCCTTGCTCTTGGGCGAAATAGATTTCTACTTCGAGTGCAAAAGCCTCCGTTTGTTTTCTAAATAGAAATAGATAACTTGGTTTTCTAGTTTCAGAATAATTCTAGCAATAGAAGAGTTCTAGATATATTTGGAGATATTTATGATTTTAGCATTTCAAATTGATAAGCCTCCATCAAATAATTCTTTATGATCTAATCTAAAGTTGTTGATAAACTTGGAGACGGAAAGAAGAGTAAAAATTATTGATAATTCATAAAAATTAAAATTTTTATCAACTTAGAAATTAAAGGAAAAAAAGATAAGGACAAAAAAATATATATCTATTTTTTGATTTTAGGGTTTGTTGATAACATTTTAGATAGACATAACTGTTATAGTTGTCAAATCAAATACTACTTTCTTTCATTACTTAATTTGTCATATTTATCCAAAAAATATGTATATATCTATTCTTAAAATCTAAAAATTTAAGAAAATTTCTGCAATTTGGAGCCGCCATTTGGCGCAATCACGGCGTCTAAGCCCAACTTTTATTATATATAATATGATTTTCTTTCGCTTGTACATAGGAATTAATTTGAATACAAATAAATAACAATAGTAACCTATCTAGGATGCCTATTCTATCATTAAACTTAATTTAAATAATTTATCCAAAACCCAAGTCATAACATATAGTGACTTATATTTTTATTGTGTAGTATGAGATTATATGAGTTGGTACCATAAGTTGTCTCCTTACTGTTTGCAAAAATCCACGACTCTTCTTGTATGCTTTTCTAATCTGTCATCGACCGATGTTTGTCTGAATAACTAATTTTGTGACCTTAGAATTTGAACTCAGGGCCTTGACCTTAACCAAACTTGTCAATGCCATCTCATCAATGGAACCCATCATAACTAAACATTTTACTTCACCCTCTCTCCTTTAAAAAAAACTTGGAAGGGAAACATCATGTTGTAGATAAGTGTGAGAGTGTGTTTTCGCAGATGATAAGTGTGTTGTTTTGAAATGTGTTTTATTAAAAAAGAAAAAAAGAGAGTGTATTATTAATATAACAATGTACGTATAATCATAAAATTCGAATATTATACAAGGTGAAGGTGAGATGGTGCATGATCTTTGAATCGTTCGGAGCTGCCTTTCAACACTTGCCATAAATGAGCAACTTTTTCGGCCTGTTTGCCATGCATGGTTGAAAACTTGAAAACCTTTTTAATCTTTGAACTGGGGTAGACTAGAAAGGTGGTCCATTTTGAATAATTGGTACAAGAACGTCAAGGGTTGATGAGTCTTGGTCTGTTAAATATGTGGACCTTACACATTAAGGTCTCCACCTTCCAAGACTAATAAACCCTTTGTTTGCCTAAAGGGCCCAAAAAAGCTTTAGGGCAGTTCAAGGCTGGCAATGGTACAAGTATATGATTGATTGCACATGGTTTTTCACTTTCAGTTTCTAAGCCCCATATTGAGTTTAAAGCTGGAACGCTCAAACTTTTAACATGTAAAAAGGGCAGAAATACTTTCATCAGTTGGGAAAAGGGCGGAAATACTTTCATCAGTTGGGACCATGAAAATTTAATAAATTTTCTTGGCCCCCCAAAAGAAGAGAAGGTTACCATGTTTGGTTTGCTGAGTTTTCATCACTCACATTTCTTGAGCCCCACACTAAGTGAGGTTATTTTGGTTCAATTTTCATTCTCAATTTCCATAATTCATTGCTCAAAAACCTAAGTTAGAGTTGTGGAAAATGAGAACTATTTTTTGAAGTTTTTGGGTGATGTAAACTGAGTTATAATGCCATTTTTGTAAATAATTCTACTCAAGTAGGGCTCAACACCAATGGACACAAGTTTATGACCACACAAAATTGATTTTTTTTTTCTCTCTCTCTTCATCATCACATAAACTGATCTCTCTCTCTCTCAACAAGATCGTTTTCTCTCTCTCCTACCCTTTGCTGGATCGATTTTATCTCTCCTCACTTTTGGTTCATCTCTCTCTCCTCAATTTCGTGATTTTAGGTCTCTAGTAAGGATTCTTGAGTTTGGATTTGCTGTGTTTGTGGGTTTGGGTTTTTTTTTTTTTTTTTTTTTTTTTTTTTTTTTTTTTTGTGGTGTGTGTGTGTGTGTGTGTGTGTGTGTTGGTGGGTGTGGGTCGCAATTTTGGATTGCTAATCTATGCATGTGTGTTGATAGGTTTGGATTTTTGGTTGTGGATGTGGTTTAAGGCTTGGGTTGTTATGGAGGTAGGTTTGTGTGGTCATTGGTGGCGGTATTGATGGTTGGTGCTTTTTCTTTTTGTGGATGTGGTTTTCATTTGGTAGTTAAGAGATTTTTCTTTTGGTTGTGGCCTTGGTAGTGTCAATGGTAGTGGGTTCAAGGTTTGCTGTTGGTGGCAGTGGTGATAGAGCTGAGTTTTGGGTAGTGGCTGTTCTGACTAATGGGCTGCACAAAAATGAGTTAAAATTGCTTTTTTCAAACTGAAAACAAAGGGGAATTCTGATGCCAAACAGACTGTGGAGTGAGTTAAAAGAAAATAGGGAAATAGATATGAGATATGAGAATGAGTTTTGAGGTATAAGAATTGAGATATGAGTGATGTGAGATCCAAACATAGCCTATCTCTCTCAGTGACATGGAAAATTCTCCCAAAACACATAGCTGGCCGCTATAAAAAGAGATACCCCAATTGCCTAAAAAACCATAAATTCTTTTTAGAGTTTTAAAGATAACAATAACTAATTTAATGAGTTTGCTAGAGTCAGATCAGCTTATCAAATGGAAAAGATAAGTCACCTAAAATATGCCACATGGAAATTGTAAATATATCTAAATAACAAGAGAGAAAAGCTATAGACTACTTTGCTAGGCATTCAGAACAAAGTATATTTAATCATGGTTAATGAAAACTCATCCAGGCTCTCCTGGTAATGGACATTCAAAAACAGTATAAAAACGGATGAAGATGAATGAAGCAATCTAAGTTCAATAGAGGCCTCAAAAGTCAGAACAAAATAAAATTGCCCTCAAGCAGAAATGCCGCCTAGAATATGAACTTGCTGCCACCAGACTCTGTCATAAAGGCATTGATATACCTGCAATATGGACAAAATGGATTGTTTAATGAGTTGAAATTATCATAAGAAACATACCATTATACCAATGAGCTATAGATCAATTCTCACGCCCTTGTCCCATAATAATTGGTTGGAGGATGAGGGGTCATGGAAGATCCATTGGGTGCGTGAGTCTTTTACCAATTCAAAAAAGAGTATCACAAGAAACATAATACTGTGCATATTGTTGTCAACACACACACACATACATGTGATCAGAACTAGATCATATTAAGCATACATAATTGTTTCACAAGCAAGAATCCTTTTTTTTTTGGGTGGGGGGGCAAAAATGTGTAGGTTGAATATTAATAATTGCCCCCCCCCCCCCCCCCCCCCCCCACCCCCCTCCTCCTCCTCCTCTCTCATCTACCATGTATTTTCCTGTTTCCATTAAGCTTAGCCAATTATATTGGTTGCCTACATCATCTATGTTTATCAGGGACAAACACCCAGTGAATGTGATGTTTTCCTTCCTTCAATTGGCCAATTGATCTTATGTTGCTGTTCACATCACAAATGAAGATTTTGCAGGTTGGAGGCCAACCCAAATAATTGATACAAGGTTTTTGCTGATTACTTACTGTGGAAGAATTATGATCTTAGCAATATCAGCGAAAAATAGAGAGAAAATCAACACAAATTTTACATGCTTAGGTAGGGTGCCTACATCCATGGGAGTGGGTGGCAGAAAAAAATCACTATCAGAAAATAAAGAATTTACAATACTTTTATAGTGCCTCTGAAGATACCCTATTCTGGTACATTGAAATTTCTCAATATAACCTTACCATACACCCCAACCTATAATTCGTCCCAGAAAAACAAAAATAAATTAGCTGCATTGGGTCTCAAGGGATCTGCTCCGCCCCTAACCCAACTCTACAATTCGACAATCCTAAATAATCTTCAATTAAGCAAATAGCTTGAACTTTCCCTTCAATGGTCTCATCCCTCGCATAAGCAATACCATAATGAAGGTCCATCCCCCCTCTTAGGGTGTGATTGGATAAGCTGTTGCAAAACGATGTTTTGGGTTTAATTGAGTGTTTGTAAAAAAGCTATGACGAATGCTGTTGTGAAATGAAGTTTTGAGTTTTAAAAACACACTTTTAAGCTCCCAAAATGCCTAATCAAATGAACCCTTATAAAATTCAGTCACAACACTCAATTGAACCTCGCCAATAACAAGGAATTTCCAATCCCTTCCTTCACCCATAGAAGGAGGAGGAGGAGGGGGGGGGGGGGGGGGGGGGGAAGAAGACACCCTAGATAACTGCAAAAACCCTATAAAACATCTTGAAATATCTATCTTATTATCGCACATTGGCGTAACATGATTCATATCCCCAACTATAGATAACCGCAACGGGTCCAACTTCAGTTGAGACAATCAACATCTACCCTAACATACAGAATAGCAGTACCAACCATCTCAGTTTTTCCAAAAAATAAATTCCATACCTCTGCAAAATCCTTAATCCAAAATAGGGCCAATGAGAGTAGACTACATATACCCATTTGGAAGTTCAATTAATACACTTCTCCTCCTAAAGTCACACATTCATACAGACGTACATATATACATACAAACAAGTGGTGTGCACTAAATTCCTAGTCAAATTTTTTCAACAAAAAGCCCTCTCAAAAGCAAGATATACATAAAAGGGCATGAAGAAAGCATCAAATAAATAGGCACACATGAGAGTGACACGCACCTTGAGGAACTAAACTCCAGCTCTGAGAATCAGTGGACAAGCTCGATACAAGCCTCGCCGAAGCTATCGCGTTGTGCAACGGTATCATCGTTTCCACGCTGCTTAACTCCAAGGGTAACCTAATCACAAAAACAACTGTAACTCTCAGTTAAAGGAACAAAATGAAAACTTTTGGGTGTGTCATTATTAGGTTCACATGTGACGATTTCAAAAGTTTCTATCTTTTTTTTTTTCTTGGGAACCAAACAGGAGGCAAGAAAATGAGAGGTCGGAGATCTCACCGAGAAATGCGGGAAAAGCGTCCCGCGGAGGCAGAGGAAGAGGCTTGTGATTGAGATTGAGAGCAAGATTTGAGCGGAGAGAGCTCGGGAGCGAGCGATCTTTTGCCGAGTTTAAGAGCGAAAGGTTGTAATCGCGACGAGAACCTCGAGACTATATTTGAGTACGCCATTGTTGGCTTGGCTTCGTTGAGCTTTTTTTAAGCTCTCTTCTGTGCTTTCGAGGAATCAGAAGGGTTTTGTCGAAGTGTGCGACTCCAACTGCAAAACGACGCCGTTAACCTCTTCAATTACCAATTTAATGAATAACGTCCGTTAACTCTTAACATCAAATCTCTCTTTCTTCAAAACCTCATCAACGCACTCTCTCTTCAAAAATACAAATCTCTCTCTCTCTCTCTCTTCAAAAATAATTGTACACACATGCTTAGATTCACATACATACAAATCACAGCTGACAAACCCAAATCAAAACCCATTTTTTTTGGGCCTACCCAAAACCCACAAGTAGATTAATTTTGAAAAAAAAAAAAATCCATGCCCAAAGCAAGAACCTCCATTTTTCAAATTCTCAAACCCACAACCAACCAAACAAATGTAGAGCTTTTTCAGCCATACACAGAAAAATAAACCGAAAATAAAAACAGAGGAAGAGGAGAAGACCAGCACCGGTGGTGGGTGAGCTCTTGAAGGTTCGGCCATGCTGGTTTGTGGTGGAGGAGCCATGGAGCTTCGATTACCTGTGTTTCGGCCATGGAGGCTTTGGGTTTTAGGTAGCATCTTATGAAATGTGACCCTTTGCTCCATTCATTGGGATTAATCATCATAAACAATCAATTATTTTTGAAGAGATAGAGAGAAATTTTTTATTTTGATTTGGTTTTTAGGGCTGGGTATTTGTGAAGGAGGAAGAAGAGAGAGAAAGGAGTACATTTATGGGGTCTTGAATAGAGAGAAGGAGTTTGTCTTCGTGTGAGAGAAATAAGTTAAGAGGATAACAGACGTTATTCATTAAATTGCTAACTGACAGGTGTCACTCTAATTTTTTCCCTCTCCCAATTTAATTAATTAATTTATTTATATTTTCTATTACACTTAAAAGGTGCTTAAAAATTCCGGAAAAAGAAAAAAAAGCTATAAATTTTTTGAAAATTCTAATTAGTGGACATATGATAACGATATAAGTAAAGAATAAAATACGAAATTCAAGATTTTTTAAAGTCTTTTTTCAGTAATTTATGGAAGGTCAATGTATAATTGTGAATAGTTGCATTTTACTGAAGGTGAGTGTCTTAGTTCAACTTTCATTGCAGATGTGAGAAATGAGAAGAAATGATTATGGTAAGATTTTATTTGCCCATTCAAAAATGGCAAATTAGAAAGAGACCCCTAAAGTGTTATCGAGACTTTGCAAGAATATCACTCTCTTCCTTTCTCGTTCTGGGCTCTATTCCATGATGAATTGAAGTTAGCTCTAAACTCTTTTTCTTGTTCAAACTTCTCTTTTGTATTCAGGGAGATGGTCTAATTTCGATCTCCTCTCTTCCCTCTTGGGTCTTTTTCCTTGGAGGTTCAGATGGCTAGAGCTATCTTCTTTTCTTTTTCTTTTTCTTTTATTTATTTTATTTTTTTATTTAATGTCATGATTATTTGGCAAAAAAGAAAAAGAAAAAAAAAAAAAAGAGTGTTTTGTTTCAAACTAGAAGGGGTATGAGTGTAATAATGAAAAAACTCAAAGAAGGTTAGTGTACCAAACAAATGGTATATAAATTTCTTAATGGAAAGTGTTAAAGGTTATATTAATTTACTAAAAGACTCTTATTAAATGTTGATGTCACACAAACAACATCACAAATAAATTTTCAATTTTGTGATTAAAAGTTAGCACATTATAATTATAATATTTACTAGTATGCCATGCATAAATTAATGAAAAATTATATGTAAATTGAAAAAAATACTAATTAATTATGTTAATAATTAATGAGCCACCTGAAACTTTAATAGAGTTTCACCTTAAGTAAATTAATTATCTAAATAATTAATGAGCCACATGACAAAAATACATTAATTTTACATGTAATATATACATATGTTAAAGTCTCTAATGATTGAATAAGAGATCTGAGGTTCAATTCCCACTTATACCAAAAATTAATTAATGTTTTAGTTTAATAATAAAGAGTTATTATCAAGATCAGACGTCCTAAGTTGAAACTCTTTTAAAGAAAGAACTATGATTTTGCCAATAAATTAAAGGACATGTTTCTAGATAAATGAGCTATGGAATTGATGGTGATTTTATATCCCTACATCAAGTTTGTCCTCAAAACTAATATTTTGCTTTTATAAAATTAAAAATTTTCACTGCGCAATATAATTAAAGTTCTCTATGGAATGTACAGATCAATTTACTGTATAGTAAGGGATGAGATTTTAACTTTTAATGGGTTGGGCTGAACAGAAACACTCAGTGTGGGCTCGAAATTGGAGGCCCAATGACAAATCAACCCCAACCTTTTTCTTTTTACGGTCTTACCGAGGCACGTGCATTGTTTGTGTTCTTGAATATTCCTAACGATGTATCTCATGATGTACGCAATGCATGTTGCTGCATATAAATTTTGTTCGTTTAGAAATAATTTATATAATTTTTTTACTGAAAAACTTTTAAAATATGAGAAAAAAAAGAGATTTTAAAAAGTTGTATATAAAAGTTAAAAGGTAAAAAATGAATTTATAAATTCTAACTAAACAGAGATGTGTGTGAATGGGTATATATTGTATGTACTCAAAACATAATATTCTTTTGTGTGCAAAGTAGTATGTCCTCTGAGTTTGACGGGTTTAATGTGTGGATTATTGCTAACTAAACAGAGATATGTGTGAATGGATATATATTATATGAACCCAAAACATAATATTCTTTTGCGTGCAGAATAATATGTCCTCTGAGTTTGACGAGTTTAACGTGTGGATTATTGCTAACTAGTCTTAAGTCAAATTCCAAATGATAAAAGTGTGGTGCACAATCAAGATTTTCCTATCTCTTCTAAGATGGATCCCATGTATTTCATCATCAAAGACTCAAATTGGACCAAGATTTTCTTGATCCCCTTCCCCATGCACCTGCAACCAAGGCTTTACTAGGGTCCCTTTTTGGGTTTGCTATGTGAATTAAAATTGAGCTACCCAAGAGATACTTCCACTTAACTGTTAAAGTTGTGTGTATATATATAACTTTTTGTTATAAAATACAATAAAAGTTGCAGAGGTACAAACAATTAATTGCGTTATTTTCTCCACTTAAGAGCACTCTCATCAGGTGTGCCAAATGCCAAATATTTGGCATTTGGCACACCAAATAACAAAAACCACCCTTCATCAGCTCTTCCAGATCTCAAAAAATTTGAGACACGGCTACAGTACCGTCTCAAATATGAGACGGTACGGAGAGAAATGCTATACACTGTTCACCTTATTTAATCCATTTTTTCTCTCCTTCTATCAGATATCTCTCATGTCTCTCCGTCTCCTTCTCTCGCTCTCTCTGTTCTGGCATGCCTCTCCCTCTACATCTCTCACTCTCTCTGTTCTGGATCGTCGATCTCACCACGCCGATCTCGCCACGCCGAGAGACAGAGACCGCCCGGCTCGCCACAGATCACGACCCACTTTGTGACGAAGAGGAACTTCAGTGTGAAGGACACGGTGGTCGGAAGTGAAAACTTCCATCAGCGACGGCGACGGAGGCGGTTTGGGATGTGGGTTTGTTTGATTTGGTAGATGGATGTGGGTTTGTTGAATTTGTCTCTCTGGTTGTGTTTTTCTTTTTTTTTTTCTTTTTTTTTTTGAGGTGGCGTTGGTGGCCGTCGGGGTTGTTGCCTGTGGTGGCCGTCGGTGTTTATGCCGGTTTGGGATGTGGGTTTGTTTGATTTGGTAGATGGATGTGGGTTTGTTGAATTTGTCTCTCTGGTTGTGTTTTTCTTTTTCTTTTTTTGTTTTTCTTGAGGTGGCGTTGGTGGCCGTCGGGGTTGTTGCCTGTGGTGGCCGCCGGTGTTTATGCCGGTTTGGGATGTGGGTTTGTTTGATTTGGTGGATGGATGTGGGTTTGTTTGATTTGGTGGATGGATGTGGGTTTGTTGAATTTGGTCTCTCTGGTTATGTTTTTTTTTTTTTTTTTTTTTTTTTTTTTGAGGTGGCGCTGGTGGCTGTCGGGGTTATTGCCGGTGGTGGCCGTCGGTGTTTATGCCGGTGGTGGCCGTTGGTGATGATGATGAAGATAGTGATAGGAATGGGGAGGGGTAATATATTATTTTAATGTATAGGAAATATTATTTTAATGTATAGAATTGTAGAATAGAACATCTGATAAATGATATGTTGTAAAATGATGTGTTAAAATGATAAAGTTGATTTTTGATGTGCCAAAATGATATTTTTTTTGAGAGAGCTGATGGGAATGCTCTAATTAGGACTTGATTCTCATATATGCAAGGTGTGAAAAAGGCAATATTTTGTCAAAGGCCATTTCATAATAATGAAAATAAAGGTGGGGTTCACATGACTAGCTTGTTTCCAATGATTCCTTCCATTTAAAACTTTTTCGATGCCTTTCCAAATGATAAAATTGTATAATTGTGATGGGGCTGATGTTAAGCATCGTGGATTTTGGCTTTCGCCTTTCACGGATGGGGGCTCATACTCTGTCTTTCCCCATTGGCCTTACACAATATTTTCAGAACGGTCACCATCATTGATTCATGTTAATATATGTCAATTAATCTTCATGATTTTCATTAAATACCAAGGTTACATGCGGTTGTTGAAATCATTTAATTGTTATTTAGATCTGTTAGGATTTATAAATGTTTTTGCAAATCATAGTGTCAAAATTGATTTTATCAATAAAATTGTGTTAGGGTTGAGTTTGGGTTACAAATGGCATAAACTAAGACGACAAAGTTTCAATTTTCTCAAAGATCATAATTTGATGATCTTTTATCCATATTTTTTGCACCACAATTAATTTTTGAATGAAGCTTATTTCATTAGAAGGTATACATATATATGGTATGGGGCTTTGAAATAGATTCAAATTTAACCCAATTTGGATTTAAAATGTGTGAGACAAAGTCGTTCAAATTTGGCACAATTTTACTATTTTCAATAGTTTCACTTGAGAAAAATTGTCGAGATTTGCAATTTGAATTCTACTAGAAGAAAGGTTATATTGGATTTTAACACTACTTTGTGCGATATATAAAACATTGTTGGCACAACTTTTTTTTTTTTTAATGATTATTGCATGACTTTTAGAAGCAAGAAAGACTACTAAAACCAAACTAAAACTTTCACATCTTCAACTGTTAAGCCTAAATTGAGAAACGTTTTTCTTGTGCCTAGAACAAAAATAAGAAAAACTATTGTGTTTTCCTATGCAACTTGAGCTTTAAACTGTTTGTGAAACTAGAGTTTAAACTAAATGAGTTCAGTGTTGCTACAAATCTTTGAGAAGTTTGTTGGAGTACCAGAGGTTCTTGTTCATGCGAACTAGGTTAATTTGTTCATAGAGAAGATCATTATTAAAAAATTTAAGAGGTTATACAGGGGCGGAGCTAGGATTTTTTGTTTGGGGGGCCAAATTTTGTTACTAATATATTAGTCTCGAGTCAAGATAAACCTTCACACACATGTGTAAATGCATGTACACAAATATAAACATTAATATTTTGGTACTAGATTAGGTCATAATTTATAAATATATTGTTGTAAAATAGTAGAAGCTCAAATTTATCAAGATTGATTGTGAAAATATTTTAGGCTTGAGAAAGATCTCAAACAATTAATTGGAATGAAGAAAATTAATCCAAAAGAAAATAGACACAAAATATCAAGATTTACGTGGTTCAGCAATAGCCTATATCTATAAGTAGGGCTGTCCAAACATATTCGGTGACTCGACCCACCCAGAGAATCGAACGGAACCGATCCAAAACCAGCTGACCCGACCTACTTTGGCAGACGACAGTAGATTTTCTCCACCAAAAACCAACTCCGGCAGGTCAGTTTCGGTTTCTCTCCCCAGAAACCTGAAAAACCCAAACCGACCGACGAAAAACCCATAATTCGGTGAAAAACCCAAATTCCGGCGATAAATCCAGTTCCGACGAGAAAATTCTAGATTCTGGCGAGAAAAACCCAGATTCCAGAGATAAAAAACAGAGATCCCGGCCAAAAAACCCGGATTCAGGCGCTATTTCACGTAGATCTGACGAAATTTTGAGTGAATCTAGCGAAATCTCATCGAATATGGTGAGATTACCGCCGGATCTGGGTTTTTCTCACTTTTTCTCGCTGTTTCCTCGCTGTTTCTTTTGTTGTTTTCTCAGATCTTTGACTCCAACCGACCCGTCCGCGCACCCGTTGAAGTCTGATCCGTCTGACCTGTTTACTCCGGCGATCGGCGACGAGTGAGTTTTTCCAAAACCCGATTCTGTCGGGTCGGTTCCGGGTTGGGCACAAACCCGACCCGGACCGACCTATGGACAGCCCTATCTATGAGTGACGACGAACAAATTTTACTATAACAAATTTGAGATAATATATACAAATTGGTGTAGAAGTACTCTCACAAACCCAAATCCCAAATACACCCAAATAGCTCTCTCTCACAAATACAAAACCAAAGAACTTAAGGTTCATAAATACCAAATACGAATACCAAATACCAAATGCGAATTGCGCACAAACCAAAGAGAGAGCCACAAATCAAATCCAAATGTTGCAGTAAACAAAGAAAGAGCAAATCACCAAACTGCAGAACCAAAACCAAGCAGTAACAAATCTCTCTCACTATTCCAAATTGCAACACACAAATATCGAAGAACCAAACAAAAGAAAGCCTCTTTTTCTCACACACACAAAACTCTAAATTTGCGCAACACACTTTATTTATATTGGATATTCAACTCGGCAAAGATGCAAGTCCTTCGAGCAATAGAATTTGTAATGCAATTTCCTTGTCTCCACGTGCACCATACTAATCCAAGCAAAAGACAGAGTCTACTCCATGTACATATAACTCTAAATCACATGGCTATCTCTCAAGGTCAGCTAAATTAAATCAATCTCATATTGGACTCCGAAGTCAAGTAGAATTCCAAGACTAATATGAGAACAAGTTTCCTTCACCACGTGAAAAGAGATCCAATTCAAGTAAAACTCCACCAAATGACAAGTCATCCAAAACAAGGAGTCCTAGTTCAATTTAAACTAGGCAAAAAACAAGTAAATCCACTTATAGTGGAGTTACTCCCATATAGATCATGTATGTGCCTAAAAGCCCCTAAATTCAAGCCATATCTCTACATATATTGTATATAAAATTAACAACTTTCACATATTTATATTTGCAAAATAATTTTTTAGGGGAATTTATTATCTTTCAAACTCCATTAAGTATACAAAATCTGTCTAGTTTTATATTAAATATGTACAAAAAATGAATTAGAGAAAATAAAAACTACATTGTCTCTATAACTACTAGACTAATTGACAAATTCTATGGGTTTTTAAGAGCATCATTTAACTAACTCAAACATTTGGGGAGCCAACTTCTATTTTTGTAGCTAAATATTTAAAGTTTTTAATACTTATACAAAATAATTTTTTTAAAATATTAGGGGGACCATGACCCCCCAAGCCTTGCTATAGCTGCATCCCTGGTTCTACAACTATGGTGGTAACTAGGAAGGCAAACATATTGTTTGTATAATTTACATAGAGAATTTAGGATTGCAAATGTTATGTGAGTATAGACTATCATAACTGTTTCTTTTTATATATTGAATTTTTTAAGGAGATTAGATAGATCTCTTGATTGGTTTTTCCTTTGAAGAGATTCTTCATTAGTTTTCCACTTTGTTTATAAATTTTGTGTTGCATGTTTATTGCTGTGTTATTATTTCTATTGTGATTTGATATTATAATCTGTAATTGTATGGAGGAAAGTAAAAAAAGTGAGACAGAAGATTTGGATTCGCTTATTATATACGGGGAATTTATAACAAACTTGTGCAATAAATCCACTATTTCCGTTATTTAAAGATTAAAGTGCTTGGGGCCTAAAATAAGATTTTTTTAAAAAAAAATGGTATAAGAACTTTTAGAACACATTGGGTTTAAAATTAGATTTTCCAAGTGTAAGGTTGAATTTATTCAACCATCTAATTGGCTTTATTCCGTGCCAAATTTGCTTGTAATTCAGCATTTAGTAACCCTGTATTTAGGTGGGATTGATGTAAGGGTAGTGAGTGAGATAGAGTGAAGTTTGCTCAAGAGTGTGCAAGAAAACAGAGACTCGCGGCTGGGACTCGCGGGTGACTCGAGGCTGCAAGCCGCCAGAAGCTGCACACGTGCCAAGCATGCTGGAAGATGAACAGTCATGCTAGCTAGAGCACTACAGGACAAAACAGGACAACTGGCCATACGGTTATCTCGCGACTGGATCTCGCGACTTAGTCAAGCCGCGAGCCACCCCTGTTTTGTAAAAACCTGACGTTTCACATTCCTCTCCACTCCAGTATAAATACCCCTATTACCCACGATTGAAAGAGAGCTTCCAGAGAGAATTTTGAGAGAGAAACCCTAAAGAAAAACCAGATTGTTTCACCCACAATCTCTACCTTAGAATCTCTTCAAATTCCTCAACTCTCTTCCTCTCCATTGTCAAATCCTTGAGAGGCATTATACCAAACCTGGTTCTCACCATCATCATCACTGTGAGACAGTTGTTTGGATTTCTGGGAAGCAGTTAGGAAGGAGCCAATCTTCATTGGTTGATGCTACGGTCTAGTAGCGGAATCCGGGAAGCTAGAAAAGAAAAAGGTTCGGCGCAACCTCGTTGGAGCAAGAAGCTTGGAGGGCTTAGGTGCACTGGGTAGATTAGGCTTGGAGGGTCTATTGCTGTCCTTGTATCCCAACTATATTTTCTAGTGGATTGATTACCGCTTGGAGGGCGGCGGAGAGGTTTTTCGCCGAGGGCTTCGGTTTCCTCTTCGATAACACATCGCGTGTTGTCTTTGTGTTTGCATCTTCCTTCCTCTATCTTTGCCTTTAAATTATCTGCTGTGGATTTTATTTTGTTATGGCTTAGATAGGTTTTAACCAAATTGGTGTTATAGCATGTGTTAAGTTTCCGCACACTAAGTGTTTGACATATTGCTTGAATTGGTTAAGTTGTTATTTGGGGGTCTAAATGTTCAAAGGTGTTTTTGTACACGTTTTTGAACTTTCACCAAGAACTAATATTTTATCAACATTTGGATCTATTTTCAACCTACTTCAATCTTACCCGATCTTTTTACTTTGGGTGAAAATATTACTTGAAATCATGCATATTTAAGTTAACTTTCACAAAATTGTTTGGGGTATACGTCTGGCAACTATTTTCAATAATTGATCTACAAGAAAATGAGCTGGGTCAATACAAATAACACAAATCTATTCAAATCATGGCCTTTTTTTTCCAAAAGGTCTGCACTCTTTTTCTATGAGAGTGGACAAGGTTAAAAGTGTTCAAATTGCAATTTGAAACCATAGCACTGAAAGAACGAAAATCATTAGTTGCTTCCATTACGAGTGATATCTATCTGCCTATATCTGGGCATCCACCTCAATTATAAGGTTAATTAGTAGTTCCCAAATCAATCCCCAAGTTTACTCTATCCCCTTATTGCTCACAATTCCACTACGAAATCTTTTACCCTTTATAACCTAAGATAAGAGTAGCTATATATTTCATCTAAATTAAAGTACCTAGCCACTTAAATAAGAAAACAAATTTGCAACTTAAGGCATCATGCATTTACATGAATCATATCTTCATATTGTCACTTTTAGTGTTGGACTCAGTTAGGAACCAAAATTGGTCTTGGTTCTTCATAAGAACATGGAAAGATAATGTCAAAAAGTCAAATATTAAGCTATTCTTGAATACTATCCATTGTCGAAAAAGCGACAGTCTTGTCGGTAAAATTTCTTGGAGGTTACTTGCAGGGATCCAGATCATATCCACATTTCAGTAGCATATCTAATCCACCTTAATTTATCTAACTTGAAATGGAATATGAATTAAATTACTTATCAAAACCTTTTTTATTTATAGAAAGGAAAATGGAATATACAAAATTAATAAAAAAAAATTACTTGTTTATCCCGCCAAATGGATTAAGATCATTTAGAGTTTTTAGGGTGACTCTACAAAGAGTTTTGAAAATCCTATTCATTTGTTGTGAAATGAATGGATAAAGTTTTAACGTGTTATCAACATTTTTAAAAGCTTCTATTATTACTATTTTGGTGATTTTTTTTTTTTTTTTTGGGAGGTCTAGTTTTATAATTTTATTTATTTATTTAAAATTTTGGATAAGTTTGTTTTGAAGACATGGATTAGTAAGAAAGTTTCTTATTTTGTAGGCATTTTAAGTGGAGTTGGAGATATATTTTTACTATATTAGGGGTATTTACGAATCACAGAAAAGTCTAGTCCAAACAGAGGAATCTTCTTATAAATATAAATAGTATAGAGTAATGTGTCAAAATATAATGCATTTATTTTAAAGTAAATGGATAATTTTATCAATAAATAAATAAATGGATAAGAGAATAAGATTTTAGGAATTCAACAATATAATTATCCGAACTCTAAATGATCCTAATCCAAAATAAGCACCCCTTGTAAATTAATCATGGCATAAATAAACAAGACATGCATCACATACATCTTATATAAAGTTAATATGATATGGATTTGAAACTATAGCGTCAAATTTAAGTAAATCTCAATAAAAATACCATATATATATATATATATGATATATTGTCTTGTATGTCTATATTTGCTTTCCCTCAAATTTGCTTTTGATAGGACATGTTCCTATGGGCTTGTTTGGTACATATGTTTAAATACATGTTTTCAATTTTTTAAACAATATTACGCGTATTTTTAAACATTTTTTCACTCACACGTATCGTTAACAAACAGCTCCTATATATCCTCTATCTGTTTCTAGCTTCAGAAATTTGTAGCTGTATAAGAGACTGTGGAGAGTCATGATTCCTCCATATCCATTTGCTTAGTTAGCAATATTCAAGGACCCACACGGCCACGCCAACCCATTCCTTTCTCAGTGGAAAGAACGTGAAAAGTGCCAAGTATTTTATAATTTTGGTCAGTTAGCCAAAAAGAAAGAAAGAAAACCAATTTGTTTTCCCACATACTTGTAATAATCTTTCTTTCTTTTTTACTCTTATATAAAGGGAAGCTTCATTCTCAAACTTATCACACAAAACCAACAATTAATATGGGTGTCCCTGGCTTGTTGGGTTTGGCTGCTTGGAGCTTCTATGTCCTAGTCTTGGCAGTTCAGCCTCATCAAGCACATAGCTCAATTCGTGGTTCCTTTGGCCTAAACAAAGATGCTGTAGCTTCACCAGAGAATGGTCCATGCGCATCTTCAGTGACTGTACATGGCTACAAATGCGAGGAGCATGAAGTAAATTTCTCATGCATAACTATTACATATATTGTAGTTTGGCTTTTAATCAATCATTTTTGAAAAAAAATTTCTCGAGAATTGAAAAAATATTGATAGTTTTTTCAATTTTTGAGAAAATGTTTCCAAAAATAGAGGACTTAACATATACCTTTAGGACACATATTAACCGGACCTTATAATCAAACATAAGTATAGATGTGACTTAATGTGTGCATGTAAATTTAATTTTCAGGTGACAACCAAAGATGGGTATATACTCAGTGTGCAAAGGATCCCAGAAGGTCGTGTTGGGGGTACTGCTGGGACTAAGAAGCAACCAGTCTTAATACAACATGGGGTTACTGTCGTAAGTGAATGATATATATATATATATATATATACATATTTAGTTATTTAGTTATTTTTTGACAGTGTTTCATGCATGTAAAATTAATAAGGTGGGGGTTTTTTCTAGTTCTGTTTTGAGGAGTGAGGACTAATAAGAGAAATAGTCTAGTCTTCCCCAGGAAACTATGCCATTTTTTTGGTGTGAAACCTGACACCATGGTCTTGAGTCTTGACACAAAAAAGGGTCAAATCCGCGTCAGTTTGCACATTATGGAGCACTCTATATTTAGTCTATCTGCTTTAATTTGTCAAAGTAAAAACTTTGGAATGATTCCGCTTTGAATGTTTGGTTTCCTTTATAAGCATATGATGAGGTCCAAGTTAGCTAAAAGAAAAGCCTGGAACAAAAGTGTCTTTTAAAAGGGAATGCATGATTTACGCATCTACTTAAAGAAAAAATGAGTTAGGTTACGCATGTACGTTGATGATATGTGAAGTCATATCAGACTCTTACAAAGTAACCATTAAAATGTGAGGTTGGTCATTGGTCACGTTGTAAAGGTAAATTTGCTCACAAGAAAGATGAATGTTTGTGCACAAAGGTGAAAACGAATTTGCCCAGAGATATTGTTGGATACATAATTTATTCTACCCTTGCAACAAAACGTTATATATGAAACAGATATAGTCCATTTTGTTAAGTTTTTTAAAAGTAATTAATGGTGTGCAAAAACAATATAGTATCACATCATTTAAAATTAAATATAGTTTTAGATTTATAATATAAAATCTAAACTATGTATAAAATTAATCCAAAAAATTCTTTTATAATGATAAATTCAGTGTAGAATAAGAGATTAAAAAAAGGGTAAAACTTTTGTGAAATTACAAATTTGAACTTTTAAATTGGATGATTAGATTAACCGATTAATCCAACTAGATCGATCGAGATTTTCCATTAGGTTTGAACCCTTAATCGTGCTAATTCTTAAGTCAACCAACATACCACTAATATATGTCTATATCTCTTCAAATGTGAACATATCCCATTTTAATCACTTTTTTTTTTTTTTTTTTTTTTTTTGTTTTTTTTGTTTTTGTTTTTGTTTTAATACTAGTTGATTGTTCCAATAATCCACTTGAAGTTTTATAGCCACCACGACAAAAGGTAGGTTATGTAGAAGAATGTGTTTACTACTGCAACAATTTCTATAATTTTTGTCACAATTTGTTTATGTGGCGAGTTGTAAAAGGTGGAAATAAAATATTGAGTCCATATGAGTTCATTATTTCACTACTCACGAGTCGTCATATTGCAAAATTGTGACAAAGTTGTAAAATTATTTATGATACTAGACTTAATCTATGCGGAAATGTTGAAGGTGCCCTGTTAAAATCTAATGGTCTGCAAAATCATGCACCGTTTCATGCATAATTCCATTCCATCTGACTAGACCAGAGTTAAAGATATCTCTACGTAGCATCTTAACTTGTGTGAACTATTACAGTATTACGTGTGTTCTTATTACTTGAGCCACAGAGTCTCACATAAACTGAGATATGGGCGGGCAATTTTGTTTGTTTGTTTTTTTTTTGATGGGAAGGCAATTTTGTTTTGTTGTTCGTGAATTTCAACGATGTAGTTACATGGTGCATGTTTGATTGGTTTTTTTTTTTTTTTTTTTTTTTTTTTTTTTTTTTTTTGGTGCAGGATGGATTGACATGGCTTCTGAATTCTCCAGACCAAAATCTACCATTAATTTTAGCTGATAACGGGTTTGATGTGTGGATTTCTAACACTAGAGGGACCAGATTAAGCCGACGACATGTCTCCTTGGTCCCTAGCCAACCGGTTCTGTTCCTCTTTCCCTTTACTACTCATCAATTTAATTACTTCATAAAACTATTTTATGTTGCATATGATGATAGATAATAGTGGTTTCTTGTTTTTGTTTAGAGAAATGTTTCATATAAAAAAAAATTCACAATATTGTTTCATAACAATTAACAAATTATTACTAATTTTTTGAATCCATTATTTAATTTTTTTTTCTTTCATTTATTATTAATAATTTGCCACATCAATTATGGTGAAAAATTTAAGATGAGTTTGATGCCAAGGGAAAGTGTGATAGTACTAGTTTTAAGTAGAAAGATATATTAGCCAAATTCTAATTAATATCCTACTTGTATAAAGGATCCAACTTTGATTAAAATTAAAAAAAAAAATCTTTAATTAAAAGAAAAGGAAAGAATTTTTTTTTTCAAAAATCAAATAATTCAAATTATAAAATCTTCCAATAACTGAATATATAACATGATTTAATTTAGATGATCACTGTTTTATAAGGATTCAATTTCCTTGATTTTCGACCATGAAAGGTTCTGGCTGCTTCCCACTTGCTGCTGATAAGAAGAAAAGGAAAACAAAATAGAAAAAAAGAAAAGGCTCTGAAAGTCTGAGTGCGGTAGTTGATTAGTAATACCCACGTGGGTGTCAGTATCAAAACAGAAAGGTAATTACTTAAATAGACATTGATTGGAACTCAGGAAATAGGTTTGAATTTCTTTTGTTAGATTTTGGGTTTGGATATAGGTTCATCATAGAGCACGATAAAAAAAAGGAAAGGATCTAGGAACACTAATGAGTGTGGCATTAATTGTACCTATTTGGAGGTCTAAAAGAATCAAATCTTAGGACATATGTAGGTTTTTGAAGGAAAACTTTTTTTTTTCCTTGAAAAAATTGGCTTATATTCGGCAAAAAAAAAAAAAAAAAATCACTGAATTTTGTAACAGTTAAAACTAGAATTGGGTTTGAATTTTGTTGAATTTTAGGGTCACCTTTGAGCAGGACAAAAAAGTGAAAACAAGCCTAGCTTGTGGTCACACCTAGTTAAATCATATATCCTATATACTTATTGGGTTGATACATTATATATATATATATATATATATATATATATAAAATAAAAAAGATTGAGAATTGAGTTGGTAAGTGGGTAATTTTTTTTTTTAAATGTTACATGGGTAATTTAGTATATCTTTTATAAAAGATATTCCCCTCATCTTCTTTATTGTTTGTTACTCATGGTTTGTCAATATTGTAAATATGACAGGCTTTCTGGAATTGGTCATGGGATGAATTGGTTTCCTTTGAGCTACCTGCTCTTTTTGACTATGTGTATGGCCAAACAGGGCAGAAGATTAATTACGTGGGCCATTCCCTGGTGAGCATCATCATCAGATTATGCACCCCTTCAAAGCTACATATGTTACACTTTGAATCTAAGACATTCATTATTCTTAGATTTGCAAAAAAGCCTTTGCAATGCTATGAATCGTTTTTTTATCTTAATTATGTGGACGTCTAGCATTAATGACTTTAGCCATCTACTAATAAATTTGTCCAAGCTTTCTGTTGAAAATGAGAGAGTACTAGTAGTGTGATGTTCAAAAGTTTGGAATATATAACTAGAAAAAACTGTCCATTGTATTCTATTAAAATTTCGACACTTGGGCAATCTTTGACAGGGAACTTTAACAGCTTTGGCATCCTTCTCGGAAGGTAAACTAGTGAACCAGCTGAAATCAGCAGCATTGTTGAGTCCTATTGCTTATTTGAGCCACATGAAAACTGCACTTGCCAATATTGCTGCCAAATCCTTTGTTGGTGAGGTAAGGTCATCAATGATGCCCCACATAATGTTAATTTATTAAACAAAAATAAACAGCATGCACATGACAGAAATGCTTGATTTTGACAACAGATCGGCAGGCTATTTGGTCTAGCAGAGTTCAATCCCAAAGGGTAAGAGTCCCAAGAGTTACTGATGATATAGAAGTTACTTCATGTTATAGAATTACAATGTTCTAAATTGATGGTTTTGTTCTGCAAATCCTTTTATATAGGGAAGCTGGGGGTGACTTTCTCAAGTTTCTATGTGATAATCCCGGGGTTGACTGCTCCGACTTAGTAACCGCATTAACTGGTATTAGTCTCTGCATTGATCGGTAGCTTCAATAGTACAATGGATTTTATACACTGAAAATATTTTTGAAGGAACGTACTAACTCATGCAATGGTACCAACTTTGTGTTCAATCAAGGGAAAAATTGCTGCCTTAATTCCTCAACCGTTGATCTCTTCCTGATGAATGAACCTCAGCCAACATCAATCATGAACATGGTGCACCTTTCTCAAAGTTTGTTTCTGAACAATTACTTTTTACGCTGATTCTTGTGATGCGCATTTTAAACTTTTTTCTTTTCATTGAGAATGTATATGGCTTTTTACTATTTTGGGGTATGAAAATTCATGTGATCGAAAGGCTTAAGGTGAAATATTACACGAAGAATGAGTTTGTATATACTATTTTTGATGTCATTTTATACAGTGGAAGTGTGGAACTGGAAGTTGCATGTCACTTTACTAATGTTATTTCTTAGTACTTCACCACGAATATTTCTTTTTAGGTAGTCTTTGTTACAAACGGCCAGAAAAGTCATTGATATTTACTTATGAATAACTAATTGAGGAAGATTTTGAACTATAAATTTGCAGCTGTTAGAAATGGTGTTGTGGCAAAATACAACTATGGGAGGCATGACTATAATTTGATGCATTATGGGGAAGCCATGCCACCAATTTATAACCTCTCCAACATTCCCCATGACCTTCCTATGTTCCTTAGCTATGGTGGCCAAGATGCACTCTCTGATGTCTTAGATGTTAAACATTTACTTGATGATTTAAAGTCCCATGATGTAGACAAGCTCTCAGTTCAGTTCATCAAGGATTATGCTCACGCAGATTTCATCATGGGAGGGAATGCCAAGGATGTAGTTTACAATCAAGTGGTTAAATTTTTTAAGGGCCAACACTTACGATCCTTGATGGAGGCCTCAGTTGTGTGATCAACATTAATTAGCTAGTTTATATTTATTACTAGGCAAAGTACTTTACCTAGCTAGTAGTAAAAGGAGGCGGTTCTGCTTCTAACTGTGGCTGCTTTGGCCTTCGGCTCTGCTTTTGCTTGGCCATTGAAGTTTTTTATTTTTATTTTTATTTTAAATTTAATTTTTGTTGTCTTTAATGCATTCAAAGTAAGGACAAAATTATTTAGTTTGAAATTTATTAAAGGGCCAGACAATTTATTTTATGTAAAATTGGTTGACTAGGTTTAATATCTTTTAAATGTGCTATATGTAGTTTTTGTTGTTGGGCTAAATTTTTTGGGCTTAAATATTTTGTTTTATATTTTAGATATAATTTTTTATGGCTTTTAAAAAGAGGAAAATGCTAGAGTTACAATTTTTTTATTATAAATTACTGATGTAGTGATCGACGAGTAGTGGTTATTCGTAAGTAAAAAAATGATGTAAGTGATGGACCTAAATGTAAACCAGTAAGAATTTGCTAACTCAATAGTTTGTAAAAAATTTTGTGAACATAGAATTACTCTTAAAAGAATCAATAATATTGCTAAAGAGAACAAAGTAATTTTATTGAACAAAATTGCTAAAATTAGTATATATATATATATAATAGTATTTTTTATTAAAACAATTATGGGCATCCCCCCAAAGTCCAATAATACCTCTGTCCATGATTGGACTTACAGTTTTGAATATTTTATATACTATCCCAAAATTTGAGGAAAAGATAAAGTAAGTGTGAAAGTAAGTGCGAAAGATATACTTTCCTAAATGTGCACTTTCTGTTTGATTGGAAATAACTAAGAGCATTAGCATTGGAAAATTCCAATGCTATTCTATTTTACCATTCTAAAACACCACTTTATCAATATACCATACCATTTTACAATTCCTCTACATCCCAAAACTCTATTTTTATTAAAATATTATTTTTTAACCCATTTTTTTATTATTTCTTCCCAACCGTTCAGCTTATTTTCCTGGGCTTTTCAACAGCCATTTTTATTCCTCTCTCCCAGCACCGATTCAACACACAACACACACCCATTATACAACGATCAACCTATCCAAACCCATCATCACACCCACACACACAAACACAAACATCAAACCAGCAACAAAGCCACGCACAAACACAACCCAGCAACAAAGCCAAGCCACACACACAAACACAACCCAGCAACAAAGCCAAGCCACACACACAAACACAAACCCATTCAAAAACCGGGCCAGCGATCAAAAACCCAGGCCAGGTCACCGATCCACGCCGCCGATCAACCAATCCACACCGCCGATTTGAAACCCAAGCCACCGATCAAAAACCGAAGCAAACCCATTAAAAAAAAAAATCATCACCGGAGCAAACCCATTCAAAAAACATCATCACCGGAGCAAACCCATTGAAAAAAATCATCACCGGAGCAAACCCATTCAAACCATTCAAATAAAATCATTATCGGAGCAAACCCATTCAAACCTATTCAAAAAAACATCATCACCGGAGCCACCGGAGCAAACCCATCCAATAAAATCATCACCAAAGCCATCGGAGAAAATCCATTTAAAAAAATGAGAGAGATGAGAGAGCAGAGATGAGAGAGAAGATGGAGAGCAGAGATGAGAGAGCAAACCCATTCAAAAAACATCATCACCGGAGCCACCGGAGCAAACCCATTCCAAAAAAAACATCACTGGAGCCATCGGACCAAATCCATTAAAAAAAAATGAGAGAGATGAGAGCGCAGAAATGAGAGAGAAGACGGAGAGCAGAGACGAGAGAGAGGGGGGCACAGACAAAATGAAAGAAATGAGAGACAGAGGAGAGAGAGTAGAGATAAAATACTATTTTTTTTTATACAATTCTGCTACAGTGCAATTCTAAAGATAGAATTGCACTGTAGCAAGTATTGTAAAAAATTTACAATACTTGTCTTTACCATTTTCTGATGTAGATGGTTTTAAGCTTATAAATGCTATATTTCCCTTAGATATAGCATTAGCATTTTCCAATGCTAATGCTCTAAGAACGTGGATGAAGATTGTCAACAAGATTATAGAATGAATCTATAAGATAGTCATCCTTAATACAAACAAGGAACCATTATTTTCAAACTTGTAGACTACTTTTCAAGCCCAAAGCATGTACATTCCAATACAAATTTGGAAGATACTGAAGTGAATAGACATCTTGGAAGATTTCTAGTGACTCTATCTAACAATCTAAATAGATTTGATTTATCTAGGGAGGACTCAAAATTTGAGCACGCATGTTAGACTTAAAAAGTTACTTTATTTTTCCCTTTACAACTAAGGACGGAATTGGAATTTCAAGAGTGAAGGGGTCATACCAGGCTATCTATACAATAAATAATCATGGAAGCTTAGCAATTAATTTTGCTAATATTTCCCACCTTATCATCATACTTCCCTATTATTCCCTATCTATCTTACCATTACTCTTACTACAACCCTTCAATTTAGTACTTTACTAAAATTAACATTTACTTGTCGACTCTAAACAACATTTGAACCCAAGGAAAATCAAATTTTGATTTTAATTTGTTTTGCCAATGCAAGTATGAGTTCTTCATTACTAAAACTAGTATATAGCCCCGTATGTATGCACAGGGATAATTAAAAATAGTTACAATTATACGGTTCAAATTATACATTGTATTAATTTACACTTTTTTAAATCATACATTTCTAAAATTTGTAATGGTTTCTCATTTTATATTTTAGAAATGTATAGTTTTTAAACTTTATGGATTTAGAATTTAATTTATTTTAGACTTTACAGTTTTTGCTTCCAATAATTTACTTACCACAAAAATTAAAAACTTAGATGGACACATGGCCGAAAATTGGACTCCAATTGAAATCCAATTTAGAATCTAATTGGATTTGGACTTTTAGATTTTTACACTCAATAATTCATTTGGCACAAAATTAAAAATTAAATGGGACACGTGGTGCAAAATTAATAATCCAATTAATATCTAATTGGATTTTTTCTAAGCTTTGCCTATTAATATATATTGTGGTGGGCCTTTTTTTGTGTTTTGGGCTTGATTTCTCCTGCTGTACCATGGCCTGTGATTCTGAGGTAGGAGAGTTGGGACTGGCTTAATTGAAACACACCTTAAGCCGGCTTCTGTGCAAGTTGGACCATCCCCATACAAATGCATCTTGATAGGAACCTTGCATGTACTGCGTGCTCACGGTAGGAAAGACTGTTATAAGTATTACAGCAGGAAGCACGATGCAGCAAGATAACTAAAACATTTCTACTAATAACAATAATATGTGAATAACATAGCAAGGGAGAATAGAGCAATATGATTATGAATAACAAGACCACGGCAAAAAGTTTTAGCAGTAAGATATCGAGTTAGTCTTTGATCAAAAAAGAAAGAAAGGATTTGTCTGCCAAAGAAATGGACTTAGCTCTTCAGCAGACACAAGCCCAAAAAGGGAACCGATCTCCAATGTGGGTAACCTCAGAGGGAACTTTCGTCGTAAAGATTACACACTTTGGAAAAAAGGACCTAAATGACTTAAACTTGAATTCTTAGCTTATCAGAGAGTGGGTCTATTGAGAGGGAGAGAAATGGGTAGCCAATTGATGCATGCCACTGCTTCTATCACTCATGTTTCTTCCCTTTTTTTGGGATTTCTATATCATTCCTTTTTCTTTTTGTTTCTTTGTTTACTCTGCTTCCTTTTCTTTCTTTCTACCTCTCTTTTTTGCTTGTCGTCTTTCCCCCTTCCTTCACTGTTCACGCTTATGGCCTTTTATATTGTCTGCCGTGACATAATTTACCAATTTTACTCCTTAACCCTTTTTGGCTCATTTTGGGTGTCCTTCTAAGACTGCCCACTGGTCTGCTGGCTACCTAGCCACTACCATTACATTGTATAGACTACACCATGCCTCATTTCCAGACAAAAATTGTTTTGGTTTTGTCTCTTACCTCTCTTAATACTCTCATTCGGATAAGAATTAAACTTCTCCCTTGCCTACCTCTATGTCATGCATCTAGTGATTCCAACTAATGTTTACTTTTTTTGGGTGAGATGTCATCCTAGTAAGACATTTTTCCTCAAAAGAATTTGAGCGGGAACCCTAAAATAGGCTCCCCTTTTCTCCCCATTACTAGACCACACCATTTCATATCTTTGACCTGTGGGCCACCTTCCCTATATTGGCTGGGTACAGGTAGGTGGTGCCTGAGCCCTGTATGCATGCTCCACTTCAGTTTGAATCTATTACTTTTCTGGCCTTCACATGTTTGCCATTGCCTCTGGGTTTGTCTGGTTTTGCTGTACGTTCTGGTATCTGTTTAACTCTTATGGAGTGAAAGACGCATGGGCCTTTGGGTTTTCATTCTATGCATTCCATCTCGTCTTTGGACTGGGCATTGCCTAGGTACGGGCCCTCTCCCTCCTACCTGGCCCATGTCCTCTTCTTTCCCATGTTCGTGGGTTGGTTGATGATCCTGCCATGTCGCTGCACTGCTCCTGCTATGATATTACCTCTCTTTTGCTTTGTTGTTACCTCTGGGCTTACAGGCTAAGGCTCTTGCTAGTCCATTTACTACATTCTTTCTTCTTTTGGGCTTCAGTGGCCAGCATTCCTGCTGAGCCAGCCCATTCCATCTCTTGGGCTTCCTCGACACATTTCATTCCTCGAGCTTCCTTGGCCCATTTTCTTCTTCCTTACCTGTTTCACTCCCATGGGTTTTTGCTAAATCCTTTGGGTTTCTTCAACCCGATTACCACATCCTTACCTCTTATTACCTTTCGGGCTTATTGGCCTTTATGCCAACCCTACGAATTTACTAATTTATTTCTTGGACTTCCCCGGCTCATTTACTTCTTCTCCACCTCTTACTACTCCCATGGGTTTACTCCCTTCATTCCTTGGGCTTCCTTGGCCCATTTGCTTCTTCCTGGCCATTTACTATTTTTGTGGGTCTGTTGATCATTATTCTTGCCATTCTGGCCTGTTGGTTTTTACTTTACTATTTTCCCCCATCTTCTTTTCTTCATATTGTTGGCCTTCTTCTCCTATTGGGCCTTTTTGTCAAAAGTGGGCATCAACATATAAATAAATAAATAAATAAATAAATAAATAAATAAATATATATATATATATATATATTATATAAGGTTTTCAAACCCGAACTGTTCATTGAACCGTAAAAGGGAGAGGTTTAAGATTTTTGGGGTCGAATCGAAGTCGGACCGTGATGACGTCATAATTAATTTAATAATTAATTAAAGCCTAAATATGGATATTAAATTTATAAAACTAGCAAAATTGACTAATATATCTATATATGTGAGGGAAATTTAATGATTTTCAAACATATATTTAATAATTAAATAAGAAAGTTAATAAAATAAAAAAATAACCATGAAAATATTAAAATTTATGATTAATTTTTGAAGTAAAGTTGAATATCTTTAAAGGATTTTAATTATAATTTTTTTTATTCCTTGTAAGAGATGAATAATTTAATTAAGTAGAATAAAATTGTGTTAAGTTGTTTTTATAAAAATAAATAAAAAATAAAAAAATTGCTAAGGGGTTGGACCGCACGGTTCTTGCCATCGGTTCGTGCAGTCTAACCCTAGTTTTAGGGGTTCATGGAATTGCCACATATGCCCGATTCTCTATGCTTAAAAAACCAGATTTTAATCCGGTTCCCAGTTTTCACGATCCGACCTTCCGATTCGGTCCGGGTCTGAAAAACTTGTATACACACACACACACACCACATTTTGTACCCCTTACGACTCAAGGCCTCATTCCCCAATGATGCTAAAATTCTAAGACCCAAAGTTGGTTTAGGGCCCAATCAGATGTTAATTTGAATTGAGAGATGTTAAAATAAAAAATGTAACTTTTAATAAACAAATAAATCTATTTTTGGAAAAGTAATGCCAAGGAAGCCCTTGGTGTGCGCGCACAGCCATGATGCATGTGCATGTAGGCTTGATCCTGCACGTGCATGTAGGGTTTCAGAAAAATTAAAAAAATTAAAAAAAAAAAACAAGTTTTCTGCATTAATGCTGAGGTTTGAAACGAATCCCACATCGTTTGGGAGCCGTTCCAAACCCCCATTTTCACAGTATAAATAGCCATACATGGTACATTTTCAAAACACACAGAAATTTTAAGGGAAAACACTAAGATTCACTTGAAGTAGTGAATCAAAGAGGAAGTTTTTTCACAAAACATCCTCAAGTCAATTTTCTTTTGATTATGGCCTTTTCTGGCCTTGATTTTTAAGTTTAAGATTACTAATCACATTTCTTATTGGTTGTGAATAGATTTGACTGAGGGAAACGGTCAAAAATCAATTGCGTTATTAAAAAAAATACTTATTAATTATGTTAATAATCAATGAGCCATCTGAAACTTTAATAGAGTTTCACCTTAAGTAAATTAATTATCTTAAAAATTAATAAGCCATATGACAAAGATACATTAATTTTACATGTAATATATATGTTGAAATTTCTGATGGTTGAATAAGAGATCTGAGATTCAATCTTCGCCTATACCAAAAACCAATTGGTGTTTTAGTTTGATAATAAAGAGTTATCATTAGGAACAGACGCCATATATTGAAACTCTCTTTAAAAAAAAAAAAAAACTGCAATTTTGCCAACAAATTGAAGGATATGTTACTAGATAAATGAGCTATGGAACTAATGGTGATTTTCATATCCCTACATCAAGTTCGTCCTCAAAACTAATATTTTGCTTTTATAAAATTAAAAATTTTCACTGCGCAATATAATTAAAGTTCTCTATGGAATGTGCGGATCAGTTTACTGTTTAGTAAGGGATGAGATTTTAGCTTTTAATGGGTTGGGCTGAACATAAACACTCAGTTTGGGCTCGAAATTGGAGGCCCAATGGCAAATCAACGCCAACCTTTTTCTTTTTACGGTCTTACCCGAGGCACGTGCATTGCTTGTGCTCTTGAATATTACTAATGGTGTATCTCATGATGTACGCAATGCATGTTGCTGCATATAAATTTGTCCGTTTGGAAATAATTTATATAATTTTTTACTGAAAAACTTTTAAAAAGTGAGAAAAAAAAAGAGATTTTAAAAAGTTGTACATAAAAACTAAAAGATGAACTTATAAATTCTAGCTAAACAAAGATGTGTGTGAATGGGTGTATACTGTATGCACCCAAAACATGATATTCTTTTACGTGCAGAGTAATATGTCCTTTGGGTTTGACGGGTTTAACGTGTGGATTATTGCTAACTCTAGTCTTAAGTCAGATTCCAAATGATAAAAGTGTGGTGCACAATCAAGATTTTCCTCTCTCTTCTAAGTTGGATCCCATGTATTTCATCCTCAAAGACTCAAATTGGACCAAGATTTTCTTGATTCCCTTCCCCATGCACTTGCAACTGAGGCTTTGCTAGGGTCCCTTTTTGGGTTTGCTGTGTGAATTAAAATTGAGCTACCCAAGAGATACTTCCACTTAACTGTTAAAGTTGTGTGTATATAACTTTTTGTTATAAAATACGATAAAAGTTGCAGAGGTACAAACAATTAATTGCATTATTTTCTCCACTTAACTAGGACTTGATTCTCATATATGCAAGGTGTGAAAAAGGCAATATTTTGTCAAAGGCCATTTCATAATAATGAAAATAAAGGTGGGGTTCACATGACTAGCTTGTTTCCAACGATTCCTTCCATTTAAAACTTTTTTGATGCCTTTCCAAATGATAAAATTGTATAATTGTGATGGGGCTGATGTTAAGCACCGTGGATTTTGGCTTTCGCCTTTCAGGGATGGGGGATGGGGGCTCATACTCTGTCTTTCCCCATTAGTCTTGCACAATATTTTCAGAACGGTCACCATCATTGATTCATGTTAATATATGTCAATTAATCTTCACGATTTTCATTAAATACTAAGGTTACATGTGGTTGTTGAAATCAGTTAATTGTTATTTAGATCTGTTAGGATTTATAAATGTTTTTGCAAATCATAGTGTCAAAATTGATTTTATCAATAAAATTGTGTTAGGGTTGAGTTTGGGTTACAAATGGCATAAATTAAGACGACAAAGTTTCAATTTTCTCAAAGATCATAATTTGATGATCTTTTATCCATATTTTTTGCACCACAATTAATTTTTGAATGAAGTTTATTTCATTAGAAGGTATACATATATATGGTATGGGGCTTTGAAATAGATTCAAATTTAACCCAATTTGGATTTAAAATGTGTGAGACAAAGTCGCTCAAATTTGGCACAATTTTGCTGTTTTCAATAGTTTCACTTGAGAAAAATTGTCGAGATTTGCAGTTTGAATTCTACTAGAAGAAAGGTTATATTGGATTTCAGGGATGGAACTACCTTGGGGCTAAGGGGGGCCATGCCCCCCACCCCTAGCCTTTGAAAAAAAATTCCGTAGTATATATATTAGCATAAAAAATTTACTTTTGGCTCTAAAATTAATATATACTTGGCCCCCCTCTCCCAAACAATTTACAAACTAACCTCTGAAACAAAAAATGAAAAAAAATTATCAAATCATCCCTTGTTTGGTTGTCCCAAGAATATCAAGAAAAATATTTAGCTAAATATTTGGACAACTTACAAATCCGGACAACAAGGAAAATTTACAAAACAATTCACTTATTCAGATAATAAAAAGATTCTTTGTACAAGGTCTAAGTAATATATATATATATATATATATATATATATATATAACAAATCAATTATAAATCCTTAAAAAAGCAAATCACTAAAACCCAATAATCTTTACACAATTTCTACCTCTCATTTGAGAGCTCTTTTTCTCTCTCAAATGACCCCACCCCATAGTCACAGAGACAACTTCTATGTTGCTAATCACTCCATCCATACACCAATTAGTGTCACCAACAATTTGGATCAATTGGTGTCTTTAACTCAACCCATGAAAAAAATTTATTTTTTTAAAAGAGTTGCTACTCTTTAACACAAGCAATGGAAAATTTTTATTTTTTTGAATGATAGAATTTTATTAATTTTTAATGTTTTATTAACTTTGGGACACACTTGGCAATTTTTTAAAGGAAAAGATCTCACATCTTTATGCTACCTCAACCTTAACCAAGTAATTATAAGAAAAAAATCATTAACCAAGACACCAATAATTGCCTCACCCTTTTTTTTTTGCTGAATATTTGTGCATGATGTTGATTAACCATTATTTTAGTTGTTTTTTTTTTTTTTTATATATATATATATATATATATATATATATATAAAACCGAAGCCTCTGAAGCTTCCACAATTTTCCAAGTCACCACTATTTTCTTTTTCTTTTTAATTTAGATTTTTTTTTTCTTTTATTGAGTCTACACTTCAAGCCCAATCCAAAGTCTTATATATATATTTGTATTATTTAACAACCGGATGTTTTCGGGAGCCGCCTATTGTTTCGAGCTTTCTGAAGAGTGTTTTCTATTTTGTCTTTCTTCTTCTTCTTCTTCTTAGGGTTTAAGGCTGCTGCAAAGTTTGCAACAGTCCCAAGTCACCACACCAAACCAGGTATCTACAAACAAAAATCTCTCTTCTGTCTTCTATCTTCTCTCTCTCATTCTCTCATACACGTACGGCTCTTCTCTCTGTCTCTCTTTCTCATGTACGGCTCTTCCCTACAACAATAAACCAAGGCTTAAACCTCTTGTTTGTAGGGCTAGGCTAATTAATCCCCGAATCCTGTGAAGTTGTTTTGTATGTGAGGCTTACTTTGTAGAAAGTTGGAATCTTTCAACAACCGGATGTTTTTATAGATTCCATTGTAGGCATTTAATTTATTTGATGCTTTACGAATATTTATGATAGTTTTATTTGATACCTTGAATTATAGAAATATTTTTCAATGTATGTAGTATTTGTTATTAGTAGCTTCTCTAAAGTGAAAGAAAATTTGTGCTTTATTTTAAACTAAAAACTTGGGTCTTCTTAAAACCCTAAAACATAATTTGTTTAAGGGCATAAGGCTTTGCTTGCCGCAAAATTGAGGTGAGAACCCCCTCTTCAAGTTGATCAATAATATTATATTGTTATATAAATCTTGAAGTAACATATAGATGGTTTGGCAACGTAGTGAGATTTGGTTATTTTTGCTATATTGTTTACTTAATCACAGTGGAATTGATGGTCATACTCTTATCATTTTATTGATGATAAAGAAAAAAAGGGTTCTTCAACGTCAAAGGTATTTCTTCTTCTATCATTATTTCTTCCAATTTTAAATTGTAAATTAGCATCAAAGGTATTAATAAGGTATTTCTTAGACCCTTTAACCTTGACGCTAAAGACCCTTTTACAATTTTAAATTATAAATACCTTTGAAGAAATAATTAAAGGTATGCTAAATTACAATTAAAATTTTCCAATTTCTTGGATTTGGTTTTTCAATCTTTTTTTTTTGGTTAGAATTTTTTTCCTACTTGGCAAATTTTTTTGTTTGCCCTTGAAATAAATTTTTGATTTTTTTTTTTTTTTTAGTATAGCGTTAACTGTTTGTCTATATACATCTAATTTCTAAATATACATACTAAAGACATATAGAAAGAAAGGAAAATTGAAAATCTACATACTGATGCTTCTATAATTACTCATTTGAAATTCAAACCAGTTTCAAAAAGATAGTTTGTGGTTTAGAGTATTTTCCGTTTTCACTAATTGTGTTTTGTTTCACTGTACCTGTTTTTCAAATTTGGTTTGTGTTGTCTATCATTTAAGTTTTCTATATTTGTGAAATTCTTTGTTTTTTGCCAACTTTGAAACAAAATTTAGCCAAATCAAGATCCACACTACTAGCATTATTGTTAGTCACTTTAAGTTCAATGGTGTATTAAAGTACACACATTTGAAAATTTTGATTATATAAGTAAAAGAACATGAATGTTAATTAAAACAAAGCACACACAATTTTTACTTTAAACTCTTGGCTGAAGAAAGCTTCTTTTTTTTTTTGTTTTTTTTTTTTTTTTGTTTGTTACAGTAATCAAAAGAGCCTACAAGTTAGCTATTTCAAACAGAAGAAAAACTAAATAAATCATCTTCTAAAAATGGTCCCCTTCTACTATGTGTGCTAGGTTAGTTATGAAAAAAATTAGATAGTTGAGTGTATGAATGTATTTTGCACATTTTTATTGAAACATTTTTAATAAATGACAAACATTGCAGGAAACATAAAATTCAGTTCTAGCAAAACAAAAGACCAACAAATCTATCAACAATTAGCAAATAGAAGTACCAAAAACCTCATCCATAAATTCTTCATTTTACTTCTCCTATAACTTCTGTTGTTCTAAAAGAAAATAAGGAAATAGCCAAATGCTTCACAATCATCACATGTAAACTACACCAAAAGCATCAAATGAGAGAAAAAAATGACTAAGTGCTTTTATATATATAAAGTTAATGTTAATTTGATTTCATACTACTATTAGAGTTTATGCATTAGAGTTTGCAAATTGGTTGATTTCGAGAGAGTTAAATTCTAATATGCTACTATTATTCTTATGGCCTACACCTCTTTTTGTTCATATTTATATTTGTATCATTCTTTTCATTAGGAACAAGTAAGTTCCATTCAGAATAGTATATGTTGTTATAGTAGTCATCTTGACCATTTGAAGTTTTAACTTAGCCTCATTGATTTTATAAATTTAATTGCATAAATGTATATAATATATTTTGTGAATTTTATTGATAGATTTGTAAAGCATGGTATTATTGAGAATAATATCATTTTAATATGCAGTTGAATTTAAATATATTAGGCATTTTTCTGTTTTTTCTTTATTCATTTTCTAATCATATATGTAATTTTATTAAATTATTCCATGCATCGCACGGGTTAGCAACTAGTTAATGTAATACTAAAAATGGATTTGAACTGTTAACTATAGTTTTTGTATTTTTTTTTTTTTTTTTGTTGAATCCTTTATATATAGCATTATGAAGTTATTAGGTATAGAATTATGCGAAAAGAATAAATAGATTTTTTTAAAAAAGAAAAATTATAATGTGGATAGAATAAAGAATTGGTCCAACCTTAGTTAGACTTTGAATATATCAAGATGGGCCAATTAACTTATAGAACTCTTAATCATAAATATCTATTATTGATTTAAAAAAAATAGAAAAAAAATTAAAAAAATTAATGCAAATAATGCATCATTGTCAACCTCTAGTATTGATATTCCAACTTTTTCAAATTCTTGAACAAAGAAATTTGCCCCCCCCCCCCCCCCCCCCCAAAATGAATCCTGGTTCTGTCCTTGTTGGATTTTAACACTACTTTGTGTGCTATATAAAGCATTGTTGGCACACCTTTTTATTTTTGATGATTGTTGCACGACTTTTAGAAGCAAGAAAAACTCCTAAAACCAAACTAAAACTTTCACATCTTCAACCGTTAAGCCTAAATTGAAAAACGTTATTCTTGTGCCTAGAACAAAAATAAGAAAACTATTGTGTTTTCCTATGCAACTTGAGCTTTAAACTGTTTGTGAAACAACAGAGTTTAAACTCAATGAGTTCAGTGTTGCTACAAATCTTTGAGAAGTTTGTTGGAGTACCAGAGGTTCTTGTTCATGTGAACTAGGTTAATTTGTTCATGGAGAAGATCATTATTAAAAAATTTAAGAGGTTCTATAGGGGTGGAACTAGGATTTTTTGTTTGGGGGGCCAAATTTTGTTACTAATATATTAGTCTTGAGTTAAGATAAACCATCACACACATGTGTAAATGCATATACACAAATATAAACATTAATATTTTGGTACTAGAGTAAGTCATAATTTATAAATATATTGTTGTAAAATAGCGGAAGCTCAAATTTAGCAAGATTGATTGTGAAAATATTTTAGGCTTGAGAAAGATCTCAAACAATTAATAGGAATGAAGAAAATTATTCCAAAAGAAAATACACACAAAACACCGAGATATACGTGATTCAGCAATAGCCTACATCTACGAGCGACGACGAACAAATTTCACTATAACAAATTTAAGATAATACAAATTGGTGTAGAAGCACTCTCACAAACTCAAATCCCAAATACACCCAAATAGCTCTCTCTCACAAATACAAAACCAAAGAACCAAAGGTTTACAAATACCAAATACAAATACCAAATACCAAATGCGAATTGTGCACAAACCAAAGAGAGAGCAACAAATCAAATCCAAAAGTTACAACACACAAAGAAAGAGCAAATCACCAAACTGCAGAATCGAAACCAAGCAGTAACAAACCTCTCTCACTATTCGAAATTGCAACACACAAATATCAAAGAACCAAACAAAAAAAAGCCTCTTTTTCTCACACACACAAAACCCTAAATTTGCCGCAACACACTCTGTTTATATAGGATATTCAAGTCAGCAAAGATGCAAGTCCTTCGAGCAATAGAGTTTGTAATGCAATTCCCTTGTGTCCATGTGCACCATACTAATCCAGGCAAAAGATAGAGTCTACTCCAAGTATATATAACTCTAAATCACATGGCTGTCTCTCAAGGTCGGCTAAATCAAATCAATCTCAAATCAATCCAAAAGTTGCAACACACAAAGAAAGAGCAAATCACCAAATTGCAGAACCAAAACCAAGCAGTAACAAACCTCTCTCACTATTCCAAATTGCAACACACAAATATCAAAGAACCAAACAAAAGAAAGCCTCTTTTTCCTCACACACACAAAACTCTAAATTTGCCACAACACACTCTGTTTATATTGGATATTCAAGTCGGCAAAGATGCAAGTCCTTCGAGCAATAGAATTTGTAATGCAATTTCCTTGTATCCATGTGCACCATACTAATCCAAGCAAAAGACAGAGTCTACTCCAAGTATATATAACTCTAAATCACATGGTTGTCTCTCAAGGTCGGCTAAATCAAATCAATCTCATGTTAGACTCCAAAATAAAGTAGAATTCCAAGACTAATATGAGAATAAGTCTCCTTCACCACGTGAAAAGAGATCCAATTCAAGTAGACCTCCACCAAATGACAAGTCATCCAAAACAAGGAGTCTGAGTTAAATTTAAACTAGGCAAAAAACAAGTGAATCCACTTATAGTGGAATTACTCTCATATAGATCATGTATGTGCATAAAAAGCCCCTAAATTCAAGTCGTATCTCTACATATATTGTATATAAAATTAACAACTTTCACATATTTATATTCGCAATATAATTTTTTAGGAGAATTTATTATCTTTTAAACTCCATTGAGTATACAAAATTTGTCTAGTTTGATATTAAACATGTACAAAAAACGAATTAGAGAAAATAAAAACTATTTTGTCTCTATAACTACTAGACCAATTAACAAATTCTATTGGTTTTTAAGAGCATCATTGAACTAACTCAAACATTTGTGGGGCCAAATTCTATTTTTGTAGCTATATATTTAAAGTTTTTAATACTTATACATAATATAAAATAATTTTTTAAAATTTTAGGGGGGCCATGGCCCCCCCCCCCCCCCCCCCCCCCAAGCCTTGCTATAGCTGTGCCCCTAGTTCTACAACTATCATGGTAACTAGGAAGGCAAACATATTGTTTGTATAATTTACATAGAGAGTTTAGGATTGCAAATGTTATGTGAGTATAGACTATCATAATTGTTTCTTTTTATATATTGAATTTTTTAAGGAGATTAAATAGATCTCTAGAGTGGCTTTTCCTTTGAAGAGGTTCTTCATTAGTTTTCCACTTTGTTTATAACTTTCGTGTTGCATGTTTATTGCTGTGTTATTACTGCTATTGTGATTTGATATTATTGCCAGCACCCATCAACACCCCACATCCCACCCCACCAATGTCTCACACCAGAACCCCCACAGCAGAACACCAAAGCCACCACCACAGAAAAACAAAAACAACAACAAAAAACACAACCCAACCGCATCTCGCACACCCACCCACTGTCGACCCACCTACCCATCAACACCCCACATTCCACCCCACCACCGTCTCACACCAGAACCACCACAGCAGAACATCAAAACCACCACCACAGAAAAACAAAAAACACAACAGAGATCTGCCCATCACTGAATCTACCCATCGCAAACCACCACCACCGATCTGCCCATCACCATCTGAACCCACCCATCAAATCATTGAAAAAAAAAAAAAAAACCACAGTAACAGAGATCGGCATCGAGTTGAGGAGGTGGCACAGTGAGGCTGAGAGGAAGAGAGAAAAGCAATGACAGTGAGAAGAAAAAAGAGTGAAAGAAGAAAAGATGAGAGGTTGATAGGAATGTCCGAGGAAGAATGAGAGAGGAGAGAAAAAAAGGAATAAAGTGATGAGAGAGGAGAGAGAAGAGAAAATAAAAAAATAATAAAACTTTTACCATTCTTGTCCGTACACTTCCATATTTGAGATTGTACTGTTCACTCATATAAAATATTTTGGCATTTAGAACACCTGATAAGAGTGGTTTTTTGGTGTTTGGTGTGTCAAATGCCAAATATTTGGCATTTGACACACCTGATGGAAATGCTCTTACAATAAATGGATAATTTTATCCCAAAAAAGAAAAAAAGTAAATGGATAAGAGAATAAAGATTTTAGGAATTCAACGATATAACTATATATCCGAACTCTAAATGATCCTAATCCAAAATAAGCACCCCTGTAAATTAAATATGGCATAAATAAACAAGACATGCATCACATACATCTTATATAAAGTTAATACGATATGGATTTGAAACTATAGCCAATAATAGAGGTTTCAAATTTAAATAAATCTCAATAAAAATACCATATATATATATGATATATTGTGTATGTTTGGATTGTGCTGAAAATAGGTTGTGTCTGGCATCTGCATTTTTTCCTGGGTCCCATGCACTGTTCATAGGACCCGCAAATACGAAAAACGTAAATCTAACTTTAATACTAAGTCCCACAGCACTATTCACACATTTAAAAATTATTTTGCTACAGTGTTTTCAGTAATAAGTTTTCAATTTTCAACGATAAGGTATCCAAACACCCCAATTGCCTTTTTTTCGTCTATATTTGGTTTCCTCAAAATTGCTTTTGATAGGACCAGTCCCAATACATCCTCGCAATCTGTTTCTAGCTTCAGAAATTTGTAGCTATATAAGAGACTGTTGAGAGTCATGATTCCTCCATATCCATTTGCTTAGTTAGCAATACTCAAGAAAGACCCCAATTGGGACCCACACGGCCGGCCAACCCATTCCTTTCTCAGTGGAAAGAACGGGAAAGTGCCAAAGTATTTTATTTTTTTGGTCAGTTAGCCAGAAAGAAAGAAAGAAAACGAGTTTGTTTTCCCACATACTTGTAATATTCCTTCTTTTTTACTCTTATATAAAGGGAAGGTTCATTCTCAAACTTATCACACAAAACCAACAATATGGGAGTCCCTGGCTTGTTGGGTTTGGCTGCTTGGAGCTTCTATATCCTAGTCTTGGCAGTTCAGCCTCATCAAGCAAATAGCTCAATTCGCGGTTCCTTTGGCCTAAACAAAGGTGCTGTAGCTTCACCAGAGAATGGTCTATGCGCATCTTCAGTGACTGTACATGGCTACAAATGCGAGGAGCATGAAGTAAATTTCTCATGCATAACTATTACATATATTATAGTTTGGCTTGTAATCAAACATAAGTATAGATGCGAATTAACGTGTGCATGTAAATTTAATTTTCAGGTGACAACCAAAGATGGGTATATACTCAGTGTGCAAAGGATCCCAGAAGGTCGTGTTGGGGGTACTGCTGGGACTAAGAAGCAACCAGTCTTATTACAACATGGGGTTACAGTCGTAAGTGAATGATATATATATAAATATATATATATATATACATATTTAGTTATTTTTTGACAGCGTTTCATGCATGTAAAATTAATAAGGTGGGGTTTTTTCTAGTTCTGTTTTGAGCAGTGAGGACTAATAAGAGGAAGAGTCTAGTCTAGTCTTCCCCAGGAAACTATGCCATTTTTTTGGTGTGAAACCTGACACCATGGTTTTTTTTTTTTTTTTTGAGACTGAATATTCATTTCATTCAAAAGGAAGGCAGAACAGCCAATACAAAGCTCAGAACCGACAGAAAAACAGCAAAGAAAAAGTAACAAGACAGACCACAAACAGATCAAACCACAAGTTAAGAGGCTGTTTGGATAAGTTGTTTCCATAACTCATAACTCTGTTTCCATAACTCATAAATAAAAAATGGTGGGATCCATAACTGAGAAGTTCATTTGGCACCACATAACTTTGTTTCCAATTTTTTGTCTCTATCACTCAATTCTTTGATTTTTGAGTTATGAGTTATGAAAACTGAAAACAGCTATTGTTTCCAATTTTTTGTTTCTATCACTCAATTCTTTGATTTTTAAGTTATGAGTTATGAAAACTGAAAACACATTTTAGCCGTTTTCAGTTTTCATAACTTTTTTTTCAATGGCATTTTTGTAATTAAACACACATGGAGGGACCCATTAGTCAAGTCAGCTACACCTTTTGACCTTTAACCTTTTTTTTTTCCTTTCTTCTTTCACTCTGGGTTCGGTTTTTTTTTTTTTTTTTCATTGGGTTTGGGTTTCTAAGTTTCTTTTAATTTTTTTTTCTTCTTTCACTGGGTTCGGTGATTTGATCTAGGTTTTTTTTTTCTTTTTTCTTTTTTTTTCTTCTTCTTCTTCTTTCACTGGGTTCGATGATCTGATATGGGTTTCTTTTTCTTTCTTTTTTCCTTTCTTCTTTCACTGGGTTTGGGTTTCTAGTTTTTTTTTTTTTTTTTCCTTCTTCTTTCACTAGGTTCGATGATCTGATCTGGGTTTCTTTTTTTTTTTTCTTTTTTTTTTCTTCTTCTTCTTTCATTGGGTTTAGTGATCTGATCTGGGTTTTTTTTTTTTTTTTTTTTTTTTTTTTTTTTTTTTTTTTCCTTTCTTCTTTCATTGGGTTCGGTGATACTGAAAAAAAAAAAAAAAAAAAAAAAAAAAAGCTGCACCGAGTGACAGGTATGGACCCACAAACAGTATGAAAAATATTGAGTGATGGTGCCGTATTTTAAGTGATGAGTGACAGAAATTAAGTGATGAAAAAAAGGATCCAAACAAGGCCTAATTCCTACTTATGTGTCTCTGACACAAAAAAGGGTCAAATCCGCATCAGTTTGCACATTATGGAGCACTCTATATTTAGTCTATCTGCTTTAATTTGTCATAGTAAAAACTTTGGAATGATTCCGCTTTGAATTTTTGGTTTCTTTTATAAGCATATGATGAGGTCCAATTTAGCTAAAAGAAAAGCCTGGAACAAAAGTATCTTTTAAAAGGGGATGCATGATTTGCGCATCTACTTAAAGAAAAAATGAGTTAGGTTACGCATGTACGTTGATGATATGTGAAGTCATATCAGACTCTTACAAAGTAACCATTAAAATGTGAGGTTGGTCATTGGTCACCACATTGTAAAGGTAAATTTGCTCACAAGAAAGATGAATGTTTGTGCACAAAGGTGAAAACGAATTTGCCCAGAGATATGGTTGGATACATAATTTGTTGCAAGGGTTATGCAAGGGTATTTCCTTGCAACAAAACGTCATACATGAAACAGGAGAAATTATTATGTACTCCCGGAATATCATAAATGTGTACTCCCTCCTTTCACATAAATGGTGAGTCCCACTAATTAAATTCATGATGGGACCCACCATTTATGTGAGATGGGGGAATATGTATTTATGGTATTCCAGGAGTACTTAATAATTTTCCATGAAACAAATAGTCCATTTTGTTAAGTTTTTTAAAAGTAGTTAATGGTGTGCAAAAAAATATAGTATCACATCATTTAAAATTAAATATAGTTTTAGATTTATAATATAAAATTAATCCATTAATAGAAAAATTCTTTTATAATGATAAATTCAGTGGAGAATAAGAGATTAAAAAAAGAAAGTAAAACTTTTGTATAATTAAAAATTTGAACTTATAAGTTGGATGATTAGATTAACCGATTAATCCAACTAGAGAAGATTCCATAAGGTTTTAACCCTCAATCGTGCTAATTCTTAAGTCAACCAACATACCACTAATTAATAATTTAATATATGTCTATATCTCTTCAAATGTGGACATATCCCATTTTAATCACTCTTTTGTGTGTGTGTGGGGCTAAAAGGTATTTACAACAAGAGTCACGTTTACATTACCAAAGCGATATGGATCTGTTTTTAATACTACTACTTACTTTTTTTTTCTTTTTTTTTTGAGAAGGTGTTTTTAATACTAGTTGATTGTTCCAATAATCCATTTGATGTTTTATCGCCACCGCGACAAAAGGAAGGTTATGTAGAAGAGAATGTTTACTACCACAATAATGTTCATAATTTTTGCCACAATTTATTTATGTGGCAAGTTGTAAGTGGTGGGAATAAAATATTAGATTCATATGAGTCCATTATTTCATCACTCACAAGTCGCCACATTGTAAAGTTGTGGCAAAGTTGTAAAACTAGTTGTGGTACTAGACCTAATCTATGATGTTGAAGGGTGCACCTAATCTATGATGTTGAAGGTACCCTGTTAAAATCTAACGGTCCGCAAAATCATGCACCGTTTCACGCGTAATTCCATTCCATCTGACTAGAGTCACTAGACTAGATTTGAAAATATCTCTACATAGCTTCTTAACTTGTGTGAGCTATTAAGGTATTACGTGTGTTCTTTTTACTTGAGCCACAACATGCGGAGTCTCACATAAATTGAGATATGGGCGGGCATGATGTTTGTTTGTTTGTTTTTTGATGGGATGGCAATTTTGTTTTCTTGTCCGTGAATTTCAACGATGTAGTTACATGGTGCATGGTTTTTTTTTTTTTTTTTTTTTTTTTTTTTTGGGTGCAGGATGGATTGACATGGTTTATGAATTCTCTGGGGCAAAATCTACCGTTAATTTTAGCTAATAACGGGTTTGATGTGTGGATTGCTAACACCAGAGGGACCAGATTAAGCCGACGACATGTCTCCTTGGTCCCTAGCCAACCGGTTCTGTTCCTCTTTCCCTTTACTACTCATCAATTTAATTACTTCGTAAAACTATTTTAGGCTGCATATGATGATAGATAGTAGTGGTTTCTTGTTTTTTGTTTAGAGAAATGTTTCATATAAAAAAAAAAATTCACAATATTTTTTCATAACAATTGACAAACTATTACTAATTTTTTGAATCCACTATTTAATTTTTTTTCTTTTATTTATTATTAATAATTTGCCACATCAATAATAGTGAAAATTTTTGTCAAATTAGACTCTCTTTTATTTGACGTAGCAAAAGATTGTGAATAAGAAATTTTAAGATGAGTTTGCTGCAAAGGGAAAGTGTGATATTACTAGTTTTAAGTAGAAAGATATATTAGCCAAATCCTAATTAATATCCTACTTGTATAAAGGATTCATCTTTGATTAAAAAATTAAAAAAAAAAATTTCTTTAATTAAAAGAAAAAGGAAAGAATTTTTTTTTTTCAAAAATTGAATAATTCAAAATATAAAATCTTCCAATAACTGAATATATAACATGATATAATTTAGATGATCACTGTTTTATAAGGATTCAATTTCCTTGATTTTCGACCATGAAAGGTTCTGGCTGCTTCCCACTTGCTGCTAATCAGAAGAAAAGGAAAACAAAATAGAAAAAAAAGAAAAGGCTCTGAAAGTCTAAGTGCGGTGGTTGATTAGCAATACCCACGTGGATGTCAATATCAAAACAGAAAAGCAACTTAAATAGACATTGATTGGAACTCAGGAAATAGGTATGAATTTCTTTAGTTAGATTTTGGGTTTGTATATAGGTTCATCATAGAGCATGATAAAGAAGGAAAGGATCTAGGAACACTAATGAGTGTGGCATTAAATTTAATTGTACCTATTTGGAGGTCTAAACGAATCAAATCTTAGGACATATGTAGATTTTTGGAGGTAAACTTTTTTTTTTTTTCTTGAAAAATTGGCTTATTTTAGGCAAAAAAAAAAAAAAAAAAAAAAAATCACTTAATTTTGTAACAGTTAAAACTAGAATTGGGTTTGAATTTTGTTGAACTCTAGGGTCACCATTGAGCAGGACAAAAAAGTGAAAACAAGCCTAGCTTGTGCTCAGACCTAGTTAAATCATATATACTATATACTTATTGGGTTGTTATTACATTATATATATATATATATATATATATATAATAAAAAAAAAAGATTGAGAATTGAGTTGGTAAGTGGGTAATTTTTTTTTGAAGCGTTACATGGCCAATTTAGTATATCTTTTATAAAAGATATTTGATTGTAGACCATTTGACCTCATCGATCGATTGATGTGGTTCATGTGGATTTAATTTTTATAATTTTCCTTTTCTTAATTCCCCTCATCTTCTTTATTGTGTGTTACTCATGGTTTGTCAATATTGTAAATGTGACAGGCTTTCTGGAATTGGTCATGGGATGAATTGGTTTCCTTTGAGCTACCAGCTCTTTTTGACTATGTGCATGGGCAGACAGGGCAGAAGATTGATTACGTGGGCCATTCCCTGGTGAGCAATGAGCATCATCATCATATTAAGCACCCCTTCAAAGCTACATATGTTACAGTTTGAATCTAAGACATATTCATTATTCTTAGATTTGCAAAAATCCTTTGCAATGCTATGAAGCATTTTGTTATCTTAATTATGTGGACGTCTAGCATTAATGACTTTAGCCATATACTAATAAATTTGTCCAAACTTTCTGTTAAAAATGAGAGAGTACTAGTATTGTGATGTTCAAAAGTTTGGAATAACTAGAAAAAACCGTCCATTGTATTCTACTAAAATTTGGACACTCGGGCAATCTTTGACAGGGAACTTTAACAGCTTTGGCATCCTTCTCGGAAGGTAAACTAGTGAACCAGCTGAAATCCGCAGCATTGTTGAGTCCTATTGCTTATTTGAGCCACATGAAAACTGCACTTGGCAATATTGTTGCCAAATCCTTTGTTGGTGAGGTAAGGTCATCAATGATGTCCTACATAATGTTAATTTATTAAACAAGAATAAACAGCATGCACATGACAGAAATGCTTGATTTTGACAACAGATCCGCAGGCTATTTGGTCAAGCAGAGTTCAATCCCAAAGGGTAAGAGTCCCAAGAGTTACTGATGATATAGAAGTTACTTCATGTAATAGAATTACAATGTTCTAAATTGATGGTTTTGATCTGCAAATCCTTTTATATAGGAAAGCTGGGGGTGACTTTATCAAGTTTCTATGTGATAATCCCGGGGTTGACTGCTACGACTTAGTAACCGCACTAACTGGTATTAGTCTCTGCATTGATCGGTAGCTTCAATAGTACAATGGATTTTATACATAGAAAACCTAACTCATGCAATGGTACTAACTTTGTGTTCAATCAAGGGAAAAATTGCTGCCTTAATTCCTCAATCGTTGATCTCTTCCTGACGAATGCACCTCAGTCAACATCAACCATGAACATGGTGCACCTTTCTCAAAGTAAGTTTGTTTCTGAACTTGATAACTTTTTGCGCTGATTCTTGTGATGCGCATTTTAAACTTTTTTCTTTTCATTGAGACTGTATATGACTTTTTACTTTTTTGGGGTATGAAAATTCTTGTGATCAAAAGGCTTAATGAGTTTGTATATACTATTTTTGATGTCATTTTATACAGTGGAAGTGTGGAACTGGAAGTTGTATGTCAGTTTACTAATGTTATTTCTTAGTACTTCACCACGAATATTTCTTTTTAGGTAGTCTTTGTTACAAACTGCCAGAAAAGTCATTGATATTTACTTATGAATAACTAATTGAGGAAGATTTTGAACTATAAATTTGCAGCTGTTAGAAATGGTGTTGTGGCAAAATACAACTATGGAAGGCATGACTATAATTTGATGCATTATGCGGAAGCCATGCCACCAATTTATAACCTCTCCAACATTCCCCATGACCTTCCTATGTTCCTTAGCTATGGTGGCCAAGATGCACTCTCTGATGTCCTAGATGTTAAACATTTACTTGATGATTTAAAGTCCCATGATGTAGACAAGCTCTCAGTTCAGTTCATCAAGGATTATGCTCACGTAGATTTCATCATGGGAGTGAATGCCAAGGATGTAGTTTACAATCAAGTGGTTAAATTTTTTAAGGGCCAACACTTACGATCCTTGATGGAGGCCTCAGTTGTGTGATCAACATTAATTAACTAGTTTATATTTATTACTAGGCCAAGTACTTCACCTAGCTAGTAGTAAAGGGAGGCGGTTCTGCCCCTAACTGTGCCAGCTTCGGCCTTCGGCTCTGCTTTTGCTTGGCCATTGAAGTTTTTTTTTTTTTTTTTTTTTTTTTAAATTTATTTTTTGTTGTCTTTAATGCATTCAAAGGAAAAAATTATTTAGTTTTAAATTTATTAAAGGGCCAGACAATTTATTTTATGTAAAATTGGTTGACTAGGTTTAATATCTTTTAAATTTGCTATATGTAGTTTTTGTTGTTAGGCTAAATTTTTTGGGCTTAAATATTTTGTTTTATATTTTAGATATAATTTTTTTATGGCCTTTAAAAAGAGGAAAATGCTAGAGTTTCAAATTTTTTTTATTATAAATTACTGATATAATGAGTAGTGGTTATTTGTAAGTAAAAAAATGATGTAAGTGATGGGCTTAGATGCAAACCAATAAGAATTTGCTAACTCAATAGTTTATAAAAAAAAAAAAAATTTGTGAATGTAGAATTACTCTTAAAAGAATCAATGATATTGTTAAAGGGGGCAAAGCAATTTTATTGAACAAAATTACTAACATCCCCCCCCGATGTAGTGAGTAGTGGTTATTCGTAAGTAAAAAAATGATGTAAGTAATGAGCCTAGATGCAAACCAGTAAGAATTTGCTAACTCAATAGTTTGTAAAAAAACATTTGTGAATGTAGAATTACTCTTAAAAGAATCAATGATATTGTTAAAGGGGGCAAAATAATTTTATTGAACAAAATTACTAACATCCCCCCACCCAAAAAAAGTCCAATAATACCTCCATCCATGATTCGACTTACAATTTTGAATATTTTATATACTTTCCTACAATTTGAGGAAAAGATAAAGTAAGTGGGAAAAAGATATACTTTCCTAAATGTGCACTTTCTGTTTGATTGGAAATAACTAAGAACGTGGATGAAGATTGAAAACAAGATTATAGAATGAATCTATAAGATAGTCATCCTTAATACAAACAAGAAACCATTATTTTCTACCTTGTAGACTACTTTTCAAGCCCAAAGCATGTACATTCCAATACAAATTTGGAAGATATTGAAGTGAGTAGACATCTTGGAAGATTTCTATTGACTCCATCTAACAATCTAAATAGATTTGATTTATATAGGGAGGACTCAGAATTTGAGCACGCATGCTAGACTTAAAAAGTTACTTTATTTTCCCCTTTAAAACTAAGGACGAAACTAGAATTTCAAGAGTGATGAGGTCATACCAGGCTATCTATACAATAAATAATCATGGAAGCTTAGCAATTAATTTTGCTAATATTTCCCACCTCATCGTCATACTTCGCTATTATTCCCTATCTATCTTAACATTACTCTTACTACAACCCTTCAATTTAGTACTTTACTAAAATTAACATTTACTTGTCGAGTCTAAACAACATTTGAACCCAAGGAAAATCAAATTTTAATTTTAATCTGTTTTGCTAACTAGTATATAACCCCGTATATATGCACGAGTATAATTAAAAATAGTTACAATTATATAGTTCAAATTATACATTGTATTAGTTTACACTTTTTTAAATCATACTTTTTTTAAAATTTGTAATGGTTTCTCATTTTATATTTTAGAAATGTATAGTTTTTAGACTTTATGGATTTTAGAATTTAATTTATTTTGGACTTTATGGTTTTTCACCCAATAATTCACTTACCACAAAAATTAAAAAACTTAGATGGACATATAGCCGAAAATTGGACTCCAATTGAAATCCAATTTAGAATCTAATTGGATTTGGACTTTTAGATTTTAACACTCCATAATTCATTTGACACAAAATTAAAAATTAAATGGAACACGTGGTGTGAAATTGATAATCCAATTAATATCTAATTGGATTTTTTCTAAGCTTTGCCTATTAATATATATATATATATATATATATATATCAATTAATATCTACTTGGATTTTTTCTAAGCTTTGCCTATTAATATTAATATATATATATATATATATATATATATATTGTGGTGGGCCTTTTTTGTGTTTTGGACTTGATTTCTCCTGCTGTACCATGGCCCGTGATTTTGAGGTAGGAGAGTTGAGATTAGCCTAATTGAAACACCCCTTAAGCTGGCTTCTGCACAAGTTGGACCATCCCCATACAGACGCATCCTAGTAGGAACCTTGAATGTACCGCGTGCTCATGACAGGAAAGACTGTTATAGGTATTACAGTAGGAAGCACGATGTAGCAAGATAACTAAAACATTTCTACTAATAACAATAATATGTGAATAACATAGCAAGGGAGAATAGAGCAATATGATTACAAATAACAAGACCACGGCAAAAAGTTTTAGCAGTATGATAACGAGTTAGTCTTTGATCAAAAAAGAAAGAAAGGATTTGTCTGCCAAAGAAATGGACTTAGCTCTTCAGCAGACACAAGCCCAAAAAGGGAACCGATCTCCGATGTGGGTAACCTCAGAGGGAACTTCTGTCGTAAAGATTACACACTTTGGAAAAAATGACCTAAATGGCTTAAACTTGAATTCTTAGCTTATTAGAGAGTGGGTCTATTGGGAGGGAGAGAAATGGGTAGCCAATTGATGCATGCCGCTACTCCTATCACTCATGTTTCTTCCCTTTTTTTGGGATTTCTGTATGATTCCTTTTTCTTTTTGTTTCTTTGTTTACTCTGCTTCCTTTTCTTTCTTTCTACCTCTCTTTTTTGTTTGTTGTCGTTCCCCCTTCCTTCACTATTCACGCCTATGGCTTTTAATATTGCCTACCATGACATAATTTACCATTTTTACCCCTTAACCCTTTTTGACTCATTTTGGGTGTCCTTCTAAGACTGCCCATTGGTCTGTCGGCTGCTCAGCCACTACTATTACATTGTGTAGGCTACACCACGCCTCATTCGTAGACAAAAATGGTTTTGGTTTTGTCTCCTACCTCTCTTAATACTCTCATCTGGATAAGAATTAAACATCTCCTTTACCTACCTCTATGACATGCATTTAGTGATTCCAGCTTATGTTTACTTCTTTTGGGTGAGATGTCATCCCAGCAAGACATTTCTCCTTAAAAGAATTTGAGCAAGAACCCCAAAATAGGCTCCCCCCCTCTCCCCATTGCTAGACCACACCTTTTCATACCTTTGACCCATGGCCCACCTTCCCTGTATTGGCTGGGTACAGGTAGGTGGTGCTTGAGCCCTATGTGCATGCTCCACTTCGGTTTGAATCTATTACTTTTATGGCCTTTACGCGTTTGCCATTACCTCTGGGTTTGTCTAGTTTTGTTGCATGTTCTGGTATCTGTTTAACTCTTGCAGCGTGAAAGACACATGGGCCTTTGGGCTTTCGTTCTATGCATTCCATCTCCTCTTTAGACTGGGCATTGCTTGGGTGCGGGCCCTTTCCCTTCTACCTGGCCCATGTCCCCTTCTTTCCCATGTCCGTGGGCTGGCTGATGATCCTGCCATGCCGCTGCACTACTCCTGCTATGATATTACCTCTCTTTTGCTTTGTTGTTACCTCTAGGCTTACAGGCTGAGGCTCTTGCTAGTCCATTTTCTACATTCTTTCTTCTTTTGGGCTTCACTGGCCAACATTCCTACTGAGCCAGCCCATTCCATCCCTTGGGCTTCCTCAGCCCATTTCATTCCTCGAGCTTCCTCAACCCATTTTCTTCTTCCTTACCTCTTTCACTCCCATGGGTTTTTGCTAAATCCTTTGGATTTCTTCGGCTCAATTACCACATCCTTACCTTTTATTACCTTTCGGGCTTCTTGGCCTTTATGCCAACCCTACGAATTTACTAATTCATTTCTTGGGCTTCCTTGGCTCAATTACTTTTTCTCCACATCTTACTACTCCCATAGGTTTACTACCTTCAGTCCTTGGGCTTCCTTGGCCCATTTGCTTCTTCTTGGCCATTTACTATTTTTGTGGGCCTGTTGACCATTATTCTTGCCATTCTAGCCTGATGGTTTTTACTTTACTATTTTCCCCCATCTTCTTCATATTGTTGGCCTTCTTCTCCCATTGGGCCTTTTTGTCAAAAGTGGGCATCAACATACACACACACACACACACACACACACACACACACACACACACACACACCGCATTTTGTACCCTTTTAGGACTCAGGGCCTCGTTTCCCAATGTTGCTAAAATTCTAAAACCCAAAATTGGTTTAAGGCTCAATCAGATGTTAAATTTACTTGAGAAATGTTAAAATAAAAAAAAAATGTAATTTTTAATGAGAAAATAAATCTATTTTTGGAAAAGTAAAGCCAAGGAAGCCATCGGCGTGCACACACAGGAATCAGCCTGTGCGCGCAACCATGAAGCATGCGCATGTAGGCTTGATCCTACACGCAAATGTAGGGTTTCAAAAACATAAAAAAAAATAAATAAATAATAAATAAATAAAAATAAAAATAAAAAGAAAAACAAGTTTTCTGCATTAATGTTGAGGTTTGAAACGAATATCACATCGTTTGAAACGAATCCCACATTGTTTGGAACGAATCCCACATTGTTTGGGAGCTGTTCCAAACCCCCTTTTCACAATATAAATAGCCATACATAGTACATTTTCAAAACACACAGAAATTTTAAGGGAAAACACTAAGATTCACTAGAAGTAGTGAATCAAAGAGGAAGTTTTTTCATAAAATATCATCAAGTCAATTTTCTTTTGATTATGGCATTTTCTGGCCTTGATCTTTGAGTTTAAGATTACTAATAACATTTCTTATTGGTTGTGAATAGATTTGACTGAGGGGAACGGTCAAAAATCAATTGTGTTATTAAAAAAATACTTATTAATTATGTTAATAATCAATGAGCCATTTGAAACTTTAATAGAGTTTCACCTTAAGTAAATTAATTATCTTAAAAATTAATGAGCCACATGACAAAGATACATTAATTTTACATGTAATATATATATATATATATATATATATATATATATATGTTGAAATCTCTAATGTTTGAATGAGAAATATGGGATTCAATCTCCGCCTACACCAAAAACCGATTGGTGTCTTAATTTGATAATAAAGAGTTATCATTAGGAACGGATGCCATAAGTTGAAACTCTAAAAAAAAAAAACTACAGTTTTGTCAATAAACTGAAGGATATGTTTCTAGATAAATGAGCTATGGAACTAAGGGTGATTTTCATATCCCTACATCAAGTTTGTCCTCAAAACTAATATTTTGCTTTTATTAAATTAAAAATTTTCACTGTGCAATATAATTAGAGCTCCGTGGAATGTGCAGATCAGTTTACTGCTTAGTAAGGGATGAGATTTTAGCTTTTAATGGGTTGGGCTGAACAGAAACACTCAGTTTGGGCTCGAAATTGGAGGCCCAATGACAAATCAACGCCAACCTTTTTCTTTTTACGGTCTTACCCGAGGCACATGCATTGCTTATGCTCTTGAATATTACTAACGATGTATCCCATGACGTACGCGATGCATGTTCCTGCATATAAATTTGTCCGTTTGGGAATAATTTATATAATTGTTTATTGAAAAACTTTTAAAAAGTAAGAAAAAAAAAAAATTTTTTGAAAAGTTGTACATAAAAACTAAAAGCTAAAAGATGAACTTATAAATTCTAGCTAAACAAAAATGTGTGTGAATGAGTATATACTGTATGCACCCAAAACATGATATTCTTTTGCGCGCAAAGTAGTATGTCCTTTGGGTTTGACGGGTTTAACGTGTGGATTGTTGCTAATTCTAGTCTTAAGTCAGATTCCAAATGATAAAAGTGTGGTGCACAATCAAGATTTTCCTATCTCTTCTAAGTTGGATCCCATGTATTTCATCATCAAAGACTCAAATTGGACCAAGATTTTCCTGATCCCCTTCCCCATGCACCTGCAATTGAGGCTTTACTAGGGTCCCTTTTTGGGTTTGCTGTGTGAATTCAAATTGAGCTACCCAAGAGATACTTCCACTTAACTGTTAAAGTTGTGTGTATATATATAACTTTTTGTTATAAAATACGATAAAAGTTGCAGAGGTACAAACAATTAATTGTGTTATTTTCTCCACTTAACTAGGACTTGATTCTCATATGTGCAAGGTGTGAAAAAGGCAATATTTTGTCAAAGGCCATTTCATAATAATGAAACTAAAGGTGGGGTTCACATGAATAGCTTGTTTCCAATGATTCCTTCCATTTTAAACTTTTTCGATGCCTTTCCAAATGATAAAATTGTATCATTGCGATGGGGTTGATGTTAAGCATCGTGGATTTTGGGTTTCGCCTTTCACGGATGGGGGGCTCATACTCTGTCTTTCCCCATTGGCCTTACACAATATTTTCAGAACGGTCACCATCATTGATTCATGTTAATATATGTCAATTAATCTTCAAGATTTTCATTAAATACCAAGGTTACATGAGGTTGTTGAAATCAGTTAATTGTTATTTAGATCTGTTAGGATTTATAAATGTTTTTGCAAATCATAGTGTCAAAATTGGATTTTATCAATAAAATTGTGTTAGGGTTGAGTTTGGGTTAGAAATGGCATAAATTAAGACGACAAAATTTCAATTTTCTCAAAGATCATAATTTGATGATCTTTTAGCCATATTTTTTGCACCACAATTAATTTTTGAATGAAGCTTATTTCATTAGAAGGTATCCATATATATGGTATGGGGCTTTGAAATAGATTCAAATTTAACCCAATTTGGATTTAAAAAGTGTGAGACAAAGTCGTTCAAATTTGGCGCAATTTTGCTGTTTTCAATAGTTTCACTTGAGAAAAATTGTCAAGATTTGCCATTTGAATTCTACTAGAAGAAAGATTATATTGGATTTTAACACTACTTTGTGCGCTATATAAAGCATCATTGGCACAACTTTTTTTTTTTTTTTTTTTGATGATTGTTGCATGACTTTTAGAAGCAAGAAAGACTACTAAAACCAAACTAAAACTTTCACATCTTCAACTGTTAAGCCTAAATTGACAAACGTTATTCTTGTGCCTAGAACAAAAATAAGAAAAACTAGTGTTTTCCTATGCAACTTGAGCTTTAAACTGTTTGTGAAACTAGAGTTTAAACCAAATGAGTTCAGTGTTGGTACAAATCTTTGAGAAGTTTGTTGGAGTACCTGAGGTTCTTGTTCATGCGAACTAGGTTAATTTTTTCATGGAGAAGATCATTATTAAAAAATTTAAGAGGTTCTACAGGGGCGGAGCTAGGATTTTTTGTTTGGGGGGGCCAAATTTTGTTACTAATATATTAGTCTCGAGTCAAGATAAATCATCACACACATGTGTAAATGCACATACACAAATATAAACATTAATATTTTGGTACTAAAATAGGTCATAATTTATAAATATATTATTGTAAAATAGCGGAAGTTCAAATTTATCAAGATTGATTGTGAAAATATTTTAGGCTTGAGAAAGATCTCAAACAATTAATTGGAATGAAGAAAATTAATCCAAAATAAAATAGATACAAAACATCAAGATTTACGTGGTTCAGCAATAGCCTATATCTACAGGCAACGACGAACAAATTTGAGATAATACAAATTGGTGTAGAGGCACTCTCACAAACCCAAATCCCAAATACACCCAAATTGCTCTCTCTCACAAATACAAAACCAAAGAACTAATGGTTCACAATTACCAAATACAAATACCAAATACCAAATGCGAATTGCACACAAACCAAAGAGAGAGCCACAAATCAAATTCAAAAGTTATAGCACACAAAGAAAGAGCAAATCACCAAACTACAGAACCAAAACCAAGCAGTAACAAATCTCTCTCACTATTCCAAATTGCAACACACAAATATCAAAGAACCAAACAAAAGAAAGCCTCTTTTTCTCACACACACAAAACTCTAAATTTGCCGCAACACACTCTGTTTATATTGGATATTCAAGTCGGCAAAGATGCAAGTCCTTCGAGCAATAGAATTTGTAATGCAATTTCCTTGTGTCCACGTGCACCATACTAATCCAAGCAAAAGACAGAGTCTACTCCATGTATATATAACTCTAAATCACATGGCTGTCTCTCAAGGTTAGCTATATCAAATCAATCTCATGTTGGACTCCACAAAGTCATTTAGAATTCTAAGACTAATATGAGAACAAGTCTCCTTCACCACGTGAAAAGAGATCCAATTCAAGTAGAACTCCACCAAATGACAAGTCATCCAAAACAAGGAGTCCTAGTTCAATTTAAACTAGGCAAAAAACAAGTAAATCCACTTATAGTGGAATTACTCCCATATAGATCATGTATGTGCATAAAAGCCCCTAAATTCAAGCCATATCTCTACATATATTGTATATAAAATTAACAACTTTCACATATTTATATTTGCAAATAATTTTTTAGGGGAATTTATTATCTTTTAAACTCCATTGAGTATACAAAATCTGTCTAGTTTTATATTAAATATGTACAAAAAACGAATTAGAGAAAATAAAAACCTTGTCTCTATAACTACTAGGCCAATTGACAAATTCTATTGGTTTTTAAGAGTATCATTGAACTAACTCAAACATTTGGAGGGCAACTTCTATTTTTGTAGCTAAAATTTTAAAGTTTTTAATACTTATACATAATATAAAATAATTTTTTAAAATTTTAGGGGGACCATGGCCCCTCAAGCCTTGCTATAGCTAAGCCCCTGGTTCTACAACTATTGTGGTAACTAGGAAGGCAAACATATTGTTTGTATAATTTACATAGAAAGTTTAGGATTGCAAATGTTATGTGAGCTAGTATAGACTATCATAACTGTTTCTTTTTATATATTGAATTTTTTAAGGAGATTAAATAGATCTCTAGAGTGGTTTTTCTTTTGAAGAGGTTCTTCATTAGTTTTCCACTTTGTTTATAAATTTTGTGTTGCATGTTTATTGCTGTGTTATTATTGCTATTGTGATTTGATATTATAATCTATAATTGTACGGAGAAAAGTAAAAAAAGTGAAGCAGAAGATTTGGATTCGCTTATTATATACGGGGAATTCATAACAAACTTGTGCAATAAATCCACTATTTCCGTTATTTAAAGATTAAAGTGCTTGGGGCCTAAAGTAAGATTTTTTTAAAAATGGTATAAGAACTTTTAGAACACATTGGGTTTAAAATTAGATTTTCCAAGAACTAATATTTTATCAACATTTGGATCTATTTTCAACCTACTTCAATCTTACCCGATCTTTTTACTTTGGGTGAAAATATTACTTGAAATCATGCATATTTAAGTTAACTTTCACAAAATTGTTTGGGGTATAAGTCTGGCAACTATTATCAATAATTGACCTACAAGAAAATGAGCTGGGTCAATACAAATAACACAAATCTATTCAAATCATGGCCTTTTTTTTCCAAAAGGTCTGCACTCTTTTTCTATGAGAGTGGACAAGGTTACAAGTGTTCAAATTGCAATTTGAAACCATAGCACTAAAAGAACGAAAATCATTAGTTGCTTCCATTACGAGTGATATCTATCTGCCTATATCTGGGCATCCACCTCAATTATAAGGTTAATTAATAGTTCCCAAATCAATCCCCAAGTTTAATCTATCCCCTTATTGCTCACAATTCCACTACGAAATCTTTTACCCTTTATAACCTAAGATAAGAGTAGTTATATATTTCATCTAAATTAAAGTACCTAGCCACTTAAAAAAGAAAACAAATTTGCAACTTGAGGCTCATGCATTTACATGAATCATATCTTCATATTGTCATTTTTAGTGTTGGACTCAGTTAGGAACCAAAATTGGTCTTGGTTCTTCGTAAGAACATGGAAAGATTATGTCAAAAAGTCGAATATTAAGCTATTCTTGAATACTATCCATTGTAGAAAAAGCGACAGTCTTGTCAGTAAAATTTCTTAGAGTTTACTTGCAGGGATCCAGATCATATCCACATTTCATTAGCAGATCTAATCCACCTTAATTTATCTAACTTGAAATAGAATTTGAATTAAATTACTTATCAAAACTTTTTTTATTTATAGAAAGGAAAATGGAATATACAAGATTAATAAAAAAAATTACTTGTTTATCCCACCAAATGGATTAAGATCATTTAGAGTTTTTAGGGTGACTCTACAAAGAGTTTTGAAAATCCTATTCATTCATTGTGAAATGAATGGATCAAATTTTAATGTGTTATTAACATTTTAAAAAGCTTCTACTATTACTATTTTGGTGAGGTTTTTTTTTTTTTTGGTCTAGTGTCATAATTTTATTTATTTATTTAAAATTTTGGATAAGTTTTTTTTGAAGACATGGATTAGTAGGAAAGTTTCTTATTTTGTAGGCATTTTAAGTAGAGTTGGAGATATATTTTTACTGGATTGTCCTTAAGTTTTTTCTCTATTAAACGTAAGGTTAATTTAGGGGGGTATTTATGAATCACATAAAAGCCTAGTCCAAACAAAGGAATCCTCTTATAAGTAGTATAGAATAATGTGTCAAAATACAATGCATTTATTTTAAAGTAAATGGATAATTTTATCAAAAAATAAATAAATGGATAAGAGAATAAGATTTTAGGAATTCAACAATACAATTATCCGAACTCTAAATGATCCTAATCCAAAATAAGCACCCCCTGTAAATTAATTATGGCATAAATAAACAAGACATGCATCACATACATCTTATATAAAGTTAATCTGATATGGACTCGATTTGAAACTATAGCCTCAAATTTAAGTAAATCTCAATAAATATACCATATATATATATATATATATATATATGATATATCTATACTATTATTTAAGGAGCTTCCCTTGTTTGGATTCCTTGCTTTTTAGTTCAAAAATACCCCTACACCCCTATGTTTAAGTAGAGACAAAACTAATGAATAATTCGGTAAAAATGCAACTCTAACTCCCACTAAAACATTGCCTAAAAATTTGGATTCCTCATTTTTTAGTTCAAAAATACCTCTACACTTCTATGTTTAAGTAGAGACAAAACTAATGAACAATTCGGTAAAAACGCAACTCTAACTCCCACTAAAACATTGCCTAAAAAATAGAACCGCTTTGCTGTTAATTTCCAAATTATTTTATCCACTTATAAATTAGAATTTCAAAATAAAAATATATATAAAATAAAAACACTGAGTTTTTTTTTTTTTTTTTTGGCTAAAAAAATAAGTCTCATTACATGCGCGAAGCGTGTGTAATGAGGCTAGTTGTTTTTTATGTCTATATTTGCTTTCCCTCAAATTTGTTTTTGATAGGACTAGTTCCAATGGGTCCGTTTGGTATATGTGTTTAAACACGTTTTCAGTTTTTAAACAATATTACACGTATTTTCACACATTTTTTCACCTAACGTTACCAAACAGCCCCTATATATCCTCGCAATCTGTTTCTAGTTTCAGAAATTTGTAGCTATATAAGAGACTGTTGAGAGTCATGATTCCTCCATATCCATTTGCTTAGTTAGCAATTTTCAAGAAGGACCCCAATTGGGACCCACACGGCCACGCCAACCCATTCCTTTCCCGGGGGAAAGAACGTGAAAAGTGCCAAGTATTTTATATTTTTGGTCAGTTAGCCAGAAAGAAAGAAAACCAGTTTGTTTTCGCACGTACTCGTAATATTCTTTCTTTTTTACTCTTATATAAAGGGAAGGTCCATTCTCAAACTTATCACACAAAACCAACAATATGGGTGTCCCTGGCTTGTTGGGTTTGGCTGCTTGGAGCTTCTATGTCCTTGTCTTGGCAGTTCAGCCTCATCAAGCACATAGCTCAATTCGTGGTTCCTTTAGCCTAGACAAGGGTGCTGTAGCTTCACCAGAGAATGGTCTATGCGCATCTTCAGTGACTGTACATGGCTACAAATGCGAGGAGCATGAAGTAAATTTCTCATGCATAACTATTACATATATTATAGTTTGGCTTTTAATCAAACATAAGTATAGATGTGAATTAACGTGTGCATGTAAATTTAATTTTCAGGTGATAACCAAAGATGGGTATATACTCAGTGTGCAAAGGATCCCAGAAGGTCGTGTTGGGGGTACTGCTGGGACTAAGAAGCAACCAGTCTTAATACAACATGGGGTTACTGTCGTAAGTGGTTGATATATATATATATATATATATATACATACATATTTAGTTATTTTTTGACAGCGTTTCATGCATGTAAAATTAATAAGGTGGGGTTTTTTCTAGTTCTGTTTTGAGGAGTGAGGACTAATAAGACATAACAGGAAGGGCCTAGTCTAGTCTAGTCTTCCCCAGGAAACTATGCCATTTTTTGGTGTGAAACCCGACACCATGGTCTTGAGTCTTGACACAAAAAAGGGTCAAATCCGCGTCAGTTTGCACAAAAAAGGGTCAAACCCGACACCATGGTCTTGAGTCTATCTGCTTTAATTTGTCAAAGTAAAAACTTTGGAATGATTCCGCTTTGAATGTTTGGTTTCTTTTATAAGCATATGATGAGGTCCAAGTTAGCTAAAAGAAAAGCCTTGAACAAAAGTGTCTTTTAAAAGGGAATGCATGATTTACGCATCTACTTAAAGAAAAAATGAGTTAGGTTACGCATGTACGTTAATGATATGTGAAGTCATATCAGACTCTTACAAAGTAACCATTAAAATGTGAGGTTGGTCATTGGTCACCCCATTGTAAAGGTAAATTTGCTCACAAGAAAGATGAATGCGTTTGTGCACAAAGGTGAAAACGAATTTGCCGAGAGATATGGTTGGATACATAATTTATTCTACCCTTTCAACAAAACGTCATATATGAAACAGATAGTCCATTTTGTTAAGTTTCTTAAAAGTATTTAATGGTATGCAAAAAAAATATAGTATCACATCATTTAAAATTAAATATAGTTTTAGATTTATAATATAAAATCTAAACTATATATAAAATTAATCCATTAATAGAAAAATTCTTTTATAATGATAAATTCAGTGGAGAATAAGAGATAAATAAATAAATAAATAAATAATAAAACTTTTGTATAATTAAAAATTTGAACTTATAAGTTGGATGATTAGATTAACCGATTAATCCAACTAGAGAAGATTCCATTAGGTTTGAACCCTCAATCGTGCTAATTCTTAAGTCAACCAACATACCACTAATATATGTCAATATCTCTTCAAATGTGGACATATCCCATTTTAATCACTCTTTTTTGTGTGTGTGGCTAAAAGGTATTTACAACAAAAGTCACGTTTACATTACCAAGGCGATATGGGTCTGTTTTTAATACTAGTTTTTTTTTTTTTTTTTTTTTTTTTTTTTTTAATACTAGTTGATTGTTCCAATAATCCATTTGAAGTTTTATCGCCACCACGACAATAGGAAGGTTACGTAGAAGAGTATGTTTACTAACATAACAATTTTATAATTTTTGCCACAATTTGTTTATATGACAAATTGTAAGCGATGGAAATAAAATATTAGATCCATATGAGTTCATTATTTCACCACTCACAAGTCGCTACACTGCAAAGTTGTGACAATATTGTAAAACTAGTTGTGATACTAGACTTAATCTATGCAGAAATGTTGAAGGTGCCCCACTGCCCTACTAAAATCTAACGGTCCGCAAAATCATGCACCGTTTCACGCATAATTCCATTCCATCTGACTAGACCAGAGTTGAAGATATCTCTACGTAGCTTCTTAACTTGCGTGAACTATTACAGTATTACGTGTTCTTATTACTTGAGCCACAACATGCAGAGTCTCACATAAACTGAGATATGGGCGGGCAATTTTGTTTGTTTGTTTGTTTTTTGATGGGAAAGCAATTTTGTTTTGTTGTTCGTGAATTTCAACGATGTAGTTACGTGGTGCATGTTTGATTGGATTTTTTTTTTTTTTTTTTTTTATATGCAGGATGGATTGACATGGCTTCTGAATTCTCCGGAGCAAAATCTACCATTAATTTTAGCTGATAATGGGTTTGATGTGTGGATTTCTAACACCAGAGGGACCAGATTAAGCCGACGACATGTCTCCTTGGACCCTAGCCAACCGGTTCTGTTCCTCTTTCCCTTTACTACTCATCAATTTAATTACTTCATAAAACTATTTTATGCTGCATATATATATATATATATATATATATATATATATATGATGATAGATAATAGTGGTTTCTTGTTTTTGTTTAGAGAAATGTTTCATATAAAAAAAAAAATCACAATATTGTTTCATAACAATTGACAAACTAATACTAATTTTTTGAATCCACTATTTAATTTTTTTTCTTTTATTTATTATTAATAATTTGCCACATTTGTTGTCAATTCTTTTTCTTTTTTTTTGGGGTATTCATAGACTTTCTCATTTTATTTGACGTGGCAAAAGATTGCGAATAAGAAATTTTAAGATGAGTTTGATGCAAAGGGAAAGTGTGATAGTACTAGTTTTAAGTAGAAAGATATATTGGTCAAATCCTAATTAATATCCTACTTGTATAAAGGATTCAACTTTGATAAAAGTTTATTAAAAAAAATTCTTTAATTAAAAGAAAAGGAAAGAATTTTTTTTTTTTCAAAAATCAAATAATTCAAATGATAAAATCTTCCAATAACTGAATATATAACATGATATAATTTAGATGATCACTGTTTTATAAGGATTCAATTTCCTTGATTTTCGACCATGAAAAGTTCTGGCTGCTTCCCACTTGCTGCTGATCAGAAGAAAAGGAAAACAAAATAGAAAAGAAGAAAAGGCTCTGAAAGTCTGAGTGCGGTGGTTGAATTTCTTTTGTTAGATTTTGGGTTTGGATATAGGTTCATCATAGAGCACGATAAAAAAAAGGAAAGGATCTAGGAACACTAATGAGTGTGTCATTAATTGTACCTATTTGGAGGTCTAAAGGAATCAAATCTTAGGACATATGTAGGTTTTTGGAAGTAACATTTTTTTTCTTGAAAAAATTGGCTTATTTTCGGCAAAAAAAAAAATCACTTAATTTTGTAACAGTTAAAACTAGAATTGGGTTTGAATTTTGTTGAACTCTAGGGTCACCATTGAGCAGGACAAAAAAGTGAAAACAAGCCTAGCTTGTGGTCACACCTAATTAAATCATATATACTATATACTTATTGGGTTGTTACATTTTATATAAAAAAAATTTAAAAAAAAATTGAGAATTGAGTTGGTAAGTGGGTAATTTTTTTTTTAAAATGTTACATGGGTAATTTAGTATATCTTTTATAAAAGATATTTGATTGTAGACCATTTGAACTCGTCGATTCATGTGGTTCATGTGGATTTAATTAATTTTTATAATTTTCCTTTTCTTAATTCCCCTCATCTTCTTTATTGTGTGTTACTGATGGTTTGTCAATACTGTAAATATGATAGGCTTTCTGGAATTGGTCATGGGATGAATTGGTTTCCTTTGAGCTACCTGCTCTTTTTGACTATGTGTATGGCCAAACAGGGCAGAAGATTGATTACGTGGGCCATTCCCTGGTGAGCATCATCATCATATTATGCACCCCTTCAAAGCTACATATGTTACACTTTGAATCTAAGACATATTCATTGTTCTTGGATTTGCAAAAAAGCCTTTGTAATGCTATGAATCATTTTGTTATCTTAATTATGTGGACGTCTAGCATTAATGACTTTAGCCATATACTAATAAATTTGTCCAAACTTTCTGTTGAAAATGAGAGAGTACTAGTAATGAGATATTCAAAAGTTTGGAATAACTAGAAAAAACCGTCCATTGTATTCTATTAAAATTTGGACACCTGGGCAATCTTTGGTAGGGAACTTTAACAGCTTTGGCATCCTTCTCGGAAGGTAAACTAGTGAACCAGCTGAAATCCGCAGCATTGTTGAGTCCTATTGCTTATTTGAGCCACATGAAAACTGCACTTGGCGATGTTGCTGCCAGATCCTTTCTTGGTGAGGTAAGGTCATCAATGATGCCCTACATAATGTTAATTTATTAAACAAAAATAAACAGCATGAACATGACAGAAATGCTTGATTTTGACAACAGATCGGCAGGCTATTTGGTCTAGCAGAGTTCAATCCCAAAGCGTAAGAGTCCCAAGAGTTACTGAAGATATAGAAGTTACTTCATATTATAGAATTACAATGTTCTAAATTGATGGGTTTTGATCTGCAAATCCTTTTATATAGGGAAGCTGGGGGTGACTTTCTCAAGTTTCTATGTGATAATCCCGGGGTTGACTGCTCCGACTTACTAACCGCAATAGCTGGTATTAGTCTCTGCATTGATTGGTAGCTTCAATAGTACAATGGATTTTATACATAGAAAATATTTTTGAAGGAACTAACTCATGCAATGGTACCAACTTTGTGTTCAATCAAGGGAAAAATTGCTGCCTTAATTCCTCAACCGTTGATCTCTTCCTGATGAATGAACCTCAGCCAACATCAATCATGAACATGGTGCACCTTTCTCAAAGTAAGTTTGTTTCTGAACTTGATAACTTTTTACGCTGATTCTTGTGACGCGCATTTTAAACTTTTTTTTCTTTTCATTGAGACTGTATATGACTTTTTACTATTTTGGGGTATGAAAATTCATGTGATCAAAAGGCTTAAGGTGCAATATTACACGAAGAATGAGTTTGTATATACTATTTTTGATGTCATTTTATACAGTGGAAGTGTGGAACTGGAAATTGTATGTCACTTTACTACTGTTATTTCTTATTACTTCACCACGAATAATTCTTTTTGGGTAGTCTTTGTTACAAACTGCCAGAAAGGTCATTGATATTTACTTATGAATAACTCACTGAGGAAGATTTTGAACTATAAATTTGCAGCTGTTAGAGATGGTGTTGTGGCAAAATACAACTATGGGAGGCTTGACTATAATTTGATGCATTATGGGGAAGCCGTGCCACCAATTTATAACCTCTCCAACATTCCCCATGACCTTCCTATGTTCCTTAGCTATGGTGGCCAAGATGCACTCTCTGATGTCCTAGATGTTGAACATTTACTTGATGATTTAAAGTCCCATGATGTAGACAAACTCTCAGTTCAGTTCATCAAGGATTATGCTCACGCAGATTTCATCATGGGAGTGAATGCCAAGGACGTCGTTTACAGTCAAGTGGTTCAATTTTTTAAGCGCCAACACTAATGATCCTTGATGGAGGCCTCCGTTGTGTGATCAACATTAATTATCTAGTTTATATTTATTACTAGGTAAATTACCTAGCTAGTAATAAAGGGAGGTGACTCTGCTTCTAATTGTGGCGGTTTCGGCCTTCGGCTCTACTCTACTGTTGCATGGCCATTGAAGTTTTTTATTTCAAATTTAAATTTAATTTTTGGTGTCTTTAGTGCATTCAAACTAAGGACAAAATTATTTAGTTTATAATTTATTAAAGGGCTGGACAATTTATTTTACATATAATTGGTTGATTGGGTTTAATGTCTTTTAAATTTGTTATTTCTAGTTTTTGTTGTTGGGCTAAATTTGTTGGGCTTAAATATTTTGTTTTATATTTTAGATCTGTAAAATTTTTATGGTCTTTAAAAAGATGAAAATGTTAGAATTACAAACTTTTTTTTTTTATAAATTACTGATGTAGTGAGTAGTAGTTATTCATAAGTAAAAAATAATAATGTAAGTGATGAGCCTAAATGCAAACTAGTAAGAATTTGCTAACTCATTAGTTTGTAAAAAAGTTTGTGAATGTAGAATTACTCTTAAAAGAATCAATGATATTGTTAAGGGGGACAAAGTGGAATTTTATTGAACAAAATTGCTAAAATTAGTATCTATATATATAATAGTATTTTTTATTAAAAAAATTAGGGGCATCCCCCCCCCCCCCCCCCCCCCCCAAGCCTCCCCTTACTAAAGTCCAATAATACCTCCGTCCATGATTGGACTTAAAATTTTGAATATTTTATATGCTTTTCTAAAATTTGAGGATAAGATAAAGTAAGTGTGAAAGATATACTTTCCTAAATATGCACTTTCTGTTTGATTGAAAATAACTAAGAACAAGAATGAAGATTGTCAACAAGATTATAGAATGAATCTATAAGATACTCATCCTTAATACAAACAAGGAACCATTATTTTCTAACTTGTAGACTGCTTTTCATGCCCAAAGCATGTACATTCCAATACAAATTTGGAAGATATTGAAGTGAATTGACATCTTGGAAAATTTCTAGTGACTCCATCTAATAATCTAAATAGATTTGATTTATCTAGGGAAGACTCAGGATTTGAGCATGCACACTAGACTTAAAAAGTTACTTTATTTTTCCTTTTAAAATTAGGCGAAAATGCACTTTTAGCCCTTATATTTTGGACTTATTCTCATTTTAGTCCTTAAATTGATTTCACGCCTACCTCAGTCCCTAAAAACGGAAAATCACATCCATTTTAGTCCCTGTTGTTAACCTACAATAGAAAAATCCTACTTGGCAAACAAAGTGCATATATGGCATGTTAGATGCTGATGTGGCTAATAAAATAATATTAAAAATTTTAGTTGGCATTTTAAAAAATGCCACATCAACATTTTAATTTTTTTTTTTTTTAAAAACTACATCGAAAAAAAAAAAACAATGAAACAAAATTCGAAATTATGATTTTAAAAAAAATAAAATAAAATAATTTATTTATTTATTTTCTTTTTCTTTTCATTTACATTTTGGAAGAACATGTTACTTTGTGTTCTTCATGTTTTGGAAAGAACATGACTGTTCATGTTCTTGATGCCCAACAAACCCATCAAAATGTGAAACCAAAACCAAAACAGAAGCCAACAATTTGAGATTAAACCGATCAAACCCATGTGAAAAAAAAAATCAAAACCGATCAATCCATCAAACCCATATGAAACCAAAACTAAATCAAACCCATCAAACGGATCAACCCATCAATGCATATGAAACCAAAACCAAATCAAACCCATTAAATGGATCAACCCATCAAATGCATATCAAACCAAAACCAAATCAAACCAATCAACCCATCTATCAACAAAACCAAATCAAACCAATCAACCCATCTATCAACAAAACCAAATCAAACCCATCAAACACACCAACCCATCAAATGCAAATCAAACCAAAACCAAATCAAACCGATCAACCCATCTATCACTATGGATCTCTAAAGGTGGAGGCCACTACCACGATGGCGGTGGCGTGTGGTGGAGAAGAAGGCTGAGCTTGTGAGCTCCAGCCAGGGAGCTATGGTGAAGAGAGAGAGAATTTGAGATTAGAGAGAGTTTAGTGAAAACGTTTTCGTGGAAAATGCTTTCCATTGTAGAATGTTAGATTCCAAGCATGCATATCTTAAGGACTCTCTGCAGGTGTTGCCGTTTGTCTATGTGGAAAAGCTTTCCAGAGTGCAAACTAATAGATTTCAAGAGGAAAGATGCCTTTGTATAAGACAACAAAATCTTCTTTGAAGCTTCTCAAAGTATGCGGCTTTCGTTTAGTGTCTTGTGACATTGGACCCACTGCGATCACAATGTGTGTCCAAAAGTAGATACGTGTCATGATCGTAGTGGGTTTAGTGCACTGGACAGAAGTCGCGCCCTCAAAGTACACCTAAACGTGTGAGATGGGTACAAATAAAAGAATTCGAAGAATATAAAGAAAAAGAAAAAAGAAAAAGAATTAAAAAGATAAGGGTGTGAAATGTCAGATTCCTATCGCTTTTTAAAAGAAATGATTTAGGATTTAAAAAAAAATAATTATTGTTTTATAGTTTGTAGTTTTGTGTTCTTGTGATATGAGTTTGTGTTCTTGAGTTTTTGTATGATTTGGGTTCAAGTTTTTTTGTATTCTTTTTCAAATTTGAATTTATGTATTTTTATGTTTTCAATTTTTTATGTTTTTTAATTTTGTTAAAATTGATAAATTAATTTTTTAAAATTAGATGTTGATGTGGCATTTTTAATATTAATTTATTAGCCATGTCAACATCTAACATGCTATATATGCACTCCGTTTGCCATGTAGGATATTTCTGTTAGTGAGTTGACGATAAAGACTAAAATAGATATGATTTTCTGTTTTCAAGGACTGAAGTAGGCGCAAAATCAATTTAGGGACCAAAATGAGAATAAGCCCAAAATGTAGGGACTAAAAGTGCATTTTCGCCTTAAAAGTAAGGACGGAATTAGAATTTCAAGAGTGAAGGGGTCATACCAGGCTCTCTATACAATATACAATCATGGAAGCCTAGCAATTAATTTTGCTAATATTTCCCACCTTATCGTCATAACTCCTCTATTTTTTCTTCTTCCTTTGTGCCTCTTTTCTCCCCATTATTCCCTATCTATCTTACCATTACTCTTACTACAACCCTTTAATTTAGTACCCACTACAACAAAATGTATTTTAGCATTAGTGAGGAAATATTTTTCGTCGCTAAAAATACAGCTTTAGCGACGAAATATGAATTTTGTCACTAATAATGAAAAAAATTATAACTTTTAGCGACAAAAAATAAATTTCGTCGCTATTGTGATCTGAAAAATGAGCGCCAGTGGAGGGAAACTTTGGTGCGAGCTTAATTAATCTATAGCGACGAAATATTTCGTTGCTAAAAGTTGAAATTTTAAGTGACGAAATATTTTGTCACTGTAAGTATTGCTGTGAATAGTATTAGTAACAAAAATCCTGTCGTCACTATAAGGAAGAATTAGCGACGGAAAATAGTCGTCATTAAAAATAATAATAGTTTTGCACTTCCATGTTTTTAGCGACGAAATCACAATTCAACACTAAAAGTATACTATAGTAACAAAATATGAATTTCGTCTCTAAAAATCTTTACAAAATTTGGGTTCTTTAGTGACGAAATTGACCTTCGTCACTAAAACATAAAAGCCTACTACCTTTTGCGACGAAGAGGAAGCAATAGCGATGAACCAATTCATCGCTAAAGACCACTATAAATACCCATGACCTGTTTTATTTCTTTTTGATGAACACTACCCTGTTTGACTCCCAAATAACACAAATGCCAAAAGAACCCAACCCACCCCGATCCAAAAAGAAACCAAGCGACGCCGATCAGAGACAACTGTTGCCAATAAGAACCCAAACCGTCGCCGATAACCATTCGCGATGGTTCCGAACCTAAACCCAAACCCAATCATTATGAACCCAAACCTAATCATTAAAAACCATTCACAATGGCTCCAGTAATTGATGCCGATAACCATTCACGATGGTTCCGAACCCAAACCCAATCGTTACGAACCCATTCGCTACAGTTTTGAAGTCGTCACCACTGTTGACTCCGAACCCAAACCGTCGTCGATAACCATTCGCGATGGTTCCGAACCTAAACCCAAACCCAATCATTATGAACCCAAACCTAATCATTAAAAACCATTCACAATGGCTCCAGTAATTGATGCCGATAACCATTCACGATGGTTCCGAACCCAAACCCAATCGTTACGAACCCATTCACTACAGTTTTGAAGTCGTCACCACTGTTGACTTCGAAACTCACACCCATTCTCACGATGGTTCTGGGTACGACGTGACAATTCCGGCAGCCTCTTTGGTTAGATCCCCATTCGGACTCTTTGAGTAAGCCCCCTAACTTCTCTTTTGCTTTTTAATTTAATTTTCAAAAAGAAAAAAAAAAACAATAAATTCATGTTGATGGCTTTGTCATTCTTTAAGATTCCAGTAAAAAAATTCTCCTAAGCCTTTTCTATATTCTATAGTAAAATTTCTTTAGTCATCTTCATCTATAGTACATAAAAATCATGAAAATTTATTATATAGATTTAATATTTATAAAAAAAAAAATGTATTAAATATGGCAGATGTTTTTAATAAAATTTGTGTAATATATTTAGAATTTTGTTTCATTATATTGGATTTTTTGAAGTTGGGATTTTTTGGTTTAGTCTTAAACATTGTTGTGCCCATGCTTTTTATGCTATACTCATTTTAATAATCATTATGTATGTTGTAGTTGGAGTATTTGGTGGCTTTGGTAGTAAGGAGTGGGAACTGTATATGTGTGTATTTCTATGAATAGTGGGTGGCTATTAGAATAACCAAAACATTTGGGTATGTCTCATTCATGGGTTCGAGCCATTTCAGTCTGGAAGAGGCAATGTGGTCTTATTGGTTTACTTCATAGAAGCACTTCTCTACAGAACTGTGTGATTGACTCAATCCCATATATTTATAATTTAAGATTAATGCACGTTTAATAGATACAAAATTATGTTTTTTATTTATCAGTTTGAGTATTATTAGAAATTTAATGGTTTTTGGTTGAATGTGATGACAAGGTTAGTGATTGTTTGGGTTGCTGTGGGGGAATAGAAAGAGGCTTAGATCTGTGAAAGTCAAAGACCAAAGCTTAGCCAACAAATCAGACTTGTACGCTTAGCTTGATCATAGTAAGTAAAATCTATTCAAATACCTATAAAACTCTATATTTGTGATGTTTGTGATTGGTTTTGTGATGGGTTGTTGTGTTTGAGCAAGCAGGTGGTTTGCATGGTGTTATAAGGTGGTTTAAATTCATATTTGGAGTGTTTTTAATTTCTTACAAATGTGAATGAAACTTGCTAATTAGATGTGATGAGTATTACTTTATTTAATTTCAATACTTGTAAGCATTGTGCTTGTGATGTTTGTGATTGGTTTTGCAGTGGGTTGTTATGTTGGAGCAAACGGGTGGCTTGCATGGTGTTATAAGGTGGTTTAAATTCATATTGAGAGTGTTTTTAATTTCTTACAAATGTAAATGGACCTTGTTGATTAGATGTGATGAATAGTGCTTTAATTGATTTCAATACTTGTAAACACTCTATATTTGTGATATTTGTGATTGATTTTATGATGGGTTGTTATGTTGGAGCAAGCGGGTGGCTTGCATGGTGTTATAAGGTGGTTTAAATTCACATTGGGAGTGTTTTTAATTTCTTGCAAATGTGAATGAAACTTGTTAATTAGATGTGATAAGTATTACTTTATTCGATTTCAATACTTGTAAGCATTGTACTTGTGATGTTTGTGATTGGTTTTGCGGTGGGTTATTGTGTTAGAGCAAGCGAGTGGCTTGCATGGTATTATAAGGTGGTTTAAATTCATATTAGGAGTGTTTGAGTATGCAATGTATATTTGTTTAAGTATTAATATAGACTTGTGCATTCATGAATGAGATAACATGAGTTGTGCATTCATGAATTAGATATTAGAATATATTATGTATGAGTTGTCCTTATTTTACTAAAGTAGCATTCACATTGCAATTGTAGTCAAACATGGATAAAAGTTAGATGACAATGGGTAAGACACCTGATGGCAGATTAAGTCATCCATATATTGAAGGGGTCAATACATTTATTAATTTTGCAAGAGCGGTTGTGGACTTGAGTGGTAATATTCTATGCCCATGTATTCACTGTGTGAATTGCTATCAGCAATCTCCTCATACTGTGTATATACATTTGCTTTATCGTAGGATTATGCAATCTTACATTAATTGGTATAATCATGGAGAACCTCGTGTATTAAACGAGAACATTCATGATAATGAAATGTCGGATGGTGATCATATGAATGGTATCGATGCCTTAGTAGGTGACCGAATTAGAGGGGAACCAAGAAATGCAACCGAAGATGAGGAAGTGTGTAATTTTAACAAACTTGAGGAAGATGCAAAGCATGAGTTGTATCCGGGTTGCACTAATTATAGTATCTTGAAGTTTCTTATTGAGATGTTGAATATAAAGGTAATGACCAACTTGAGTAATAAGGGACTTGATATGATGCTAGAATTGCTGACAAAGATTTTACTGAAAGGTAACTTGGTTCCAAGGTCATCTTATGAAGCAAAGAAGATATTACGTGACTTGGGCATGTCATACGAGCATATAGATGCATGCAAAAATAATTGTGCGCTATTTTGGAAGGAAGATAAAAAGCTTGATAAATGTCCGGTGTGTGAGATGCCTAGGTACAAGGATACACGTGCCCAAGGTAAGAAGATTTCTCATAAGGTTTTGCGTTACTTCCCGTTGACACCGAAACTGAGGAGATTGTACATGTCAGGCCAAAGAGCTAAGGACATGAGATGGTATATAGACAAACGTGTGGACAATGGGATAATGAGGCAGCCGGTTGATAATGAGAAGTGGAAGGAGTTTGATTTCAAACATCCTGATTTTGCCCTCAAACCTCGCAATATAAGGCTAGGGTTGGCTACAGATGGATTTAACCCTTTTGGGAATATGAACAACAACTATAGTATGTGACCTGTTATACTTATCCCCTATAACCTACCGTCTTAGTTGGTTATGAAGGAACCATATTTTATGTTGTCCTTACTTATTCCTGGTCTCCATCAACTGGGAAATGAGATTGATATTTACTTGAAACCATTAGTTGACGAGTTGAAGGAGTTGTGGGAAGAAGGTGTAGAAACTTATGATGCTTATAGTAAAAAGCATTTTCAAATGCATGCAACTTTGTTGTGGACAATACATGACTATCCTGGATTTGGTAACGTGTTTGGGTGGAGGACAAAGGGTTATCATTCTTGTTACACTTGCAACGATGAACCATATTCAGAAGCTTTGGAAAGTAAAATTGGATTAATTAACCATCAAGCTTATTTGCCTATGGAACATCATTGGAGATATAGTCAGTTACATAATGGTTTATCGGAGAAATAGAAGATATCTTTAGAGTTACAAGTGGGAAAGATACAAGAGCAACTAGATATAATGACAAATATAATTTTAGGAAAGTATCCAAGTAACAAGAAGAGACAACTCATTGGAGAGTCAAATTGGTCAAAGGTAAGTATTTTGTACAAGCTTCCATACTAGAAAAATAAAAAGCTTAAGCACAACATTAATGTCATGTATGTGGAGAAGAACATTAGTGAGAGTACTTACGGTATTTTGTTGGGCATTGAAGGGAGAAACAAGGATACTGACAAGGCACGGATAGATTTGCAAAATATGAACTTTAGGCACATGTTGCATTTGAAACAACGTCCTGATGGATCATATGACAAGCCTCGGGCTTTCTTTTCATTAAGTCCAAATGAAATGAATGGTTTCTATGACTTTTTGAAATCAGTCAAGTATCCGGATGGTTATGTAGCCAACATATCAAGGACAGTGAATGCAAAAAATGGTGGATTATCTGGTTTGAAAAGCCACAACTGTCATGTGCTACTACAACGAATTCTTCCAATTGGGTTGCGAGGGTTTGTACATAAAGACATTAGTATTGTATTGTTTGAGTTGGGCAGCTTCTTTCAAGACTTATGCTCAAAGACCCTAAAGTGGAGTGAATTGGAGAAACTAAAAGAACGTATAATTCTTATACTATGTAAGCTTAAGAGGTTCTTTCCTCCAGTATTCTTTGATATTATGGTCCACCTTGCTGTTCACTTGCTCCAGAAGCAATTCTAGGAGGCCCGGTACAATATCGGTAGATGTACCCAATTGAAAGGTAATTAGATCTTTTGATACATCCATCAATTGCATCTTTCCCATGTGGTATAAAATTACATAATGTACGTATTTTTTCCTCGTAGGTACCCTGGAAAATTGAAAAGATATGTTTCCAACCGAGCTCGACCAAAATGTTCGATTGTAGAGGCTTACATTCTCAAAGAATGTATTAACAACTGGTCTTTGAATATTGATGGGATCGAAACTGTGCATAATCGAAGAGAAAGAAATAAAGATTCTGGTGAATCTAGCGAATGATTGATAGTATTTTTTACTGACTGCCCGACCTACAGGTGGTAGGAGGAATGATGTCAACTTGTCTCGTGCATTACTTGATACTGCTCATTGGTACTTGTTGTACAATAGTTCTGAGCTAGAGTCTTATTTAAAGTATGTGATTTCATATGCATGTATTGCATGATCAAGTTTTGAATATTATTTGCAATGCTTAGCTGAAAATAAATCACTTTATTTTTAACAGTGAACACAAAAGCACATTGCATAATCCTACTAGAGAAGCCGTAACTCAAATCCAACGACAAGAGTTTCCCGAGTGGTTCAAAGAACGTATAAGACATTTGAAATTTAATCACACACTAATAAAAATTAAAAATTTAAATAATTTCGTCATTGCTTATTACTAATTAATATCACTTGTTGTATGTCATATAGATGAATAGATTGAAAGTTAACGAGTCATCAAAAATTACTAAACAGTTATGGTCATTAGCAAATGGTCCTAAGCCACATGTGAAGGAGTACATAGTTTGTATGGTCAATGGTGTAAAGTTCCATATAAAGGACCTAGACAATTGTCGTGTAACCCAAAACAATGGTGTATGTACCAAAGGCAACCATAAGGGAGAAATGCACGACTTCTATGGTCATATGTTCAAAATTTGGGAATTGGAGTATGTGTTTCGCCATAAAGTTGTTTTGTTCCAGTGTGAATGGTACAATACTGGTACCAATGGTCGAAGGAAAATGATAAGAACTGATGCATACTGCACAAGTATTGATGTTACAAGTCGGTGGTATGAAAATGACCCTTTTATACTTTCTAGTCAAGCGAGACAAGTTTTTTACCTTCAAGATACCAAATTGGATGAACCTTGGAAAATTGTACAATTCATCCAATATAGGGGAGTGTTTGATGTCCCGGAAGTCGGGGGTGAAGAATCCAATAATAATACAGAAGATAGTGATGCATTCCAACAAGAAGCGATTGTTGATGTTATCTCTATCAATGTTGAGGACAATATTATTGACTATTGTATAGGTGATGTTGAAACTGAGGTTGTTCTTGAAGGTGGAACTTCAAGAGATGCTAATGATACCATCTGTAACGACCCCACCCCAACTGTGTAGATATTGTCCGCTTTGGAGTCCATACCCCTCACGGTTTTGTTCTTCCCCAGGTTGCGCTGGGGAAAAGGCCTCTACACATTGAAGGGAGGTCATTCCTTATAAACACATTCTCATGTGCTTCCCTAGGCGATGTGGGATTCCATGGAATGCAAGACCCCCCTTTTTGGGTCACTACAATCCACCCCCCTTACAGGCACACGCGTCCTCGCGTGTGGGGCCCACACTTCCGGCTAAGGCATGGCTCTGATACCATTTGTAACGACCCCGCCCCAACTGTATCATACCATTTGTAGACATACCTGATTTTGATCTTGATATGGATTATGATATGTAGAGTTCATAACAATTGTCTTAAATGTTGTGTGCTTATCTTAAAGTTTTATGCTTGTCTAAGTAGTAATTGTTTTGTACTTATCTTGAACTTGATATGGATATTGATGTGGTCATTTGTTGTGTTGAGTTAGTAGTAATTGTGTTTAAATTTAGCACTTGTGAATTGCTTGATATGGATAATGGTGTAGACTATGATATGTAAAGTTAGTAGTAATTGTTATTGAGATGTTTTGTACTTATCTTGAACTTGATATGGATATTGATGTGGTCATTTGTTGTATTGAGTTAGTAGCAATTATGTTCAAATTTTAGACTTGTCAATTGGTTATTATGGATAATGGTGTGGACTATGATATTAAATTAGTAGAAATTGTACTTATCTTTCATGTCAATACATAGTTTCAAAAAATACCCAAAAAGGCCAAATACACTCATAATATATCGAGGTATGAGATGGCAAGATCAGATAAAATAAGGCAAAACCAAGATAGAATAAATGCTTTGGGATTGAAGCACATCTCAACTTCTCTAAAGGATTCTGCTCAATCTAATTGTGCAAAAGGGAAAAGAAGTAGAACTAGTGTTGTGGTAGATGATGATTATATACCACCTATTGGTGAAGATGATAATGATGATGAGTCATCTAATTCTGTAATCCATAAGGTATAATAGATGATTCATAGGGTACAATAGATGATAATAAATTTATTGTGCCACTAATTGTAATGACTTTGTTGTTCCATTATATGTATGTTTGTTAGTTATAGATGGCACCATGTTTGTTAGTTACAGATGGCACCAAGACGACTTACACGCTCGCGAGGTGAGGCATCTGTCCCGATGGTCCAATCTACGGAAACCCCTACTGAAGTAAATCCTCTCGCCCAAAGTTATTCTAATGCGAAGGCACAGACTACCGACGCATTAACTAGCACGACTGATAATTACATAGAACATACTTAATTATGCGTATATTATTATTATCCAATGTTTACTATATTATGTTGTCAACTGATTACATTAATACTTAGATGAAGTAAATGTATACTGTTTTATTCATGATCTAATAAATATCTTGAATGTTGTTTATTAGAAAAAATCAAGAAAGAACTCTGAAAATAGGAAGGAAATTTCAGGCAAACATAGATGCAAGACAAAGGCACTTGCTGTTAGGGTTGATGAGGAGGTGCGTGTTTTTTTCATTTTCTTAAACCTTAGTATATTACAGGTTGTGATTAATTAAGTATATCTATCTAACACTTGAATGTTAATTAATCAAACAAATAATAATGACGGTCAAGTTCCTGAATTGGTAAAAATCTTCAAAGAAATTCATTTCAATCCAAATACAAATATAAGGATACATCATGAAGATGGAGCGACATATATATGTGTATCACTCCATCCCTATCATGTTTGTAAAGCTATAACATATGTAGTATTAATGTTGTGATTGTTTGTTTCTTTCTCTCTTTCAAATGATAGGAAAATATTCTCAAAGTGTAAGAGGAACATTGTCAAGATCCTAATGCAATTCCCCTTACACAAGATGAGATCTCAAACTTGGTTTTTAAGAAGAAGTCTGGTATTGTAAAAGGACTTGGCATGAGACCTTCCTCTCCTCTAGTAACTACCGCCTCATCTAATTCCTGGGCGGAGTATATCCAATGGCTAGAAAATGAGATTATTTAGCTCAAAGAGGCAAGAGTTAGGAACCAAGAGGCATGAGCTAAGCAAGAAGAGGTTTAAAAGAATATTCTTAACATTTTGAGGAGTAAGGGTTATGATGACGCTCTTACCTATGGGGGTGGTTTAACTTCAAGTTAAAACACTTTTTGGTTAGTACTTTATTTTAGCAATTGACCCACATTACATGGTGTAACTACTTTTTTTTATGCATTATTTGAAACTAATTGTATTATATTACACTTGAAAATCTATATTTGCTTTCTACAACTTATACATTAGGAGTTGTGATTTTAATTCATTGGTGTGGCTACTCTTAATGCATTGTTAGAAATGTTTCCTATAACATAGTTAATGTTTTTACTTTACGATTTTAATGTAGTATTGTTTTTATATTTGTACAGATTTCTTATTGGTGGCTTTTAGAGGATTTACTTTTGGCATTACTTAAAGACATATGAGGACATCTTCCGTTAGTTCTAATTATATTATACTACATTTTTTGTATTGTTATAAAACATCTTGAGTTATTGTATGTGTTGCAAACAATTATTGTATGGAAGGAGTTTGAATTGGATACTTATTTTATTTTTTACTTATGGAATGTATGGATTTTTTTTTTATAGATGTGTTGTTGAAATAATGTATTATTCAAATGTGAGGTTTTAATAATATAATGACAGGTTACAGGTTAATATCAAAGCCATGAAAAAAATAAAAACAGAAAATAAGTTTTAGCAACGAAATATTTCGTCACTAAAACAATTTTTTGTTACTATATTTGTGACGGAAAAATTCGTCGCTAAATGTAGCAAAATTTTGTAAGAAATGGTTTTAGTGACGAAAATTTTCGTCTCTATATGTGCTTAGATTTTCTTAAAAATAGTTTTGGTGACGAACTTTTTCGTCACTATATATACCCGAACATAGTTTTAGTGACGAAATTATTTGTCATTGAATAGTGTTTTTAGCGAGAAAAACATTTAGCAACAAAACGTTTTCGTCGCTAAAAGTTTTTTTTTTTTTTTTTAAACAAATTGGACTTTTAGTGATGAAATTTTTCGTCGCCAGGACTTTTGGTGGTGGGGTTTTAGCGACGAAATGAGTTTCGTCACTAATTAGTAGATTTTGTCGCTAAAGGTTCTTGGCGACGAAAAACTGGACTTTTAGTGACGAATTTTTTCGTCACTGAAAATACATTTTGTTATAGTGACCATACAAAAAATAAAGTTTACTTGTTGACCCTAAACAACATTTGAAGCTAAGGAAAATCAAATTTTAATTTTAATCTGTATTGCTAATGCAAGTATGAGTTCATTATTATGTAACTCTATGCATATGCACGCGTATAATTAAAAATAATTACAATTATACAGTTCAAATTATACATTGCTTTAGTTTACACTTTTTTAAAACCATATATTTCTAAAATTTGTAATGGTTTCTCATTATATATATATATATATGATTTAGAATTTAATTTATTTTAGACTTTATGATTTTTACACCCAATAATTCACTTGCCACATAAATTAAAAACTTAGATGGACACGTAGCCGAAAATTGGACTCCAATTGAAATCTAATTTAGAATCTAATTGAAATTAGACTCTTAGATTTTTACACTCAATAATTCACTTTACACAAAATTAAAAATTAAATAGGACATGTGGCGCAAAGTTGAGAATCTAATTAATATCTAATTGGATTTTCTCTAAACTTTGTCTATTAATATATATATACATGTGTGTGTGTGTGTGTGTGTAGACACCACATTTTGCACCCTTTACGACTCAGGCCCCCGTTCCCCAATGATGCTAAAATTGACTTGAGAAATTTAAAAATGAAAAATGTAACTTTTAATGAGCAAATAAATATATTTTTGGAAAGTAAAGCCAAGGAAGCCCTAGGCATGCGCACGCAAGCCTAATCTTACGCATGCATGTAAGGTTTCAGAAACATTAAAAAAAAAAAAAAAAAAAAAAGTTTTCTGCATTGATGTTGAGGTTTGGAACGAATCCCACATCGTTTGGGAGCCATTCCAAACCCCCATTTTCACAATATAAATAGTCATACATGGTACCTTTTCAAAACACACAGAAATTCTAAGGGAAAACACTAAGATTCACTAGAAGTAGTAAATCAAAGAGAGAGTTTTTTACAAAACATCCTCAAGTCAATTTTCTTTTAATTAGGGCCTTTTCTAGCTTTGATCTTTGAGTTTAAGATTATTAATCACGTTTCTTATTAATTGTGAATAGATTTGACTGAGGGGAATGGTAAAAAATAAAGCTTGAAAAGTTTTTGTTTTAAGGTATTAAGTTCTATGATTTTCTTTTTATTTCTTGCTTTAATTTATGTTTTAATCTTGTTTCTTCGCTTGTTTTATGTTTATATGTGTTTATGTAGTTTAGGTTTATGTAGCTTTTATGTTTTAAAGCATGTTAGGATGATAGATTTATCGTTTTGAAGCCTTGCTCTGTTTGGTCTGTTGCTAGGGTTTCTGGGGTGGATTCCATGTGCACATAATCTTGCTTGCTCACGCAGGCTTGATTATGCACACGTAGGCTCGTTCATGCACGTGCATGATCCTACCCAGAAACCTTAACTTTAGTTTTTCTGATTTCGTCTCTTATTTCACATGTAATGCTTCTGTTTTAGATCCTTTTTTATTTTATGGTTTTGAGCTTCTGTTTCACATGCTTGTTGTTTGTTTTCTTTTCACATGTTAAAATTAGGATTTATATTTCATTTCTTTGTTTTAATCCCATGAACACGCATTCACATGTTTATATATTAATACCATGGGTGCTGAGATGTAGCAAGGTAAGTAAGGTAAGTCATGCATTCACATGTACATGCATTTTGTTTGTAATCTTGTTTAGGATCGATGAACATGATATGATGAATAAGCATGTTGTGTTCTTAATGTTTTCAATGATCTCTTGACGATGCCATGTTTTGTTTATTACTTATGTTTCTGCCTTGAATATGATATGATGACATGGTGTTAGATGAATGTTAGGTGGATGATATGTCTGATAGTAACATGCTAGGGTTTATGTTATACCATGCTAGATGAATTCTAGGTTGATATGACATGTATGCTAGACGTATGTTAGGGTATATCATGATAAGTGAATGATTAGGTCTTTTGGGATGATTGATGCTATGTTGTATGCTTAGATGTATGCTTGTGTGTGTGTGTGTGTGTGTGTGTGTGTGTGTGTGTGTGTGTGTGTGTGTGTGTGTGTGTGTGTGTGTGTGAGTTAGAATGTAATATTGAGTGTGCCTTTAATAGAGTTAAGACACAAGACACAATGAGAGGAAGCTAACCCTAGGATTGGGCGGTTTTGGGTGCCTAACACCTTTTCAAAACCGTACCTAAACTCCGAACCTATATTTCTGGTAGAAAGATCATTAAAAAGGTCATTACTCAAGAGGATGCTATATATATGGTTCTTAGACCATTGCAAAAACTAGGTGACGACTCTCCGTTGTGTCCATAATATATATATATATATATATATATATATATATATATATGGGTTGGGTTTAAGTTACATAAGGTGTAACTTTGAGTAATGTTACACCACTCAATAACTTATTATTGGATTCATATTTTCAAAATCCAACCGTTGAATTACGTATTTTATATGTTCTTAACATGCATGCCAATTTTCATGCTAATCGAATGTAATTTACCATTCAATTCATAAACTTATCTTTTATGCATTATTTTAAATTACAAAAACTTGAATTTAAACAATTAATTGATGAAATAGTTATTAACCTTTGATCACCTTAAAATTTTGCAAACATGGAGAATATATGAAGATAATGTAATCTAACGATAGATTTGTCAAAATTGACATCTAATTAAGAAATATTGAGTGGTGTAACATTGCTTAGAGTTACACCAAGTGTAGCTTGAACCTATATATATATATATATATAATTTACTTGGCACAAAATTAAAAATTAAATGGGACACATGGCGCAAAATTGAGAATCCAATTAAAATCTAATTGGATTTTCTCTAAGTTTTGGCACCAATTCTCAACAATAGGAGTGCATAGGCCCTAGATTTAACGGGCATCAAAGAACCTTAGATGTTATAAATCTAATAGAAACCCAAATTGGTGTGACAAAAATCCTAAATTCACTAATTGCTTTAATTTGGTTCTCTTCATGAGGAAAAAGAAAATAGTATCATTTGTATAAGGTTTTACTTCTTGGGGATTTTAGGAGCCCTTCTGAGCTCTTTTTGATTTACCCTATTTATTGGGTTTTCCGATTAAAGCATAAGTGGCTTTGGAACTTCTAGGTGATACACATATAAGGGGATTTGATTCTATAGGATAGAGAATGTCAATTGCCAGTGTAGCACTTAGTCCTGTGCTCGAAGAGTCTCTATGCTTCGCTGGTAGTTCCACCAGTCAGTATGGCCCATGCTCAATGAGAGTCAATCTTGGTCTACCTTGCTATTGCTGGATCTGTGGTTCCCATGTGTGTTATGGAGTTAGATTCGATTGCTTTGGTGAAGCTAAGAATCCTGAACCACAAAGGGTTTTTTTTTTTTTTTTTTTTTTTTTTTTTTTTTTTTTTTTTTTTTTTTGTGAAGAAGCATAAATTGGTTTGTGAGATATTTTCTTAAATAGATTGTGAAATCAGTGCATTTCATCAGTCTAAAAAAAGCTAATTCAAAGTGATTGTAGCTATTGTGGTCTCTTTGGATTTAACGTTTAATAACTCATTTGCACAAATATTTAAAAAGTTAAATTAGACAAGTGACACAAAATTAAAATCTAAATAACTCACGTTTAATAACTTATTTGAACTTTCTCTAAATTTTACCTTTATATATATATATATATATATGAGACCTAAGTAAAGATTGAGAATATAAGTATAAAATATTATATTTCAATATTATATCACAATAGTGTTTTCACCTTTAAATCTTTTCTAAACTCATCTTAGTTTAACTGAATTTGTCAAGAGTCTTATAACTCAATGACATTATATGCTCTCTTTAATAAGAAGAATCAATGTTTAAATTTTTCTCTCTTCAATTATTATAATAATTAAATTATCAGAAGTTCAAAACTGGACTTTTTATCAATTAAATTGAAGTAGGCTACAAAAGTCCCTATCAATTTTTTCCACAATCATAGTCAAATAATTTTATGTTGATTATATATACTATTTAGTTGAAGTGGATGAACTTCAAACCAATGCCTAACACTAAGTTATTATAGTGCCTCTTGGTACTAAATCATTTTAGCCAATAGCCTTATAACTCAATTGATTGTCACCTCCTAGTCTTTCTATAAAAAAAAATATTTAGGGTTCGTTTGGTTGGATGGATGGAAAAGTGGGAGAATAAAAAATTGTAGAAGGATGGAAAAGTGGGAGGATAGAAAATATTTTATTTTTTCTCCTTTTTGTTTGGTTAGGAGTGGAAAAGTAGAGGGATGGAAAAAATGAGTTTGAATAAATTTAGTCATATACCCTTTGTTAAAGAATGATGCCAAATTATTAAAAAAAAAAGTGACAAATAACCACACAAAAAAGAGTAATCACCCAAAATTTTTTCTAAAAATACAAAAGTTCCAAAACAAATCACATCCAGTAAAAATAAAAATAAACCATCACACCCAAGCCCTAAAAAATCAAAAGAAAAAAAAGAGAGGCAATCTTAATGCCCAAGAAAAAAAAAAAGAAAAAAAAGTTACAACTGGCAACGTGATTGCCCAAAAGAAGAAGAAGAAAAAAAAAGGTAATGTTATTGGCAACGCCTAAAAAAAACTAAAGGGGCAACATTGCTTCTCAGGGAAGAGAGAAGAAAGAAAAAAAATGCAATTTAAACTGAGGGTATTTGTGTAAAGTGCATTTTTCAGCACTTTTCCCTCCTCATTTTCCTCCCAAATATAGGGGAGAAATTTTTCCCTCCGGGCTCACATTTTTTTATCCTCCCAATTTGGGAGGATAAAAAAATGTGAGCCCGAAGGGAAAAATTTCTCCCCTATTTTTTGTCTCTCTTGTTTTCTTTTCTCAATCAAATAGTGAAAAATGTCATTTTTCACCCTATTTTTCTCTCCCTATTTTCCATCCTCCCTGTTTTTACCCCAACCAAACATACTATTAGGATCCGTTTGGTTGGAGGAGTGGAAAAGTGGAATGATGAAAAATTAGTGGGAGGATGGAAAAGTGGGAAGACAGAAAAGATTTGGTTTTCCCTCATGTGTGTTTGGTTGGAGGGGTGGAAAATTTTTTTATTTGGTTGGAGAGAAAAAGAGGAGGATGAAAAATGTAGTTTATATAAATTGACTATTATGTCCTTTTTATATAATAGTGGGAAAGTGAGAGGGGTAGGTGAGTGTAATAAAGTGAAGGTATTTTTCTAAATTACATTATCAACATCTTTTCCTCCCCATTTTCCTCCCAAATTGGGAGGATGAAAAAATGTAGGCCCGGAGAGATTATTTTCCTCCCTATTTTTTATCTCTCTTGTTTTCTCTCCTGAACCAAACGGTGGAAAATGCTATTTTTCATCCTATTTTCCTCTTCCTATTTCACTCCAATCAAACATACCCTTAGGGTTTAATTCCCCTCTCCCTCAAATGTCGAATTTAAAAAAAAAAAAAAATCATTTTAGTAAATTTTTCTTTGTAATAAATAGTAAAATATGGTTTCACCACTTAAAAGACTAGATTTCCAAAATGACTACAAATGGCCTCCATTAAAATATTCACGTAAATATTTTTATGTTGAAACTACAAAAACTTATATATATATATATATATATATATATTCAAAATATTAGTGAAAAAATGATAGCTGAAAACATTATTTTGGTTTCTATATTTTGGGCTCACAGTTAATTTGTTCCCTATATTTTGGTAGCAGTTAATTTAGTCTATGTTATTTTCAAATTGCACCCAATTTGGTCTCTACTGTTAATTTACTAATGAAAAATATACACTATTGGCAAACATAAAGCTTAGATAGCATATAAAATAATATTAAAAAGTACCAAATCAACATTTTTATAATTAATAAGCCACGTAGAAAAAACAAAACCTACCATTCTAAACTGATTTTTTTAACGGAAAAATTAAAAATGAATTATTAAAAAAAAAAAAAACCTCAATATTAAACACATCAAGATCTGAGAAAGACCCCGCAAACTTTGTTTGTGTTTGGATCTAAAAAAATGCAAAGGATCTAGATTACCAACAACTAAACAGAATGAATCAAACCAATTTAACCTTTGATATGCTTATACATCACTGAAACGTTTGGATGCAAATGGATATGGGTTCTTTACTTTCAGATATGAGGAGGAGATGAAGCCTGCAGCAGATTTCGTGGAACCTAAGCCATGGCCAAGCTTTACACAGCCAAACCCCATGGCTGTTGCCAGCGACCACCGCAAGCCACAAACGGATGGCTAGCGCTCACTCTCTCTCCCCTCACAGGGGTTTCTCTCTCCTAAGCACGATTCTCTCTCTTTTGATTTCCCTTTGATGTGTGCACTGTTGAGATTGTTTGCGACTTTGTATTTCTGGAATGGGGTTTTGATTTTGCTTTCAACATGGGTTTGGAAATGAGGTGGTCTTTGTAGTGGCAATTTGTTGAAGAAAGTTGGGTTTTGGAATAGATTAGTGCAAGAAAGGCGAAGACATGTTGGGTCTTTGCATTTTTTTATTTTTTTTTATAGTTGCCGGAAATGGGAAGGGGAGAAATCTCTAACTGATCAAGAAAAAGAGAATGAAGAAGGAGATTGAACAACAACAAAGATTAACACTTAATAAACCCATTTTGAAAGCCTCCAAGCAAGATCCAGACTAATCAATACCCAAACCAAAACAAATCATGTCGGGAAAATTTCTGATTCACTTTCACTTCCTGGGTCTTTTGCAAACCTTCGACATTTGTGTGTTTGGATTGGAAGAAAATGAAAGAAAATCATAATTTATTTTTATTTCATTTTTATTTTTTCCACTAAAAAAATCAGTTTTTTTTTTTTTTTTGGACATGGCTTTTTATTAATTATTAAAATGCTGATTTGGTAATTTTTAATATTGTTTTATATGTCACATAAACTTTAAGTGTGTCTACAGTGCACACTGTTTGTTACATATGCATTTTCCATTAATAAATTAACAGTAAAGACCAAATTGATTGCAATTTGAAAATAACATAGACTAAATTGACTGCTACCAAAATATAAAGACAAATTAACTATGACCCCAAAATGTAAAAACCAAAATGGTCTTTTCGCCAAAATTATAAATCGTGCACACACACGGTCTAGGTTATAGGCTAATAACAAATATAAGGTCATATAACAAATATGAAAGAGTTTGAGGGACTATTTGTATATATTTTTTTGAAGGTTAATATTGAATTACCGGAAAGTGTTTGTTAGGAGGGGTTGGCCCCAAGCCTCTATGTAGTTCGGCCCTTACAAGAAGTAGGAGAGGGGGATTAGAATTCAAGTTCTCCACGCGGAAAAAGTTAGACAATAGTCACTAAAGTAACAAGACTCGTGGCCTCATATAAATAATGTTAATTCTTCGTTGAGATTTCCATTTATTTAATATAAAATGTTAGAGGTTCATGGGCATTGTTTTACTACACCCGGTTCAAAAATGGGATGGTCAACCGTTGAATGTTGACATCCTTTTAAAAGATGACTAAGCATTGAGGCTCCATATGTTTATAATTTAAAATTGATCAGCAACGTTAGTGAATAATATGCCAAAAACTAATCCAAGTCATAATGATGATTTGTCTAGGCTGTCCAATGCATCCAATGCGACATGACTTGTGTATATAAAATTTGAGCTACCAGACTAAACCTCAAGTGAATATGATCACCACGATAGCTTTGTTTCAACTCCAAGTCTTCCATGACCTTTAACCACCAACATTTTGCTTAGCCGGCAATTCAAACATTGAACAAATATTGCACTTCACAAATCATGCCCTTATTGTGTCCCAGAATTACATGAATGCCTGCTGAGCTAGGTTGTACAGACTTATTGCTTCATGTGGCAATATGAGAAATCGGAGGATTCTTGATGTTATAGCTTATAGGGGTACCATGTGTCATCAATATTTTGAATGTTGTTCCAGTTTTGCAAGAAAAAGAGGAGTAATAACTAATAATATAATGATAGAGTCACTTTGGATGTTTACAGGTAAATTTCCTACCTATATAGTTGTAGGAATTGGATTGCTCAAACAGACCCCAAAAAAAAGAGAGAGTAAAGACTAAAGAGAAGAAAGAAGTAATGGCGACCATGAACACAATTTTCTTGGTGTTGATTTTTGTTGCTTTTATCACAAAGGAAGCCTGGGCAACCCAACATGTTGTTGGAGGAAGCCAAGGTTGGGATGAATCCACAGACTTCAACTCATGGACATCAGGCCAAACCTTCAAAGTTGGCGACCAACTTGGTATGTTTCTTATTCTTAACCATGCTAGTTAAGAACTTAGCCTTGCTTTGTTATTAATTTCATTTGTATCAATAAATTATCTTTTTTGGACAGTTTTCAAGTACACAACAGGGTTGCACAGTGTTGTTGAACTTGCTAGTGAGAGTGCCTACAAGAACTGTGACCTTGGTACTGCACTAGACTCCAAGAGCAGTGGCACTGATGTTATCAAATTGAACAAGGCTGGCACGCGTTACTTTGCTTGTGGCACATTAGGCCACTGCAGCCAAGGCATGAAAGTAAAAATCAAGACAGTCACAGGGAGTGCACCCTCTTCTCCAGCATCATCTTCATCTTCACCCACAACTTCTGATGCTTCTGCTTCTCGATCTTTTGTTTCATTTGTTATGGTTGTTGCATTCTTGGCCACCTTTTTGCTCTATGTGTTTTAAGGATATGAAGGCTGGGTATATAGATTCACCTGGTACTGTTTGGTTTGATATTTTTAAGGGATTAAAAACATAGTCAGTATGATAGTATTGAAGTTTGAGTTGAAAAACAAAGGCATCACTTTGTATATTCTTTGTTTGATTATGATATTTGAAATAAGAGGTGAATAAAAATGGCAGGGTTGCTTTAACCCTAGCCTGGTTTTTTGTAGTATATCAATCAACCTTGCCAGTGAGGATTCTGCTTCACATTTGGTGATTTTTCTCGTGGCTTGAATCATTTATCTACAATCAAATCAAATCAAAATTCATAATGATAGTTTTGAGTCCAAAAAAATATTCATAATTTTAGTACAATTGATGTATTGCAAGGCAGGAAAGATGCAATCACCAAACTGGGATGGCCTCAACCGGTGTCAAGAAATGTGACAATTTATTGGTTTCAAACATTTTTTCCATGATTATCTACTTAAAAAGACAGATTGAATTGATGGTAAAAAATTGATTTAGATTTTCAAGATCCATTGAACCAAGTTGTTCATTTATTTTGTGGGTAACATTGGGATAATAGGATGGATTTGAATAACATGCCATAAATTCAAAAATCTCAAATTTTATCAAGTATGTTGTTGGTTCACAAGATTTTGAAAAAGGGCCTTAAAAATGGAATGAATTTATACCACCAAAAGATTGGAATATCACTTCTTTATATTATATAAAAACAAAAATGATGTAAGTTAAAAATTATGACATGTCTTGGATTCACGTGTTTTTATTTCTTATTATTTTTCGGAAAAAAAAAAGAATATTCCTTGCCATAAAGGTTTGATCCTGATGGTACAGCAGTGTTCTCAAATCTGCTGGTTCTTTGAAATTGGCTGTCACTCTGTGACTCCGTCAGGCCGTTGAATCTTTTTCTATTCCCAGGTAGTCCAAATTTGACACACCCAAGAAGAGAAAATCGAGGTGCATGGCTTCCTGCTTTATTAAATCCAACACGTGCCTCTTGCAGTTAATAAGTACTATATGAAGTCAATTACTCTCTAATAATTTATTAACAAAAAGTCTAAGACTATAATTTTTTTTTTTCCACAATATATCCTTAAATCTTTCGACCATTAGACTAATCATTGTTTACAATGGGTGAACCCTAAAGGAGTAAATTATTGACCTAGAGAGTTTTTTCAAAGTGCAGGTACCCAGACTTGAATTGGAGAGCACACCCAGTCGAACTTGGGACAAGCACTTTGAGACCAAGTGTCCCACCACTTGGCCAACCCACCAAGCCAACCAAAAAAAAAAAATAAATAAATAAAAATTTTTCTCAACTTTGTGTAACAATTGTAATTTGGCAGAGAGTAATTAGTGGGAATAAAATAGCAGGTCCATGTATTTGTAATGGTTAATTATTTATAGTTTATCACATTAAAATTGTGACAAAAAAGTTACGGAATAATTTATGGACCTAGAATTACTTGTTTATTAAGGATCAGTTAATGATTGGACAATAGTTAAAATAGTTAAAATTAACTATTTTATTACCACCGTACACCCTTAGTGCGATGGTCACTCCACAAGTATAAGCGCTTGTGGGGTGTGGGGGGTAAGGGTCAGCGTTTAAGTTTCCAAGAGAGAGCTTTACACACATATACACTTAGATTAAGATAGAATAGAATTCTATCTTATATCAAAAAAATTAACTATTTTATTATAATTAATAGAAAAAGTTAATGAATGTTCTAAGAGCATTTGTTTGTGAACTATTTTAGGAAAAAAAAATTATAAGAAAAGAGAAAAAATGTAGTTAATGTTTTAACAATTTTTTTCAATTTTTCATAAAAGTAATATAAAAACTTTCCTAAAATGGTTTATTAATAATTGATCTAAGGGCACCATTTAACATAATCCATAATTAATTAATCAATTTTATTTTTTAAGTATGAATTAGTTAAATAAGTATTTGTTTATTTGTTTTTATCATTTCCTAATGCAGTAGAACCCATTATATTCTTTCTAAATTGTATCAAAAAAAAAATCTTTCTAAACAAATGCATGAGTGAACTCGTTAACAAAAGTAAATTATCACTTACTTCTTTGGGTTAAAGGGATTCCTCAACTTGTTACAAAAGTAAACTATCACTTACTTCTTCGGGTTAAAGGGATTCCTCAACGTTCTAGAACCTCTTGTAGTATATCACGTTGTCTTTTTTCTTCAACAATTTAGTGACATGGATACTTGACATTATATGGGTAACTCGTCAACTTTTTTCTTCAACAATTTAGTGACATGGATACTTACATTATATGGGTAACTTGTATTAATTGACGACACTGAAAAACATATGGGTAACTTGTTTTAATGGACGACATTTTTTTTTTTTTTTTTTTTTTGTTCTTGCACAGTTTATTTTCAAGGTTTTTAACTAGATATTAATCACTGTTCGTACCAGGTGGGCCCACAAAAAGGTAAAGCAGTACAAGCACCTTGAAACCGAAAGCTCAACCAACTCGGCCAATCCCCTGGATTTGGACGACACTTATTTGAGATCTAACGGTCAGAACCATAAATGTTTGATTTCGTTTCATTTCTATTATTAATCTGTTATGTTAGAGTCCTATTATCCAAGTGTTACCAAATTACTAATGGAAATGGGTAGCGTAACCAATTTACATATAAATATCAACCAACCAAAGGGATCCGAGCACGTGTATTGAAAAATCTTGAAAAAAAGAAAGAAAAATCTTGAAAAAAAAGCGTGAAAAGTGCCATGAAAAGAAGGCAGTGTATTTAGTATTTCCTTCCAGCATTGTACGCTTCTCATTTGAATTCCGCTGAAGTAAAGAGAGTGTGTGTGTGAGAGAGAGAGAGAGAGAGAGAGATCAGATAGTGAAGAAGAGAAGAGAAGCGATGCCAGAGGAAACGACTTCAATTGACTACGTTATGGAGGCGGCTTCTGGGCCCCACTTCTCCGGCCTCCGTCTCGATGGACTCCGCTCTTCTCCTCCGTCTTCTTCCACTTCTTCCCCCGCCGCTCACCGCTCCTCCGTTCCCCCTTCCGCTTTCTCTTCCTCCTCCTCCTCATCGGCTCTAACTGACTCCAACGCCCCCAAGCAGCCTTTCGTCATCGGTAAATTCCACTTCTCAACTCTAAAAACTCACTTCCATTTCTTCAATTTTTATGAATTAAACAATTTCCTTTACAACTCTCACTTTTTTGCTTGCTTCTACATCGCACTACGCACTTTCTCAATATTGCTTTTCAAAACCAAAATTCGCTCTCATTTTTCCTTTAGATCTTGAAGATTGGAGTAGAAAGTGCTTTAAAGGAAGAAATCCACATCTGCTTATCTATGTTCGTAGCAATATTCTTAGGGTTTTATTTTGTACTTATTCGTTGTGCTTGTTGTTTTAGATTTGTTAATTATTGTTTCGGTAATTGAGTAGGAGTTTCGGGCGGTACGGCTTCGGGTAAGACCACCGTGTGTGACATGATCATCCAGCAACTCCATGATCACCGTGTCGTGCTTGTCAATCAGGTTGCAATTTCTCTCTTGTTATAGAAATAGAAACCACTATGTTACAAGCAATGCTAGGTACACAACTTGTTAAGGTGGCAAATTGTGATTGGAACGACTTTAGTTACAGTGCGCCTATCACTGACACCACTTTTATTGTGTACAACTTGTTGAGGTGGAAAATTGTAATTTGAGCAACTTTAGTGACACTTACACCTGCCACGGACACCACTTTTGTTATGTACCAATCACACTTTGTGGGTTATGAACTCACAATCTCACCATTATCATGATACAAAGAAGTGCTAATTGAGCTATAGCTCATCAGCGTGTACCAATCAACAATAGACCTTGTCAGTAGTTGTGAAAGTTTTGTGTCAATAGACTTATTGGTATGATATTGACTAATATTGTGGTTTGTTTGGTATGGCAATGTTATAGGACTCGTTTTACCGAGGTTTGACTGCTGAAGAATCCAATCGTGTGAATGAATATAACTTTGATCATCCTGGTAAACTTATTTGTGGTCACGTAAAACTTTGCATGATTTGTGATGTAATTTTGCTTTTGGTAGTGTTTTGGTTTTTCGAGATCATTTTGAACAAGTTTTGTTGATTTTTGTTTTGGTTGTTGATTGCAGATGCATTTGATACTGAGCAGCTTCTGGATTGCATTCAAAATCTCAAAGATGGGCAACGTTACCAGGTTCCGATATATGACTTCAAGATACATCGTCGCTGCAAGGATAGTTTTCGGCAGGTACTGACTTCACAACATTTTGAATTCTTATTGGTTTTTCCCTTCAATTGGTTTATGGACACTGTAGAGTCAACATAGGTCTGAGCTGAATAAACATTAGGTTTTAGGATTTACTGTTATTAACTTTCTGAGAGAATGATAAATTGTTTTGATAAAACTCAATTTATAGTTAAATTGAGTTTATCCATTTTTGATCTGCCAAGATTTATTCTTGTCGCTTTTCAAAAAAACTTAATCAAAATTATTTGCCAGGTAAATGCTTCTGATGTTATTATTTTAGAGGGGATTCTGGTTTTCCATGACCAACGTGTCCGCAACCTGATGGATATGAAGATTTTTGTTGATACTGGTTTGATTCCTTTCATCTGGTTGTCTATCATTATCTTCATCATTTCATTTGCATTCTGTCATGGTCATTTATCAATTTTATTAGTAGAGCTAATTTTTTTACGGGAGGCTTTCTTGTTGCAATCTCCCCGCTATATTTTTGTATATGTATCAAAATTGTGTATAGTTCTTGATCTTAACGTTTCTCTTTCTCCCAATCAGTTGAGATATTTAGGGAATTCTAGAGTTGATTGGGAAGTTTATATGTTGCTTGTTCAAGCTATGCAGTCACAAGTCAATCACTATTTGCAAGCCTTGGGGGTGTGTTTGGCATTTGGGTGGACAAGAATATTGTCTTTCTTACTAACTATATTAAGGGAAGCATTTTGGTTTTTAACACTCAAAAGCCAGCGCCTATGATTTATTTTATATGATGCATTTCAATCTAAAAATGGCAATAAGGGTCTGGATGAGTTGGGTATTTCTAAGCATCTCCCACATGGTGTCCCTAGTTATATGAGTTGAAAGTTATCTGGATGTTGTTTTCCAAAAATTACCAAGAAGCCTGGGTCTGCATTACCTCTGTGTGCGTGTGTGATTTTAAGCAAGTTGTGCCAAGCCAAACACTTAAAGGCTTGACATTGTCTGGATGAAAGGCACCTAAAGATTTGGGTTAAATTGTGTTTGACTTGTGCCTAGAATTGAAGTTCAACCTCAAATCATTAGATGCTCATCAAGCTTATGAGTACTTTGAGACTGTATTCAACGTGATTGGCTAAGCAAAGAATGAAGCCCCATGAGGACTACATTTTATCATTTGGCTTTATACCCTATGCTATTATATTGTCATTAGATAAAATTTCATAGAGAAATTGATAATACATCTCATTGGGCAATATGAACCCATACATAGCACACGCACCTCTGAACCATGGATATAGTGAGGGAAGATTTTTGGGAAGGTACTATCCCTTGCTTCTTATGAAATAGAGGATATGCAACTTTGATTATGGTTCAAAGTCCCATTGGGGAAGAACAAATGAGCAATGTAATATCAAGGAAAAAATAAGTGTAGATTCCACATTAGAAGACCCTTGGTGGCTTGCTTGTTCATTAAGAAAATGAGCCAAACTAAGCCTCAGCTTGACTCATTTTAAATCCTATGTTTCCAAACATTTGACAGACTAATAGAGACCGGTTATAATTTTTATTGTTAATTGCATTTCTCTTTTACTCACCCTCTCCTTCTCAAATTCCTCACTATATTATTTTTGGTGAATGATTGCTTTATAGATGCTGATGTGAGGCTTGCTCGTAGAATAAGACGTGACACAGTTGAGAGGGGCAGGGACATAAACTCTGTTCTTGAACAGGTAAGTCCCTTGGTGATATCTGTCTTTGTAGTTGGCTTTTACCCAAAATTTCCCTAGAGAATTCTGAGTTATAACTAGCAGAAGCATATCTTTCAAGTTCCATGATATGTAACATTATTTAGTTCATTTAAATGATGTGTTATTGAATCATAATTGTATTGATGCACAAGCATTTTCCTATCACAATTCAAAAGCAACATCAGCACGATGCACTATTATCCAACATCCATGACTATTTTCATTTTCTTCTTGAGTTTGGAGTACCTTGACTATCGCAATATGGTGATAGGCTGCTTACAAGGGTGCAGCTCATTTATTAAGCTGCATTAGCTTTAATTTCAATCCACCTTCTACTCATAGCACTGTATGGTTTTGGTCCTTTTGACATGTATTTACATTGATGTTGCTACTTTGGTAACTTTTGGTTGTGAACTATGGGATATTTTGATCCTGTGCTTCGGAAGATTTATTATATTTAAACATATGACAATATTATAATTGATACATTGAAAGAATTATGTTAATTGTGCAGTATGCAAAGTTTGTCAAACCTGCTTTTGATGATTTTGTTCTCCCATCAAAGAAGTATGCTGATGTGATTATTCCCCGGGGAGGTGATAATCATGTTGCCATTGATTTGATTGTGCAACATATCCGAACTAAACTTGGTCAGCATGACCTCTGTAAAACATACCCCAATGTGTACGTCATTCAGTCAACATTTCAGGTATGCGTTTGTGTGATTGTGTTATTAACTTATTATGTTTTTGTACCTTTGAAGTTTCTCTTCAGAAATATTTTGTATTATGGACAAAAGAAAGTTTGATGGGCATTGCCTAGACTTCTCTATTCTAAGCACAATACAATTCCGGTTCCATTGATGGTTCATAGCCTCAAATTATAGTCAATAATGATTGGTGAAGTAGAATAGATACAAAAGCGGCATTAGATGAGGTTAAATTTGGTGTTTAGTAGTTTGAAGATATTGAAAATATGTTAGATAAATTACTTTAAAAAAAAAAAGTATTTTAGATAAATAGTCAAACAAGTCAACATGCGGCATGTGACCTGCCCCAGGTAATTACCAAATGGAGGGTTTTTTTTTTTTTTTTTTTTTTTTTTTTTTTTTTTTAATTTATAAATATTTGAATGGAAAAGCAAAAAAATTTGAGTTTTAGCAAAGAATTACCAGAGATAGAGGTCAGATGGTGTGAATGATTGACTTGGCATACTGTCACTAAAACAGAAAAAAGTGGATAACCAATCCCTTACCCTCATATTATAGTATCATTACGCCTTATGGTTGATTCCATGCCTGTTAGTTTTAGAATGGCGTACTTTATTATCCATACCATGTGGTATTCTCTGAGGAGTAGAGAATCTCTCCAGCAACTGTGTCGTGGACATCAACCGATTTTAAAAAAATAACAGGCAATGGCAATAACACAACTATGGTTGAATATTAAGATTTTGTAGGATTTCTACCGTACACCTGCACTCTGATATGCAATTCAGTCATTGTTTACTCATATGTGTGACCCTTGTTGCAGATAAGGGGTATGCATACGCTGATTAGAGACCGGGAAATATCGAAGCATGACTTTGTATTTTATTCAGATCGACTTATTCGTCTGGTACTTTCTGCTGCATGGCTTAGCTGAAGCTCATAATTGACATGAGTTTCAGTACCCTGTGTCTTATAACATGCATAATGCAACCGCTTAATGTTGATTTTATTTTTCAGGTTGTGGAGCATGGCCTTGGCCATCTGCCATTCACTGAGAAGCAAGTAGTTACTCCAACAGGTGTGTTAACTGGTTGTTCAATTTTCTCAAATTGTTTTAACCTGTAAACTTCTTTTAATTAGTAGATTCATTAGAAGACACTACGGGGGGAACAACCCAAGTACACAAGAAGTAAATTCCTAAATCTATGATTTTTGTATAATTCTCATAATAGTAAAGCATGTTGGTTGCTTGAGGACAAGCGCTCATATCTGCCTGTGTCCCACCTTGTTTAAGCACTTATTAAAGATTTGATTTTTCTTAGCATTGTTTACAATCAGGAGAGTGTAAATTATTTCTGTCCATAAACTTATTATGTAGTTGTCATTTCATGACCATTTTACAATCCATGATTCTTTTGCATGCAAACCTATTCTTAAATATAGATTAACATATATGGTTAATATATTAAACTAAAAAAATCTTGAGAACCATGTCTGTGCTGGCACACTTTTTGCATTGCAACATTGCTAGAGAAATGTTGACTTGTTGGCAGTTACAAGAAGCATCAAATGCTAGAGGTGTGGAAAGCCTTCCTGCTCTGTTTGATGTGGGGTAAATGGAGAGAGCGTAAAGCTAGGATGTTCTAGGGAATTGAAACTCCTTTGACTGAGCTTAAACTTGAGAACCATGTCCCATGGGTGAGGCCTAAGTCTCTGAAGGAGATGTTGACTTGTTGAAGAGGCAGTTACAAGAAGCATCAAATGCTAGAGGTGTGGAAAGCTATCCTTTGTTTGATGTGGGGTATTGGAGAGATCTTAATGCTAGGATATTCTATGGAATTAAAACTCCTTTGACTCAGCTTAAACTTTTACTTCTGAGATCTGTTTTTGTGTGAGCTAGAGTTCTCAGAGTATTTTTATCATTTCTCTTGTACATTACATGTGTACTTGACTACTTGAATTTGTGTTTTGTTTAATAAACTTCTTTGTTATTCATCAGAAAAAAAAGGGGAATTTCTCTGAAGTATTGTTATTCTTCTATTTCAGCGTCGGTATATACTGGGGTTGACTTTTGCAAGAAATTGTGTGGGGTTTCCATCGTTCGAAGGTGAGCTTTGGCTCAGGTATTGATTTTGGCATTTTTTAGTTTTCTAGTAATGAGTCTTGTATATTCAAGACATGCCTTGTGTCCGAGTATCCATCTTATACTGTAAACATGGAAAATCTCAGATTCTCATTAGCCCGTCAACATGGGAAACTTGTCTTGCAGTATTGTGACTTCTTTTTATAATTCTAAGATCTTTTCTTGTTTGTTATGTAATAGTGGTGAAAGCATGGAAAATGCCTTGCGCGCATGCTGTAAAGGAATAAAAATTGGAAAAATTTTAATTCATCGCGATGGAGATAATGGCAAGCAGGTAATTGTGTTTTATTTTCTAGAAGAAATAATTTACTTTTGAACTAGAGCCATTCTTTCTATTCTTTAAGAACTGGATATAATTAATTTTAACAGTAGATTTGCTACCTCGCTTTAAGCAGCTTATATATGAGAAGCTTCCCAAGGATATATCTGAACGGCATGTCCTGCTTCTAGATCCGGTTCTTGCTACAGGTACTTGTTTGATTCCCGTAAAAATCTATTGTCCTTTCCTTTACTTGATTTCTGCCAATTCTGCATCATGTAAGAATAGGCCAACAGAAGTGCATTTCTTAAAACTATTTGTCATTCTTGTTTCCATTTCCTTTTCACTTTGGATAAAAGATTATTCATTGAATAGGAGATGTTATATGTGAGAAGGGAAGGGGAGAAGGAGATTTCATAAATTTTAAAGAAAGAAAAACAATTCTGCTTACAAAGTTTGATCATTTGCTCTGTTCCATCTTCATGTGTTTATACAGCTTCGCCTTGTGTTGCCTGCACATCCTACTCTCGTTAAATGAATTTCTTTTGAGCCTTACATCCAATGTCTGGCAGTTTATGTTTTTATTTTTATTTTTTTTGGTTCATGCTTAACTGGTGTATTTGCCTCCTATCTTTCCTTGCTGCGTTCTGTACTTGTTAACTGTTCTATATCATAGACTTTTTTTTATGTATATGCAGAGCTGTTAAGCTGTCCAATGGAGTAATTGAATATTTGTGGATGTGCATATAATTTTATAAATAGTGTGGAGTACAGTACATTCATTGCTTAATAGCCATGCTTGCATGCTGATGATTAGAAATCTATCTTGTTGCCTTTCTAGGGAATTCTGCTAACCAAGCAATCGAACTACTCATACAGAAAGGTGTACCAGAATCCCACATTATATTTCTAAACCTCATCTCCGTAAGTCATTTCCTTGCTGTTTGCAAATTAATTACTCATTTTATTACAATGTCCATATACACCAACTTATACTGCGTTATGTTGACTTCAGGCCCCTGAGGGAATTCAGTGTGTTAGCAAAATGTTCCCATCCTTGAAAATTGTCACCTCTGAGATTGATGCTTCTCTGAATGAAGAATACCGTGTCATACCAGGTTTGGGTGAGTTCGGTGATCGTTATTTTGGTACTGACGATTGATCAATGATCGTTGAAATGTGAAGATTTTGAGCCTTAACAGGACTGGCCTATGCCTTTGAATTAGGTTTTTTTATTCAAACTACTAGACAGAAGATCTGCAGATGCATTTATGTGAATTTCATAGCAGCCAGCTTTGCTGCTATTTTCCTTTCTGTGGTACATTTATGTTGTCAAATATTTTACTAAGAATCTTCAACAGAGCATAATGAGATGATTGCCAGTTTACTTAAGCAAGTACAGATAAGAAACTGATATTTCAGATAATTCTACGCAATCGTTTTTCTTGCAATGAGATGTGGAGACTGTCCTCCTTAATCATCATAACTGCATGATTATCGACAAAGGTAAAGTAAACAGTAATTTGGTATCGAAATTATATTCAAGACAAAAGTGTAATAATAACCGAGACAATGACAACAACGAAAATTAAAATCTTCTAAAAAATCCTTCTGATCATGTTTAGTTGTTTGTATCACAATCTTGCTGCGTTGCCCTCCTTACAAAATCCAACACAACTGTGGCTAACTCTGTCTGCTGTGCTGTGTACCATGTTCTGCACCTTCCATTATATGCAACTCGTGATTAGCTATAACCTTTGCAAACTCCAGTGCATCTTCAACAGGGACGATATTGTCAGCGGATCCATGCACCGTCAAGACCTTACATTCCTTCTCAATCCCAGAACCCACTTTACCCATATTTGTACCTTGACACTCCACCAAACTTTCTCTAGTCACTCGATAAACAACACTCCCTGTTTTGTTGTTCTTAACATCAATGAACCCCTCTTTCTCTATCATTTCCATGTAGTCTTTACCCAAGTGAAACTCAACCCCTCTCATCAGCTCAAAACGACCAGAGATATTCACAACTGTATGAACATCATGGTACTTAGAAGCATACAATAGAACCACATCACCCCCTTTACTATGACCAATAATGGCACTCACAGTACGATTTGCTACTCCACCAATGTATTCAATCACAGCACGTAAATCTTCAACCTCTCCCAAATACCTACCATAGCGTAAAGATCCTTGGCTCTTTCCATTACCAGCAAAATCGAAGCGAAAGGCACTTATCCCATCATTTTCCAAAGCAAGAGCTAGCTTCTTTATAGTGTTGTTCTCCTTTGTGCATAGGAAACCATGGCACAATATCACAATCTCTTTCGACCCAGTTTCATGCAATAACCCCACGAGATTTTCTCCATCTTTGTTTGGTATTATCACCTTCTGTTGCTTAGCCTTGCGTGCGGGGGAGACTTCTTTTTGGTCTGCCTTCTTGCTCATGGCCTTCGATGAGTTTTCACATTCCCCTGGCTGTGGTGGTATGATTGCAGAGGAGGGGGTTTGAGATTTGGATTCGGAGGACATGACTGTAGGGGACAAAGAAAGAAAAAAAGAGCAAGAGATATTGTTGGTTCACGAACCTGGAATGAAACACAATCACTCAATCAGATCAGCCCGTTGAGTTCGCGAGCCGCTACTCCCTTTAGAACTTGTGAACTTCCGAGAGGAATATATTATATTTTATATATCCCTAGGAGTAGGTCAACGTTATGAATTTAGGAGTTTGGGTCCCCTTAATACTATGGACAACCATTTTTCACACCAAAATTTACCGCTTTTGACTTATGTAATGGCGAGTGATTACAAAAATTAATGGGTTCATGTAAATCGGAGGTGGGCATAAACACTACTCACAATTGCACATCACTTCTGGTATTATTATGAAATTGACTGTGTTCTTTAAATTATTCATTTAATTTTCCTTTTTAAGTACGGACCAATCCTATATTTATATAAATGTGTAATTGTGCGAATAAATCTAGGAACTGAGTCCCTATATATATATATATATATATATATATATATGTATGTATGTGTGTAACTATCTATTTGGGGCGAGTAAATCTAGAGACCTACTTAGTCGCATATCCAATTTTACAATTTATTGTGAGTAGTAGATACTTTCTACTCATTACTTATTATATAAATCCATTACTTTTTATCAATCACTTACAATTATATAAGTCAATAAGTTGTGAAATTAAGTGTGAAAATAAGTGTGTTCATGGGTAGACTGTTTAAGTTAGTAGGTTGTGAAATTACGTGTGAAAATAAGCGTATTCCTAGGTAGACTATTTAAGGAATAAGGTGAGGTTGATATTAATTGTGGGGCCCGAAATCTGAGGTCCTAGCCCACTTTGTATTAAGGGCCCAAAGCCCAGGCCGAGGAGCCCTACTATCAAGGACGCGCAATGAAAGCTCCTTGAAGGCACAAGGATGTGGCCGAGGACGACTTTACGTCCAACATCTCACAAAAACGCCTGAAGAAAAGGACAGATTCAGTACAAGAGCAGCACAAGGGAGAAAGCTGCCAACACCTTAATGTGGAGCCCAGCACCTGACAAACCCATACCCTATACCATGCTATCCAGTTTTTCCCAACCACTCTGACGTGAGGATTGATAGGACGAGTAATTGCCCCAAACAAGGAGAAACTGACACGTAGATGAAGAAGGGGAATTGAATACTAGTATAAAAGGGAAAAGAGAGCTAAAAAGGAAAAGAAAAGGCCCTAGAGAAAGGAGAGAAAAGAGAAAAAGGAGGAAGAATGGTGAGAATGTAATGCTCCTCGGACTAATTCCGAGGAGCCAAACCTTTCAGACTACATCGATGTAATGCTCAGATACACGGTCCAAACCTATCTTTGTATGAGCTTTCATGAAATCAGGACCAGACCAAAGCCCAGCGCCTAAGGGCTAGCCTTTCTATCCCACTCTCTACAAATCATATTGTGCGGGCCCTTTACATACGAGCCCAGTGTCGTTCCCGGGTCGTTAAAAATCGTGTCCCTACAATTGGCGCCGTCTGTGGGGAGGCTTGTGCGTTGGCGCGGCTGGCGGTGGAGTCAAGTCTATATCAAGCAGAGGTCCGCGAAGCTTCCTCCATTTCCAGCAACGTGTAGTTGTTGCTCTGACGTAAACTCCCGCTAGGGGCTACGTCTCACAGTGCCAATGGCACGAGCAGCTTTAGGGGCTTCTAACAAGCAAGCAAACCCTCCTCACCTTGATCGAGGGGCTAACCTTTGAAAAGTTAGTAAGTAAAACAAAAAACAAAAAAAAAACAAAAAAAAAAAAAAAAAAAAAACTACAAGTTTTGGACAAAACCAAGGCCTTGCATGGTCCTCGGACTCAAGCCTATGGAGAAACCAAGCACTTAGAAGAAAAACTACAAGTTTTGGACAGAATCAAGGCCTTGTATGGGTCCTCGGACTCAAGCCTATGGGGAAACCAAGCACAGAAGAAAAACTACAAGTTTTGGACAGAACAAAAACTACAAGTTTTGGACAGAACCAAGGCCTTGCATGGTCCTCGAACTCAAACCTATGGGGAAACCAAGTACTCAAAAGAAAAACTACGAGTTTTGGACAGAGCCAAGGCCTTGTATGGTCCTCGGACTCAAGCCTATGGGGAAACCAAGTACAGAAGAAAAACTACAAGTTTTGGACAGAACCAAGGCCTTGTATGGTCCTCGGACTCAAGCCTATGGGGAAACCAAGTATAGAAGAAAAACTACAAGTTTTGGACAGATCCAAGGCCTTGCATGGTCCTCGGACTCAAGCCTATGGGGAAACCAAGTACTCAAAAGAAAAATTACGAGTTTTGGACAGAACCAAGGCCTTGTATGGTCCTCGGACTCAAGCCTATGGGGAAACCAAGTACAGAAGAAAAACTACGAGTTTTGGACAGAACCAAGGCCTTGCATGGTCCTCGGACTCAAGCCTATGGGGAAACCAAGTACAGAAGAAAAACTACGAGTTTTGGACAGAACCAAGGCCTTGTATGGTCCTCAGACTCAAGCCTATGGGGAAACCAAGTACAGAAGAAAAACTACAAGTTTTGGACAGAACCAAGGCCTTGCATGGTCCTCGGAATCAAGCCTATGGGGAAACCAAGTACTCAAAAGAAAAACTACGAGTTTTGGACAGAACCAAGGCCTTGTATGTTCCTCGGACTCAAGCCTATGGGGAAACCAAGTACAGAAGAAAAACTACAAGTTTTGGACAGAACCAAGGCCTTGTATGGTCCTCGGACTCAAGCCTATGGGGAACCCAAGTACAGAAGAAAAACTACAAGTTTTGGATAGAACCAAGGCCTTGCATGGTCCTCGGACTCAAGCCTATGGGGAAACCAAGTACTCAAAAGAAAAACTACGAGTTTTGGACAGAACCAAGGCCTTGTATGGTCCTCGGACTCAAGCCTATGGGGAAACCAAGTACAGAAGAAAAACTACAAGTTTTGGACAGAACCAAGGAATTGCATGGTCCTCGGACTCAAGCCTATGGGGAAACCAAGTACAGAAGAAAAACTACAAGTTTTGGACAGAACCAAGGCCTTGTATGTTCCTCGGACTAAAGCCTATGGGGAAACCAAGTACAGAAGAAAAACTACAAGTTTTGGACAGAACCAAGGCCTTGCATGGTCCTCGGACTCAAGCCTATGGGGAAACCAAGTACAGAAGAAAAACTACAAGTTTTGGACAAAACCAAGGCCTTGTATGGTCCTCGGACTCAAGCTTATGGGGAAACCAAGTACTCAAAAGAAAAACTACAAGTTTTGGACAGAACCAAGGCCTTGTATGGTCCTCGGACTCAAGCCTATGGGAAACCAAGTACTTAGAAGAAAAACTACATTACATGGACCTTAGAATCTATCCGAGGAGAACTTCCCATTAACAGTTGGGTTAATCCCTAAACTACATGGATTCCCCAGTCCACTCTCGGATCCTCAGTACCAAAGGGATTGATGCAATATAGAGTAATATGTTACCAAAAACACAATCGAAGTCCCTCACTGCTCGGCTACCGTCTCGAATGAATTATTCAGAGTTTATCGTTCTCGGACGATCGCTGCGCCCGCGTTATAGGGCATTAAGCCGTTATCTCGGTTAGTTTTCTGAGTTTAACTTACTGGAAATTATCGTTATTATGCTTCACAATACTTGATAATGCCAATAAATTCAGATTGGTAAGGTTCTGTTTCAAAATTTCCTACTCTACTCATCACTAAAGGAGAATACATACATAGCACACCCATTCACAAAGTAATTGCTGCCGAAAGGAAAAGTATTTAGAAAGGAATAAACTCATCTTTTATTAAGACAAAGAAATAGTACAGTGTACAACGAAAAGCTGGAATAAGCTTATACTAAAGCTAACTATGTAAGTGAAAAGAAAAGATACAAGAGAATGAAGATAAAGCCGAAGAAGAAATACAGAGGAGAGGTTGGCTGCTGTTCCAAGATGTTGATTAAGGAAACCATTCCTCAACACTTTTACATGCCCATAACTCAGGCAGCCAAAGAACCCAACGTGGGGCCTGCACCGTTGAAGAAAAGGTGCAGAGAGCGCCTGGCTTCGGGCTAGCGCCGCTGAAGAAAAGGTGCCGGGAACCCAACTTGAGGCCCGCACCGTCGAAGAAAGGGTGCAGGGAGCCGGAAGTTGATGGGCCTCCACGGAACCATGCCTGCGATATAGCAGACGGCGCTAATGGCGGAAATTCTTTCTTCTAACATACCAAAAATCTGGCATGACCAGAACCTGCTTCGGATTTTGACTGAAAGAGGGAGAAATGTCATCTTCCTCTTGTCAAAACGGGGGACTGGCTTGAATCTATGCCATCCTTGTCCGTACCACATCACCTTGAGTATCATGAGGATTCGATGCCTATGAAGCGTGCGAAGACCTCTCATCCCCATCCACGCCTCAAACATCTTGCTTTGAGGCAGAATGGCCCTAGAAATGGAGACCCTGGATATGGCAGAAGGAGTATGATTCTGAAGGGAACAGGAGAGTTCATATGTAAGGGGAGTGACCCCCTACCCTATTTATACACAGAGCAAACCGGTGGCATTTAATTCATGCAAATTTCCAAGGAATGCTACTGACAAGGCAGACTTGGCTCAATTTCCAACCTCATCCGTAGCCATAGGATCTGAAGATCCTCGTGAAGACGCGCCTCGAGTACCGAAATGTCAAAGGACTCCGCGTGAGTGAAAAATAAAGGAGTGTCCCTTATTTTGACACGCCTCCCCTGTAAATAGAAAAACACAAATAATAATAGAGTATAGGATTTGAACGAGCCATAATGTGGGCCTAACGTCACCAAAACCCTCCTCCCCAACTAAAAAGTCAGGCAGCAGGATTTTGAGGGGCTATTGTGGGGCTCGAAATCTGAGGTCCCAGCCCACTTTGTATTAAGGGCCCAAAGCCCAGGCCGAGGAGCCCTACTGCCAAGGACGCGCAATGAAAGCTCCTTGAAGGCACAAGGATGTGGCCGAGGACGACTTTACGTCCAACATCTCACAAAAACGCCTGAAGAAAAGGACATATTCAGTACAAGAGCAGCACAAGGGAGAAAGTTGCCAACACCTTAATGTGGAGCCCAGCACCTGACAAACCCATACCCCATACCATGCTATCCAGCTTTTCCCAACCACTCTGACGTGAGGATTGATAGGACGAGTAATTGCCCCAAACAAGGAGAAACTGACACGTAGATGAAGAAAGGGAATTAAATACTAGTATAAAAGGGAAAAGAGAGCTAAAAAGGAAAAGAAAAGGCCCCAGAGAAAGGAGAGAAAAGAGAAAAAGGAGGAAGAATGGTGAGAATGTAATGCTCCTCGGACTAATTCCGAGGAGCCAAACCTTTCAGACTACATCGATGTAAGGCTCAGATACACGGTCCAAACCAATCTTTGTATGAGCTTTCATGAAACCAGGACCAGACCAAAGCCCAGCGCCCAAGGGCTAGCCTTTCTATCCCACTCTCTACAAATCATACTGTGCGGGCCCTTTACATACGAGCCCAGTGTCGTTCCCGGGCCGTTAAAAATCGTGTCCCTACATTAATAATTCACTTTAAATCTCATAGAATATTTTTTGATCTCTTTAAGTTTTGATGAATTGTTAACTTTTCACTCTCACATGATGCATGCAATGCAAGAGCTAAGAGGATATATTTTGCACAATATATTTTTACAAGTGTTACATGGCCTAACAACATCACTTTCAATTCGGTTCAACTAATACGTTTTCAAAATGCACCAATTATAATAAGTCATTTCAAAAGTTGTGAAAAAAAATGAAAAAGGCACGCGGATACAATTTTTATACCTCAATTTTAAATAATTATTTATCGAGAAGGTATCTCATAAGATATTTCTCTTACCACATGTGAGATCCACATATATTACGAGGAGATGTTTTATGAGATTGAATAGATAATTTCTTTTTTCTTTTTTTAACTATGTACACTCTCAATTTCGCACCAAAATTTGTATCAAACTCATTTTTGCAAAAATGTCAAGCTAATTTTCCTACGAAAATAAATTTAAATCCTAAAGATATTTAGAGCCCGTTTGGAAGGGGAGTTTGAGTAATGTTGTTTATAGTTTTTTGAAATACATGTGAGTGAAAAAATGTGTGTAATATGGTTTAAAAACTGAAAATGAGTATTCAAAATCATCTACCAAACAGGCCTTAATTATCTATCAGAAAGTTCCATTTTCTAGCATATTATCCATTCCCGCCACACCAGGGAGCAGGAGCAGGAGCAGCCAAGCTCCGGACACTGCTAGACTCACAATGCCTCTGTGCCTCCTCTCTACACGCCCACCCTCCTCTCTCACTCTCATCACCTGCCACGCCTCCCCCGGCGCACTGCGCACCCACCCTTCCCCTCCTTCCACGTCATCCCTTTCTTTGCCCCCAACCCCTCCTCCCTCGCTAACCTGCGCCCTCCATTGCCCTCACTTCCAATCGTACGCACCCTTCTCTCTTTCTCACTATCAATTTTTTTTTAACAGAATAATAACTGCCCACTTTTCTTTTTAACTGTTTCAAATTTTTATTTTTCAGGTGCTCCGGGTGCACTCACGAGTTCAATCTCCACCGTCCGATCATCGTCGACGAAGCCACCGACTTCTTCAAAACCCTCGGCGTCTCAGATTTCACCTTCGATACTTGTAGACTGGTACACCTTATAATAGCCCCCAGCCTAATTTCTAGGGCTTTTTTGAAAATTCTTTTTAATGCCTTTGTTTTTGGCTTTCAGTGGGAATGGCGGTGCCGTGCAAAACTCGCGGTTCGCGGCTCGGCGGAAAGCCCTCTTATCGGGCTTTATCAGGAGGGTACTCACAATGTAGTAGACATTCCTCAGTGTAAAGGTAATTTTGCAATCAATTTTTGGATTAAATGTGTTAAATTTTGTTGTTGAAGTTTAAATATTTGGTTTTGTTGTGTTGTGTTGTGTAGCTCACCATCCCAATATTAATGCTGCAGTCGAATTGCTTAGACGAGGTAACGAAAAACAAATTTATAAATTAACAAGCTCAGTTTTGGTTGAATAATTTGTTTTACTAGGTGTTAAGTTTAGCTGGTGAATAGTATAATATGTGTTTCTTTTGGATAATTTTTAGGAATTACTGAGTTGAATGTTGAGCCGTATGATGAGGATCAGGGAACAGGTGATTTGCGATATGTTCAGGTGAGTTATGCTACTAACTACTAAATGGTGTTTAAAATCTCGTTCCATCGAATAAGGAATGATAACTAATTTTAAATGACGTGACACTATCTAGATTAATGAAGAAGTAAAAAATCTTTGCCGTGAAATGGTAGATTTTTATTTCAAATGACGTGCGGGGAAAATAAGGCCTTTTGTGGATATATTCTGTAAATGCAGTGGTTGTAACATTTAGAAATTTGGAATTTGACTAGTGGTGGGTGTGTGCAGATGGCGGTGACAACATACAACACATCCCTTCCGGCCTCTGAAAGATATAGAAATGGTTACTAGCTGAATTCATACTAATGCTGCCTTGTTCTTTTGAGTTTTTAACACTGACTAATTTTAGATTTAAAATTAATGAACTTATAATTGTTTCCAGGTAAAGTACAGGTCTCTCTGGTTTGGAATTCGAGGAATGAGAATTCCCCCAATTCCGAAAAACTTAATGCCTTGGCCAATGTGAGCTTTACCAGCCTGCTTTGTTTTCTTGCAACTGTTGTAGGTGTTTTTCTTTGGTTTGTTTTTTTATTATCATATTTTTATAACTATGGCAGTTTCTATGGAGAAATGGTGGACCAAAGGGCAATGTCCATTTAATCCATTCTGTGTGGGCTAACTTTCAGACATCAACTAACAATGTGAGTTAAAATGCTTTTCTAAAGAGAGTATATTTTATGTATAGCATGTCACAATTTATTTGTTCGTGTACTTTACGATGTTTCAGATTGTCAAACACAATCAGCAGTGGTAACAGTTGTACAATTGAGCATATCTAAAGCTGCTCCTCTATTGTAATAAAACCTTTTTTTTAAGTATAGAATTGTGTGCTTTCTGCATTAGTGTCATGGGAACAAAATGTCTAGAGCGAAAGTTTAAATGCTTTGAATATTCTTTGACACTGACTGTTAATGTTGGGTTTTGAAAGCCTACGGAAAGGATAATATGTTGAGGAGATGATTGAAATTAAAAGGGAAATGAATATTTCACTTCCCAGGTATACTCTTACAATGGTTAATGTTTCCTTTACAATTATGACGTCTAATGCAGGTCATCTCAGTTTAAGATCTGCTTTCTTAACTGCAAGACTTACTGTATTCTCTTATGTACTCATTTGCTATGCAATATGTTAGGATAGTTAAAAAATTGTTATATTTATTCAAAAGATTGAAATTTGTGAAACTAAGAATGTTTAACTGATGATGCAGATAATTTTTGGGAATAGATGGAGACATCTTTTAGGAGAGAGAGACTTTTGGGAACATGTTGGAGGAATTGATATTGCCTTGGCTCCATCCAGTTTTGGCCAAGCAAACACACGGGTAGATGGATTTTCTAATCAAGCAAACCCCTCTTCTTATTTAATTGAGCATGTATATTCTTTCTTTTAGATCAAATATTGGACAGCAATGGACATGTGGATCAAAGTAGCATCAATTCCTTGAAAAGATAGGGTTTATGGGCTGGAAGGCATAGAGAACTTGAGTATTGGGATTTAGATCCTGCCTTTTTGTTTGGGATGCCCAAGTTTCTTTGTCCTTTTATGTTTTATTGCATCATTTAGGTTTATTTTCATTTTTTATTTTAGATACCTAGAAATTGATAGCAAGACATGCATAATTTTGTCTTATGTTGACACAAGTAATAATAATATTCAGTCCAATGCTAATTATTTTCAGGCTTTTGATATCTTGCTCCGGAAGTTACAGAAGTATGTTCCTTTTGGTGCATCTGTTGCTGATTTGTATGCAGGAGCTGGTGTAATTGGATTATCATTAGCAGCCACTAGAAAATGCAGGCAAGAACCAAGATAGTTATAAATGCGCTGGGGCCTAGAGTCTTATTATTTTCAAAATTTCTAACTCATTGTTGTTATTATTGTTTTTCAGGTCTGTCAAATGCATTGAGATTAATAAGGAATCAAAGTTATCTTTTGAGAAGACAGCTGACCGCCTACCAAAAATTGTAGATAGCAGCATCAGTTGGCATCATGCAGATGCTTCAAAGGTTGGCATTTAACCCATAATTTAAGGAATTTAATATAATTCCACACCTGATTAATACTTATTGCAATAATGTTTTTTTCAATATGAAATTCTTATATTTTACAGGAAATGAAAAGGTGCTTGTATAGAATAAACTTAGTGTTTGGCCTTTGATTTAGCTATGGAATGGTTCAGGACTAATTCAATGATGTACTTACAAGTAAACAGGAACCTCTTTCTTGGATGGTGGGATCTGATGTAATTGTGGTTGATCCTCCTAGAAAGGGACTGGACACATCTCTTGTTGATGCATTACAGAATATAAAATCAGTGAAGCATAAAGCTAAATCATCATCTGAAAGGTTGGAACACTTTGTGTTTCCCTAGATAAATTTAAAACCATATCTCATTAATGGTCCCTATAAAGACTGTTAAAATCATAGAACTTGGCAAGTTATTAATGCATTATGATATGTATGTCAACTTCAGTCCACATGAGGTCAAAGATGAAAAGAGACCATGGATTTTGCGTGCAAGGGAAGATTCAGTTCAGATTGGAAGCAAAACAACTTCAGTGGATAGTCAAGCACTACCTGAAACCCTTATTTATATAAGTTGTGGGTGGGATAGCTTCAAAGAGGTACTTCCTCAGTTAAAGTGGACGCGATACAATGTCATGGAATCAGATTATATTCTTCTTTGATTATACTTTTTCCCACTGCTTTTGTCTTCTTTGATAATTCTGAAGTTTAAGTTGACTATTTTGTTAGCTAAGTTTGCATCAATTTTCTAACAGGATTGCCAGTTATTATTGTCTAGTAAGGCATGGCATTTGGAAAAAGCCCATGGTTATAATTTCTTTCCTGGCACCCAGAGGTATTTATCTCTTCTTTCATTCCATTCTATCTTGCCCTCCCAACAGTAAATCGGTCCTTTATGAGTACGTCATCTTGAATGTAACTTTGTGTTACTTGTTTTGATTTCAAATTATATTGCAATCATACAGCTTTGCATGACTATACGAACTGAATCTATATTTCTAGCCACTTTTTAGTTTTTAGGTAGCTAACTAAGAACTTCAAAGGACTATGTTCTTGTCAAGTTTGAAGCATTAAATTTGTCCATGACAATTAATTTTGGGTTATGCTTGCAGCATTGAGGTTTTAGCTGTGTTCAAGAGGGGTCAAGGAGGCCTCAAGAAGAAGAAATTGGGAAAGAAAAAGAAGAAACGCTTGTAAGGAACACTGATCTATGGATAAAGCATGATGGACTAATATCCAACTGCACTTAAGAGTAGACAAAGAAGATGCAACTATTAGAAATGGGCAAATTGCATGCAAAAAGAGTCATATAGATGAGAGATGTCTGAATTAGAAAGCAATTGTCATAGTTGGTTCCCCTGTATTGTTGCATTCCAAAAAAAAAAAAAAATTGTTCATCATTGAAGAAATTTGTATAAAATAGAACAGTTACGGTAAAATGAAGTTTGATATCATTGCATTATCTATTTTATCACCTTTAGAATTTGACAAAAGAATCATAAGTTGTAAAGAAAATAGAAACAGGAAGAGATGTGTTGCTTCGAGAAATGTGCTAGTGCCATTTGTATTAGGAGAGACTCAGTTCCCCTTTCCTCCACCCGTTGTTCTTGCCAAATGGGGAAATGCAGTCAAAATGTTGTAGGGCTTAAGTCCTGCCGGGTCAAGATCCCTACAACATTTTTGAGTTTTTGGATTTGAAAACATAACTGGGTTTAGGTGCCAAACCGGGCTTAGGTGATATTTGAGGATTTTTGAGTGATAGGAAATGAGTTATAGGGTGATGGGTGATGATATTTTAGTGATGAGTGATTATATTTTTACACCCAAACAAGGCCTAAGCTTTGATTTTCTGATGGGTATTAGTGAGGATTGATTGTGTAGCACACCCTATTTGATTATTTGTAACTATTTGTGAAATGATAATGTGGCATATTGAGATTGGAGAGTGTAAAACAAGGGTTTTATACTGCGCCCTTAATGAATTTAATCTTCTTCTTTTTTATATCTTCCATACTTAAAAAAATTTCAAAAAATAAAAAATTAATAGTTTTGTCATCAATAAAATATTTAATTTCAAGTTTTTGTAGTTTAGAATTATGTGTAAAAAATAATTTTGTAGATTAAATAGTAAATAACATCTTATTGAAACGAAGTTTAACATGCATATTAAAACATAAAAAAATAAAAAATAAAAAAAAAATACAACTGAATGGCTAAACTATCAAAATATTTAGCCATGATAATTTTTTTGTGAGAGCAATAGTCATTAATTACAACCAAGTTTGTAGTCAAACTTTGTCCATATATTTAATAGTCAAACCTTGTCCATATATTTAATAGTCAAACCTTGCTGAGCTTAGTAATGTAAGCTTGTAACCGAGTTGGGGCATTAAAGTAATTGAATATATGTTATGATTTTTTTTTTTTTGATGAAATGTATGTTGTGATTGGCTAGGGTGAAATCCATATGGTTATACACTATTCAAATAAGAATTCATTTTCTAAAAGATCCTGGCTTTCGTGCTTTGCTGGTTAGTTTAGGTTTGTCCACCATAGAGTCAACTTTAGCGTGCCCCTTTTCCCTTAGGATTTAATAATTCCATATAAAAACATAATCATAATAATTATTTATTAGTAATTATCTTATCATAATGATATATTTAAGAGTTATATATAAAAAAACAATCATAATAAATTCCCATTAATAATCATCATAATTATTAGAGAGATGCTACGTCCACAACATTTTTACAACAAATCACAAGTAGTTAGTTGTTATTAGTTCAAATTTGAAACTAACACTAAAATTACTTTTTTGTCCCAACAAAAAAAACCAGTAACAACCTGCCACTTAGAATTTGTTGTAAAAATGTTGTGGAAATGTTGTGGACATATCATTTCTCTAATTATTATATTTCATATTTAATATTTCATATACAAACATAATTAAAATAAATGTCTCCTAATAACTATTATAATTATCAAATTTCATGTTTAAATACAAAATAAAAGAGAGAAATTTTTATAAAAATTTTATAGAATTTTCTTGCAGCACGGGTTGTTGACTAGTATAATAAAGTTTGAAGAAAAGTTCTTTGAACCAACTTCATGGTGATTCATCCTCAAAAAAAAAAAAAAAAAAAGACTTCATGGTGATTTAAATGATTTACCTATACTTTTAATTAAATGACTTACTTTATATTAATGTGATTTATATACACTATTTAATAATATATAATTAAAATACATATGAATAATCTTATAAATTAAGAATTAAATCACATAATAAGTTGGAGGAATCTCCTTTCAATCCAATTTAAAGGCAAGTTTTATCCAATAAAAAATTACAACTATTTACCCCAGTTAGTTATATCAAAAACTGTTTGTTGATTGGCTCTTTGATTTGGGTTCCTCATAAATTAAGCAATGACTTCAAATCACTACACAACACAAAATCCCTACACAATTAACTAGATGCAAGGATATAATTCCTATACAACTTTAATTCAAAAATGGCTTGATGACATTTCTTAGTCAATCTCATGAAAGCGAACCTGAATTTCAATCTCATTTTTCCCACTTGTTGCAATTTGTTAGGAAAAAAAGAAGTCAGACTAGAGAGAGTAGGGGATTTTTTTTTTACTAGAGAGTTTACCTAGTTAATATATTTTCATGAACATATGCTTTAAATAATCCTAAAATAAATGATTTATACATGAAAAAAAAAAAGTGAATAATAGAAGAAGAAAAAAATGTGACATTAATAGTTATACTTTTTTTTGCTTAATTTTCCTTTAAATGAGTGTTTGTAAAGTTTTTTATTATTATTTAATATGAAAGGGGTCATCAATACTTATATGTATTTTCTTTTTAACATATGCTTTAAATACTTCTAAAATTAATGAGTTATGCATGACACAAAAGTGAATATTAGAACGAATGAGAAATTAACATATTAGATGAGTTTTTTTACAATTTTTTTAAAGAGTAATGCTACGAACACAAACTATTTTATAACATTTTTACAAACTGCTGATGTAGCTTTAATAATTTTCAAATAATTATTGGTAAATATAAATTTGATGTTAGTAGTAGACCCATATTAGAACTAATAAGAATTTGACACATCAATAATTTGTAAAAATGTTATAAAATAATTTGTGACTATAACCTTATTCTTTTTTAAATAAGAATGAGGGCCAATAAGTAATTTTGTTTTAAAAAAATTATTACGTAATAAATATAAGGGAGAGGATTTTAAAAAGCCAGCGGAGCCATGGCGCCTCCTCCCTCCACCAATGAGAAAAGGGTTTGAACTTTTGAAAGCGTACTATTTTTTACATGCAAGAATTCAACTGTACTTACCCGATTCTAAAAGAAAAATTACCCCCAAATAAATATTTTAAAAAGAAAAAATTGCATGAATGTGAAAGCATTAATTAGCTTCAACCTCCCTTTTAGATGGATATGCCATATACGTATTATGAATTTATATGGCAAGTATCTTTTTAGATTGCTCTGTGTAATGGATACAGCTTATTTCTTTCTTATGATTATAACACCATAAAGTCTCCACCTTAATTTCTCAAAACAAGTTTAGAGAAAAGCCCATTCATTGAGAGAGAGAGAGAGAGAGAGAGAGAGAGAGATGGTAGGGTCTAGACTGATAAAGCCTGTAGTAGCTTTCTTAATCGTTTTCGTTGTATGCTTGCTGTTTTATCGATCTTCTATATCAACGGGAGTGACAGGAAAAAAATGGCTTCTCAATTTTGGATCTGTAAGAATCTTTTCTTCTTATTCTTTATTTATAGGGTTTTAGTATTTCTTTAATTGTAAGTCATTTCTTGGAACCTTATTTTGGGTATTAAACATTTGATTTTAGTATATATTTATGTAATATTTTTCTTGTTTTTAACTCTTATATTTATTTATGTTATTTCTATGATTTTGAGTATAATTTTACCTTTATTTTGGGTGTTTAATGTTTATATCCAAAACCTGTATATATACACCCATTGTTCTACCCAAACATATGCTAGAGAACTCCACACCCTTTTTTTTTTTTTTTTTTTTTTTTTGGTAGAATGGAATTTTTAATAAGAAACAAAACTAACGGGCCAGCAACAGGTCTGGACAGAGTCTGTTGAAATACAACCCCTGGCAATCAGCCATAACAAGAGGGACTAAGTCCACAAGAGGACAAAAAAAGAAGCTAAAATCTAAAGATTGATCACTACCTACGTTAGCTAAATGGTCAGCACACCTGTTAGCTTCACGATCGATATGCTTGATGCTTACTTGGGGAATCTGAGCAGCTAGGCGTTTACAATCATCGAAGAGAGAAGAGACTATAGTATTAGCATATGAAGGATTTTTGAGAGCATCACTAGAGCTTTGGCATCAAGCTCAACCATGACAGCATTCAAGTTTAGCTGGATACACAAGAGGAGACCGTCACGCAAAGCCCAAGTTTCAGCAAGGAAGCTATTAGTTTTACAGATTTTTCTAGAGTAGCCCACGATCCAATCACCCCGATCATCTCTAATCAGTCCTCCACCTCCAGCAACCCCTGCAGAAATGTTTGCAGTCCCATCGGTATTGAGCTTAACCCATCCTGTGCTTGGCTTTTCCCATCGGACTTATCTGATTGCCATACGGTTACTGCACTTTGGTTGAGTGATACAGAGCATAAACTCCATAGCTTGCATAGATATCAACCTGGACAGGTTCCGATTGATTCCTCTGTTATTGAAGACAGCCTGATTCCTTTGCTTCCATAAAGCCCAGATGGCAAAAGAAAAAAGAGAGTACCACGGGATACCTTTGACAATGGAAAAAGACTTTGAACTAGCATTAGAACTCAACCAGCTTTGAATATCTTGAGAAAAAAAATTTGCATTGCAGATATGAGCACCCAATTGATACCAAATCGGTTTAACAAGCCGACAATCACGGAGAGCATGGGAAATAGACTCAGGTTGCTCAAAGCACAAGGGGCACGAAGTGTCTAAAGGGATACCTCTTTTTGCTAAGCACTCCTTGACACCAATGCTGTTATGCATGCACCTCCAGATGAATATTTGGATTCTGGGCAAGGTCTGAAGCTTCCAAATCCAATAACCCGGAAAAGAATCAACTGCCATATGATCTTTGGCTAATAAGTAAGCACTCTTTATATCAAAATTCCCCTTAGCAGAATACTTCGAAGCTAGTTTGTCACTACTTCTATCTACTATTGGCAGAGGAATAGCTTGAATGTCAGCTTTAATTTCTGGGGGGAACTCAAAAGGCATTGCAGCCCAGTTCCAACCAAAAGGAGCACGAAAGTCTTTCACAGAGAGGCTGGCTGATCCTTGGGGAAGTGGACCTTGAATGATTGATCTGATGGGACCATTATTTAACCAGCAATCCGACCAAAAGTTGAGATTACTCTCATGCCCTGGCACCCATTTAAACCCTTTATTATAAACAAGTTCTCCTTTTTTTAAAATCTTCCAAGTAGAAGAACTTGGTAGCTTCGACTCATTTCTAGAATTGATCCGTTGCTTCGAACAGTATTTGAATCTGAGAACTTTGGCCCATTGAGACTCCTTTTCAGTGTGGAATCTCCAACTAAGTTTAGCTAGGAGAGCCGTGTTTCTACCTCTGGCAGATTGGATTCCCAACCCACCAAACTCTTTCGGCTTAGTAACAGTATCCCAGTTAACCCAGTGCATTTCCCTTATATGATCAGTGGATCCCCACAGAAAATTCCTGTTGACTCTATCAATGCCATCGAGAATTTTCTTGGGTAAAAAATTACTCTGCATGACATAACTAGGAATAGCTGAAGAACTTGGTAGCTTCGACTCATTTCTAGAATTGATCCGTTGCTTCGAACAGTATTTGAATCTGAGAACTTTGGCCCATTGAGACTCCTTTTCAATGTGGAATCTCCAACTAAGTTTAGCTAGGAGAGCCGTGTTTCTACCTCTGGCAGATTGGATTCCCAACCCACCAAACTCTTTCGGCTTAGTAACAGTATCCCAGTTAACCCAGTGCATTTCCCTTATATGATCAGTGGATCCCCACAGAAAATTCCTGTTGACTCTATCAATGCCATCGAGAATTTTCTTGGGTAAAAAATTACTCTGCATGACATAACTAGGAATAGCTGAAGATGAAGCTTGAATAAGAACCATTCTACCCGCCATGGATAGGAGATTGGCCTTCCAACCAGCAAGTTTCTTTTTAACTCTATCCAAAATGGAACCAAACTCATGCCCCCGCCTCCCCGGGTGTTTAATAGGAAATCCCAAATACTTGCCGAGATTGTTGGTTGAGTTGAAGCCCAATATGCTAGTTAAAGTTTCTCTTTCTTCAGGATCGACATTAGGAGAAAAGAAAACACGGGACTTTGCTTCACTGACTTTCTGCCCAGATTTAGCACAAAATTCTTGAAGGACAGAATTGATGGCTGCACAGTTTTCAGAATTTGCACTAGCAAATAGGACCAAATCATCCACAAAAAAAAGATGAGAAAAAGCCGGGCCACTACGAGAAGCTTTAATAGGATTCCACAACTTGGCAGCGCACTTTTCCTCAATTAAATGGCCCAAGAACTCCATACAAAGGATGAAAAGGTAAGGGGAGAGGGGATCGCCTTGTCTGATACCTCTTGAGGGAAGAAAAGGATCGAGGCTGCCGCCATTAAAGAGAAGGGAAGTGGACACAGATGAGACACAGTTCATGATGAGCTTGATGAGGTTTACCGGGAAATTAAAAAGGGTGAGGATCTCCCTAATAAAGCTCCACTCAATTCTATCATAGGCTTTCTCTAGATTGATCTTAATAGCCATGAACCCTCTGTTCCCTTTAGCTCTCCCAATGGTGTGAATTAATTCTTGGACGATGATTGCATTGTCAACACCTCTCCTACCTGGGATGAAAGCAGTTTGGTGAGGTGAGACAAGGGAGTCCAGGTGCGGCCTGATTCTAGCTACAATAATCGTAGTGATGATCTTGTAGACAGAATTGCATAAACTGATAGGTCTGTAATTCCCAATAGTTTCCGGACCTTGAATCTTAGGAATGAGAACAATATGAGTACTATTGAGATACTCGGGGATTTTCCTATCAATGAAAACTTTCTCAACTTCCTTCCTTACTGAATCTCCAGCTAAGAGCCAAAATCTTTGAAAAAACCCAACATGTAACCCATCCGACCCCGGGGCCTTGTAAGGCTTCATGGACCAAAGAGCCTCCTTAATTTCTTCAATGGAAACCATGGCGTCTAAAGAAAGCTTCTCCTCCTCAGAAAGTTGAACATGCCACTGACCTAAGCAGGAGGGCTTCCAAGAGACTGCCTCTTGGCTAGTGGTATACAAGGTAAGGAAACCTTGCCTAAAATGCTCCATAACCTCCCTTTCCTCAGTGATCCATAACTCCCTATCATCCTTGACTGCTGCAATGTAATTTCTCTTCCTCCGGGCAAGGGCAGAAACATGGTAAAAAAAGGTGTTTCTATCCCCTTGGATCATCCAGTTCAGCTTGGACTTCAACATCCAGAGATCTCGCTCCTGGTCCAAAATAGACTCCAACTCTTTTTGGAGTTGATTCTCTAGATGAATAAGAGAGGAGTTAGGATTGTTAGCCAGAGCCTTTTGGGTACCATAAATTCTAGCCAAAATTCTCCTTTTTTTTCTGATGGATGTTTCCAAAATGGTTCCTATTCCACACTGTTGCATCCTTCGAAAAACAATCAATAAACTCCGCTAAATCCCTATTCCCATTCCAAGCTTTAGAAACAATGGTGGGAAAGGAGATATCGGAAAGCCAAAACTCTTGAAACCTGAAAGGCCTAGGGAGCTTGACTGTTTTGACTAGAAGAGTTTCCAAGAGAACAGGGCATTTGGGTACACAACACACCAATCTAGGTTCATAAAAAATCTGTCAATCCTTTCCAAAATCAAATTATTGAAATCTCTTTTGTTAGTCCAAGTATATCTAAGACCAGAAAATCCCATATCTACCATACTGCATCTATCAAGACAATCCTTAAAAGCCAGAGATCGATTGATGTGAACACCTCTACCTCCAAATTTATCCTCATCAATTAACGGCTCATTAAAGTCACCAGCCATAACCCATGGCAAGTTGTGTAATTCTGCAACTCTAGTTAGGTTTTCCCACAATATGTTTCTTTCCTCAGACCTAGGACTAGCATAAATAGCAGAAAACAACCAGGTGAGTCTAGAGTTTCGTACCTGAACTTCAACATGAATTTTCTGCTCGATCTTCGCAAGCAATTGCACCTCCACTAACTCTGAATCCCAAAGAAGCCATAATCCACCAGAGAACCCGATGGTATCTGTGTGAATGGCTCCGTCCAGCGGCAATCTGTCTGTAATAGCTTTAGCTCTATCCCCTCCCAATTTAGTCTCCATAACCACAAAAATTGCCGGATTGTGCTCCTGGACTAGATTTCAAATATGACCCTGAAAATTAGGCTTCAGGGCACCTCTACTGTTCCAGATAATAAAATTCATGATGGATTGGAGATAAAGAGCCAAACAACAAACTTCAGATAATAGGGATGGCTCTGCTCCCTTAATCGGAACCCGGCTGATCTTCGGCCATACTCCTATCCTCGCTGACCAAGCTTTGGTTAGCAAGTTGAACTCCCGCACTAGATTGCAGATCAACTTCCAGGTTACTATCCTTTGGCGCATCATCCATGGAGTAAGACCTCTTCTCTCCAACTTGATGGGTATGCATGCTCCGAACATTCTCACTTCCGTCAAGACAACTGGTTTCGGCATTGGATTTTGCCGAGAATTCGAAGGTGGCGCAACTGGGATGGTTTGATTCAGACCGAGGTAAAGGAGGATGAGTGAGGGAAGTGATGGAGATATTTTCAAAAGAACCTTCTACACAGGGATTAGCGGCGCACTTGGTTGGAGTCTTTGACGAACGATTCCTAGCCAAACTCTTTTTGCCTTTTATTGAGGATGGGAAAGTAGTGGAAGCTTGGAGAGATGGGCCGGACTTGTTAGCTTGTCTTAAGTTTGTCACTACCCTTTCAAAATCGTCCACAAGAGGCCTGGCCCTATTTGGGCTTGAGGTGGTTTTTTCCTTCTGAGTAAACAAGCTTGGGGCTTTTTGAGTCCATAATTTATCTCCAAATTTTGGCCCGGTCCCAAATTTGGAATTTGCAAGTCTACGTGGCATATTCTTGCTAGATGAAGGACCACCAACGGACATGTTAGTCCCTTCCGCAAACACAGGAGTCAAGTGGTTAGAGGAATTCCATGCCGCACTACCAGCACTCCCCGTACCAAGCCCAGTACTCTGACCTGTCCTTGCTCCTTTTTGTCCGTTACGTCTCCTGCTCACAATCATCCACGGACCATACTGCCCCTCACCGTTCGTCGCCTCACACGCATTCCGTCATCTTCAACGTTGGTTTGGCTCACTGGAACTTCCTCTGCCTGAGTTTGCGATTCCTTCTCCTTGCGAATAGTATACGGGCAAGCTTCAACCTTGTGCCCAATTCTTCCACAAGAAAAACATAATTTTTGGATTCCCTCATAAGTAACCACCTGCTCAAACCGGCCGATAATTAAGCTATTGACAAGCAGCCTGTTGATGTCAACCTGGACGCAAAGTCTAGCATATCTGCCACGCGCCTCCATGGCTGTATAAGAATCAATCCTAAGCACCTTGCCAATGGATTCACCAATTTCTTTGAGCACTTCAGTTTCATATAACTCAATAGGGAGCTCATTGAGTTTGATCCAAACCGCGATGAGCGAAACATTTGCCGTCGATGGCTTGAAGAATGGCTCCCACGGCCTCAAGGATAGAAAGTGGTCACTTATGAACCACGGGCCCCTTTTAATCACCCTCTCTAGATCATCCTTGGAGTAGAATCTGACTAGGAAGAAACCGTAACTAAGGTCGATGCAATCCATCCTCCCTTCAGGCCTCCATAGCTGAGACAACTTGCTCTGCATATAGCTGAGACCCAATGTTCTCCCAACTAGCTTCACTATGATAGCCTTAGACCAAGGACCTCGAATGCGCCGCTTCGTATCACTGGACAGCTTGATTTTCACTTGCCCCTCACGGACGGGGAAGGCTGCCTGACCGTTCTCATCATCGGAGTCCATGTCTTCTTCCATATGGTCGGTCAAGTCGAACGCTTTAGCAAAAGCACCTGGTATTTCCCCCACCAGTTTATCCTTGAAGGAAGTTCTGTTAGTGAAACCCATGGCTTGGCTTTCTGACGAGGGCGATGAAGCCCGAGACCCACCGTTGAACTCAGCATGGGTGATATCTTTTACCTTCTTATTGCTCCGGGCCAGTTCAGCTTCTTCCTCTCTAGAGAGCGTTCTTGGCATTGTACGTAAGCTACTAGTGATATCGAGAACTCCACACTCAACAGTTGGGTTTTCTGAGTTTGATAAATACTATGTTCTTATTAGTTAACCGAAATCGCATGATAAAGGACATGTCTTCGAAATATAACCCAAGCAAGGCTTCATAAATACAATAAAAAAAATTTTAAACCAAAGAAAATCAGTTGATCAAGAAGAAGTTGGATTCTCTAGAACTACACCATGCCCAAGTATAAACAGATTATGAAAGAGCTGTAGATAAATGTAGGGGTGCGCACTATGCAATCAATTCATTAAATCTACCAAAACTAACTCAATCCAATTCAGCCTAGCGAGTTCATTGGATTGGTTGTGGGTTAGCCCGAACTCACCTATGCACACCCCTAGATAAATGGTTACATGTTATTTATCCTTGTAATAATTTTTTTTTTTTAATTCTTGATATTTGCAATTTGGTAGATTATATTTTAAGGCAAAACTTAGATACAGTACCTTAAGTACAATTCCTTAAGTATCCCTCTTAAATTTTTGATATCTGTTCATTTTAAACATCTCTCCAAACGGCGTTAAAATCCTCTCTATCTATTTACTTTTTTATTTTTTATTTTTTCTTCCTATCTCACAAAAACTAAAAAACCCAATGACCAGATTTCTTTAGACTTCTCACACCCAATTTGAAGAAAAACTTCTTCAGCAAAATCCATAATCCATAGGTTGTTTTCGAAATTATGAAACACATTGACTTCAATTTTCATTTAAAATAGATTTATTGGTTGGAGAGATGAACTTTGTTGTACAAAAACTTCCAAGACCTTGAATGCCTAATTCTCTCTTTGGACCGACAATTTCAACACTAGAAGCTCCCATTGATGCCAAAAGAGAAACTATCACAAAAATTGTGTTACCACCTCTCATGGATGTCTTTCACTATTATATTTTCTGATTGAGATTGCTGTAAGAAATGAAGGAATTGCTGATGTAGTCAACGAGTTGGAAGGTTTGGTAGATTTCGCTTGCAATGGACCAGATCTGAAGCCATTGGGTTTTTTGAGAGAGAGAGAGAGAACTAAAGCAAGCCAGAGACTGAGAAAAATAGGAAAAAAATGTCTTTAACGCTGTTTGGAGAGATGTTTAAAATAGACAGATGTCTAAAATTTAAGAAGGGTATCTAAGGAACTGCACTTAAGATATTGTATCTAAATTTTGCCTTATACTTTATTAATGAGATTGGATGACCTGGTTGGATACTTGGATGTTGCATAGATTTGATTTTGTGCAAACTGTGGGCTGAACTCAAAGTTGGAAGTAGACAATTGTGTGTTTATGCTTTAATTGACGCATTTTATGTTTTGATGCTAGATTAAGAAATGATAAATTTATATTATATATATTGATGGAATCTTGATGCTTTATTTTGATCATCAATGAAGATTGCTTTGAAATGCTGAAATGTAATGTATTTGAACATATCAAATACTGATTGGTTGATAATATTTTGCATATAAATCTAATTTAAATATTTATAATCAATAGTTGTATAATTGAATACATCATAATAATTACGGAGAAAAAGAAAATTAATCAACATATTTTTCATTCTTTACCAATAACGAATATCATGCTTGATGCACTTTATCCTCTTGTATCATGTTATCCCACTATTCAATCACATCACTCTCCACTCTCCAAAGAAAGGAATTAAACCCCTGTGAAAGGAAATTCCAAAAATTACGACAAAATAATAATAATAATAAATTAATTTATATATTGTCTCCTACGTCAATATGAGAGATTGATAGGCAAATAAATTAATAAGCATAAAAATTTCTTACTTTGATGGTGAAAAAATAAATTCATTTTATTTAATAGAGTTTCAGTTAATTTAATTGATAAAATTTCTTATTTTTTTAATGGTAAGAAATCAAATTCACTTCATTTTTCTAATTTTGGCTTTGAAATTTAGCCAAAAGATGACATTTATCCTTCTTATGTTTGATAGTTTCTACTTTTGTTACTAGAACTCAGAATCCAATGATTTGTCGCAAGTGCTGAGGAGTGCATCCACGGAAGATAGAACAGTCATACTGACCATTCTTGATGAAACATTGGCAAGCCCAGGCTCTGTTCTTGATCTCTTCCTAGAGAGCTTTCGAATTGGACAAAAGACCCAACAGTTCTTGAATCACATAGTTGTTGTTGCTGTGGATAATCAAGCATATCAATATTGCATTTCTATACATCCCCATTGCTTCCAACTCACATCAGTTACATCCAAACTTGCAAAAAGAAAGGGATCCACAAGCCCAGATCACCTTACGCTAAAAATAATGAGATTTGACCTTTTCCTTGAAGTGGTTAAACTAGGTTACAATTTCGCTTTCACGGTATATTGTTTTTTTTTCCGTTCTAGTAATTAAGAGGACGGTTATGATCATTATTTAATGTTGATAACTCCATATATATGCACGTTAATTTTTGGTTGCAGGAAGCAGATGTCATGTGGCTTAGGAATCCATTTGAGCATTTCGACAATGTTAAAACAATAACACTTGCATGTGGTTCCAATCCACAAGGGGGTACCAGTACCATGATAGATAAGGGACTCTTCTTCATGAAAGCTGATGAAATATCCTTTGAATTCTTAAAAATTTTGCGTTTTGAGAGGGTTCTATTCCCCAACTATCTAGACAATTCGATTTGTGAGATGGTAACTCACAAGCTTAAAGGGTACAGTGTTAAACAACTGGACATAACTTATTTTGGTGGATTTTGTGAGCCAAGTAAAAATGTGAGCAAGGTTTATACTATGCAATCAACCTGCTGCGACAATGTAAAGAGTAAAGTCCATGACCTCAGGCTTGTTCTTGATGACTGGATCAACTTCACAGCACAAGTGTCAACTAATGCTAGTACGGGGACGTCCCCTTTTACATGGAGAGCTCCGAAGAAATGCGTGGGATAAAAAAAAAATGCTTATATCAAAATTTAGTCCCATGAAGTTGCCTCGTAGATAGCAAAGTAAAATGGAGAGGGTCTTATTCCGTTTGCTTGTAACATTAATCATGAAGTCAACTTGAAAGGGAAAAAATTTTACTAAAAGGACTTTGCACCGTGTAAAACTGTATATATTGGATTATTTGTGGCATCCCAAATAAGATCATAACTATTTATATATAGGTACGGAAGTTTTGTTCTGGAACTCCAAACAGGTAGCTTCCAATATCTACTTAGTGATCATGAGTACTATTGCCTTTCATTTTGGAAGTTTGTCTAGATCACAAATTTCTCCTTAAGGCTAAGTTGCAGACCTTATTAATTTATGATTTTTTTTTTGTTTTTTGTCCACATTTTTATTTATAAGATAAGATGGTGTTGTACTCACATGAAAGCAGCACTTAGAGTTCTTCAATATATAAAAGGAAAACCAGGTCAAGGGATTTATTTCTCAGCAAAGTCAGATTTGTAGCTCAAAGCATTCTGTGATGCAAATTGGGCAGGATGCCCAGCTGATACTAGAAAATCTCTAACTGGGTATTGTGTTCTTGGAAAATTCCTTGATATCTTGGAGGCCTGAGAAACAACCTTCTACAAACATTCAGGTATGTTTGAATAGGTGACAAATTAATCAATTATGCCTGCTTTAGCAATCCATCCTTAGCAATTAGATTTGTGTGAGCAGTGAAAAATTACAACTATTTACCCCAAATAGGCATAGTACGTTTATCACAATCCAAAAAACTACTTATTGATTGCTTCTTTGATTTGGGTTCCTCATAAATTAAGCGATAACTTCAAATCTACATTACACAACACAAAATCTTTACACCATTAACTAGATGCAAAGATATTAATCTTTTTTTCAAATACAACTTTAATTCAAACAATCTTATGTTCAATGTCATTAGTATGTCTCTCATGAAGAGAACCTGTATTTAAATCTCATTTTTCCCACTCCTTGCAACTTTTTTATTTTTTTTATTATAATTCGATAGTTAAGGAAGGGGAGATTTAAACCCTGAAAGTTTTCATTAAAAACATCAGGAGATCCAACCAGTTGAGCTACAAAGCTATTGACACCACTCCTTAAAATTTTATGGGAAAAATAAAGGTCTAGCTAATTAAAGATAATGCTTCTCTTTTTTTGGAGTTTAGAGCCTTATTTTCCAACTCATTATGTGGTATTTTATAATGCTATCAATGTTTATTATTTAAATAAGTCTCATAAATTATTAAAAAATTCATATGGCTAAAACCACATATTATAAGTTGGAGCAAGATAGCTTAAAACTAGTTTGGAGTTAAACTTTTTCCTTTCTTAACGTAAGAGTGAGTAAGACTTCATCAGTTCAACTATATCTACCCTATAAAAAAGAGAAAAATATTTGACTCTAAGCATGTTGAGAGTTTTGGACTCCAACCACCAATAGGAGGATAACATGTGTTCTGTCATGTACAATGCACATGATTCACTTAGTTTGTTGAGTTAATTGAGTCATGTGCATTCCGCGTGACAAGAATGAATATCATATTTTTATTGGTGGTTGGAGTTTAATGTTTCAAATATATTTAGAGCCAAACTTTATTAATATATATATATATATATAGACAGAGAGAGAGAGAGAGAGAGAGAGAGAGAGAGAGAGAGAGAGAGAGAGAGAGAGAGAGAGAGAGAGATGGTTTTAAGTTACTTATGGTGTAACTTTAAAGAGTTACACATTTTTTATACCATTGGATTTAAGTAAATCCAACGGTCATTAATACTAATATTCTAATTGATCTTGTGGGGTAGAAGAATTTAAATAAGGCACTTGTGCCATGTGTCATATCCATGGCCGAGGAGTCCATTGCCAAGCTGAGGCGGCCACACGCTCGGACAATAAGGCCACATCAGTGGCACATTACCAGAGGAGGTCCTACTATTGAGAAAAAGCTTCGGAGAGGGGCTAGCCCTAACATGACTGAAGGGTTGGTGGCTGCCCCACATTTAATGCATCCCACCAAACTCTATGGCTGCATTTATGTAGAGAATACCTCTGAACAATGTTGTCTTGACCGCCGCAACTTGGGAATGTATCTAATGGGACAAGTACTCAAGTGGTGTACTGGATAATCAACAAAATGAGGGCTAAGATTGCCTGAAGGGAGCTATATAATATGAAAGACCCTCCAAAGGCCGGGGGACAAAATTTGTAGTGAAAACATTGTAGTATTAAGAAAAGTAACTTTAATCAAAGCTAAAAGAAATATATTCCAGAACTACTCCCCTTGGACATTGCCGAGGAAGAATTTTTGTGTGTCACGTTTGTCTATTTATTGTTTTTCCTTATTCTCTTACCATCCTTAGCCCATTAAGGGCGTTGTCCATTTCATTAAAATCTAGTTTTTCAGTCCACTCTCTACAAATTTATTATACTGGGCTCTTTGGGCCTTAATCCATTCATCTTTTGGACCTAAGAACTACAGCCCGCCCCTACAGATCTCATTTATTATCCCTTATTTTATACATTTCATACTTATTTCTAAACCCAAAAAAATTTATATGTTCTCTCTCCACTACACGTTTCTCTCTCTTTCTCTTTGCACGGCTTTTCCTTTATCTCCTCCACGGCCAGATCACCGGTAGCAATAAAAAAAATTATAAAAAAAAAAAAAAAAAAAAAAAGCCACAGCCTGCCATACTTTGTTGAATAACACAAATATTGCTGCCGTGTTGTTCTGATCTCCATGTTTTTGGTCCTTGGTTCTCTTCGATTCTAAGAGATTGAATTTAACCATACTTTTAAAATTATAATAGGTTATGTGCTGTTTTTATTTTATTTTATGAACGGTTGTGTGTTGTTTTTGAACTTAATTGTCTTGAATCCTATACATGAGAAATGTAACAAAATTTTCATTTGGAGACTATATAGCAAAATTTTAATTGAATGATAAATGTAAAAAATATATAATATTTATTTGACCTGCTCATTTTTTACACTCACAATAGTCATGTGATTTCCTTCCTACCCTACCTCAAAAAAGCAAAACCTGCTTTCAAATTGTCTTTCCATTATTTCCCCTGAGCATTGTCCAATGACGTAAGAGTAACTGGATCATCAACTTTTAGATGGAATTTCCACAACTTGGGTCTTAGCAATAATTACTGCATAAGGATAATGGCTAGGAGGACGATTGAAAGCCATTATGGCCTTGCTTCTTAAAATTTAGAGTTTTGTTGTTTCTATCTTTGTATTATGTATAGTTGTAATTTATTGGCTTTTCACATGGAGATTGTGCATTTGAACAAGCCTTATCAAATCCATGTTCAAATTAGATTGAAATTAAATCGTATTCCTTTTCACTGCCAATTTGAACTCCTCCCCTTTCCCTTCCCTTTTCTCTTAAGCATCAAACCGCATTGATTTAATTTGGTTAGAAACGTGGAGATAGAGAACAACACGGCAGCAATATTTGTGTTATTCAACAAAGTACGGTAGGCTGTGGTTTTTATTTTTATTATTTTTATTTTTTTTTATTTTATTGTTGGCGGTGACCTGGCCTTGGAGGAGATAGAGGAAGAGCTGTGCAAAGAGAGAGAGACATGCAATGGAGAGAGAACGTTTGAATTTTTTTGGGTGTAGAAATAAGTATGAGATATATGTATTAAATAGGGATAATAAATGAGATCAATCAAATTATTAGTATTAATGAGGGTCTTTTTTTGACTGTTGGATCTACTTAAATCTAATGATTTAAAAAAAATATATAAATATATATATATATATATATATCAAGTGCATGGATGAGAAAGCATTTACTTCAACTTGCCTTTTAGATTGTACATAAATGGCATGTATCCTTTCAAATTATTCTTTCTCTTTTTGTAATGGATGCGATTCATTTCTTCCTCATGAATGTATATACCATAAAGGTTCCACCTTTCTCACAACAGGTTTAGAGAAAAGTCCATTCATTGAGAGAGATGGGAGCGTTGAGACTGATAAAGCCTGTAGTAGCATTCTTAATCGTTTTCGTTGTAAGCTGGTTGTTCTATAGACCTTCTATACCAACAGGAGTGACAGGAAATAAAAGGCTTCTCAATTTTCAATATGTAAGAATCTTTTCTTCTTAATCTTTATTTATAAGGTTTTAGTATTACTTTAATTGTAAGTCTTATCTTGGAACATTTTTCTGGGTGTTGAACATATGATTTTTTAGTATATTTAAATGATTTCGAGAATTATTATACCATTGTTTTGGGTGTTTATTGTTTATGTCCAAACCTGTATATACACCCCTCTTCCTTTTCGACCCAAACATATGCTAGAGAAGCTCCTGACTCAACAGTCGGGTCTTCGGAGTTTGATAAATACTAGTATGTTCTTACAATCTCAACTGAAATCGCATTAAAAAGAACATGTCTTTCAAAGACATCACAGAGTTCACCCACAGCTGCCTTAAAAAAATCCTACAAAACCATTAGTAATAAAGATATCATGCCACCACCTCGAGCTTTAGGTCATGTGACAAATTCGCGGGAAGACATTATGAGTCTTGCTAAAGAAAATGTAAACGTGTTTGATAATTTCAACTTTTGTTACTAGAATTCAGAATCCAGAAAGTTGCTCCAAGTGATGAGGAGTGCATCCATGGAAGATAGAACAGTCATACTGACCATTCTTGATGGAACATGGGGAAGTCCAGGCTCTGTTCTTGATCTCTTCCTAGAGAGCTTTCGAATTGGCCAAAAGACCCAACGGTTCTTGAATCACTTAGTGGTTGCTGCTTTGGATAATCAAGCATATCGATATTGCACTTCTATACATCCCCATTGCTTCCAGCTCACACCAGTTACATCCAAACTTGCTAAAAGAAAGGGATCCACAAGCCCAGATCACCTTATGCTAAAAAAAATTAAATATGACCTTTTGCTTGAAGTGATTAAACTAGGTTACAATATCGTTTTCACGGTAAGGTTTTTTCTTCCTTTTTTTTTTTTTTTTTTTTTTTTGGTCTAATAATTAAGAGGATGGTTATGAGCAATTGAGCATTAATATTTAATGTTGATAATTCCATATATGTGCACGTTAATTTTTTGTTGCAGGAAGCAGATGTCATGTGGCTTAGGGATCCATTTGTACTCTTCGATCCCGGTGCACGTGTAACAATTTCATGTGCTTTAAGGGGAACCAAAATCCAAGATAAGGGACTCCTCTACATGAAATCTAGTGCAGAAGCCATCAAATTCTTAAAATTCTTGCAGTTTAAGAGGGTTCTATTCCCCACGTATCTAGACCGTTCTTTTTGTGAGATGGCAGTTCACAAGCTTCAAGGGCACACTAAATATGTGGACACTGGTTATTTTGGTGGATTTTGTGAGCCAAGTAATAATATAAGTAAGGTTTATACCATGCAATCAACATGCTGTGACAATATAAAGAGTAAAGTACATGACCTCAGGCTTGTTCTTGATGACTGGATCAACTTCACAGCACGAATGTCAACTAATGCTAGTAAGCCTAGTATGGGGCTATCCTCTTTTTCATGGAGAGCTCCAAAGAAATGCATGGGAAAAAAAATTGCTTATACCTAAATTTTGTTCTATGAAGTTGCCTTGCAGATAATAGCAAAGTAAAATGGAGATGAACATTCACGAGGTCAATTTGAAAGGAAAAAAAAAAAAAAACTGAAAGGACTTTGCACCGTGTAAAATAGTACATATTGGACTATTTGTGACATCCCAAATAAACAGAGGTTGTTGTTATTATAAAGAAGTTCATAACTAGTATTTATATATAGTCGGGGAAGTTTTATTCTAGAATTTCAAACAGGTAGCTTCCAATATCTACTTGTGCAGAACATATAGTACGTTGCAACTTAGTGATCATGAGTACTATTTCCTTTTATATTAATTTCTTCCTTATGATTGTAAAAACCATAAAGGCTCCTCCTGTCTCACAAGAAGTTCAGAGAAATGTTCACTCATTGAGAGAGATGGGAGCGTCGAGACTGATAAAGCCTGTAGTAGCTTCTTAATCGTTTTCGTATAGTATGCTTGCTGTTGTATCAATCTTCTATACCAGCAGCAATGACAGGAAGAAAAAAAAAAAAAAAAAGGCTTCTCAATTTTTAGTCTGTAAGAATCTTTTCTTCGTAATCTTTACTTATAGGGCTTTAGTATTACTTTAATTATAAGTCATATCTTGGAACCTTTTTTTGGGTGTTGATCATATGATTTTTAGTAATATTTTTCTTATTTTGACACATATATACCGACGCGGCTATAGGGGTGCCGCACCCACATCCGACGTAGCCCGACATAGGGTGCGGTGGGCAACGCCGCTGCCTGTTCATCAGTGTTGCGTCGGAATTTTTTTTTTTTTTTTTTCATTTCCGGATACACACCAACTCAGGCTGATTTGCACCAATTCGGGTTGAATTGGATCGTATCAGTCGAAACAAGCCGATTCAAGCCAAAATTGACCGATTTAGGCTGAAATCGACTTTAAATCAGGCCAAAATTCAAGTAAAAATTAATTTAAAAAAAAAATGAGTGCAAAACGCACCATTTGAACTTGAAGCATCATTAAACCAAAAAAAAAAAAACCCTAAAATCTCTCCTTCTCTTATCACCGATTGCTCTTTGGTCTCTGCCTCCCTACCTCTTTGCTCTCTCGCTCACTCACCATCTCCCCTTTCTCACTCCCTAAGAAGCCACAGCCACTCACTCAAGTTCTCAATCTCTCCATCTCTTGGTCTTAATCTCTCCACAGTCACTCACTCACTTATGGGTTGTATTTAATTTATGAACATCATGTTTTAGTTATTATCTACTATTACACTTAAATTTGATATATATTTATATAATGTGAAAAATTATGCTTAGCAATATATAGAAAATATAAATAAATATTTTTTTAATAATTTTTTAATCGATGCACCCCGCCGCACCCGTACCCGACTTTTTCAAAAAGGTGTAAATGCACTTTTAGTTCCTATATTTTGGGGTCATTTTTATTTTGGTTCATACATTTTTATTTTACCATTTTTAGTCTCTAAACCAATTAACGCGTGACATTTAAGTCCTTACCGTCACCCAACTAACAGAAAAAGTTAACTTGGCAAACGGAGTGTACTATTGACATAGTAAATATTGACATGGCGAATAAAATAATAATAAAAAATTTATTTATTATTTAATAAATGCCAAGTCAACATAAAATAATAATAATAAAAAGACATTTTCATTGCTTTTTTCTAAATTTTTTTAAAAATAAAATAAGATAATTAAATTAAATTTAAAAAAAAATTATTTCTTTCATTATATATATATATATATATATATATTTTTTTTTTTGTGAAGAACATGTTCATGTTCCTTGGGTTCATCCCCATAAATTTTCTTAAGAAACAAACAAAAAAAAAAAAAACCCAAAAAATTCAGCTCAAAAACAAAATCATAAATCTCAAAGCCCTCATTTTCAACCCAACAAAATCATCAAATCCCCAAGCCATAAGCCAGAAAGTTCAAAACCAGAAAATCATCAAATCCCAGAAGCCACAACCCACACTTCTTCAATCACCAAACTCACATTGAAACCCAGAACCCGACCACCACACTTCTTAAATAGTAGACAATGCACCAGATGCGGCATGAACATCACCACAACGGCCTGAAGCACCACATCCACGCCGTTCATCTGCCCTACCCTCCTTTGATTCACCGCACTATTTTGCAACAAAATCGCCAGAATCTCCTCTCGCACACCATCTCCGCCACCGTAGGCTTCACCTCCACCAGATTCTCCATCGTCATGAGCATGCTATACACCACAACCAACTCATCGGGATCGGAATTGTTCAACCGCTGCAGATTCTGAACAAGCAACTCGAGCACATTGTTCTCCACCAGCACGTCAACCAAAACCCTAGCCGGCTCATCACTCTCCTCATCGTCCTCAAACACATCAGGATCCGTCAGATCTTGAAGCAATTGAACCACATCGACCGCGATATTGGTGTTATCATGAGCAAGGAGGTTCAAAATTGAAGGAATTGCATTGAGATTGACGAGATCCGGATATAGCTCGGGAGCTCTGGCGAGGATGCTGAGCTTGTGGAGGTCGATTTCGAAGTTGGCGAATCAATCAGGCTGGTTAGGGTATTTGAGGCGAGCTTCGATGTTGTCCTTGAGCTTTCGCTTTCGCTTTTGCTCTTGTTCATGCTTTTTGATTTGATGGTGTTCATTTTTTTTTTTTTTCCTTTAGGTTTGATGTTCATGTTCTTTTATTCTGGGTTTGATGTCATTGCTGGGTTTATTTATGGGTTTGATGTTCTTGTTTTTAATTTTTTTTAATTAAAATTAATAAATTAATTTTTTTTAATTTAAATGCTGATGTGGCATTTTTTAATGTCAAAATAGATTTTTTAATTATTATTTTAATGTGCCGTCAATCACGTCAGTTTTTTCTGTTAGTTGAGTGATGGTAAGGACTTAAATGTCACGCGTTAATTGGTTTAGGGACTAAAAGTAGTAAAATGAAAATATAGGGACCAAAATAGAAATAACCCCAAAATGTAGGGATTAAAAGTGCATTTACGCCTTTCAAAAATTAGTCTTGCACCCGCACACGAATCCAGAAACGCACCCTGTGCTTCATAGCTATATATATGTTATTTCTTTTATTTTGAGTATTCTTGCATGTGCCTTTGTTTCGAGTGTTTAATCTTTTAATGTTTATGGACAGAAAATGTGCAGTGATGCATATTTTCTGCCAAATAGAAAGAATTTTTTTGAATGCAAGAAAAAGAATAGTTGAGTAAATCACACACATATATATACTAAAGAATTTTTTTTTGAACACAAAGAATAGTTGAGTAAATTATACACACAAATATATATATATATATATATATATATATACTAAAGAATTTTTTTTGAACGCAAGAGAAAGAATAGTTAAGTAAATCATACACACATATATACTAACCTCATGACACGCGCTTCATGTGTGTGATAAGGCTTTTTTTATAGCAAAAAAAAAATGTGGTTTTATTTTTTATATATCTATATAATTTTTATTTTGAGAATCTAATTTATAAATGAATAAAGCAATTTGAAAATCAATAGGAGCGTAGCAATATTTTTTAGGCAATGTTTTAGTAATTTAAAATGCAATTTTATCTCAAAATAATAATTTTCTCTCATTTATTATGTATCTGTATATAATATTTGATAATTATGATAGTTGTTAATATGTAATTACTATGAATGTGGTTTTATATGGAATTATTAAATATTTAATAATGGTAAATATTAATAAGTATTTATTATGATTTTGTTTTCATATGGAAGTATTAAAAATTTAACTATAGTAATTATTAATTAGTATTTGCATTTTATGAGAGGTAAGTGTCTTAACCATGATCCCAAAAAATTTCTTGTTATAGACTAGCAAACATATTCATGGGCCTTGATCTATACAACCAATTTTTATAAAATTTTCTCAAAATTTTTTTTTATAATATTAATAAAAAATTATATGAATACACCTAATTCCACACATATTTTCATATGACTAACTGTGAATATTGGGGAAAAAAATAGGAGTGCTATGTCCATAATATTTTCATAACAAATCATAAGTGGTAAATTGTTATTGGTTCTTGTGGGGCCCAATAATTTATGGGCCAGAACCATTTACCCGTGGGGAGTCCAAAGGCCCAAGCCGAGGAGGGCTACGGCCTAAGCTCGATAATATAAAGCACAAGATAGCCTTGGGATACAGCCGAGGACAGTTCAGTCCTCGGCAGACCCAATGTCCCACCGGAAAGAGGGGCAAAAACGGTATAGGACTAAGCTTAAAAGAAAATCTAAAATATTCAGGAAAAACTGTCTTTACTGCCATTCAATACTCTGCACCTGACAGAGCCGTATTCTTCGGCTTTTACAACCACCCCCAACGACTTTGGGTATGGGCTGATGGGACCAGTATTAGTCTTGGAAAGGTTGACCCTACATGTAGACGAAGGACGGTGAACGCAGGCTAGTATAAAAGGAAAAGTAAGTAACCTAGAAAAGGGGCTGGGAAAAATGGCCAAAAACCAGAGCCTCCCAGCCCACCTCCAGGAAAAAGACTCTAGGGGTGAAGAAAACTTAACCATGTATGAACACCACGAAAAACCCACCGCCTGGTGACCAAGGCCTAGCCTTTCAAACCCACGCTTTACAAATGATATTGTTTGGGCCATTTCACGTGCGAACCCAACACTGTTACGGTTTGTTACAAAATTGTGTCCTTACAATTGGCGCCGTCTGTGGGAAAGGCTTGTGCGTTGGCATAGACGGTAGGTCGAGAGAGTTCCTTTGTCATTTCTAACAACTGGTTATAGAATTTTAGTGTAAAGTTCCGCTAGGGGCTATGCTTCTTGACTAGGGGCTACGCTTAGTAGCGTTAATCGCATGGATAATTCTAGGGGCTTGGCCGAGGAGCTAACTCCCCTAAAGCCAAGGTCCCACGCAAAGAGAAAACTGAGTTTTGGACAGAACCAAGGTATTGTATGGTCCTCGGACTCAAACCTGTGGGGAAACCAACTACTTGGATGAGAAAACTGAGTTTTGGACAGAACCAAGGTATTGTATGGTCCTCGGACTCAAACCTATGGGGAAACCAACTACTTGGATGAGAAAACTGAGTTTTGGACAGAACCAAGGTATTGTATGGTCCTCAGACTCAAACCTGTGGGGAAACCAACTACTTGGATGAGAAAACTGAGTTTTGGACAGAACCAATATATTGTATGGTCCTCGGACTCAAACCTGTGGGGAAATCAACTACTTGGATGAGAAAACTGAGTTTTGGACAGAACCAAGGTATTGTATGGTCCTCGGACTCAAACCTGTGGGAAAACCAACTACTTGGATGAGAAAACTGAGTTTTGGACAGAACCAAGGTATTGCATGGTCCTCGGACTCAAACCTATGGGAAAACTAACTACTTAGATGAAAAAACTGAGTTTTGGACAGAACCAAGGTATTGTATGGTCCTCGGACTCAAACCTGTGGGGAAACCAACTACTTGGATGAGAAAACTGAGTTTTGGACAGAACCAAGGTATTGTATGGTCCTCGGACTCAAACCTGTGGGGAAACCAACTACTTGGATAAGAAAACTGAGTTTTGGATAGAACCAAGGTATTGTATGGTCCTCGGACTCAAACCTATGGGAAAACCAACTACTTAAATGAAAAAAACTGAGTTTTGGACAGAACCAAGGTATTGTATTGTCCTCGGACTCAAACCTATGGGGAAACCAACTACTTGGATGAGAAAACTGAGTTTTGGACAGAACCAAGGTATTGTATGGTCCTCAGACTCAAACCTGTGGGGAAACCAACTACTTGGATGAGAAAACTGAGTTTTGGACAGAACCAAGGTATTGTATGGTCCTCGGACTCAAACCTGTGGGGAAACCAACTACTTGGATGAGAAAACTGAGTTTTGGAGTTTTGGACAGAACCAAGGTATTGTATGGTCCTCAGACTCAAACCTATGGAGAAACCAGTTGGCTACTTAATAAAAATTCTAAGTTACTCAATCCTCGGCTCAAATACTGTAAAAGGTTAATGCCAATAAGAGTGTTAAGAAGATGGTGAAACGTCCCACTATTCAGCAACCTAGGGGGGCTGTTCATTTTGCGGGTGATATGTCTTCGGATGGTTACTTCCTGCACCACATCGAGCATTCAGTTATCATCTCGGCTAGTTTTGGGGTAAGTATCGTTTTTCACAGGTCGGCATTGTTGTGTCAAACAACTCTATTAAAGTTATGGGGATATCTTTTTCTTAGCAAGTATTTTGACCCTAGGGGTCATTGATTCAAATGCCATATTATTGTGCCGAACAGCACTCGTAAATTCATAATAGCGCCTTTCTCTTTGATAAGGGATTATGGCCCCAAGTATTGTACTCTAAGGTCGGCGTTATTGTTTCAGGCCGACTCAGTAAGCTCATCATAATGTCTTTTCTTTTCCTGCCTAATGCGAGTTTCAGCCCTAAGTATCACTTATTCGATTCAGTATTATTAAGTCGGACTGTTTTTATAAATACAGAGCAAGATCTTTTTATTAACTGGGACTTTGGTCCTAGACGTCGATCACGGTTTAAAAATAAAAAGAATTCACAAAATTGTATGTCTATTCATTGCGTTATCATTTCGGAAGTATAGAGATAGAACATGTGATGTAAAGTGATAACAATTTTTATTAATATAAAGATGTATTACAACGTACAAAGAGGGGCTTAAACAAGCCTATACAAAAGGTGGATTGCCAAAACAATAAAAAAAAAAACAGCAATACAGATAAATAAACAGTCAGATATCTTTTTAAACTCGTCTCCGAAGTCCTTCCAAACTCTGCCTCAGTAGCGCCCATATTGAGAGAAGGACCTTCTTCAGAAGAAGATGGAGGAGATGAATGAAGAAGATGGAGGAGATGAATGAAAAGAAGGAGGAGAAGAAGAGGGAAAAGATGAAAAGAAAGAAAAAGGAGCAAAAGAGAGAGAAGGAAAAGCACCAGGATGGATCTGGTGGTGGAAAGAAGAAGAAAGAGAGGCAAAAGGAGGTACCAGTGAACGAAGAGAGGAAGAAGCAGGGGCACTTAGTCCCTGCCTCAGTCCTGACTCCTAACACACTGGTGCCATGTTAGATATGCTCATGAGAGAGCGGATGATACTGATAATGGGTGTCCTCGGCTCAGTCACGCCAAAAGTTTGACGTGACGAGTCCCTGCTTTGGATTTTGGCTGAAAGGAAAGTGAGACAAATCTTGAGTCTCCGCCATCCTTGCCCTGACCGAGCCATTTCGAGCTTTATTAGAACATGGTATTTTTGGGAGGGGTATGGTTCCTTCATTGCTTATTACTATGTTGAACGTATCACAATTTAAGGTATAACCAGAGGGTAAAAGTAAACTCTGGGAGGAGTCTAAGGATTTCAGATTTTGGGGGGATTAAAGGGGTTCATGTATGGGAGAAACAACTATCACCTTTTCTTTTTATATGAGGGGCGAAGCGGAAGGTACTTAATACGTTCAGATCTCCAAGGAAATCTACAAACAAAATATGCCCGTTCCGCTTCCGCACACCATCAATAACCATTAAATCTGAAAGGTCTCATAAAGGGAAACTATTAAAGACACGCTTTGGATAGCCAAACGACGTGAGCGCGTCGTGAATAAATTAAGAGGAACATCTCGTAGACCGGTACATTTCCTGGGCAGGTGGAGAACCGCCAACATCAATGAAAGGCTGAATTAATTGAGCCATAATAAAGGCTCGATATTACCAAAACCCCCCTTTCCAACCAAGGGGTCGGACAGCAGGGTTTTGAGGGGCTATTGTGGGGCCCAATAATTTATGACCCAGGCCCATTTACCCGTGGGGAGTCCAAAGGCCCAAGCCGAGGAGGGCTACGGCCCAAGCTCGATAATATAAAGTACAAGATAGCCTTGGGATACAGCCGAGGACAGTTCAGTCCTCGGCAGACCCAAAGTCCCACCGGAAAGAGGGGTAAAAACGGTATAGGACTAAGCTTGAAAGAAAATCTAAAATATCCAGGGAAAGCTGTCTTTACTGCCATTCAATACTCTGCACCTGACAGAGCCGTATTCTTCGACTTTTACAACCACCCCCAACGACTTTGGGTATGGGCTGATGGGACCAGTATCAGTCTTGGAAAGGTTGACCCTACACGTGGACGAAGGACGGTGAACGCAGGCTAGTATAAAAGGAAAAGTAAGTAACCTAGAAAAGGGGCTGGGAAAAATGGCCAAAAACCAGAGCCTCCCAGCCCACCTCCAGGAAAAAGACTCCAAGGGTGAAGAAAACTTAACCATGTATGAACACCACGAAAAACCCACCGCCTGGTGACCAAGGCTTAGCCTTTCAAACCCACGCTCTACAAATGATATTGTTTGGGCCATTTCACGTGCGAACCCAACACTGTTACGGTTCGTTACAAAATTGTGTCCTTACAGTTCTAATTTGAATCTACAACTTAAATTACTTTTTTACCCTCTCATAACAAACAATAACAATCCACCACTTAGAATTTGTTGTGAAAATGTTATGAAGATAGCATTTCTCAACAAAGAAAAAAAAAATAGTGGGTTTATGTAAAAAGTGATAGGAAGCCAGTTATAGTATGCCAAATAAGATAGTTGTGAAAATAGGTGTAGAATTGGTTGTGATCCTAGAAAAGAGGTTTTGAGTCAAAAACTCGAAACCTCTTTTCCTGTTCAGGGTAAAGGAAATTGAGAAATATGTTGTGTAGACAAATTCACTTTTCTAATTGAAAGGAGAAAAATAGAAATGCCTTATTGAAAGTAGACAAACTCATTTTTCTAATTTTGGCTATGGAAGAATATTGTATTTAGATTATAGCTGCACCTGGCAAATTAAGTTCACTCAAGATATTATGCCACCACCTCGGGCTTTTAGGCTTTAGCTCATGTGACAAATTCTCAAGATAACATTATAAATCTTGCTAAACAAAATAAACTAAATCTAATAATGTTTGATATTTTCTGCTTTTGTTTTTAGAATTTAGAATCCAGAGAGCTGTTGCAAGTGCTGAACAGCGCGTCGATGCAAGACAGGATAGTCATACTGATGACCATTCTTGATGAAACATTGGCAAGTCCAGGCTATTTAGTCTGACCTTGATCTCTTCCTAGAGAGCTTCCGAATTGGCCAAGGGACCCAACGGTACTTGAAGTCTTGAATCACCTAGTGATTGTTGCTTTCGATAATCAAGCATGTCAATATTGCACTTCCATACATCCCCATTGCTTCCAACTCAAACCATTTGCATCCAAACTAGCTACAAGAAAGGAATTCACAAGCCTGGATCACCTCATGCTTGATAAGAAGAAATATGACCTTTTGCTAGAAGTGCTTGAACTTGGTTACAATATTGCTTTCACGGTAAGATTTTTTTTTTTTTTTTTTTTTTTTTTTTTTTTTTTTTTTTTTTTTTTGTTCAAGTCATTTAAGATGATGGTTATGATATAATTTAAGGTTGATAATTCTATATGCATGTTAATTTTTGGTTGCAGGAAGCAGATATCATGTGGCTTAGGGATCCATTTGAACACTTCGATGCCATTAAAGCAAAGACATGAAATCTGGTCCAATAGCCATCCAATTCTTAAAACACTTGCATTTTGAAAGGTTTCTATACCCCATGCATCTGAACAAATCTCTGTGAGATGACAACAAGCAATATCGCTCACAAGAATGATGTGCAAGCTAAATATATGGACACGGGTTATTTTGGAGGATTTTCTGAGCCAAGTAAGAATATGAGTAAGGTTTATACTATGCAATCAACCTGCTGTGACAAGAGGTAAAGTCCATGACCTAAGGCTTGTTCTTGATGACTGGATCAACTTCACAGCACAAACTTCAACTAATGCTAACATGGAGCCATCCTCTTTTACATGGAGAGCTCCGAAGAAATGCATGGGACAAAAAAAAAATGCTTATACCTAAATTTAGCCCTATGAAATTGCCTCGCAGATAATAGCAAAGTAAAATGGAGAGGATCTTATTCTATTGCTTGTAACATTAATCACAAGGTCAACTTGAAAGGCAGAATAAACTAGGGTTGTGTTAACGGGTATCATAAAGTGCCCATTAACACTTAGCTTTTTGTCAATATTTTTGTTGACAGTGCCCGTTAACACCCAACTTTATGTCAGTATTTTTGCTAGCCTTTTAGGTTGTAGGGTCAACTTTATACCATGTCCTTCTTTTTCTCCAATTTATCCAATTTTTTGATTATGTGGAATCCACATTATTTTAAACTTAACAAGCACCGCACGGTGCTTGCTAACATTTGCCTAAAAGGGCTTTGCGCCATGTAGTTCATAAACAAAGGACGTTGCCGTTCTAAAGAAGCTCATAACTATTTGTAGTCGGGGTAGTTTTATTCTGGAACTCCAAGCAGGTAGCTTCTAAAATCTACTTGTGCAAAACATAGTACGTAGCAACTTATTGATCATGAGTACTATTGCCTTTTATTTTGGTAGTTTGTCTAGATCAGAAACTTGAAATTTCTCCTTAAGGCTAAGTTGCAGACCTTATCTATGAAAATTTTCTTTCGTCTATATATAATAAAAAATGGTGTCGTACAAACATTCAGCTATGTTTGGATAAGTGGCAAATTGATAAATTATGCATGCTTTAGCAATCCATCCTTACTTCATTAGATTTCTGTGTGCAGTGACACAAAACCTTTGTTCGGAGCACTAGAAGCTCATCCGAGCCTCCTTTCTGCTTCAACTTTTCTTCCATTAAACATGCTTGAGGAAACAATTTTGTAGTCAGTGATTACCAACATACATTCTGCTGCTAGTTACTATTTTTCCAATACCCTGTATGAGCTACTCGGAAGCCAATTACAAAAATTTCCTTCTTCAGTAGGCAGTTTACAACTTCCCCCCATCAGAAAAAGTGTCAAAACTTCTCCAATGCCTCTCATTGAGCCATCCAGATGAAAATTCTCTCTATTTGATGTGTAAACAATTTACCCCTTCCTCTCCAAAAACAACCAAAATTTCTTCAAACACCTAGCGGCTATCAAGATATTTTTATTTCTTGTGATTCTAATCTAACATCATCACAATCTTACCAAACTCAGACATTTCGGTAATAACCAATCCCAAGAGTTTGTCCGAAAGAGTAGTTATACTGTAATAATTTTTTATTAATATATTATTCCATAATACTCCTATTAGCTTTTTTCTAACTTAATTAATTGCATAAACTCTTAACAATATACTACTTACTATTAGTATTTGTTACCTGACTGTATAGAAGGTTCATCGGATGAGCAATTGGTAGAAGGCTCTCCACTACTCGTTATTCTGCAATATCAATCAACTTTCTCAAAATTTATGCAAGATTATTTTGATAAGTCAGCAGCAATGTTCTTGCTTAATTTCCATTTTATTTTACCATAAGAGATAATTTGGAAACATTGAGCCTTGTCATCTGTGAGGCAAGTATGTTTTCATCAATTCCTTGCCAGTGCAACAACTGGGATGTGAAAGAGACTTATCTTCAATTTACCTTGAGCCCCAGCAGACAAGTGCGCGTGTGACTAAGACCAAAAATAGCTAACAAACACAGAGAAGGACATACAATAACATTATGGAAGAACATATAACTCTCAAAAAGCATTTGAAGTCCATCAATAGTAACATCAGACTCCCAAGTTGAGTATCTCTCATTACTTGATGAACCTTAAAATAGGGTCAAATGGCAGTGCCTCACCCATTCTGTACATAGGTTACCTTCTACTTTTCAGTTGAGCAAGGAAAAAGAAATTATTACTGTCCAAAGAAATCTCCCTCCTTATTTGACATTAATTATCTTCTCATGTGTGGTAGATAAACACATAAATTGCCTTCAAATGGACTCGAGATGAAAAATCATTACTTTAGATTGATAACATGAAAAAGGGATAAATGCACCAAGTCAACTAAAGAACACGATTCACATAATGAACTTACATGGACCAAAAGCCTCTCACACTCAAAGGTGAAGAGTGCTACAAATTAAAGGCAAGTTGAAACGCAGTTAATATTTAATAGGGAATGTCTCCGGCGGGTAGATCCCAATTATCTTCTTCATCATCTTCCTTCTTGTTTTTCGAGACTTCCTGGCTGTTCGGTGGTGGAGTTCTTGAAAAAGGGCGCCTGCTATAGAATGAGACAGATGAGCAGTGAATAATCATTATCAAGGGAGAGATTTAACAGAAGAAACACTTCATGGCTTGCTTGTAGGTGAGGTATTTAATCATAGGTTAGTATATTCTATTCTGTAGGATCTAAAAAAACAAAACCATAAGAATATGCACTACAATCACAAAAATCATCCCACACCAACTAAGATAGCCAAAGATAAAAAGCTTTAAACATGGACACCCTAAAATCAAAGCACAATCGATGAAGCCTTTTTGCACTTTGACATGAGAGATGTGAATTTGAAACAAAAAGCTCAAAATATTAATTATGTACTTCAAAAGAAACCGCAAATATATCTACTGCTCTTCCTTATGAAAAGAAAAAAGATTTCTAATGGAAATTGAACTGCCTCATTGTGTTATAAATAAATGTGCAAACCTATCACTCTAATAGAGTCACAGAAAAATGTTTCACACTATCACACATATAATCTAGGAAGCACAGACACGGACATAGGTATGTGTATGACACGGCGACATAAGCAACTTCTAAAAAAATATAACATGAAACAGCCGATATGACACCGGTATAACATGAATACAACATGGGACAGCACCCTAAATGAAGTGTTCTTGCTTTCTATCATATAATGGTGAAACTCTGAAACTGGTGGCATTTCACAAGACCCCCGAAAAACTTATCCCCAAACTGTCAATACTACAAATGTCTCCGAGGCCCCATAAATGAAGAACTCTCACTGTTACTCTGTGTAAGACACAATTGTTTTAATCCTAATGTCAACCAGACAACCAAACATCAACATTGGTTGAGTATTATTTACAGATAGCTGCACAAGGAGACAGAACCCCAAATCCCACATATAAACACCAACAACCAAAGAATTAGCAAAAAAAAAACTACCAAACTAATGACACCAACTAAATTGAACCCAAAAAAGACCAAAATTTTATCAACCTTTAACATCATCAGCAACCACAAATACAGAAAATACTAAGAAATAAGCTTAAAGTCAAACAGTACCATGTGATTGTTTCAATTAAGACTAATTAGCAAAGTAAAAAAAAAAAAAAAAAAAAAATTTCTACTCTTTTCCATTTCCTCAGGAAAAAAAAAAAAAGGCCAAACCTTCTTTTATTTCGCTTAGCAGCGTCACGTGTCCTGCGCTTCTTCTCGTCCTGTTTGTTCTCGAAGAACCTTCTGCGCTTACACTCTTGAATAACACCAGCCCTCATTACCTCTCTTCTGAACCGACCCAGAAGCCTCTCCTCGGGCTCATTGTCATCTACTATCACTTGCACATTGTATGCTGAGCTGAAGTAGAGAGTGTTGGAATAGGCCAGAGAGGGACATATCACAGAGGACAATGAAGAAGGTAAAGAAGATGAAGTGTGTGGGTCCTCCTGGGCCACAAGTGAGGCCAACCCATCTCTGGGTTTGTGGGTCTGAAAAGAAGTGAGCTGGGGTGGTGGGGTTTTGGGTGGTTTTGAGGGTAAGAGAAAGGAGAGGAAGTTGAAGAGAGAAGAGGATGAGGTAGCCATGGATGATGATGAAGAAGAATTCAAGAAGAACGATTATTTGAGTCTTTTTTTTTTTTTCGTTTGTTTTTTGTGGGCCTTTTGATTTTGGTCTTATCGGGTTGGGATTTGGGTCTGGGTCTATGAAGTTGACCCGGTAATCTTGGGCTTGGTTCTTGCTGTGTTTTGGAGTTTGTATGTGAATTTGCTGCTGGGTTGGCATTAGTTTTGGTTTGGGCCTTTGTGGCTCTATCTATTTTTTGGGCCATGTGATCTATAAATGTAGAAAAAATAGGCCGAATGGAAGAGTAGTAGGATATCAGTCTTGTTGGGTCAGTAGATTTTGGTTCAATGGTTTTACACTTTGAAATCATTTTTTTTTTTTTAAGAACAACTTTTTATTGATATTTTTTATATATATATAAACAGCTAATTTTTAAAAAGTTATAAAAAATTAAAAAAAAATAAGTGTACCAAATGCACAAGTCTCTTTGAAAAGACAAACTTGCATAATTGCATTCATGCTTATACTTTGTGCTAGGAAGTTTGGTACAGGTCATTGTGGAAAGGCAAACATGCATTGATTCTATACTCTGTATTAGGAAAAGTGGAAAACACAAAATTGGCTGTCAATTTGGACCTTTGTTTGGTCAAAATTTGAATTTCAGTTTGTCAATAATTGACTTTTAAATTTGCAATTAGGAGTTAGGACAGGTCCAAGCAAAAAAAAAAAAAAAAAATGAAAGCAACTAGTAATTTTCAAGAGCTTTTGGAGCACTAAGGTTGGGCAGGAAGGCAGGCTTTGCGTGAGAGAGATTTTCAGTCACAAATTGTCAATTTAGACTAAAGAACTCTCTCTCTCTCTCTCTCTCCATTTGCTTTTCAAATTTTGTAGTCTAGTCTTCTACTTTGACATCTTTGTAAATATTCTGTGTTCTCACTTGTCAACGTGCAAATGTTGAATTTTATCTTCAAGGTGTTCTTATTTTTAGTGAGAATTTGTTTATCTGTATAGAACCAATGACATGAATCGGATTCTATGAAATTGCCAGTAGACAATAAGGGTTATGTGAAGCGTGCCTCTACTATAATTTATTTTTATTGGTTTATTTTGTTAAAATAAAATATATAAAAGTATTGATATCTATTCTATATACCTATAATAAGGGGGATTTTTAAAAGTTGTACCTTGCCAACTAAAAAATTAAGCTAGATAATAATCAATACCAAACAAAGGTTGCCCCTAAAAGTAAGAGTGAGAAACTTTTGAAAATTGTAAAAGCCTAATATAGTGGCAAAGTCACGAGGATTTGGTATCATCGATATACATCACATTATATATACCTGTAACATAAAATAAAAATTGCAAAGGCACATTCAATGGTCCCCCTATTTTTAGGATGCCCTTAAAAAAAAGAGTTGGTCCTTTCAAGAATTTCATTTGGCTGTATGCCCCCCCCCCCCCCCCCCCCCCCCAACAAAAAAAAAAAGGCCCAAGAGTTTTTTTTTTTTTTTGCTAAAATATTATTTTTGTGCGTATAGCTTGACGTCTATTATCATCCTTAAAATTTTAAAAATTCTACTTTTTTCAGGGAAAATTAAAAAAAAAAAATCAAAAAATCACTTCATCCCTCCTTACATTTCTCTTAAGTATTGGACCAAAAAAAAAGTTTAATGATATTTTAAGAGACAGAAATTGAACATTTTCAATTTTATGCATGAAAATTGAAAACAAGTTTTTTTTTTCCATCTTTTTTTTTTTCTAGATTTTTTTTTTTGCAATACAATTTGCTCTTGCATTTAAGTTTTGAATCATTTTTAAATTTAAGTACTTCATTTGTTCCATTGGAATTTTTTTTTTTTCAATTCCCTTTTGACTTATGAGTAATGTGTTTGATCTCTGAACTTGTAATTATGGAAATATATTTAGTTGATTAACTTTTCCATTGTTTGTCAATTTTTTTTTTTTTTTATACAAGATAGAATTTCTACTCTACCCTAATCTAAGTATATATGTGTGTCAATGTTAAATTGAGACGAGAAATGATAAATTCATTATTGTGGTTAAAGAAGTAGTTGAATAGGAACATGTTAATGCTACGGATGATAGACTATTAGTGTTTGAAGTAATAATGGAGATTTAATATATATATACAAACACAGACACTATTTGATAATGGTAATTTAAAGTATTCTAAATGGTATGGACAAATTTTTTATACCAATCACTATTTAAGAAGATAATAATGTATCAAAGTTGGCAAATTATTCTAAAGTATATTTATAAGTTATAAAGGTTTTCTTTTGAGGTGATGACCATGGTTTTGAAACCCGGACCATTCATTGAACCGTAAAAGGAAAAGGTTCAAGGTTTTTGAGGTTGAACCAAGGTTGAACCGGGATCGAACCGTAATGATGCCATAATTAATTAAAGCCTAAATATAGATATTAAATTTATAAAACTAGCAAAATTGACTAATATATCTATATATGTGAGGGAAATTTAACGATTTTCAAGCATATAAATAAGAAAGTTAATAATATAAAATAATAACCATGAAAACATTAAAATTTATGATTAATTTTTGAAGTAAAGTTGAATATCTTTGAAGGATTTTAATTATAATTTTTTTTTTTATTCCTTATAAGAGATGGATAATTTAATTAAGTAGAATAAAATTGTGTTAAGTTGTTTTTATAAAAAATAAATAAATAATTGCTAAGGGGTTGGACCGCATGGTTCTTGCCACTGGTTTTGCATGAACTGTGCAGTCCAACCCCGGTTTTAGGGGTTCACAGAATTGCCACATATGCCCAATTCTTTATGCTTAAAAAACCAGATTTCAATCCGGTTCCCGATTTTCACAGTCCAACCTCCCAGTTTGGTCCGGGTCTGAAAACAGTGGTTATGACTCATTTTAGTATTAGCAAACTAATATTTGTATACTTTTTGTGTCTGCGTGTGCATATATTTATATATATAAATACTTTGAATTTGTCTTGGCTAGTATGTCAATAATATAATTTAATGCTTATAAAAAAAATACACTATAATTTAATGGATTTCAAATAGCTTAACAGGAATGTTTTTTGTCGAATTAAAGATTGACTTGGAATCAATCTCGTTTGAACTAAAAAGTTGGTATCTTGACTTTTGATAAAGAGCACTTATCACAAAGTAAATAAAATTATTTTCAAATTCTCTCTTATATATTAAAATAAATAAATATTATTATTTAATTCCTAGAAAGCACGGGTGCAGCTCCAGGGCCCCGCACTCGCACTCGACGCGCACCAACGTGGCGTGCAGTACGCGACATCGCTGACCGCGCATTCGTGCCACATCGTTTTTTTTTTTTTTTTTCGTTTTCATATTTGTGCTGACTCACGCCGATTCGAGCTGAATCAAACTATATCAACCGAATCAGGCCAAAACCGGTTTTGGCTCAGGCCGAAATTCTAGTAAAAATAAAATAAAAATATATATATGCAAAAGCAAAACTCACTGTTTTGAACTTTGAAGCAAACTTTAAACAAACAAAAAAACCCTAATCCATAATCCCTCTCAATTCCTCTCTACCTCTCTCTTTTTCTCACTCTCCATCTCCCCTCTCTCACTCCCTAACCCATGGCGCCACTCACTCAGAATTCAGAAACTTTCCTTTGCCTCACTGCCCAAGCTCTCTCAGTCTCAATCTCTCCATCTCTCAATCTCAATCTCTCCATCTCTTGGTCTCAAGCTCAGCTTTCACTGACACTGACCCAAGTCCCAAGCTCACTCAAGTATTTCGCTTTCATTCTCACCTTCCAATCTCCATTATACTCTCACATGCTCTATTGCTCATTCTATATCTGTCCCTCAATCTATATCTATTATCTGATTTTTTTTTTTTTAATTTTTTATGTAAGCTGTAATGTTGAGACTTGGGTTGATCACTTGATTTCATATTTACTTATTATATATTTGCCAATTTATTTGTAGGTTAAACAACTTAAATTGAAATTATTGAATTTTCAATGGATGAAGCTACTAGCACAGAACCTTCATCAGATGGTCCTTTTTGGCAATATGTAACTAAATTGGAAAAACCTCCTAGTTCTACTTCTAAATCAGGTGGAAACACACATTTTAAGTGCAACTATTATGATAGAATTTTTGTGGGATCCTATTCTAGGGTTAATGCTCATTTATTACAAAGTGGTAAAGGTATTAGAGCATGTAAGAATGTGACACCGGGCCATAGATTGGAAATGCAGAGAGTGGATGATCAGGTTAAGAAGGATAAGTTAGAGCGAGAACGCAGAAGTCGAATTCCCTTACCCCCACCTCTGCATGGGCCTATTCCCTTGGTCTAAAGATAGGAAGGGAATGGTAGTACAGATGTAGTGGTTGATGGTAAGAGGAGGAAGGTGATTGCGAATTCTCCTTTGGAGAGAGCATTCCAGAATAGTGCTAGAGCTGAATTGGATAGTAGAATTGCTAGGATGTTTTATACTGGTGGGCTTCCATTTCACTTTGCAAGGAACCAAATTATCATAATTCTTATGCATATGCTGCTACCCATAACATTCCAAGTCATGTTCCTCTTGGATACAATGCCCTAAGAACAACACTTTTGCAAAAAGAAAGAGCTAATGTTGAAAGACTTTTGAAACCAGTTAAGGACTCTTGGCTTGCAAATGGTGTTAGTATAGTTTCCGATGGATGGTTAGATCCATAAAGGAGGCCTCTTATTAATATTATGGCTGCATCAGATGGGGATCCAATGTTTATAAAGGCAATTGATGGGTCAAGTGAGTTCAAAGACAAACATTTTATTGTCGAGGTGTTGAAGGATGCTATAAAAGAGATTGTACATGAAAAAGTTGTCCAAGTCATCACTAATAATGCTAATGTGATGAAGGCTGCTGGAGCACTTATTGAAGGTGAGTTTCCCAAAATATTTTTGACACCATGTGTTTTCCACACTCTCAATTTAGCTTTGAAGATATTTGTGCAGCAAAAAACACTTAAAAGAATGAAGTTACATATGAGGAATGTAGTTGGATTACACGTATTGCTGATGATGCATCCTTCATACGTGTTTTTATCATGAACCATTCAATAAGGTTGGCAATGTTTAATGAATTTTGTCCATTAAAACTACTCCAAGTTACTGATACTAGATTTGGTTCAGTTATTGTTATGCTAAAAAGGTTGAAGTTGATAAAAAGATACCTTCAAGCCATTGCTATTAGTGACCAATGGGCTTCTTATAGAGAGGATGATGTTGGAAAAGCTCAAAAAGTGAAAGTTTTGATTCTAAGTGATCATTGGAAGGATGTTGTTGATTATATCATCGAATTCATAGCACCTATTTATGATATGCTACAAGAAACTGACACAAATAGACCTTGTCTTCATCTTGCGTACAAAATGTGGGATTCAATGATAGAGAAGGTGAAAGCAATAATATATCGGCATGAAGGCTTGGAAGCAGATGGGTATAGCTCATTTTTTAATGTGGTGTATGATATACTCATTGATCGATGGACTAAAAATTGTATACCACTACATTGCTTGGCTCATTCCTTAAATCCTAAATAAGTAATTTCATTTTCTATTTTCCTTAGTTCCCCCTTTTAGTAAAACACACGCTTCACCATCTATATTTGTTTTTTATTTTTGTTTTTTAACTAGGTATTACTCCATTGAATGGCTTTTAAAGAATCCAAAACGCGTCCCTCCACATCAAGATCATGAAATTTTTATAGAAAGGAGCAAGAGTTTGGAGCGATACTTTGAAGATGAGTATGAATTAAGGATGGTGAAAGTTGAGTTTGCTACATTTTCAGGGGGAGGTTTCCTTCATCAGATGCCTTGACAGATAAGTGGGTCTTACAACCTTTGGCTTGGTAGCAATACCATGGCTCTTCATTACCAACACTTTAAACCCTTGCCTTTAAACTTCTTGGACAACCTTGTTCATCCTCATGTGCTGAGAGGAAATGGAGCACATACAAATTCATCCATTCCTTAAAAAGAAACAAAATGGCTCTTGCACTTGTTGAGGATTTGGTATATATGCATTCTAATCTTCGACTCTTGTCAAGGCACAATGAGGAGTACGTAAATGCAGCAACAAAGATGTAGGATATTGCAGGAGACTCTTGGAATGAGAGTGACATATATAAAGGAACTGGAATTCTTGAGAATGCTACCCTTACACTTGATGAGCCAAAGTTGGAGGCCATGATTATTAGGAATGCTAGCACTAGTGTTACTACTAGTGAAAGTGAAGTTCAAAATGAAGCTATTGATGACAATGAGGATGACAATTGTATTTGATTGTCTTGAACACTTATCTTTTGTTTTGTTTTAGTTTCAAACTTGAGAGTTGTATTATAATTTCCGAATATCACGGAATGTTTTAGTTTCAAACTTATAGGTTGTATTCTAATTTATGAATATCATGTTTTAATTATTATCTACTATTGTTCTTAAATTGGTATATTTTTACAATTTTATGAAAAAAATATTCTTAGCAATATATAGAAAATATAAATAAAAATATTTTTAATAATTTTTTAAAAAGGTATCCCGCCGCACCCGCACCCTACTTTTTTAAAAATTTCCAAGTTGCCACACTGCACCCGCACCTGCACCCTACTTTTTTAAAAATTCCTAAGTTGCCACACAGCACCCGCACCCGCACCCAAACCCGAATTCGCACATGTGCTTCATAGTTTAAGTCCCAAATAAAAATTCTAGAATCTGCCGTTGACCTAGATATGCTGCCATAACTAGCTCCGAAAGCTTCATTTCTTCCTGCACTTTTGTTATCGAATCAGTATATATTTTATTCTCAAAACTTTGGAGGAAAACAGGAATGCGTAATACTATAATGCTGATATTTGATTACATAACAATGATTCTTAATTACTTTCTGTCATGATCTGCTGCTCTACTCGATTTCTTATGGTATATTCTTTGTGGTAGCTAGTGAGATTATGAAGCTCCCATAGCTCACAAAGAGGCAACAAACTTCTTGTATCCAATGCCATTGAAGATAAGTAAAGCCATGCAACCAAAAAAAGTACCGAGTCTTTTCTGTCTTGGTGTGAAGCCAGCAGGTTGATGATGATCAACGTTCGCGGCTTAAAGTAGTTCCAATTCAAAGGCTCTAATTATTTAATTTATCGCATTCCTTACAGGACAACATGCTCCAAACCATTCCAATGATAATGATTATTGTATAATAACGTTGTTGGTAGATTAATTATAACAGTTATTTTGACGATTGAAAGGGAAATTTTGGACTCTGAGGTCGACTTTATATATGCCACTACAATTTTCTGCATGGGTGTGACCCATGCAACCACCATAACTTTAATGCCATCGGTGGCATATTTCGCTTATATAGCAAATATTGCGTTCTTGCTTTCCCTTTTATTTTTGTGGGTTTTTATATATATAGATTCAATCTCTTTGGGACGACAATGGAACGAAGTCAAGTGGCAAGTCAAATTATGGGTGTCTTTTCCCTTCTTTGGGGGTGAGAAAGAACCTCTACGAGACGAGAGGGGCGAATCAGGGTAGAAGTGGCGGAACCGTCGCCAATTAAGATAGAGATGAAATAGAAAAGAGAGAGCAATATTAAGGTATTTCGAAATACAAAGAAATAAGCGTTTTAAGGATAATAATAGAATATGTACTTAAAAAATAAATTATAAATAGAATAAAAAATATATTAAATATATGTATAAAAATAATTTAAATATTATAGGCAAGACAAAATGGAGCAAAGTAGACAAAGCATATCTCATCATGTCCCCCTCTTAAAGGCATGGAAAATGCATGCAAGGCAAATTATGGAGCAAGGGATAACATTTTTTGCCACCATATTACTCCTCATCATTTCATTAACAAAATAGTATTTGGTCATATCATTAGATGCATTATATTTTAAAACTAATATTCTTTGAAAAAAAAAACTTAATTAATGTTTTAACACAAAATTTAATATGCGAGAAAAAACATGTAATATAAAAGTGAAAATTTTAGTAATATTATCTCAATGCAAACTTAATTCAATAATCATGTAGTGCAAAATTAATAAAAAAATTAGGTGTAACTTGATCTTTCCTCATAAAAGAAATTAATGATAGAGATAAAAAAAAATATTATATATAATCTAAAAACAAAACAAAAGAAATCAAAAGAAAATTAGTTAACAAAAGATGTGGAAATAGCTTTATCCACCTTAAAGAATTAAATTAGGCTTGGGCAAGTGGTCCCTAATGTGAGCTAATAGCTTGACACTACACTACTACAGTACAGTCACTACTACTACATCCAAACATAGTGCGCGATTGCGCCAATAAATAACCCATGGCTGTCAGAGTGTGGATTCAGTATAATATGAGTCTAATCCGATTCTACGGAGCATTAGCATTGGGGAATGCTAATGTCAAATCTAAGGGAAATTTGGAATTTTAAGCCCCAAAATCATCTGCATTGGGGAATGCTAAACAGCAGCATTGAAAATTTTTTTGCAATACTGCTATAGTGCAATTCTAAACATAGAATTGCACTGTAGCAAGTATTGTAAAAAAATAATAATATTTTATCTGACTCTCTCTCCTCTGTCTCTCCATCGCTGAACCCAAAAACCATATCACGACGAAACAGCCAGCACCATATCACACCAACCCAAAAACCAACACCACAGCGAAACAGCCACCCAGCACCATATCACGCCAACCCAAAAACCGAAACAGCCACCCGCAACCCAGCACCACAAAGCACAGCCAACCCAGCACCATATCACGCCATCGAGCACGGCGAAACCAACACTGCGACGCCATATCACGAATTCGCGATCCACGGATCACAACCATCGAGCACGGTGAAACCCATATCACGAATTCGCGATCCACGACCCACGATCCACAACTGGAGCAGTGCGAGTCCGAGCTTGTCATGGAGCGAATGAAGTTTTGGGTTTTATTGAAGCCGAGTTGTGAAATTTAGGATTTTTTGTTTGTGGGTTTTGTTGATTGATGCGTTTTGGGTTGATCTATGAAGTTTTGGGTGTTTGAGTTGATGGGTTATTGTTGGACTATTTCACCACCTCGCCAAAAATGAAGGCTCCGACGGAAGTTACAGATGGAAGAGAGCTAAAAATGAGAGAGAGGAGAGAGATGGGAGAGAAAAGATATAATTTTGAGATATATTATTTTATTATGTAGATATATTATTTTAATGAGTAAAAGAGGAAAATAGAAGTTTGGGATGTGGAGATATTGTAAAATAGTATGGTATAATGATAAAGTGGCTTTTTAGAATTGTAAAATAGAGTAGCATTGGAATTTTCCAATGCTAATGCTTAGAATCTATTTTTAGATCCTAATTTGATGAAGGGACATTCTATTAATCTAAACAAAAATTGAAGATCTTGATTGATTCGAATCCAAGTAACAACTAAAACATATACATGAATATAGTACTTTTTCTTTTGCCAAAGGAACGAATCATTTTTTTTGTGGGGGGGGGGGGGGGGGGGGGGGGGGGGGAATAAGGAACAAATCATTTTATACGACTGAGAATCATGGTTCTCTTCTCAACCCCTAAATAAATAAATAAATCATGGTTCAAATCCCCTATTTTTCACTCTTTATAACAACATGAATTTATATATATATATTTACTCCCAAAAAAAGGGATTAATCTAATTTATATATTATAGTTTTGTGCCAAGTATTTCAACTTAAATTTTAATCAATTTTATTTTTATGTCGAGTATCCTTATAATTGGAAACTATTTCTAATTCATTTACAACTACTTTAAGCTTGTTTAAAGCTAATTAAAATTATTTTATATTTATATTTTACTTAAGTAGACACTTCAATAAAAAATTATCAGCAATATCATGTTTAAAAAAATGTTATGTTCACAATATTTTCGTTATAAATCTTAAGTGATAGGTTGTTACTGATTGTTATGGTTGGACAAAAAAGTAATTTAAGTTGTGAATTCAAATTAGAACCAATAACAACTTATCAACTATGATTTGTTGTAAAAATATTGTAAAAATGTTTTGGACGTAACACTTTTAAAAAAAAAAACTTTAGTATGACTAAAATTAAATATATTTTTTTAAATATATATATATATATATATATTAAAAAAAATTAAATTCATTTTCACATAATACAAAACTAATGTTAAGAAATAAAACTAAGTATATAAAGAGGTTAACAAAATACTCTTCTTCTTACTAAAATGAAGCAATTCTTTGAATGAGTATTTTGAAATAATATATATATATATATAATCAATGAGCACAAAATCAAATGATTTCAAGTAAACAAGTCGTTTTTCCTATTAATAATTGTCTTTTAAAAGAATTTGAAATTCATCTTTCAAAATGGTTATGGTCATTTAATTATAAAATTCTTATTTTTGTGAAATATATTTTCTAAGACAATGTTTGAATACAAATTTATTTGCTTTTCAATATGTCAAGGGCAAATTACAACTTACTCATCTGTGATTTAGCCGAAATTTAAGTTACCTACCTAAGGTTTAAAATTTGATACTTTACCTACCTGAGATTAGCTCAGTTAGAATTTTGTAACCTAACTTTGTTAAAAATATGATTAAATATGTAATTTTGATCCACTTTTATGTCTCTCTCCTCCAAAATCACAAAAAACATAAAAATACAAGATTAAATAAGATCAAAAAGAATCTAGTAGAACACTTGCATCATAAGATTTCAAACTACAGGTAAGCAACTTAAATTTCAGTCAAATTTCATGTGAGTAAAGTGTTAAGTTTCAAACAACCGGTAAATAACTTAAATTTCGGTCAAACCACATATGGGTAAGTTGTAATTTGCCTATATGTCAATGTATAAGAATGGATCACACGCCAATATTCAATTGATTAAATTATAACCATCGGCACTCATTCTAACATGTCATATGTAATCAAGTAAATAGTATAAACCCATAAAAATAAAGTAAATAGTATAAAATTTCTCATTAAAAAAGTAAATATCAAACTCATATGCTGGACAAAGTGATGATTATTACAGTGCAATTACACCATTGTTTTTTTTTTTTTTTGGGGCGGGGGGGGGGGGGGGATACTTTGTAGTTGTTATCAAAAGTAATAAATTACACAAGATTTATTTGTACGAAGACCCAAAATTTATTTTAATCTAAAAGTAACTATAAAACTTGTATGTTGGACGTAGTGATGATTATTATTAGTGCAATTACTCTGTAGTTATTAATTTATTATCAAAAGCAAGGACTGGTCTTGGACCCAAGATCTGAGTAATTACTTGGTACACAGGAAATAATAACCCTCCTATCATTTAACAATGGGTTTTATACGAGTAAAATTAATCATATGAAGGATTAAATACTGTTTTGGAGTATTGAATAATTTTCCTTCAAGAATAATGCACTTTAAAAAATTTGCAGAAAGTTATGCAAACACCAAAAACACCAGTACAACAAGCAGCTTAGCACAAAAGACAACCAATTTTTTCTCAAAAAACAGAAAAGAAGCATTCTCCACAAGCTACACAAAAGTTCATTGTGAACAGTATTTTTTACATTCTTACACAAGCACGATCAAAATCTAACATCTTGGTACACATCTATATTTAGTTCTAAATTTCCTGGCATGAATTCTCACAATTCCTCTCAATACAAACGTGGTCAATGACGCAACCCGAAGAATTTCCTATTCTTTACTGTCACAGAGCCAAATGATGTCAACCCAATAAGTAATACAACATATATATATATCACCATTCAATCAGGTTTTTTTTTTTTTTTTTTTGGGATGAATTATAAATGAATTTATTTTATTGCCTATAATATATAGAATGAATATATTCTACATCATTGTCTCCACAATCCACCTCGTGCTGATGTTGATGGCTTCATTTGTAATCACAGGCCTAGTGACTTTTGCATTTGTAGATGCTTTAAACAAAAGATATTATAATGCTTTGCACTTGAAAAACATACTTGGGTATGTTTTTTTGAGGTCCACCGCATTCAGATTAGATGAGCAATCTTGTGACATTAAAACCTTCAAAAGCTCTTGACCCTTGATTTAAAAGAAATAAAAAAGGAGGGGACCCCAATAAGCATGTTCTCAATTTCCCATTAGAAGCAATCTAGGAATATACTAATTTGTATCCCAAAATTAGTGACTAGTAGGTATGAAAAGTCCTAATCAAGTTCTAAAAATTGTGTAACCAATCTGAAATAAAGAATCAGTGCATAATGGTAAGTGACAGGTTACGGTTTCCAAGCATTCTCTTTCATAATCTACGAACTAGGTTAATGTTTTTGTTAGCCAATCCCATGCTTGGCTTTCTTAATATATTCTTCTTTTGGCTTATAGTTTTAATAAACAACACGCGTCGGGCACAAGTGCAAATAAAACCTACTTGATCATGACAGTGAAACTTAGGTTATAAATTATAATATTGTGTCAAAACGAAAACAAAGCAAAGTATAAAGGGAAATTCCACCACACACTAATCAGTGGAAAGACAACACATTACACACACTTTGAAAAGTTTAAATCAATGGTGCATAGGGGGAAAATAAAAAAGAAACATCTGAAAAAGATAGGCTTATCCAATGGAATTCCACTTTCTTGGTCAGGGCGTGCCATCTTCTCTGTAATTTGGTGATTCAACTAAAGTGGCCAAAAAAATTGTTAATTTAAGGCCTAAGGGATATTCTTGATTAGTACGATTTGAATGGGACAGAAGTAATGGAACTATAAAACTAAGCAATCAAACATATTATACTGTATTTGTTCTTTCTTGGGTTTGCAATTCATCTTCCTTGCCTGCTCACTGAACAAGATTCAAGACCAATAACTGCCACTAACCTTAAAAAAAACGTCACCTTATGTTATGCCATTGCTATACACTATTTTACAAAGCATCCCAAAGTTTTTATAAATAAAAATATTGTGTTAAAAGGATGCGTCTAAAAAACCACATGATCATTTTACGGACCAGATTAATTAGCACATGCATGATGTTGGTAACTTTATGTTGGTGATTGATTTATGATAAAGACAGCTTCTGAGTGCACTAGTACTATTGCCAATAGGCACAGCCAAAAAAAAAAAAAAAAAGGAGGGTACTATTGCCAACCACTCCAAGTAATATCTTTGCACCAGAAAACTTTTTAAACGAAGGGAAATAAAAATAATCATTCTTGTTTTAATTGTTACTAGTTGTATAATTATGAAATGTGTGAGAATAAATAATTGTTTTGTAATTGTAGTATAATGTATAATTTGTTTTTTAAAATTTGTTGAAAATAATTTGTTTTTCCTAAAAATTAAACAATTTCTAAAATTATTTTTCATCTTTTTATCTCAATCAATATATTATTCTATTATTTTTGGTACGTTTAATTGATATTATTCTTTTTTGAAGTTGTCCATATTTTTCGAAATTATGTTATGGTGCTATTTTTTTTTCAACTAAACTTTTTAAATCTCAAATAAATTATTCAAATTTCTCATTCTCTTAAAGGAGATTATCATGATAATAAAAAATCATAATAAAATTAAATTAGATATTACTTAAATAATTGATTGGCATATTCAAATTCATAACCAAGATTGTGTTTTAATATAAATTCAAATTCTCACTTTCAAAATAACTTTAGAGCATTCTCACCAAAGGTGTGAAAATTGCTATATTGTCATTTTAGCACCAAAACCACAAATTAAGAAAAAAAATCATCTTTATCAAAGTTGCCAAACCTATATAAAATATATATTATTTTAATATGGTAATGGTTGTGGTTGTTGTTTATTGTGTTAGATATATTATTTTATTGTGCTATTTATATTATTTTAATGTATTAAATGCTAAAATAAATCCTTTGATGCTGGGTATATTATAAAGTGAGGTGCTAAAATAGATAAAGTAGTAGTTTAAGTTGCTAAAAGCTATATTTTTTAGCAACCTTGTTGTGAATGCTCAAGTATTAACTCAAACAAAAATCAACCAAAACTATAAGAGGGAGAGATACTACTTGTGATGGGGGAACTCAAAAACACAATACCAAAATGTATTAACCCGAGTTTTCAAAAATATAATGAATATTCGTCAACGTAAAGTAGAGATGCAAAAAAGAATAAAATATTAAGAGAGAAAGAGAGATTAGCCAATTTTTCATGGGAGAGTGAGAGAGATAATAGCAAATTTAAAGAAAATAAGATGAGAAGAAAAAGATTAAAAATAAAAGATACAATAATAAATATCAAATTATCCAAGTCATGCTATGTAATAGAATAACATTATATTCTTATATACTATCATTATAATGCAATAGGATAACATCTAACATCAAAGAAAAGAAAAAAGAGAATAACTTAAAAACACAAAACTAAATCACATCAACCCAAAGTAGAGTTCTAAATAATACAAAATTTTCATCAACATAAAGTAGAGATGTAAGGAAAAAAAATCCACCAAAAAATGAAATAAAAAATAAAAAATTGTGTGTGTGAGAGAGAGAGAGATAACATTTTTTGTGGGGAAAACTATGCATAGAATGAGAGAGAATGAAAATTTTATAGTAAAAGAATTTGAATAAAAAGAGCCAAAATAAAGGAAGATAAACGGATAGAGAAAAAAATTTTAGTAAAAGAATATTTAGTGCTATTTTTTTTATACAACTAAACTTTTTAAATCTCAAATAAATTATTCAAATTTCTCATTCTCTTAAAGGAGATTATCATGATAATCAAAACTCATAATAAAATTAAATTAGATATTACTTAAATAATTGATAGGCACATTCAAATTCATAACCAAGATTGTGTTTTAATATAAATTCAAATTCTCACTTCCAAAATAAATTTAGAGCATTCACACCAAAGGTGTGAAAATTGCTATATTGTCATTCTAGCACCCAAAAAAAAAATCATCTTTATCAAAGTTGCCAAACCTAAAACTTTTGACTACTAAGCTACAGTAAAGTGTCATCTTTGACACTTTATTGTAGCTCCAAAGTTATAAAAAAAAGTATATATATATATATATATATTATTTTAATATGGTAATGGTTGTGGTTGTTGTTTATTGTGTTGGATATATTATCTTATTGTGTTGTTTATATTATTTTAATGTGTTGAATGCTAAAATAAATCCTTTGATATTGGATGTATTATAAAGTGGGGTGCTAAAATAGATAAAGTAGTATTTTAAGTTGCTAAAAGCTATTTTTTTTAGTAACCTTGTTGTGAATGCTCAAGTATTAACTCAAACAAAAATCAACCAAAACTATAAGAGGGAGATGCAAAGTAGAGATGCAAGAAAAAAATATCCACCAAAAAATGAAAAAAAAAATGTGTGTGTGTGTGAGAGAGAGAGAACATTTTTTGTGGGAAAAATTATGCATAGAATGAGACAGAATAACAAATTTATAGTAAAAGAATTTGAAAAAAAAGAGCTAAAATAAATTAAGATAAATGGATAGAGAAAAAATGTTGTTAAGGTAGAGAATAGTGGGTAGATAAAAATGTAAAAAGAGTTAAAAATGTTGGAGAATGTGAAACAATAAATTGAGAAATTAATAAGAAAAATAAGAATTAAAAATAAGAAAGAAATGGTTAAAAATAGTTAGATAATGTGGCACAATGAAAAAGTAGCAAAATTAATTGTCACACTTTGACATATATATATATATATATATATATATAAAAGGAAGTGGGAGCTTTTAGATCGTGTTCGCTTTTAAACACCAATGATTTGCTAATGTCCTCCAATTGAAGTCGAGCTATTTGCCTTCTGAAGTTACGGGAAGTGGCAAATGGGTACATATACTCGAGAACCATGGCTTTATTCGAAGGTGACCCTTGCAATTAAATTTGCTAAAAATAAACTACATCAATGAAAGTGTGGTTAAATATTCCATACTCCCAATTTAGCAAAAATATATATATTCCACACTTCCAGGTGGCTACAAAGAAGAGTCATGTTAGCAATGTTCCAACGACACGTGTTAAGAATTAATAAAAGTTTAACTATGAGCAGTAATACACTGTTTTTTATAAAAAATATATATATACTTATCAATAGTTTATTGATTTGCAAGCAAAAGTGTAGTTGTACGTTTTTTTTTTAATATTTATACATAGCTTGACATTATTTATTGGAAAATCTAGTATTAAGGGAAAATTAAACTTTTCACCCTATTTTTTTTTTACCCTGATTACACTTAACTCTTTAGACTATTGAAACATACAATTGACCCTCAAAAATTATAACTCTATTTTAATGTCTCTATACCATCTATTTTAGTGTTAAGTATTACAAATTAAATTTAGTATTTAAAAACTAATTTATTCTTCTCTGTAAAACAGACAACTGAGTATTTTAGTGCTAAATTTCATTGAACTTAACAACAAAACAAATAGTATATAATGGTTTAAGTGTAACTTTTTTTTTTTTTTTTTAATTAGGAGGATGACAGTGCGTTTTGATAATTTGGGAGGTTATATATAATCAGGCTAATAGTTTACGGTGAAAAAGTATGATTTTCCCTAATATTAAATATCCATTATGATATATCTTAAAGGCACTACCTAGTAAAGAAAAGCCAAAAAAGGGTTTTTTGAATACAAAATTCAAAAACTAATCAATTGTCAAGCAAATTTTATGAGGATATATATGTATCACCTCTTATTTCACATCTTAAGTATTTACCGATACATAAACGTACCTCTCACCCAAAAAAAAAAAAAAAAAAAAGCAAGAACCAACCACGCAAGTAACACGCACACACTCGTTCCCTCTCTTAAAAAGGCTTACCTTTTCTGATATCAAAAAAACCTAATAATACAACGTTGTTGTGGATGGTGATGATAGTGGTAAATAAAAAAAATTGATTTTCTCGGCGTATTACAATCCCATATAGACAAGATGCACACTAAATAAAGCATAAATTAATAAAACCCATTTTACTGGGATGGCTCTTCAACTTGAACACAAACTCTTTCTTTCTTTCTTTCTTTCTATATCCTTTTTTTTTTTTTTTTTTTTTGAGAAACCTTCTTTCTATATCCTTTATTGTTGTTGTTGTTGTTCACTCCTACCCAAAATCTCTCTGTGCCTTAATGGCCTATCTTTCACTATTTCTATGTCTCATTCTCCTTCTCTCGCCCCAAGTTCTCCTAACATTTATTGCCATACTACTACTACTACCCTTGTTTTCAAGTGTAAGTCCTAGAAACTTGGGACTACCCAGTTCCTCTTCTTTGGTTTCATTGCTCATTTTATAACTGTGTCCTCTCTCCTTTGTACTGCTTAACTTGACTTAGACTTCCCTGGTATGCGCCTCTCTTTCTCTCTCTACGTCTACTATATGTGTGCGTGTGTTTACACGTGTGTTTATATATTGATCATTTCTGCTGGTGGCTCTTTTTGCCTGCCTGTATCGGTTTTTCATGTATGTGTGAATGCTTATCTCGTGAATCTTTTTTGGTAAACCCATGTTAAAAATTTATCTTTTGTCTCAGTCTGCTGTCTATCTTTGACCTTCCTTTTTGTTTTTTCGTTTCCTTTTGAAGTTTCAAAGGTGTTCATGTTCATTGGTTTATCTTTTGGATCTTGATAAGATTGATTTTACAGGTGTTTCTCATCTGAGTAATTAGTTGTTTCTTAATTTTCTTTGCTTTTCTTTTCTTTTCTTTTTGGATTTTATGTTTTAGTCATCCTATCAATTATGATTAAACCCATCAAGAGTATGTTACTTTAATATGAATTTCTCAGTTGAGTGTTCTATTTTTCTTCTTTAAGTTTGATATTTAAATTTACTCACTTCTATAAATCTTGACAAGTTCATGACATAAATTGGTCGGTTGGCCTCAATATCTCTGTGAGTATCCATAAAATTTCTCCCGAGGGGCTTGTGCTTATTTATTTGTATCTTTCATGATTTAAATCCATGATAGAAATTTTTTTTTCTATATGTTTATTTCTGAAAGGTGCACAAATTATTGATTGGTCCATGACAAAAGATTGGTTTGAAGTTCTCAATCTATCATCTAGCTATTTTTATCCGAGTGTTATGATGATTTATGCATATTGTTAATTGGATTGCCGATTATCATTTCATTGGATCTTTTATTTTATTTTAATTACAGAGAATTTTTTCCGTTTAAAAGAGTTGTGACTCATGTCCCAAGGTAAAGAAATAGAGGGTGAAGAAGAAAGGGAGGATTTGTGTACGGATGATAGCAAGCATGGTAGTATGAAAGGAGGTCTTATTGCCATGGACTTGGGTAGTAGCAGTTGCATATATTCTCATAGTCCCCCACCAATAAAGATTAGAGTTGGTCCATGGGATGGATCAACTTCTTCAAGGGTTGGTGGTTCCTCAGGTGGTGTACCTCAGGATGCAGATTATTCCGTTGTTGCTTCACTGAGTGAGGAGTTAGAGGCTCTTATCTTGGCCAGGGTTCCAAGATCAGAATACGGGAAGTTCTCTATTGTGAACAAGATGTTTTTAGCTCTTGTGAAGAGTGGTGAGGTATATAAGATTAGGAAGGAAATTGGGTTTAAAGAACCTTCTGTTTTCATGTTGGCTAGTGGGGAGACTAGTTGGAGGGCATGTGACAGGCAATTCGGGTCTTGTAGAAAGCTTCCAATCTTACCATCAGATATTTGTTTTTCATCTGGGGATAAGGAGTCAGTTTGTGCTGGGACTCATCTCATTGTTTCAGGCAAAGAATATGATGGTGTTGTTATTTGGAGGTATGAATTGGCATCAAACAAATGGTTCAAGGGTCCTAATATGATGAATCCAAGGTGTTTGTTTGCATCTGCCACATGCGGTACTTGTGCTTTTGTTGCTGGTGGCATTGGAATCGTGTCTAATTGGAAAGCTTTGAGCTCAGCTGAGAAATATAATCCAGAGACCAAATCATGGGAATCCCTTCCAGGTATGCACAAGAAGAGGAAACTTTGCTCAGGTTGTTACATGGATAATAAGTTCTATGTGATTGGAGGGACAGATGAGGAAGGGAAAGGTCTAACTTGTGCAGAAGCATTTGATGAGCAGAGAAACAACTGGGACTTGATCCCAAACATGTTAAAAGATTCACCAGTCCAAAGTTCCCAATCTCCACCTCTTGTTGCTGTTGTCAACAATGAGCTTTACTCACTTGAAGCTTCTTCAAATGAGCTCAAGGTGTACATAAAGGGCAGCAATTCATGGAAGAACTTGGGACCAGTCCCAGTAAGAGCTGATGTTGCTAGAGGATGGGGAGTAGCATTCAAGTCTCTAGGTGATGAGCTACTTGTCATAGGTACATCCACTAATTCAGTCCGTGACATGACTATATACACATGCAGCCCAGAACCACAAGCTGATAAATTGCATTGGAGGGCTATTGAGGGTTGCACAAACCAGCGCAGCCCCTTCATTTTAAATTGCTCTGTCATGGTAGCCTGAAGTTGAAATCTTAAGCAGTGACTTAAGTTGTTGGATCTGAGCATCTGAATAAAAACTACACTACGAATTTAGGGAGTTGTCAGTTGTCACTAGTACGAGTTTCATTGTATTTGCTCTAATATTCTATTGTATTACTATTGCATGGGTGTGTTTCTTGTCCTAAAAAACCTTTGTGATGATGACACAAGGTAACTTTTAACGAATGTTACTGATTTTATCTGTCTTTTTCCAGCTCCTGTGTGATTTTTTTATCTTGGAAGGGAGGCTCTCTAAACAGGTTACCTATAGTTTGTGTATGTCTCATTTATCAAACAAAGTTGTCTGCTTTATGATAAGAATAGGAAAATTTTACAATATCCACTCTTTTTTCGTGGGTATGGGTGTGGTACTTTTACCGGTAATAAGGTTACCTATGACACCATGATAGTAACTTTGTTACAAATGTTGTTAACTCACATCACATTAAGTCACTCCACTTTTTTTTAACTATATTATTTTTCACGTTATATTATAACCAATCGAATAAACTAATGTTTATGAAAAATATGATAGCAAATTTCATCGCATCACACGATAACTAATGTTTCTTTTCTTTTAAATTTTCCTTTTTTTGCCATTTTAAATAGATATTAACAAGATCACATATGATAATAACTTTGTAGCATTCGTTAATAATTCATGTCACGTGATATTCATTCAATGGGTATCATAAGCATAGCCCCATACCATTGGAGGTAACATTAAAAGACCTATATAATGCAATACAAACAAAACTATGGGCTTCTCACTTGGTGTGCCATGTCTATTAGCAATTTGAGAGAGCCTAATTTTCCCATAGTTTTTCAAAATTGCCTCTAGCAACTTCTTCTAATGACCATTGATAAGATGTTTTACAAGGCTTTAGCATTTAATGTTTACCTTTTAGCCAAATCAAGAAAAGCTTATAGAGCATGTTAACTCAGCGTTAAGGATATCCTAAAAGCTCTCTAAGGGCCAAAAGAGCTTTTTGAAATTTTTATACCCATTTGGTAAAATTTTAAAAGAATTTTATCTACTCCCTAAAGTTGAAATATGCTTAAAGCAAGTAAGATCAAAATTCAAGATTTAGCATTAAAGATCTTTAATACATTGTTTCAATTTAGTCTTTGATTTTTTAAATGTATGTCATAAAGTTTCTTGTCGTCAAATAATAGATGGAAAAGTATGACATGACAAACAGAAACACTAAAATCAAACACTCATATTAACATTGAGCCCATTAATGATAATAATAATAAAGACATGGGGATTTCAGATGTGAAATCCTCAAATTTGGTTAGTGTTTTTGTTTGTCATGTTATACTTTTCTATCTACCTATTGATGACAACGATATTTTTGACAAATTTAAAAGGTTAAGAAATAAACTTAAGGATCATTCTGAAAAACAGGGTAAACGTTGAGGATCAAATTTGTAATTAAACCTTGACAATATTGCCTTCAGTAAAAACCAAAGTTCACCAGCATCACGAACCAAGAAGCAAAAGGATAGTGTAATGTACCCTTCTGCAGAGGTACCAAACTCTCACTAGGTTGGAGTGGTAGAGTGATTTGGAATAAGCAGCACCACGTGAATTTAACAAAGGATAGAGGACCAAAGCCATGTCGCACCAAAATTTAAATGGTGGAATCCACCCAGTAAAGTCACTTTGTAAGAAGCACAAACTGAGAGAATACAACACTAGATATTAAGCCAAAGCCACCCATCATGGTAGTAGAGGCACTAAAGTGATAAAAACAAACAAACAAATCAGATGCAGGCAGGCAGGCATGAAGTGAAGTGGGTTGAGTATTTTAAAAAGGAGATCTTGCCTTCTGAAGCTAAACGAGGGGTCATTCTGATGTGAAATAATGTACTATATCACCTATCAAAATTAAAAACAAAATTAAAAATTAAAAGAGGGAGGGGGTGGAAGAGAGAGAGTTTCAAGGAAAACACAAATTAGCCATTAGGATTTGATTTTCATGCAAAAATGGAGGCAAAAAAAAAAAAAAAAGAGTTTCAAAGGAACAAGACAGTGCAGTCGACAACTCCACCATAATCGATTTCCCAATTTATTTATTTACTACAAGGAACCACTACTTGACAACATCAACCTATCAAAAGTTGGGGACAGAGATTTTTCATTAAAGTAGACAAAATATATCATAATTATAATGTTACTCATTCCAATGAAAATTTTAAGGCATCATCAATGTTAATGTTACTCCAACATCCATATCAAAACTAAAATAAACAAAAATCCATGATTCAAGTTCCATACAAGTACTCAAAAAAGAAAATTTGATGAAAAAGACAGTAAATCAGAGATAGGGTTCTCAATTTTAAATGATATATTATCTTAGAAGGATAGATTCTACTTTAAAGGAGTGGACAGTACAGAAATGAATAACTAGAATTCCCTGTAGCCACCACATTCAAGAAGAAGCACCGCTATGTAAAGCTTGAGACTTCCTGTTTTTCCTAGGAGCCAACTGTGTTTCAGGCTGCATCCAACAAAATCATGTGGAAAATTCAAATTCAAACGATGATAAGAGTAATAATGTCCACCAGTCTATTTAATTACAGAAGTTTCAGATCCAAGGAAAAAGTGACAATAAAAATTATATTCTTTGTTTGAATGTGGTACAATTATTTTTTATCTAAATAAAATCAATCCATGAAAGTAATTTTAGAGAACTGGCAGACATATTTGACCTCAAATTTTGTTTCATCAGCTCCATCCACTATAGCAAGTAGCTTCCTAAAAGGATGGGGACAGAGCCATAGAGGGGAATTAAACATGTCGTTTTATTTTTCAAATTCCTTTCAGTGTACATTTCAAGTATGAAATGTGTATATAACATTTCCAAGAATCCAATGCATTTTTATGAAACTAGTTTTAACTCTGAAATTGCCATTACAAGTTTATCACAAATTACCTCAAAATACCATTTGTTTGATAATTGTGGTCGTGTGATTTAATGCACTACCAATTTCTGGGTTTGATTATATGAAATAGCATGGATTCAATGAACTTTCAGAGGGGCAATTAAACATTCTATTAATAAACTATACTGATTATGACATACATTTTATCTTCTTTGCCTAGGAAATGGATAAATAAAACCACTTGCATAATGTCACAACTATGCCATGCATATGTTGGACAGATGGGTTGGCTCGCATCCATCTTGAATTAAAATCACAATTAAACCAGCACCCCCCCCCCCCCCCAAAAAAAATTACTTATCAAATATATATATATATATTAACTTTCAATAATTGACACATGAAACTCTCAATTACCTCCTTCTTGACTGGCTCTTCCTTTTCAGACAAGGTCAACTCAATATGGCAGGGAGATGACATATAGGCTGCATAAGGAATAAAAGAATAATATTTAGAACAAATCCACGAGCCCATCCCACCCACACCCAAAAAAAAAAAAAGCAAAGGGGGGGAAAAACTCACGATTGATTCTCCCATGAGCACGGTAGGTCCGGCGCCTCTGTTTCTGGGCTTGGTTCACCTGGATGTGAGATATGTGCAAAGAATCCACATCCAGACCTTTCACCTACATAAGAGGTTGACACAGTTTTTCAAATGGTTTAAAAAAGATTGAACCAAGAATAAATTTAGTGAAACATACTTCTGCATTGCTCTCAGCATTCTTAAGTAAGTCAAGAATAAATTTAGCCGATTTAAAAGGCCAGCGTCCTTGACCATTTGAATGACGGTTCTTTGCCTGAGCAGTTCGACCAACACCACGACAAAAGCGTCGAAAGGGAATGGCTTGTTTGTGGACCAGAACATCTTCCAGATACCTTTTAGCCTTTGCTAAAGGCAACTTTCTAATAGCATGGGCTGTCTCTCTTGTGTTCTGGAATTCAATAGCCCAGTTACAACATAAACAAAGTAAAGCAGATAAAAGAGACAATATAACAGTACCACTTGATAGCAATAAATACATTTCATTGCTATTGAAAAATATTCAGCCTAGTCATTACAATTGCACAAATGATTTTACACAACCTAATCAAGGGCAAACTCACTTGCACAACGAATAAGACATCAAAATATATACAATCAGATGTTGCACCAACCATATACTATATTCAAAAGCAATAATCAAACCTTACTCCAAAAACTTTGGGGCCAGCTATGGATCCTCCATAGACTAATTAGGGCTAGCCATATGTATTCTTTTCCATCATTCTATCATATCCAAAATCACACTCTTTGTCACTCCCTTAATTGAAATATCTTTTTTAACTACTTATATCTTATATTAATGTTATTTTAGGTCTTCCTTTACTTTTCCCTTGATTTGAATGAACTCACTCGTCTCTACACATTATCAAACCATTTCAAGTAATTCTCATTCATATATTCACCAATAGGGTCACTCTTATCTTTAAGCAAATTTCTTTATTTCAAATCCTGTCTTTCCCTATATACTCAATAGCCTTAGCCTAACAGTTAGTACCACATAGCACAGTTGGTTTCATAGCAATCGTATACAATTTTTACTTATAAGTATTCTATAATTAAAAGATACTCCTCATGAGCTTCTCCAGTTCATCCAACTACTCTTATGATTCACATCCATTTCAATCTCTTCACCTTAAGAACCATTGATCCAAGATATTGAAATAACTCATTTTTTAGAATCTCGTGAACATCAAGTCTTCAACACTTACAATCCCTTCACCTTTGTTTTCTACTTTTTTTTTTTTTTTTTTTTTTTTTTTTTGATTGATAGGTACCTTTGTTTCTACCTTTACTAAACTTACATTCCATATACTATGTTTTAGTCCTACTTAATTGAAAGCCTTTACATTCTAAAGAATCCCTCCAAATTTCTAACTTGACATTAACTTCAAGAGATATGGACTTAATATTGATCCTTGATCCAAACCTATACTATAGGAAATTCACTTGTGATGCCTCCACTTGTTCTCCCATAAGTTACAATTCCATCATACATATCTTTACTCAATTTAATATACTTTAAATGAACTGCTTTATTTCTTTTTTAATTTTTTATAGCGAGGAACCTCTTCAAGGCAGGATAACTTCTTGTTCTCCCCACTTGTTCTCACACTAGTTAAAATTCTATCATACATATCTTTACACAATTTAATATACTTTAAATGAATTTAATTTTTGAATAACGAGGAACCTCTTCAAGGCAGGATAACTTCTTGTACCCACCCCTATCAACTATCAAGTAAACCTCATATACACAACCTCACTCGCTAAAACCATATATCTAGTAATCCCATGACTCGAACTAGAGACCTCATGGAGGGTTCCCATGAGGTTAACCAATTGAGATACCCTCCTAAGATCCACCACATAACCATTGAAAGTACTACCCTATCATCCACCTTTAGGTCAACAAAAACAATACAGAGAGCTTTACAAGTGTCTCTATCTTTTTCCATCAGATGTCAAAGTAAGAAAATAGCTACCATGAGATTTCTCTTGCATAAAAGCAAATTTATTCTCCAATATTGTTGCTTAGTGTCTTAACCTATGCTCAATCACTCTCTCCCAAAGTTTCATAGTATGACTCAAAAGCTTAATTCCATGATAATTTCTACAATTGTCAATATCTCCCTTGTTCTTATATATAGGTATTAGAGTGTTTCTCCTCCACTCACTAGGAATTTTATTAAGACTTAAGATCTTATTGGAAACCAACTAAAAAGCTACTTCCCATTAAAATTATGAAATCCAATATTCAAAGTTGAGCAATGTCCCCCCCACCCCCCCTCCTCTGCCCCTGCTTCTGTAAGAAATTTTTTCAAGCTTAATAGACGAATCAAATTTTTGAAAAATGTGTCCAATAGAAATTTAAAGCATAGTTAAAGGAGAACATTGCTGAGTTTTATAGTTTATGAGGACAATGTGACTAAAGCATGGTTGAAAAAGAGGGAAAGTCAAAAAATTTTCAAGTTTCTAGTTTGCGTTTGATCAAACTCCTTTACTCCCACCAGAAGAATCCATGAATGTGCAAGCATTTACTGAACTTTCTGTTACAAGCAACAACTTCAGCAGTTCAGCATATAATAATGCAATGATTTTTAACAACTCCTAGCATAATTGTTCACATAAGAAATAAGCCCCCCCCCCCCCCCCCCCCCCATCATCCATCAAGTTTTACAATCCATATGAAACAAAATTAAACACCCATTTAGGACATTCCACTGTTGAAACACAAATTGGCATCAACCATGCAAAATTCACAAAAATTCTCATTTAAACCACATAATGTACAATTTAAATAACACAATGATACCTTGAAATGAACTCTCAGATCCGAGCCCCTGGCCTTGCAGGCTGCACAGACAGAAAGACACTCAAATATTACACCCCATGATTTTCGCAAGTGCGTGTTTGTGTGAAACTCTAAAATTCTACACACCCAAGAAAAAAAAAATATACTCAATTACCCAAATACTCACAACTCCACAATCTGAACAAGACTGACTGTAACTAACACATGAAATCCTAGTTCTTAACGAATACCAATAGAAATAGTAATAGATTTCGTAATGGGCTATTATGAAATTGAAAATACTCACACTTAGTGGGATTATCAGGTTCCTTTGAATACTTCACCTAAAAAATTTAGAAACCATGGTAAAACAAACCAAATATAGAAAAGCATAAACACATATTATATATGAGCAACAAGGAAGAGATTTAGCTACCATTGTTGTTGGTTCAAGGTAGATTGGGAGGGTCACTGATCACTGAGCTTTCTGGGGCAAAGAGAGCGTTGTGTTTAACGCGATCGATGGAGTGAAACCCTAGCTGGGTTTTAGGGTTTAGACCTTGAGCTGAAGCCAATGCCGAAAACCGTGGCTTGGGCTTTCCGGGTTGCAGGAAGATAGCCCAATGCACTGGACATTTGACTTCTGTTTTCGTTGAGATGGGCCCAATTTGTCTATGTTTATGGTTCTCATTGGATTCAAATTTTTGGCACTAGTAGTGTTGGTTTGACAAATATTTTTTTTCCCAACTTATTTTACTATTTAATTTATTTTTGTTATTATTTATGGGTCTCATTACATTTTTTTTGATACTATTCATGAGTCTCATTATCCTATTTCAGCTAATTTTTACATTTATTTACAGTATTTTCAGCAAAAAGTTTTTAATTTTAGTAAAATAAGCGGATTCCAAACAAACCAACAGTTAAAGAACACTTTATTTTTTTGGGTAATTTGATAATTGAAAATGGTGGGAAAATGGAAAAGTAGAAAGATAAGAAAGATTTTAATTTCTCTCCTTTTTGTTTGATTGTGAGTAGAAAAGTAGAAGATGGAAAAAGTAAGTTTGTATAAATTTATTTATATACCCTAGTTAAAAAATGATTGCCAATTAAAACAAAAAAGTGATAAACAACCAAAAAAAAAAAAAAAAAGCAATCACCCAATTTATTAAATAATAAAAATCATGTCCCAAAAAAGAAAAAATCATGTCAAGTTAAAGCAAAAAAAAAAAACAACTATGACACCCACAGCCTAGGAAAAAAATAAGGAAGAAGGCAATGTCCAGGAAAGGAAAAGAAAAAAAAAAAATTGAGAGAGGCAAAGTGCCCAGGAAAGGAAAAGGAAAAAAAAAAAAAAATGGCAAAAGCAACATGCCCAAGAAAGGAAAAGAAAAAAAAAATTGGCAAAAGTGCACATGGACATTTTCATCTATTAAGCAGTCTTATTTTCTCCCTTCAGTTTTCTCTCCATTTTAGGAAGAAAAATTTTTGGTGGGCCTGGAGAGAAAACACCTAGGCCCCACCATTTATTTTTTTTCCTCTCTACCCAACCAAACATACTTCAAAAAAGTTTTCCTTCCCATTTTCTCTCCAAAGTTTTCTATCCACCCTATTTCACCTCTAAACAAACACACTCTAAACATCTCTATTGAAAACATTGAAATGTGTCAATTGAGCTCCAGGTTATCCACTACATGAAATTTTGATTATAATATAAAATTTAAGTTGTTGGAAATTGAGATAAGTCTGAAGTGCTAGTTCAAGTTTACTACAATACATTTGAAATGCTAGCTGAATTTTAATATAATATATTTCCCAATTTTGGCCTTCTATTGTGTGATCTTCAATAGTAAATTTCAACCCTTGTGTGATAAGGAATGTATTGAAGGGGATTGGACCCCAATTAAAGCTTCCTGAGGAAATTTAGAGATATCACACATTTTTTTTGCGGATGATTTAATATTGTTCGCAAAAGCTAATGAGAAAGGGAGTGAAGCCATAAAGGAGGTGCTGGATCTGTTTTGCAATGAGTTTGGGGAGAAAGTCGGCACAGTTAAGTCTCGGATCTACTTCTCTCAAAATGTGGAAGCTAGTCTAAAATCCAATATTTGTGAAAACTTAAATATCCAAGCTGCCAACAACTTGGGAAAGTACCTAGGGTTTCCTTTGAAGAATAAGGGTTCAGATCGAAATCAAATTAAATTTGTTGTTGAGAGGGTTATTAACAAGCTAGCTGGTTGGAAATTCCAACTTCTATCCTTTGTCAGAAGGACAATTTTAGTTAAATCAATCATGTCCACCATTCCTAACTATGTTATGCAAGGTGCAACCCTCCCCTCCCATCTTTGTGACAAACTTGACAAGATCAGTAGGGATTTTTTGTGGGGCACCACGTAAGAAAAAAAGAAGATGCATATGATGGCTTGGAGTAAAATTATCAAACTTAAAGAGGAAGAAGGACTTGGCATTCAGGCAGCAAAGGCAAAGAATATAGCCCTACTAGCTAAATTAAACTATAGAATGTACCATAAACGCGACTCCCTATGGACGAAAGTTTTACTGAAGAAATACTACACCCAAACTCAAAAAAATGCCAAGGACCCGGACAAACTGCCTTGTTCTATTAACTAGAAAGCAACTAAACAAGGGTTCCCTATTTTCATGAAGGGAACAGGATGGAATGTAGGGAGTAACTCCAAACTAAAATTCTAGTCTAATAATTGGGTCAAGGGCAAATCAATTAGAGAGCTAATTTAAGGACCAATCCACCAAGCAGAGCAGGATATCACTATTGAAGAGACAAGACAAGGAGTTGAATGGCATTGGAATGCCATTTCTTTTGATTTGCCACCATGTATAAAAGGAAGAATCGTTGCCACACCCATTCAGTTATATGAAGAGAAAGGGGACTCTATGAACTGGAAAGCTTCAAAGGATGGGGAGTTCACTGTGGCATCAGCGTACACTTTGGTAAGACCTAAGGAGGAGCACAACGATGGTTTCAAAGGGAGTTGGATCTAGAAAATTGACTCACTACCAAGGATTTGTCACTTTCTCTGGCTTTGTCATCATAATAGTGTACTAGTTAGAGAGGTAATTGCATCAAGAGGAATTGAATGTGAAACCGCGTGCCCTCTCTGCAACTCTAATGCAGAAACTATAATTCATATGTTGAGGGATTATCCCTTTGCAGCGGCTTTCTAGAGAAAAATTGGTGTGCTATCTGATTTGAAATCCACCTTCAATCTTGATAGACTTAAATGGCTCGAAGCCAACTGTGTGTGCAACTCGTTGATTAAGGAGAAAGGATGTCTGTAAAAGACAATGTTAACCTTTGCAATTTGGTCACTTTGGAAATGACTCATGTTTGAAGCAAGCCATTGAGTATGTGTACTGTGTGGGGAAATCATTTAGAACCATACGAGTGAGGTACTCTCGTGTCAAATGGAATAGACCATTGGAAGGATGGTTTAAGCTAAATTCAGATGGAGCATCGTTGGGAAATCTAGGGAGAGCAAGGGGTGGAGGATTAATTTGGGATCATAGAGGTGCTTGGATCAGAGGTTACACTCGTAATATAGGATTCACTACAAGTGTCATAGCTGAATTTTGGGCATTGCAGGATGGGCTTCAGCTTGCCTTACCATTGGGAAAAGTCTAACTCAGTCACTAACAGGGACTATTCTTCTCTCTTGAATGATTATAGGTACCTTCTCAACAAGTTCCAACAAGCCAGGGTGAATCACACCTTTAGGGAAGCAAACAGGGCAGCTGATGGACCGGCAAAGACGGGACGTATGCAGCAAGAAGAGTTTGTTATTTTGTTTAACCCCCTTACCCTTGATATTGTAACTTTTGTTAATGAAGATGCTACTAGTCTGTACTATGTAAGGCATGTTGCCAATACTTTGCCTTTCATGGCTAGCTAAGTTTAATGAATATCCCTTTTAACCAAAAAAAAAAAAAAATTCTATAATAAAATTCAATTTGCTTCAGCACATATCTTAAAGCCAACTGACATACTAAAAGCTATATATATACATGAAAGCCTTATTGTAAAGAAATATATATATATATAACATTTCAATAACAAAACTACTTATTGTATCTTTCGGCAATAACCAAAAAAAAAAAAAAAAAAAAAGTGTGACCACTTATATATAAAAGTTGTATATACAGTTACTCTAGTTTTATTTGCGGTGTCTACTACTTTCTTTTATTTTATAGCATAAGTATAATTCTTAAAATGCATTATGTTTTCTTTTAAACTAGATTCAAATTTTAAAAAAAAAAAAAAAAAAAAAAAAAAAAAAAACTTTATTGAATTTAATTCTCCTTTCAAGTTTAAAGAGATAATATTGTTTTTATTTTATTAATCAGTGCAGTCATCTATTTAAATTTAGTTTGATAACCTAATATCATGTACCTAAAAATTGTAACTAAGTTTTACCATTAATTATATACATTTAAATATTTGTCTATAAGTTTTTTTTTTAGAATATAAATTATAAAAAATTTATTTCCTCTATAATATATTTCCAACTGAGGCACAAATCATAAGCATGCATGTAGTTTCTAATTCAGAGAATATGCTATACACAAATAAAATAATAAATAAAGGAATCTACCCACATATTTTGATGAAAATTATAATTCTTCAATAATATATGTTAATATGAAAAAGAAATATACAATCCTTAAAATAATATCACATCATATCATATAAAATTAAAAGTTATGTCTTTAGACTTGCACCATGTGAATGACCCACACATTTTTTATCTTTCTTTTATTTATTTAGGGTAAAATATTATTTTGGTCCTTAAATTTTACCAAAAGTTTTTTTTTTTCTCTAAACTTAAAATTTTTTTTTCATCCTTAAATTTTTGTAAATAGTTTTTTTTTATGATTTAGAGACAAAAATAGGGATGAGAAATAAAATTTCTTAATAGTTTAGGAACAAAAAGTAAAATATTTTTAATAATTTAGGTACAAAAAAAATAACTTTTTAAAGTTTAGGGATTAAAAAAAATTTTGGTAAAATTTATGGATCAAAAACAAATTTTTAGTAAAGTTTAAGGACCAAAATAGTATTTTACCCATTTATTTATTTGCATTTTTCTTCTTATGTCACATGGTGTATTATAAGTATATTAGTATTATTGTTAACATGATTTGCTTTAAATAAAACCGTGTCAAAGTTTAAAAATACTATTCTTATTAGAATTTGAATATCAAGAGTTTCTAGAAACTTTTTTGAGAAGAAGAGTTTCTATATATATATATATATATATATATATATATATATATATTGGAAATCACCAAATAACGTTATAAATTAAAAGTCAATGACAAAGTCCTTTTCCAAAAGTCAATTAACAAAAGTTTTAAGAGGTTTGAAAAGAGGTTTATTGTTTATTTTAAATTTTCTCAATAATAAATTGTTTTTTTTGGTTGATAAAACCTGGTCCTAGACAACTTTCTTTCGCCAAATAAACTATACATAAATATTATAAATATTAAGAAAAACACTCGTGATAGTCTTAATTTAGTATGAGGAAAAAAAAAAAAAAAACTTATTCACTTTGTATATATAATACTAAAATAATTCTTTTTTTAAGAAGAATCCAATAGCCTTTTGGTCCAATGGCATCCTGTCTTCACTTGTGAATTGTGATGCTTGAACATGGGATTTCTCCACACTTCCGCTAAGCAAAAGATAAAATTATGTAACAAATCAAATTAAAGAAGAGCAAAACTTAGGTACAGTATTTAGGTGCTATTCTTTAGGTTCATCTCTTAAAATTCTGTCATGTGGTTTTTTTCTCATAAATAGAAGTGTATTTTTTAAGTTAAGTAGTCACATGACAAAATCTTAAAAGATGAACCTAAGGAACAGCACCTAAGATATTGCACATAATTTTTGTCCATTAAAGAATATTTATTTAATTCTTAAGATTAGTGACTAAATCTTTATATTTTGTAAGTGCTGCCTCTTTTTTTATTAGAAAGTTGTAAGTGTTACCTCACATAACGTATTTGGCTATTTGCCTTTTAATTATTGTTGACCATGATTTGAGTAAGTTGACTTAGGGTTTAATAAATTAAAAATCAATCAGAAATCAAAATCCACTTTAAAAAAAAAAAAAGGCGAAAACAAATCAAATTTGACTTCTTTTTTTTATCATATATAGTATAGATAATTTTTTTTTGGGTGAAAGTTAGGAATATAGATATCTTATTCAAAGCACATTGTCAAATACTGTTTGAACTCGACAAGTATAATCAAATTTTTATTTTATTTTATTTTCTCTCAAATTTTTTATTTTATTTTATTTTTTTCAAAGTTTAGACAAAAATACAAATACACCCTATAAATTTGGTGAATTGTCATTTTAATCCACTTAATTTACATTTTGTTATTTTAGTCCATTAGCTTTGACAATAGTGTCATTTTAGTTCTCCTATCAATTGCATTTCGTTTGAAAAACTATTAATCCTCTTAAAACAATTTTGTTTCACACTATAAAATAAACTTGACTTAATGGTGTTTTGCAAACCACAATGGATGGAAGGACTAAAATAACAATGCTATCGAAATTAATGGATTAAAATGACAAAATTTAAATTTAGTAAACTAAAATAACATTTCAACAAACTTATAGGATTTAAATTGTATCTTTGCCTAAAGAGATTACTAGTTCATAAAAAAGAATGAAAGAAAAGCTTTTTGACTTATAGGTACTTAATGGTCTCCTCCACGTAAGTTAAACTCCTCCTTTTGTAACCAAAAAAAAAAAACCTTCTTGAAACCAAAATAATAATAATAATAATAATAAAATACAATAAAATAAATAAATAAACAAAGTTTAATTACATAACTTGTCACATTTTTTTTTTAAATCATATTGATATGGCCAATTGTGAATGATTGAAAATAAGTTAAAAAATAATTGAAAATGAAAATGATGTTAGTGATGGTTCAAGTGTGAAAGCGTGTACCACTCACAAGTTACCACCTCAACAATTTATGAAAAAAATTTGTGAAATGAGTTGTGAGAATAGCAATATCATATTATACCAAATACTATATAATAAAAGTTTGGTTTTAAAATTTGTTATGTCAAATGTCAAGTAGCTATTTTCTCATTCTCAAAAAAAAAAAAAATAATAATAATATATATATATAGTAGCTACTTTCTCTTTACACAAGTGTCCACATTTTCATTAATTATTAAGATAGTTTATCTTGAATTAAATTCCATTGCTAATAGTTTATTCTATGTAAAACGTTACTTGTTTCAATAACCAAAAAAAAAAAAAACACTATTTCATATGTTTCAAGAAATGTTTAAATTCTAAATCAACTAAAATTCTATGTTGTTTAAAGTCATTTAAAATGTTGTTTAAAGTCATTTAAAATATTAATAAATATTTATTTTAATTATTTTGATTATATAGTACTAACTAGTAAACAAATAAAATAACATAGGTGGGATTGTCATGTAAATGGATCGCTGACGTAACTTTTTATTAGTTAGCTCAACTGGTAAAGTCTCTAATGGTTGTATAAGAGATCTGGGATTCAATCCCTGCTTACACCAAAAATTGATTGGTGTCTTGGTCTGATGATAAAGAACTATTATAAGGAGCGGACACCATAGGTTAAAACTCTCTCAAAAAAAAAAATTACTTTCTAAACTCATGTGATATACGATCTCGTAGAGTTGACATTTTCACAGAGTGTGTTCTAGGTTGAGAACTAGCTTTCTCTGTAGCAAGTAAAGTTGACTTTCAACATCTTTTGCGCAGTAGAACTTGATTGTCCCTTCTTACAGAAGGTGCTGAGTGTGTTCCTTGGGGGAACAAGGTTACTCCTCAGCTAGTGGGGTTTTTTTTTTTTTTCGGGGGTTAAGGGATACAGGAAAGAGGGGTTTAGGGGAATTTTTCTAGAATACATGGACAATATCACCTAGAGTTAGAGCCGTCTCTCATTGTCAGTGAGGGAGGGACCAGGTTGCAATCTTACCAATAACGATCAGAATTCGAACTATTCCGTCATAGCAAAGTTTCTCACCAAAAGAGCACTCAACATGGATGTAATAGCAAGAACTTTCAACCCGTTGTGGAGGGCGCGCAATGGTTTCAAGATTCAGAATCTTGGAGATCATATTATTCTTTTTACCTTTGACAATCAGAAAGAGGTTGAAAGAATCCTCGCAAGTGAACCTTGGAGTTTCGATAAGCATTTGGTGGTCATGCAGCAGTATGATAAAGAAACACCGGTTAGTGACGTGAAGTTTGATAAGGCAAGTTTTTGGGTCCAACTCCATGGCATCCCGCCCCGATTTATGACCATGGAAGCAGCTTTGAAAATATGTAATGTGGTTGGAGAAGTAGCACGTCCCAAGGAGTTTAACAAAATTGATGAGGAAAATTTTTTGCGACTCAAGGTGAAGTTGGACTTATCTCTCCCATTGTGCCATGGACAACTAATTTCATTAGAGAGTGGGAAGCAAGTTTTTGGTAGGCTTCAAATATGAAAGATTGTCGAATTTGTGTTATTGGCGCGAGCACCTCACTCACAACGATAGGGACTGTGAGTTATGGATTGAAAGTAAGGGATCTCTAAAGACTGAGGACAGGCAATTCAAACCGGGGTTGCGAGCATCGGTCTTCGTCAAGTCAAAACAGTTGGGATTGACAGTGCTGGAATACTACAAGGCTAGGAAAAAAATCTACCTCAACCTCCTCTTACGGTGCCATGGAAACAGAAATTTCAAGTCAATCCACAGTGAATCTCCGAGAAACATCAAAACAAGGCAGTCTGAGCAGTAAAGAAGGAACCGTTGACAAATCAGGGGGCAATCATGACAAGGGGTGTAACGGAAATCCTAGAATTGATGACATTAAGGTGGACCAAACAAAATTAATGAAAGAGAGCCAATGATAAGATTTCGATTTTGACTCCCTAAACCGATACTAACATGAATCATGAGCATTCAAGTGCATTCGTTTCACCCAACGACACAATGGATAAGAATCACCAGAAGGTTATTATGTCTTTAAATTCAATTAATGTTGAGTTGGCAGGTTTTGAAAATCCTGAAGAATCTAGCATACCTGGTAATAAGGCCAATGCACGTGCAACAATAAGTTCCATAAACAATGCTCAATTAAGTGCAGCACGTGACCCCCAAAAAACTGCTAGGGTTTCATCAAACTTAGCATCACAACACTGTGTTCTACCAACTTGGACCCGAAAAGTAAGAAAGGCAAACAATACTATAGCTATGCACTGTGAACATATTGTACGGAAGAAAAGAGAAGCAAAGGTAAAGGGCAGAAAATCAATTCTTCCTTCCAAACGTCAACAAGTTTACCATGGTGACAATGATGATTTTCTTGAAGTGGCAGAGGCTGTGGATCAGTCCCACCAAACGCAATGAATTGCATAAGTTGGAACTGTCGTGGTTTGGGGTAACCACGTGCAGTTTTAGAACTCACCAAGTTGGTGAAAAAAAGCTCGCCCTCAATCATCTTCCTTATGGAGACCAAATCAAATGAGCAATATTTGAAGAAACTTTGTTCGAAGCTTAAGTTAGAAAATGTACACATTGAACCACGGGTGAATGTAGGTGGGGGATTGGCACTCTATTGAAAGAACGGGATTGACTTCAAAGTACTAGACTACACACCAACATATATTGACGCAATAGTTAACCCAGGAATGGATGACGCCTGGTAGTTAATGGGCTTCTACGGAAACCCAATAACGGCCAACCGGGAACATTCTTGGGTGCTACTAAAACATCTTAGCCTGAAAACGGAGATACCTTGGTTATGTGTAAGGGATTTCAATGAAATTACCAAAATTGAAAAGAATAAGGGTGGAGCAATCAGAAGGGAGAGGCAGATGAGGGATTTCAAAGAAGCCTTGGACTTTTGTGGTTTTCGAGATTTGGGATTTATGGGATCCCTTTTCACATGGTATAACAACCAATTTGATGGAGATGTGACTTGGATTCATTTAGATCAAGGGGTGGCAACACCATTATGGATACAAATGTTTCCCACAGTGCAAGTGCATCATGTTCAAGGTATATTATCGGACCACTGTCCATTGTGGGTATATTCGGACGATGAAAATGTTAGATTCTACAACAAATCTAGATCATTCTGATTCAAGGCTATATGGTTGAGAGATGAAAACTGTGAGGGCATCATCAGAAGTGCATGGAATGGGGGGAATTTAGGTGATTCGATGGACAGGTTAATGGGTAAGGTGGAAGCATGCCGATTAAGATTGAAGACATGGAGCAGATTGTCTTTTGGCAATATACGCAAATTGTTGACTCAAAAAAGGAAGGAGCTAGCAAAAGTCGAGCAGCTGTCTATGGCAGGGATAAATCACGAACAAGTGTGGGTTCTTAGGGGAGAGGTGTATAAACTCTTGGTAAAGGAGGAGTGCTTGTAGTAGCAAAGGTCACGAGTAGAATGGTTGAAGAGTGAGGATTTGAATACAAGCTACTTTCATGATCGAGCAACCCAACGAAACAAGAGGAATTTTATATCCAAACTAATTTTGGATGATAGGTCGGTGGTGGAAGAAACCAAGCAGATCGATGATTCCTTTGTGGACTACTTCAAAAATATTTTCACTTCAACCGCTCCTTCAAACTTTGATCAAATCCTCCAAGGTATTAAACCAAAAATTACTCCCTCTATGAATGATGATTTAATCCATGATTTACAGCATATGAAGTAGAACGTGCATTGAACCAAATGAAACCATTAACAGCACCGGGACTCGATAGTCTACCCCCAATGTTTTTCAAATCTTGTTGGGATATTGTTGGCCAAGATGTCATTGCTGCCTCTTTAACTACTCTCAATTCAGGTGCCATGCCAGAAAACCTCAACCACACTTTCATCTCACTTATACCAAAAACAAAAAAATCCTGAAAAACCTATTGATTTCAAACCCATAAGCCTTTGTAACATCCTGTACAAAACTATGTTCAAAACCATAGCCAACCGACTCAAAAAAATTATGCCTAAATTGGTTTCGGAGTCACAAAGTGCATTCATGTCAAATAGATTGATTATTGACAACATTCTTGTAGCCTTTGAAACGCTACATCATTTAAAAAATAAGAGAAAAGGAAAAGAATGGCTCATGGCCTTAAAGCTTGATATAAGCAAAACGTACGATAAGGTGGAGTGGGTTTTCCTTGAAAAATTAATGGAGAAGTTGGAGTTTGCAAAGAGGTGGATATCCCTTATCAATTCTTGTATCAGATCAGTCTCTTTTTTTTTTTGGTTAATGACAAACCACATGGGCACTTCACACCTAATAGAGGCCTCTGTCAAGGGGACCCTCTATCTCATTATTTGTTTCTTTTATGTGCAGAATGATTACACTCACTTATCCAACAAGTAGAACTTGTAGGCACAATAAAAGGAGTTTCTCTTTGTAATGCAGGTCCAAAGGTCTCCCATTTGTTCTTTGCAGTCTATAGTGTGCGATTTTGTATGGCAACCACACAAGAATGCAACACCATCCTCGAAATTTTGCACCAATATGAAGAGTATTCGGGGTAGAAAATTAACCAAGGAAAATCTCAGCTATTTTTCAGCCCAAACACCGATCATCATGTGCAGCAAGATATTAAAAATCTGCTTGGGGTAGGAGCCACCACAAATTATGAAAAATACCTTGGATTACCTTCCTTTGTGGGTAGAGCAAAAAAACAAAGTTTCAGCTACATTCGAGAAAGGATTTGGCACAAAATGCAAGGATGGAAAAAACGGCTCTTATCGTAAGGGAGAAGGAAAGTACTCATCAAAGCGATCCTCCAAGTGATGCCCACTTTTACCATGGCATGCTTCAAACTCCCAAAGAGTTTATGTAAAGATATTGAATCTCTAATCAGGAAGTTTTGGTGGGGTTATAAAAAGGAAGGTTGGAAAACACATTGGGTGGCTTGGAAGAACTTGTGTAAGCCGAAGTGTAAAGGGGAGCTAGGTTTTAAGGAGATTGAAAACTTCAATTTAGCAATGTTGGGGAAACAAGTATGGCAATTGCTCCATAACAAAGACTCTTTCTTCTATAAAGTTTTTAAATCAAAGTACTTTCCCAATTGCTCTATCTTAGATGAGGTTGTGAAAGTGAAGGGTTCCTATGCTTGGCAAAGCATTCTCAAAGCTTGTAGGTTCGTGAGGTTGGGGTCGAGATGGAGAATAGGGGATGGGAAGTCAGTCTTGATTCGTGGTGATAAATGGCTACCGGATTTGCACTCAAGTTAGGTAGTTTCACCCCAAAAAAATTTGCCCAATAACTCCAAGGTGTGTGCCTTTATTGACGAGAAAAATGGCAGATGGATTGAAGATAGAGTACTAAATGAATTTGTGCCCCATGAAGCTGCTACAATTCTCAGCTTACCCTTGAGTTCTACGCATGCTGAAGATAGACTCATTTGGACAACAAAGAGGAACGGATATTATTCCACCAAATTAGTATACCAGCTCCTCTCAAAAGAAGAAGGACTGAAAACACCGAGCCCAGGCCCTTCAAACACAGCGGACAACAAGCAGTTTTGGTTGGATATGTGGTCACTAAACCTACCAAATAAAATAAGACACTTCCTTTGGTGAGCAACAATTGATTCCCTTCCAACAAAACTGAACTTAATGAAGAGGAACATCATTGCATATGCTCTTTGTGACCGCTGTGGGTGCGAAACAAAGGATACAATTCATGCTCTCTGGGATTACATAGAGGTAAAAAATGTGTGGTGGGAGTTGAAGCAGGGTTAACCAATTTTGGCTAAAAAATTGGTATGTTTCCGTGACTTGTGTCAAGGAATCTTTGCTCAGAAAGCACCGCATTTGGCAGAGATATTTGCATACATTGCCTGGGGTATTTGGCATAATAGGAACACACAGAGAGTGGGAACAGCCACGCTGCCTTCGGGGAAGATATATTCTGATGCTATTGAATGCCTACAAGAATTCCATGCAGCCTAAGACATCCCATTGCAGCAAAGACTAGTGGACCACCCAGCGCATTGGTTACCTCCTCCACCGACTTAGTACAAAGCCAACAGTGATGGAGCAATTTTTCAGGACATAGGCATGGCAGGCATTGGAATGGTGATACAAGACTCAGAAGGTATGGTGATTGCAGTGCTTTCAGAATGCATTCCGCTACCACCCACAATGGAGGATGTGGAAGCTTTGGCTTGCAAGAAAGCTATCTCTTTCTCCATCAAGCTCGGACTTCAAGATATGGTGTTTGAGGTAGACTTCGAGATCATCTACAACCACCTTGTATCGGATTCAACGTGTATGATAGCTTTTGGCCACATCATTGAGGACTCGCGTTGGCTAGCCACAAGTTTGAGAAGTGTGTCTTACTCGCATGTAGGGGTGGCAATTTTTATCCATATCCATGAACCCACCCATTACCCACCTTATTTGGATAAGTCTTAACCCAACCCATTTGAATATTTGGGTTAAATGGGTAAAGACCCATTTGGTTATTTAATTAGATGGGTCTAAATGGATAATCCCACTAATATCCACTAAACCCATCTAAAATTTAAATAAACAACATAAAATCTAAATTTCTAGAAAATGACTAAAATACCCCTGAAACTTAAAAAAATGACCAAAATACTACCAAAACCCAAAAAATGACTAAAATACCCCCAAAACCTAAAAAATGACCAAAATACCCCCCAAAACCTAAAAATTACCAAAATACCCCCAAAACCAAAAAAAAATGACCAAAATATCCTTGAAATCCATAAAATGACCAAAATACCCCCAAAACCCAAGAAATGACCAAAATACCCCCTGAAACCTAAAAATTACCAAAATACCCCCAAAATCCAAAAAATGACCAAAATACTTTTGAAACCCAAAAAATGACCAAAATACCCCTAAAACCTAAAAATTACTAAAATACCACCAAAACCCAAAAACTGACCAACATACCCCCGAAACCTAAAAATGACCAAAATACCTCCAAAACCCAAAAAATAACCAAAATACCCCTGAAACCCAAAAAAATGACCAAAATACTCCCAAAACCCAAAAAAATGACCAAAATACCCCTAAAACCTAAAAATGACCAAAATACCTCCAAAACTCAAAAAATGACAAAAATACCCTCGAAACCCAAAAAATGACCAAAATTCCCCCAAAACCCAAAAAATGACCAAAATACCCCCAAAACCCACAAAATGACCAAAATACCTCCAAAATCCAAAAAATGACCAAAATACCTCTGAAACCCAAAAAATGACCAAAATACCCCTAAAACCTAAAAATTACTAAAATACAACCAAAACCCAAAAACTGACCAAAATACCCCCGAAATCTAAAAATGAACAAAATACCTCCAAAACCCAAAAAATATCCAAAATACCCCTAAAACCCAAAAAAATGACCAGAATACTCCCAAAACCCAAAAAATGACCAAAATACCCCTAAAACCTAAAAATGACCAAAATACCTCCAAAACCCAAAAAATGACAAAAATACCCTCGAAACCCAAAAAATGACCAAAATTCCCCCAAAACCCAAAAAATGACCAAAATTCCCCCAAAACCCAAAAAATGACCAAAATACCCCCAAAACCCACAAATGACCAAAATACCTCCAAAATCTCTAAAATGAGCAAAATATCCCCAAAACCTCTCAAATGTCCAAAATATCCCCAAAACCTCTCAAATGTCCAAAATATCCCTAAAACCCAAAATACCCCCAAAACCCACAAAATGAGAAAAATACCTCCAAAACCTCTAAAATGAGCAAAATACCCCCCCCCCCCCAACAAAACCTCTAAAATGTCCAAAATATCCCCAAAACCCAAAAATTACCAAAATACCCTAAAAACCCAAAAAATTACCAAAATGCTTCATAAACCTAAAAAATGACCAAAATACCCCCTAAACCTTAAAAATGACCGAAATACCTTTGAAACCTTAAAATTACCAAAAATACCCCCAAAACCTAAAAAATGACCAAAATACCTCTGAAACCTATAAAATGATTAAAATACCCCAAGACCTAAAAAATTACTAAAATAACCCCAAAACCTATTACAATGACCAAAATACCCCAAAAACCTAAAAAAATGACCAAAATATCCCCAAAACCTAACAATTACCAAAATACGCCCTAAACCAAAAAAATTACCAAAATACTCCTTAAACCTAAAAAATTACCAAAATACTCCATAAACCTTAAAAATGACTGAAATACCTCTAAAACCTAAAAAATAACTGAAATACCCCAGAAACCTAAAAAAAATTACCAAAATACCCTGAAACCTAAAAAATTATCAAAATACCCCCCAAAAACCTAAAAAAAATGACCAAAATAACCCCAAAACCTAAAAAAATGATCGATAAAACCCATGAAACCCAAATTATGACCGAAATGCCCCTAAACATGTAAGATGACCAAAATACACCTGAAACATCTAAAATTATCGAAATAGAGGTTTCAGGGAATTTTGGATGTTTCAAGGATATTTTTGACAAATTAAAGGTTCTAACAGTCTTTCATTCATTTTATAGGTTTCGAGGGAATTTTGGTAATTTTTTAGGTTTCGGGGTTATTTTGATCATCTTTTAGATTCTAAGGGTATTTTAGCCATTTTTTAGGTTACGAGGGCATTTCTGTCATCTTTTAGTTTTAGGGTTATTTCAGTAAATTTCTAGGGTTCAGAAGTATTTTGGTAATTTGTAGGTTTTGGGGTATTTCGGTAATTTTTTAGGTTTCGGTGGTATTTTGGTCATTTTTAGGTTTCGAGGGTATTTCGGTCATTTTTCGGGTTTCAAGGGTACTTGGTATTTTTTGAGTTTCGGGGGTATTTTGGTATTTTTTGAGGTTTTGGGGGTATTTTGGTCATTTTTAGGTTTTGGGGGTATTTTGGTATTTTTTGGGTTTCGAGGGTATTTTCGTCAATTTTTGGGTTTTGGGGGTATTTTGGTAATTTTTTAGGTTTCGGGTATTTTGGTCGTTTTTTGGGTTTCGGGGGTATTTTGGCCATTTTTTGGGTTTTGGAAGTATTTTGGTCATTTTTAGGTTTCGAGGGTATTTCGGTCATTTTTCGGGTTTCAAGGGTACTTGGTATTTTTTGAGTTTCGGGGGTATTTTGGTCATTTTTAGGTTTTGGGGGTATTTTGGTCATTTTTTGGGTTTCGAGGGTATTTTGGTAGTTTTTAGGTTTTGGGGGTATTTTGGTCAGTTTTTGGGTTTCGGGGGTATTTTGGTAATTTTTTACGTTTCGGGGTATTTTGGTCATTTTTTGGGTTTTGGGGGTATTTTGGTAATTTTTTAAGTTTCGGGGTATTTTGGTCATTTTTTGGGTTTCGGGAGTATTTTGGCAATTTTTTGGGTTTTGGAAGTATTTTGGTCATTTTTAGGTTTCGGGGGTATTTTGGTAATTTTTTGGGTTTCAAGGGTATTTTGGTAATTTTTAGGTTTTGAGGGTATTTTGGTCATTTTTTTGGGTTTTGGGGGTACTTTGGTAATTTTTTGGGTTTCGGAGGTATTTTGGTCATTTTTAGGTTTTGATGGTATTTTGGTCATTTTTTTGGGTTTTAAGGGTATTTTGGTCATTTTTTGGGTTTTGGGGGTATTTTGGTCATTTTTAGGTTTTGGAGGTATTTTGGTCATTTTTTAGGTTTTGGGGGGTATTTTGGTAATTTTTAGGTTTTGTGGTATTTGGTCATTTTTTGAGTTTTGAGGGTATTTTGGTCATTTTATGGGTTTTAGGGGGTATTTTGGTCATTTTAGTGGTTTTTAAGCATATTTGGTGATTTTAGAGATATCAGGGGTATTTTGGTCATTTTAGTGGTTTTTAAGCATATTTGGTGATTTTTGAGATATCAGGGGTATTTTGGTCATTTTAGAGGTTTCATGGGTATTTTCGGATAATTTTAGAGATTTTTGGGATAATTTTGGATGTCCAAGGGTATATTGGTAATTTTGGAAGATTAGGGGTATTTGCATCATTTTAGGTATTTATGGGTATTTTGGAGGTCAAGAGGGTATTCAAGTAGTTTTAAAAGTATCTGAGTCATATTGGGTTAAATGGGTGGGTTACTAATTAAATGGGTTGGGTTGGTAATGGATAATTAATTTATATATAAACGGGTCATAAATGGATAAATGGGTAATTATACACCCAACCCATCTATGACCCAACCCATTTATGACCCAACCCGCCCATTTGCCACCCCTACTCGCATGTTAGGTGGAAAGGAAATAGAGTTGCTGACAAGCTTGCCAAGTTAGCAAAATTCTTGTACGAACCATAAATTTGTATAGAAGACATCCATAGTGATGTGACAAATTATGTAATTCTTGACAAAAGTATTTTGTCTTCGTAATAAAAGTTCTTGCATTGATTCTCAAAAAAAAAATAATAATAATAATAAATTTTTAGGTATGTTTCATATAAAATTTCAAAATCTTTCATTTAAACTTCAAGGTTTATAAAAACGTTTCAATTAAACCTTTTAACATATGTTTTCTGTTTACACCATTAAACATCACATTTTAAACTAGTTTAAATAATATTTATTTCATAATTAAGTGAAACTTACTCAAAATTATAAATTTTAAATAAACAATTATGATATTGATAAATTAAATTAATTTTTACCACTTTAAACTACACCCTTAATTACGCTCTGCACCCTAAACTTTTTGAATACACGTTTTGTACCCTAAATTATAACTCTTGTTACACTTTGCACCCCAATGTCATGTTTACCCTAGATATAAATCAAAAGTTTAGAATGCAAAATGTAATTGGGAGTATAGTTTAAAATGGTAAAATGTAATTTATCATTTGATTTTAAGGGTTTGAAAAGATAACAATTAAGTATTTTCACGTTGTGATCTATTTTTTTATTCAAGTTAACAACAAACTTGACATTAGGGTGCAAAGTGTAATAAGGTTCATAGTTTATGGTGCAAAATGTAATTATGGTATAGTTTAAGGTGGTAAAATGTAATTTTTCTATAAAAAAAAATATGATCTATAAAAAATGAAAATATGAAACTATAAAATTTTAATGAAATGGTAAATATATATATATATATATCATATCATATCATATACTGTAGAATCCTTGGGCCTAGAAGTGTATTATTTATTCATATGTTGGGTCTGTAGCCTAAGCCGAGGACAAAGATCTACTTGAGGATGAGATGTCTTCGTCAAAGGAGATTGCACTAATGAATAAAAGGTGGGGTTTGGTCCTAAAGGCTACGGAAAGTGGGCCGAGGATGAAAACTTCCTCCGCCGAGGTCCTGGAAAATGGATTGACTACAGAGATGGCAATCCCTGAAATTCGTTTGGGGTGGACAAGCACTACAGAGATATGAGATAAGGATGAACCCCAAAATATCTGGAGAGAAAGCTGCTACCTCCACATCAAATGCACTGCAGCTAATCCCCTGACCATATTAATGTAGAAGTGATATCTGAACAATGCATTTCAGCCTTACAACTACTACTTGAAGACTAATGAGAATGACTAATGAGACAAGTATTAGCCCTAACCATTTAGCAGACAAGTGGACGGTTGAGGTGAAAGGGGGTGAAAGTATAAAAGAAGAGGAAAAAGAACAATGAAGGGGATCGAAAATCAGAGAGAAGAAATACTGTAGCAATCCACAATCAAATTTGTAATACTTTCTAAGAACATTATATTAGAACTATTGTCCTCGGATCAAGCCAAGGACGTTCCTTCTTCATTTCATAATAGTTCATTTTTATCTTTTTGTCATCAAGCCTATCTATAATATTGTTTGATTAACTAAAACTCAGTGTTTTAACCCATTCCTCTACAAATTCATTGTTTTGGTCCTCTTCGGCCAAAGTTCGTCCACGTACTGAGCTAGGAACTTAAGTTCAAGTCCTTACATATACTATATAATAAAAGTTGGGCTTAGACACTGTGGTTGTGCCAAGTGGCTTCACTAAATTGCAATTTTTTTTTTTTTTTTAGACTTTTAGATTTTAAAAATATATATAATTTTTCTTCAACTATAATTCTAGGTTGATAAAATTTTTAATTTGATTAAAATCCAAAATTTTCATATAATCCATCTAATCCTTATTTGATCTTAATTTGATTACAATCTAAATTCTTCATCTAATCCTTATTTTTTTAAGTGTAGTGTATTATATCTCTCTCTCTCTCTATATATAAATATATAAAACAACAGCAACAACAACAACAACTTTCTTCTCCTTTTTTTTTTTAATTACTACACTACACGCTTTAATGCATCTTTAATTGCATAAATTTTTTTAGATTTTTAGATTTAAAAAAAAAAATATATATATATATATATATATATAAAATTTTTCTTCTCCTATAATTTCTAAGTTGAGAAAAATTTTAATTTGATTACAATCCAAATTCTTTGTCTAATCCATCTAATTCTTATTCAATCTTAATTTGATTACAATCCAAATTTTTCATCTAATCCATTTAACAAACAAGTTTAAGTTTAAGTAAGACTCTTATTCTATTTGTTCTTATCGACTTATTTGGATAAAGTAACAATATGTATTGTATCAATTTTTTTATAAAGTAATAATTTTACTTTTAGCCTATTTTAAATGTTAATTGTTGTTTTTTTGTGTGTGGATAAAGTATCAAATGATAGCTAATATGTATTAACAAAACAAGTTTAAGTTTAAGTAAGACTCTCATTCTATTTGTTCTTCTGGACTTATTTAGATAAAGTAACAATAAGTATTGTATAAATTTGTTTATAAAGTAAAAAATTTACTTATAGCCTAATTTAAACGTTAATTGTTGTTGTTGTTGTTTTGTGTGTGTGTGTTTGTGTGTGGATAAGTGGATAAAGTATCAAATGATAGCTAATATGTATTAACACTAACGTAAACTTAATTAAAAAAAATCTAATTTAGGTCAAAACAAAAAAATTAGAATAAAGTAACCCAAAAAAGACTAATAAATATATATATATATATATATATATATTAAATAATGACAAATTTTTATAAAAAAATAAATGACAAATTCAAATCCACGTTTGGAGAAAAGCATATAAATTTTGTTTCACAATATTGACAAAAAAAAAAAAAGAATAAATCATCTTATGCATTCTGAAAGCAAACATATTTATTACACTCCTTTAATAAGTTTTTTTTTTTTGAAAGCCCACTCTTTTAATAAGTTATTACTTTTATATATATATATATATATATATATATACATTTAATAATAGCTTAGTTTTACACAATATAAATTTATTATATAACTTAAAAGTAAAATATTTAATTATTTCTATTATTTATTCTATTATCTAATTTTAAGTAAATTAATAAAAAAAATTATTTACATGTAAATTTTGATTAAGCGGTATATCAGACAGCATAATGCTAGTATATATGTAAATTTTAAGGTCTAAATCAAACGTACCCCAAATTAAAAGGTAATTAATTATTATTATTTACTTATTTATTTTAACATAGAATAGAAATAAGCATTTTCCACGAACTTCCTCAGTTCCTCCCAGGAGAGTAAGGAAGCAAGTGTGTAAGAAGGAAATAAAGGCACACAAAAGCAAGTCTTCTTGCCCCCTCTTCGGTCTCAGGTGGTGAGAAGCAAAAAACAGCGAGCAAGCTTCCATTGTTCACACTCTGTAAGATTTTCTTTACCATATTTCCTTGCTTTTTCTGTCTTATACACAATTCCTTTTAAGCTCAAGATTTCTCGCTTTTCAATTTCATTTCCCATTGTCGATTCCCCAAACCAACATATCTTGCACTTTCGCAATCTGGGTATTTTTTCAAATTTCATATTTTTGCACACCCCACTCTTTAATTTCGAGTATTTTTCACAAACACTTGCTATGCGTAACTCGAATTAGGGTTTTCAGAAATCACTCTGGTCCGCACAGCTACTATTTCTCTTGCAAAATTAGGGTTCTTAAGGTTTTTGGTGCCTGCCCTTTTGGTTTAATACTTGAAGTTAGCTCTTAAAAGTTTGAATTTTAACGAGTTTTGATCCTTCTCGTGTTGCTAGGGTTTTGTGGGTGTTTGTTGAAATTAGCTTTGAGCTTACATTTGTAGTTAGGGTTTATGTTTGGTCTAAGTAGTATGAGGCTGTGAATAGGAAAAGTTAGGATTTTTCTGGGTTTAGAAATTTCTGGGTGGACTTGAATCGATTAGATAGCTATGTCTGCGAACAATAATAACCCACCTAAGAGCCTTGGGGCCTCTTCATCGCCCTTTGGCAATGCTGGTATGCCCACAAACCCTTCGTTTACACAATCACAAGCTCAAGCACAAATTGAGGCCGCCTTTCAAAATCAGTATCAGCTGTCCCAAGCGCATGCCATTGCACAGGCACAATCGAAAGCCTTGGCTCACGCTCAAGCTCAAGCACAAGCAACACATGCCCAATTCCAAGCTCATTTACAAGCTCAAGGGCTGTCACTCAGCCAGAACCATTCAGCTGGCATTGGTAATTTGGGTGGATCTTCGCCCTCCATGTCAACGCCCGGTAATTCAAGTATTAAGCGGATGCCCCAAAAACCCCCGATCCGACCTCTTGGTGTTTCCCCTACGCACATGGTTTCCCCCTTGAGACAAATGGAGCAGTTTTCTGCCAATCGGAGAAAGAAGCAGAAGCTTCCCGAGAAACAGCTACAAGATAAAGTGGCAGCAATTCTACCTGAGTCTGCTCTATATACCCAGCTTCTTGAATTTGAGGCTCGTGTTGATGCTGCTCTAGCAAGAAAGAAAGTAGACATCCAAGAGGCCCTTAAAAGCCCACCCTGCGTGCAGAAAACTCTTCGAATTTATGTTTTCAACACTTTTACAAACCAGATTCGCACCATTCCAAAGAAGCCAAATGCTGAGGCGCCTACTTGGACACTTAAGATAGTTGGTAGAATCTTGGAAGATGGGGTAGATCCTGATCAGCCTGGAGTGGTCCAAAAGTCAAACCCTTTGTACCCTAAATTCTCATCTTTCTTCAAGAGAGTGACCATTTCCTTGGACCAGAGACTATATCCTGACAACCATGTCATTATGTGGGAGAATGCTCGAACCCCTGCACCTCATGAGGGCTTTGAGGTGAAGAGGAAAGGGGATAAAGAGTTTAATGTGAACATACGCTTGGAGATGAACTATGTGCCTGAGAAGTTCAAGCTTTCACCAGCATTGATGGAAGTTCTTGGTATTGAGGTTGATACCCGCCCGAGAATAATTGGTGCAATCTGGCATTATGTAAAAGCTAGAAAACTGCAGAACCCGAATGACCCCTCTTTCTTTAATTGTGATCCACCTCTTCAAAGAGTTTTTGGGGAAGAAAGGATGAAATTCACCATGGTTTCACAGAAGATATCGCAGCATTTATTCCCACCTCAGCCTATACATTTGGAGCATAAGATCAAGCTTTCAGGAAACAGTCCTGCTGGAACTGCCTGTTATGATGTGTTGGTTGATGTGCCTTTTCCAATTCAGAGGGAATTGTCTGCTCTATTGGCTAATGCAGAGAAGAACAAAGAAATTGATACCTGTGATGAAGCAATATGCAGTGCTATAAAAAAGATCCATGAGCACCGCCGGAGGCGATCATTCTTCCTTGGGTTTAGTCAATCACCGGTGGAATTCATCAATGCATTGATCGAATCTCAAAGCAAGGACTTGAAGCTTGTCGCTGGAGAAGCAAGTCGTAGTGCTGAAATAGAGCGCCGGTCAGATTTCTTCAACCAACCATGGTAAGTTCATCCAAATTGAATTTTTTTGTTGGATGCGTGCAATATTTTTTGGGTCATCCTCTAAGAAAATTGTCACCGAGTATTCACTTATTATAGGATATTTGCATCACTGACATGAGGAATGACATATGGCATTTTTTTTTCAGATGCCATGTTCATTTTACGGTTCAAGATTATTCAATGTTATTTTAGCTTTCCAATAACTGTACAATTGATTACATAATCATATATGTGAGCAAGTGCTCCTTAGCATCAGTAATTCCTTATCAAAACTATATTTGTTAATCCTTGACAATAGTACACTCATTCTTGACTTATTTGGTAAATTCTTACAGGGTTGAAGATGCTGTTATCCGATATTTGAATCGCAAGCCAGTTGCAGGAAGTGACGCACCTGGAAGTATGTGAAGAGATTGCTTAGCTGTTTGATGGGCCATGTCTTTCGGCGTTTGTTTTGCTCAATAGTTGAAGATCATTCTGACATCCATAACAGAAGTATCACATATATGATTTTCTCTATCGTTGGTTGTGGAGGAAGCAGCTTGCTTGTAAAAATAGACTATTTGTAGCTTGTTTTTTGCACTAATAGTGCCTGTACTTGTTATGCTTCTGATTAGGCTTAATGAACAAATATAAAAAATACAGATGATGTATTCTTTGCTGCTTCAGACTTTTTGGACATTTTCACTGATGAATGTAGAATCAATTATGAGTCTCGCAAGAAAAGAAAAATTATGAGTAAGGCATTAGCAAATACCAACGCGTAGATCTGTTCTGTTTGACTATCAACGACAGTTTTTTTTTATTTTTTTTATTTTTTTTGGTAAAACAGAGGAGTATCATAAACTAAGAAACAGAGCTCTCAGGACACAACCTGGAGCGGTACAAACCAGAAGCCTCTTCCTCAAGGGAAGTTAAAATGTCCACAGGCGGACTTTGGAAAATAATAAAATCTAAGGATTGGTTAGCTCCTATCCCAGCCAGCTTGTCAGCACACCAATTCGCCTCCCGGTAACAGTGTTTGAAACAGATGCGACGGAATCGAGTCGCCAACATTCTACAGTCATCTAATAAGGGAGACACGATCATGTTAACATATTCAGGATTAAGAAGAGCATCCAGGACAGCTTTGGCATCAATCTCTACTTCTAAAGAATCAAAATTTCTGCAGCAACACAGGTGTAACCCATCACGAACCCCCCACAACTCAGCAATAAAACTATTCGCTACTCCAATCCTCCTCGAAAATCCAGTGATCCAGCGCCCTTGCTCATCTCTAATGATACCTCCACATCCAGTTCTGTCCGTACCTGGCCCCGACGCACCATCAGTATTTAATTTAACCCATCCAGCCTGGGGCTTCTCCCATCTAACCTGTCTCATTATCATTCTATTGGGTTTAATACAAGATGATGCACAGTAGGTATACTCCGTGGCTCTGTTAATAATCTCCGTCGCTAACCTGGGATTTTGGGTTTTATCCTTGAACACGGCTTGATTTCTACTCTTCCATATGAGCCAGATAGCAAATAAAAATATTGTTCTCCAATGGGAATAGCAAGGCTCTCGGCAGCTCCCCTCTTTGCCGTTGATCTCAAGCCATTGATGTAAATCATTTGACCAAAATCTTCTATCATCCCATCGCACTCCCAGCTGGATCCACACAGGTTTGACTTCCTTACAGTCCCTCAACGCATGAATAATCGTTTCAGGATTTCTACCACAAAGGGTGCAGACACCATTATCAAGCATTCCCCTTCTCACTAAACATTCCTTAACCCTGATGCTGTTATGGTAGCACTGCCAGACAAAAGTTTTGATTCTAGGGAGTATATCCGCTTTCCAAATCCACTTCCCTGTAAAGACCCCAGCATGATAATCCCCCATAGCAATTTTGTATGCACTTCCAAGATCAAAATTTCCCTGCTTTGATGCAGCCCAAGCAAGTCTATCCCCACCCGTAGAAGAAAGAGCACATGGAGTGGCTTGAATGATGTATTTGATGTGCTGTGGGATCTCACAAGACAGGCAGTCCCAATCCCAAACTCCGTCCTTGAAGATATCCTTGATTCTTAGTTGCTGATCCACCACAGACAGGGGGCCTTGGATCAAGTATTTCTTTCGACAATCAACTATAGAACCTATTAGCAAAAAAAAAAAATCAACTGTAGAACCTTTACTTGTTGACGCCGCTTCGGAAGCAATGTGGTATTCTTGGGCCTAGGGAGTAAAAAGGCTTATAGTTGAGTAAAAAGGGGCATTCCGAGAATCGAACTCGAGACCTCTCGCACCCAAAGCGAGAATCATACCACTAGACCAAATGCCCTCTTGTTCATTTACTGTGAATATAATTATACCAATTAGAGATTATAACGTTCTGGTCCTTGTCCACTTGCCCTTTATTCAAGACAAGTGCTCATAGTTAAATTTATGAGAAATGCTATGTCCAAAACATTTTCATAAAAAATCATAAGTGATAAGTTGTTATTGGTTATTATTGTTGGGGTAAAAAAGTAATCTTTGTGGTAAGTTTAAATTTGAACCAATAACAACTAACCACCTATGATTTATTATGAAAATATTGTGAACGTAAAACTTCTCTAAATTTATTTATACTACTATTCTAATGATATTTTGATTTGTTTAAGAAGATTGATTTTATTTTTTATTCCAAGTGTTCATCTAATTTCAATCCATTTGGAACAAATCAACATTTAAAAAAAAAAAATAAATAAAAAAAATAAAAAAAAAACCTTTAAAATTCATAATTAGGTCAAATACATATTTCAAAGAAAAATCTATTGATAAATGAGGACACCATTTTCAAAATCTAGTTCTTCCTTTTCAATGGATTTTTTTACAAATTTTTTTAAAGTATAAAAAACATTAACAAAATTCATTGTATCACTATAAAAAAGTTTATATTAAGACATAAAAACTTCATTTATGAATAGGTCAAGAGAACTATGTTATTTTTCCTACCAAAATGAAACATTTCAAGATAAGCAATTTGTATACATAATATTCTCATATAAATTTTTGGGAAAAATGCTCATAAACTTTTAAGTACTGGCCAACATTCCCTGAAACTTTTTATTGACCAATTTACTCCATAAATGCTTGCCAAAAAAAAAAAAAAATTACTCCATAAACCTTACATACTAGCCAAATCAGTACCTCTGCTTGTAAACTGTTAATAGAAATAGAAAGCTAGATCTGGCCTGAAGAGAGGAAAGAGAGAGACATGGTAGAATAGAGCCACCGTAGTCTCCCAGCATCGCCTCCTTGAGTCACCACGATAGTTGTGGCCATTACAGCAGTTGGGCGTTTTTGTTTCTTCTTCTCATGAGGAATCCCTCTAGCTTTTGCTTGGCCTTCTCTAACTTCCCTTAAATAAATCGTTTGATTTTGGCTAATCCACCATTCTCCTCGTACGCTGCTTTAAGCCATCTAATGAGTGCGTCAAGGCTACCCCATGCTTGTTTAAGCGGGCAAGCACATGGGGCAGGTGGGTTCAGGTGATCGAAATATAGGCACTCTTTGTTGTCAATGCATTTAATATTCCCTATGGAAAGTATTTGTGAATTAATTTGTGCGTTTCATTGTATTAGATTGGTCCAAGTACTTCAAGAACTCCATCACGTGGGAGCCATTGCACCTTGCTAGAGTTAAAGTGGGATTGTGGTTCTTTAGTTTCTGTAAGAATCTGTTCTAGTATTGACGTTTTTGTGAGTCTCTGCTATTCAGATTGGATGAACTAGCACCACCAAGGCATCGTCGAGACACGGGCGGTGAGACAATGGAGTGCCGTGCTGAGGTGGCTCTGGTTCCTCTGTGTCTTTCTTTCCATCGGGTTTCAAATTGGGACTGAGTTTGTTTTTAAAATCTCATGTGAGACAAATGACTATTCCAATAGATTTTTAACGGTAGGCTAATTGAGGTATTGACTTGGCTGGAAATTGGAATGTAAAGTTTATGGAGAAAATTAGTTAATAAAAAAGTTTAGGAAATGTTTTGACCAGTACTTGAAAATTTAGGGAGTGTATGAGCATTTTTCTCTAAAAATTTTTTGAAGGTTAGCAAAAGTACAAAAACAAACATTGGGACTAAACCAATTCAACAAAAGACAAAATCTAATTGCATTTAGTTTTCTCTAAATATAAATTAATTAAAATTATAAGTGTTATACATTTTTTTGAGAGATAATTACAACATGCTGCTAATTCACGGCTCGAATCTTTTTCCCTCTAGACCCCCAAACACTTTGTATATAGGGAGGTGTTAATTCAGTTACAAGGCCTTTGACAAGTGTTATACATTGTATAACATTTTTTTGTCATGTGGTGCATTATTTAAGTATATGTCATGCTTGGAAAATTTTCTAATCACATTCATGTTATATTCCAAATGATAGTGAAAGTACAAGTGGAATTTACCATAATCACTTGCAAAATTTTAAATCTATCTAAAACATAAGTGTCGGAGGTGCCCGCACAATGCTACACTAAATCCAAAACTAAACAATCACATAATTTAATGTGACATAAACTGATAAAAGTACATTAAAACTCTAATAATTCTAAGTTAAACTCTGATTCTTAAAAAGATTAAAATACTGGTTGGAATAAAATTTTATATAAATTTCATTATTTTAATAATCAATCATAATTTTTATTTTAAATGTTTGGATTTTAGTCATTTTACACACCATGATTACGTTATTTGACTCAATATAAATGTTGGGGATCATATTCTTTTCAATTTCTTGAATGTATTTTATTGCCAACACTCAAGATTAAAATTTTAAAGTATAAAATTCAGTGATACTATTTGTGGGGGGATGAACTTGAGCTTGAGTCGAGAACTAAGGGCCCAACAAATCGAATCTTAATAAATGGGTCCGGCCCAAAAAGGTGGATATGAGTAAAGATACTCGAGAGATAAAAGACAACTCCCAAAAATAAGTCCCGTGGAGACCCGAGATAGCTACCATTGCTAGGGTCCTTTATGGAGGAAATAAGCAGGTCTCTTCCCATAGAGGATACATAGGGAACTAGGAGTAACCAGCTCCCCTCTGGCTCGACATGCCACCATTATCAAGCTTGCATCGGGAAACGTCACGAAGAGATAAATAACCACAGAGCCAGTTACCTCTACAATAATGAAATGTTCTCTACCTAACCTCTTCCACATTAAATGCTTATAGACAAGCCTAAATGGTAAAAACACTCCCAAAAGTCCTACTCATAAAGAAAGAATACAAGAGCAGAGCGTTGATGGGACAAGCATCCCTTAAATCCAGCTGAAAGCAGGCCAGATGAGGAGATAAGGAAGGGAAAGGTGCCTATAAAAGGAAGGGAGGTGCAATAGAAAAAGGGGTTCAAAAAAGTAGAAAGAGAAGACCTAAAGAAGAAATAGAGAGAGAAGCAGAATAGGACTTAGAGTTTTTAGCTTTTAATCCAACCTTTTGTACTTTGGGAAAGCAGCTTCTATATCAATAAACAACAATTTTATTACTAATCGTTTTGTAATAAGTTGTTTAGATCTCCCACTGTGGAATTTTTACCCTTTAGTTCTTATAAATTAATTGTGTAAATCATCTACTTAATCACTGCCTTCTTATATATTTGTTTTTGACGCCCACATTATTAGATTAAAACAAACTTTTAAATTGCAAAGATTTGTAATTTATTCAACTAAATTGCCTCATAAAACACTTTTAAACTTTGTATTTTTTATTTTTAAATAGTACAATTATATTTTTTTGTTTAAGCAATGAACCAAAAAAATTAAAAAATATATATAAACAATGCGAGTACAAAACTCCCTCTCTCATGCTCTCAGGCCAGGTCAAGCTTATATTTCAAAAAGAGAGAAGCGCAGAGTCGCAGCACAAAAATAAAAATGGCGGGAAACGAAGAGCCAAAGCAAATTTCACAACCGTCACCATCTTCTTCCTCTTCTTCGAAAGCGAAAATAGAAGAAGAAGAACTGCAGCAACAGCAACAGCAACAGCAACAAGCTAAAGAGATATGCTGGAGAAAGCAAGTGGACCAGAACCTCAAGCGCCTCCACCCGCTCCTCTTCGGCGCCGAGCTCGCCCTCGACCGCCGCGACTTCTCGGCGGCTCTGATCCTCGGTCTCCGCCTCCTCGGCTTCCTCGACTCCCAGTCTCAATCCGAAGTCGATCAGGCCTTCATCTACCCCATTCGCCGCGAAGTCGCCGCCAAGATCAACGCCGCTCGCCACTCACTCGCTCCTGACTCCGATCGGTACCGATTTCTCTCCCTCAATTCTTTATTGTTTCGATTATTGATTTTTTTTTTTTTTTTTTTTTTTGTGAAATTGAACTCCGTTAAAGCTTGAATTTATGTTCCTCATAATCAGGTGTTTAATTAAGCATATAATTGATCTCTCACCGAGCTTATGAGTCTTAGATTTGTTTGAAAAAAAATTTGTGATTAGAGCTTCAATTATGCTGAAGTTAACCTTGTGGAGTCTCTGTTCTTTTTTGTTTCCTTGGTTTTATTTGGTGAGATTTAATTCTGATTTATTCCATAATTTAAGCTGGAAACCTAGAAATGACGATAGGACTGAGTTTTGAAACAAATTGAAGTTGAACTTAAGTAATTGAACTCATTGAGTTTATCAAATGTGATTTTTCTTGGTAAAAAAATGTGAGTAGAGCTTGATTGAAATCATGGAGCTAATGAAATACGAAACGAACTTGGTAGGCTTTTTTTTTTTTCCTTCGGTTGAAATCTAGTTTACTGGTCAAATGTAGGCTGAAACCCTAGAAATGAAGCAAGAATGAATGCTATGCGAATTTGGATTCAAAGTGTGTGTGACTATTGGAAGCTCTTAGCTCTAGCAAGCTTTGAATTTAATGCTTTTAGATGTAACTATATTTATATCCAGGACATAGATTTTCAAGTGTGTGAAAATTGAACTTTAAAATGATAAAAAGGAACCTTTGGAGTTTTAATATAGAAGCCCTGCTTAATGCACCAACACCAAATAGTTTTGAAAGTCATGTTGGCTACTGTTCTGCTTGTCACTGTTGTGATGATTTGTCTGTTGTATTCATTCAGCCGAGCATTTGAGCAAGCAAAGAAAGCTCCAGGTTGTGTTTTTGGAACAAGAGGAGAGATTGATATAGGGAGGATTAAACAATCCAAGTACTTTCAAGCTCTTCTTCAGCAGTCCAATATTAAAGCGGAGAATGAATTGGTATTTTGTTCCTTGCCCATTTGTGTGTATATTTGGATATAGACTAGCATTTAATAATGCAAAATTATGTTCTAAACTTTCCGTTGTGCCATTTCTCTTAGGGAGGTCAAATAGAGAAGCATGACAGGTTGAGTAACCAGGCTTCAAAAGTTATGACACAAGCAAAATTGACATCCAACATGACAAGGGCTAGTAATGGCTTAAACAAGGGGTTTTGGAGTTCCAAAAGCAACAACTCCGATGACTGCATTATTGTGGAAAAACCTCGCTCACATAACAACCAAGTAAAAGGTCATGGTGTCTCATCTTTTCCAAAAGTTGAAGACGAAGACAGAGCTTATGGAAGTGCTGCAGGGGCAAAACGGGCACACATGGAAATCAGTAGCCCCAGGATAGATAATGCAAAGTCACCGTCTAGCAATGAAGAAGCCAATGCTGATGCTTCTGGCAATGGGTTTGTTACTGCTCGAGCAAAATTGGTATTCATTTTTCTTTAGACATTAGATTCTTGATATAAGTCTATTGTTACTAAATCAAACCTTGAGAGAGGACTTCTTGTTTGATTATGCACATATCTAAAATTTCAATACATGTTTCTCTCTTTGTACACAAGTAGTGCATGCTTCCTTGGTGTTGCTGGTAGATGTAGTAAGTTTGAGTTTATGAAGCAGAAACATCTTTATGATTCACCCACTTTCCATATGTATAGGGAAATTTGTTTAAAGAGACGAGAGCGAACTTCTGTTCAGATTTGAGTTTTATGTAGTTTCTAGATGATTTTGCCTTCGGAAATATCTTTTTGTTAATCTTTGTATATTATCTGATTTTATTGGAAATTAAAACTTTTTCTCTATTGTTTTCCTGGTGTTTGACAATGTCTTCTTCATTTTCACAGGAAATGGATGCAAGGCAAAGACGGGGTTTGGCAGGATCACCAAGTGCTTCTGTCTCCCCACAAAGTGATAACAATTGTGCCAATAGGGGTTATGGTGTGAAATCATATGGCGTTTCACGCCGTGGTGTCCGCGGTGGTTTTATTCCCCCTATCAAATCCAATGGGGGCAATGTTGGGAATGTGACTTCACGAATCGGTGGAAAGTGCGATGATGCATTAGATGACTCAACAAAGAGATGGTGAGTGGTGTAACCATGATATAATAAATAGTCTAAAGTTTATCCTTGTATATTTCCAATGTTTAGGTTTTATAATATGTTCTTAGAGAGTGGTCTTGAACAAATGTTTGATCCATCTCTGTAGTGTTTTCACTAGAATGAGTCAGAACATACCGGTGGCTTCATATTCCAACTCTGCAGTCCTATATGGTGGTTTTCAGACACCATTCTCTGTCATATTGATCCATATGTAACGGCTTCTTGTTGATGTTCCAATCTTTCAAAAAAATAAAAAATAAAAAAACCGTTTTTTTTTTTTTTTTTTCATATTGGAAGTACTGAAGTAGGTGATATCCAATTTTTTTTTAAAGTTGTTTGGTGCAGTCTCTCTCTCTCTCTCTGGGGGCAGGTTTCAGATTAAAGTAATTATGATGAATTGTGTGAGGTATACATTTATCTACTAAATTGCTAATATGTCATATGTTTTGTCTTCACTCTTCAGTTTAGATATGCTATGTGGTCCTGATGGTGAGCTTCCTGAAAAATTAAGGAATCTGGAACCTCGTCTTATTGAACATATTAGTAATGAGATCATGGACAGGGATCCCAATGTTCGATGGGATGATATTGGTAAGCTTAGGTGTTTCAGACCTCATTTGATATCTCATTTCCGTGTTAATTTGCATATGTGTACTGGTTCTGATTTAGTCTCATTTCCTGACAATGTTGTAGCTGGTTTGGATCATGCTAAAAAATGTGTGACTGAGATGGTCATATGGCCTCTCTTACGTCCTGACATATTTAAAGGTTGTCGGTCTCCTGGAAAAGGTCTTCTTCTTTTTGGTCCACCTGTAAGTGATGAATCCTCTTAAATAGGTGCCTTCTAAATGTTTCCGCCTTACCGGTTTAATATCTGAGTAGCTGTCATGTTTTAGGGAACTGGAAAAACAATGATTGGGAAAGCCATAGCTGGAGAGGCGAAAGCAACCTTTTTCTACATATCTGCCAGCTCATTAACAAGCAAGTGGGTATGTGTTATTTTTCTTGACTTTCACATGGTCATGGTTCAGTGAAATTCTCTGATTTTTGTTTGGGAATATGTCATGACATGAAGCTTTATGAGAATAACTTGAGATACATAACTGTAATTATGATTAGATTTTAATGGTAATCTTATGTTCCTTTATTATAGAAAATAAAAAAGTACTATTTTGTGTTCTTCATTGTTTCTAAATTATGTACAAAATCAATGTTGAAATCCTTTCTTTTCGTGTTATTCCTAATTCATTATCCTTTGTAGAGGGTATTTTTTGATATCAACAACTTGACTGGTGACTGTAGATTGGCGAGGGTGAAAAGCTAGTGAGGGCTCTTTTTGGGGTTGCCTGTTGTCGTCAGCCAGCTGTGATTTTTGTTGATGAAATTGATTCGCTTCTTTCTCAGGTAAGGTATGTTCTAGCCCTTAAGACAATCATGATTTGCTATAAGCTAACCCCATAAATGCTGTATCAATTCCCTTGCACAAGCCTGAATGTCATTAAAATTCACCAAGTAGGTGAATAACTTTGGTCAGTTCCTTCTTGCTGAAGCTAAGACATCTGGATCATATGCATGGAGTTTCATCAAATGCAATTTGCCAGTATATACTTGAGGATTATTCTAGATGTTACTGACTTAGAATTGGGGTTGGTTGACTCTTTGTTTGATATTTTATACTCCAGTTTTCCAAGCAGCAAGGGTTCTGACAGAATGAGATGGACATTGACTAGTGATGGCGAATTTGATGTTAGCTCATATTTAGAGGCTTTAAGAGGCACAAGGGAAATGTTTTTCCCTTGGAAAAGTATTTGGTATGCTAAGGCAACAAAAAGGGTATCCTTCTTTGTGTGGACAGCAGCTTGGGGAAAGATTCCAACTGGTGACCATCTTATTAAGTGAGGGATTAGTTTAATAAATCAATGTTGCAGGTAAAAGTAGCGGTGAGAATGTTGATCATCAGTTGTTGCATTATGATATTGCTCGTGAAATGTGGACTTTTACCTTTTCAGTTTTCAGAGTACAATGGGTAATGCCCGAGAGTGTAGTAGAACTACTTTCTGGATAGAACTTAGCTTGTTTATGTCTTTTATGGCCTTTGTGGGAGGAAAGGAACCAGTATACTTTTGAGGATGTAGATGCCTTCATTATTCAGCTAAATCATCTTTCCTAAGAACTTTGTTGGATTAGTCTTGTGATTTGGATCACAGTGAGATATATTCCGTTGTAGATTATTGCTATCACTTATTGTGTCTCTTTAGGACTGCTTTGTTACTCTTTTGTAAGTAAGTTCTTTTTTCAATAAAATATCATTACTTATCAATTTATTTATTTATTTACTTACGTATTTTTTTATAGAAAAGAAAGAAAAAAAAAACGCGAGGATTATACTTTGTGGTTTGCTGAATGACCAGTACAAGTTTATGATTGCATTAGTTGCTATTCCTTTCTGGTAATTACATTTCATTGGCAAATTTGGTGTGGTTGCAGCGTAAGTCAGAAGGTGAACATGAATCAAGTAGACGACTAAAAACACAGTTCCTCATTGAAATGGAAGGTTTTGATAGTGGCAGTGAGCAAATCCTACTCATAGGTAAATTGTTTAAATGAAGGGTTCTTAAAATTTGTAGTTTATGTTTGAGAGACAATATGTTTCTGGAAACTTCAACTTTAATTCAATGTTTTGTTTTAGTTTATTTTTCTGAGCAATTCAACGTTTTATTAGCTTGCTACTTGTTTTCGTGTTGCTATCGTCATTACTAAGCTAAGCAAACTATAGAAGCTATATAAGCCAGCCCCATCATACCATGTTTTGGGCTTAATTGGTACCACTTCCGATTTGGTGGGAGTTAAGTATATCTGTTTATGTTCCATGTGATATCAGTTTTGTTTCTTTCTCTTCAAATCCAATGCCACTCTTAAAAGTGTTTTAAATTTGGATGAACTACTCTCAACAGTCTACTACTAAAATCTCTTTTGTGGCAATTGTACTATAACTTTTACAAATGGTTACATTTTCCAGGAGCAACAAATCGACCCCAAGAACTTGACGAAGCAGCACGGAGGCGACTTACCAAGAGACTTTATATACCCCTGCCCTCCTCCGGTGCAATTTACAATATTCAGTTAATTAACTGACAATTTCAATGCTATAATTTTATGGCTAACCAGCTGATTTTGACAATGCAGAAGCAAGAGCTTGGATTATATGTAATCTCTTAGACAAGGACAGACTATTCAAGCTGTCAAAGGAGGAAATTGAGACCATTTGCAATTTGACTGAAGGTATCTACTGTACATGCTGTACAGGTTAAGTTCATTAGCATCTCTGCAGTACTACTGTAGAGATGCTAATAAGGAAATTCAGGTTAAGTTCTATTTGGATTTTGTATGTAAATTTCCTTGCTTGATAATTTTCTTTTACAGGGTATTCAGGATCAGACATGAAAAACCTAGTGAAGGATGCTTCTATGGGTCCACTCAGAGAGGCTCTTAGACAAGGTATAGAAATTACAAAGCTAGAAAAGGAGGATATGCGGCCTGTAACTCTTCAGGTAAGAGAAAGCACCGTGCATATCAAGAAAACATTTAGTATGTCTCAGCTTGTTTGAGATTGTTTTGCTCATTTCATACAGGACTTTGAAAATGCATTGCAAGAGGTGAGGCCCTCAGTTTCCTTGAATGAACTAGGCACATATGATGAATGGAACAAGCAATTTGGAAGCCTATCACTCTAGGAATAAGTTTGATTAATGCAAGGGGAAAAGAAATCAATAGGTTCTAAGCAGTAGTTGGTGATGTTAATCAATATTCATTGACTTGTATACTAAGATGTGAGCAATTCACATGGCAATTTACTTGAACGCATGATGGTAGTAATTTTACGCACGACCAACCGTTGGAAAATTAGTTTAGCTAAAGTTTTTCAAGTCAATTTACTTTATCAAGAAAGACAATGTTTGGCCTACTCCTATTACTATTATATTATGCCTACTCTCCCCCAGCCCACACCTTTCTTCCTAATTATAAAAGAAACCTGAATGAACATGTGAAGCAATCGTTCCAAACACGCATGTGCAATATTCTGACCACATCTTGAATAAATTAAACACCGGTCCTGTCTTCACAAGCACATGTTCTCTAATTCAATGGCACGTAATTCTGGATTATATTGGATACCCATGATTGATTATGATGATTGACTATAATATGCGTGGCTGGTGGAGGTCTATACAAAGATTAATGTATAATTTGTTGTATATAACCATCTCCCTTGTGTTTATATTACAAAACCAAGGCATTGGCATGTTACAGCCCAACAGATCGTACATCAGAAGCATTGACCTTGACTAATATACTTATTTATTTTGGTATGAATAATATACTGAATTTTATAACTTTACCTCAGCCCCTCTCTTGCGAACTAAAACCTTTAGCCCGCCAGCCATGTGAGCTGTAAGGAGTGGTACAAAAACTGGCCGGTCTGGACCAATTGGTCTAAGTTCGAACCGCTTCAGAATGGAAGCCACAATATACTTCATTTGAATGAGAGCCATCTCCTTACCGAGACACACCCTTGGACCGGCGTGAAAGATTGGAAACTTGTAGGGGCACACATTCTTCAGTGCTCCTCCCTCCTTGTCCGGTTCAAGAAACCATCGATCCGGTTTGAACTCAAGCCGGTCCTTCCCCCACAATGCTTCCATTCTCCCCATCCCGTAAGGAAAGTAAGTCAACCTATCTCCTGCCCTCACAAAAGTGCCATCCGGCAACAAGTCATCGACTATAGCATGCTTGGAGTCCCAAGCCACGGGTGGGTAGAGCCTCATGGACTCACAAAGACAAGCCTTCAACAATCTCATTTCCCTTAGTGATTCATAATTCAACATTTCCCCTTCCACAAATTCTGTCTCTTTAACCACCTCTTGCTCTATATTGGGATGGGAAGAGAGCAACCAAAAGAGCCATGTCATTGCTGCCGAAGTTGTGTCCCTCCCTGCCATGATGAAGCTTATCATCATGTCTCTTATAACCTCATCTTCATGACCGGCTGAAATTAACCGAGATAGGAGATCTTCACTGCAAACCTCACCCTGATTAATCTTCTTCTTCCTATTTTGAATTATACCAGTGATATAGGCATGAACTTTTTCAACAGCATCCTTTAGCTTCCGTTCGGATCCTACTCCAAGCCATCTTTTAGCCTTCCAAACGATGAAAAGAGGTGCAGCTCCACGCCTTGCACATACCCCTGATGCCATGTCAAAAGCTTTTGCAAGTGGCGAAATGGGTTGCGAAGGATCTAGGCTACACCGATCAATCCCCAATGAGACCTTACAAATCATATTGAATGCAAGTCGTCTTAGCAACTCCTGCAAGTCAACAACTTCATTGGAGGTAGCCAGTGACTCTAGTACTGGAAACAATTGGTTTTCCACTTCTTCCTTCAATGCATTCATCAGAAATTCTCTGAGGGACTTGGCGCGGAACTCGTGGCTGGCCAACTTGCGCTGAGTGTGCCAAAGCTCTCCATCTACGTTGAATATACCACAGCCAAGAAAATCCCCAAGGATTTCAGTGAAGGGCTTGCCTTTGGGGAAGTTGTTAAAGTTTGTCTTGAGCATGTACTCTACGTTTTCTGGATTTGCGGTGACTATGGTCCGTCGTGCACCAAAACGGTTCACCACGATTGTGTTGGTTGCTGACTCCGTGAGGAGCTCAGTATACCAATCCAACAGACGCACACGATTCCTGTAGAAGGAAATCAAGCATCCAATGATAGGATAGGTTGGCGGTCCATGGCTGGAAAGCTTTCGAACCCGCCGGAGTTCACATAAAATTACGTGAAACAATAAGTAGAGAAGAATAGGAAACAACATAAACGTTAGGGGCTTCAGTGTAGCAAGAGACATGAAGACTCCCATCTTAGCATGGAAATAACTGCAATGAGGTCTATAAGGGAAGCCAATTTATGCTTTTTGGACCTTGCAAAGTTGCAAGTGAGTCTTTGAGTGAGTTAAGTTCAGCTTTTTGATATTGTGCTTTTTGAAAAAGTGTTCTATGAAATTGGGTTTTTTGTAAAAACTGTTAAAAAGTATTTTTTGAAAAAATTGAGTGAGTGTTTGGTTAGCACTTATAAAAGTGACAGTTTGAGAGATAAATTACCAAAAATGACAATGTATATATAAAGAGAATTCTTTGTTTTAATTACCTCTCTTAATGCAAGTTAAGGACACATTATTTTCACAAAAATTTCACAATAAAGTCTATATGATAAGTTGTTAATGGTAGGAAAAAAAAAATGTCACTAGTAGGTCTAGATGAGAACTAAAAACAACTTACTATGTAAACTTTATTATGAAATTGTTATAAAAATATTATGTCAATATTACTATTTTTTTCTAAAGAAAAATAGTACTAGTTTAAAAAGTTTAGAAATATAATAAAATGTCACAATATTTTCACAATACTAATTTAAAATTAATATTTGTAAAATAAAATTTTATTAACACTTATTTTTTAAATGAGTTGTTCTAGGATTATACATGTACCTACAATTTTTTCCCCCAACACATACTCTATAACATCACAGTTATGAAAAAGAAGTTGTAGAATAATCTATGTTCTTACTCCCTATATTTTCTTCCACGTTGCTTTACCCAAACCCAAAAACTCCTTTTTTTTTCTTTCACTTTTTTCTCATCCACTAGTTCACTTCTTCCTCATCTTCTTATTTTCCTTTTCTTTTACTTTCCTCCAAACAAAGCCCCACACACACATACACAAGTTTCTCTCTCTCTCTCTCTCCATATTTTCCATTTATCAAAAACTCTACCGAATTCGAAAGGTTTTTTTGAGATTAGATATGTAAGACGTAAATAAATAAAAAAAATAGAGAAGAGAAGAAGAAGAAGTAGCACTGTAAAAGAAGAAGAAGAAGAAGAGGAGAAGGAGGAGAAGCCGCAGCACAGCAGCATAGAGGAGCAGAAAAAACCATGGGTAATTTAGGAAAAAGAGAAACCCACCAATGGTAATATTTTTGTTTTGAGAAAATGCGTTTGTGCATTTTGCAATTGCAGCTCAAAGCTGCTGTGCCAAAACGTAGAAAACGCACATTGGCCTTCACATTTCAAAACACAGCTTTTTAGAAAAAGCTATGTTTAAAACCTTATCAAATGCAAATATTATTTTTTGGGTTTCAAAAAATGCTTTTTACCAAAGAAAAGTACAAACAAACGGTCACTTTTGCTAATAACATATTATTTTTGATTAATTTAATTAATTATTTTTTCTAATCAAGCTTTTGTATTTTAATGTGTATTCATAATTAAATGTGACTGTGAGCAGTTGTGCATAAAGAAATAAGAATAATACCTACAATGATATGTGCAGTTGATACTAGTCGATGCTTATATATGAGAGCCCATTTTTCTATTTGTTTTGCCTTCAACGGTTAGTTTTAGAAAATGCTGAAGTATTCGGTTTAAACAATTCATATTCTCCAAAAGATGCTTATTTATCTTTTTAAATTCTGTTTCTATATAATAAAAAAAAAAATTAATTAAATTCTTAATTTGAGCGCTTGTCATACAAACAACCTTACCCTTGTGCCAAGGGTATTGACTACAGTAGGAGAGATTTTAGTACGACGCATAGAGTGATATTTCTTTCGGCAACGGCACATTGTTGGGAGGTATGGCAAAGATAATACCATGTTTGTTTTGAGGGAAGGAAAGATATAAAATATAATCCATTTATTTGATATGTTATTATGATATAATAAAAGTAGATCCACGAGTTCAAAGCCCAAGACTTAATTGTCTAGGTTCAATGTGTTGGTACATTGTACTACCTTTGTAATACACATTGAGAAGTATTGTGCTACCTTGAAAAATAAAGGAATAGAAATAAATGAAAATGAATAGAATGTAAGTAATCCTATTTGGGAGTAACATGAAGAGAATGGAATTGAATCATTTTATGACAATATTACTATTAGATCTTTATTTTAAAATAAAGGGTTGAATACATAGGGGTATTTTGGGAGTTTTAGTAAAAAATTATTAAATCTAATTCCATTCCCTCACATTCCCTCCCAATTTCGGAGGGAATAAAAATTTGAGGTTTTAAAGGAATAGAGAGGAATGAGTGTTCTCTCCTACCTATTCTATTCTCTCTCACTTAAACTTCCAAACAAGGGAATGAACTTTCCGTTCCTTCCATTAAAACTTCCAAACAAGAGAAGGGAAGAATACTATAAACTCCCAAGCAGAGCCTGAATGTTTCTATTAAAAATACCTGAAATTGTTAATAGAGTTACAAAACTCTTAATTAATACCTTGTATTAGTAATACTTTTGTATCTTTGCTTAATGCATAATGCCCATATAAAGGCAGTCCATGTACACATATGAACAAAGACTAATAATACATATGGTAGGTCCCAGAGTCTAAGGCCCAAGACCTAATTATCTAAGTTTAGTATATAAATACATATATGCCTTATATTGTATTGTCTATATAAAGCATCCAATATATAATTCTGAATACAAATTAATATATACAAACTTTTAGGGTTTAACAATTACATGATAAAGAGTGAAAAAGTGAGAAGAGAGAGGTGGGAGGCAAAACCATTTTGGCCTGCCTAAATCAATACCTTGTATTAGTAATACTTTTGTATTTTTACTTAATTCATAATGCCCATATAAAGGCGCTCCATGTACACTTATGAACAAAGACTAATTACATATGGTAGGTCCAAAGGAAAATTATTAGGTACCCATCATTCATGTGAGAGGAAAGAGTATGCATTTATGGTACTCTGGAAGTACACAATAATTTTCCAAGTCCAAGATTCTAAAGCCCAAGACCTAATTATCTATTCAGCAAAAAACAGAAGACCTAATTATTTAGGTTTAGTATATAAATACGCGTATGTCTTATATTGTATTGTCTATATAAAGCATCCAATGTACAGTTTTGAATACAAATTAATAAATACAAACTTTTAAGGTTTAACAATTACATGATAAAGAGGGAAAAAGTGAGAAGAGAAAGGTGGGAGGAAAAACCCTTTTGGCCTGCCTAAATCAATCCTCCAAGAGCTTTCAATGTATACTTTAAGACAATCTATTGCCATGAATGTTAATTGGTCTATTTTTACTGTATCTCGGACCCCAAAAAAAAAAAGTTGAGGAGAGAAAGGGATGGAGTGTTAAGTGTTAACTATTAAGGCAATAAAATAAAATGATCTTTAAGTTTAGATAAGTTGAACAAAGTTTTTTATTTTTATACTTAGACCGTTTTTTTTTTCTCTCTTTTTCTTTATTCCTATTAAATAACATGACGAGGTTAACTCCATTCAATCCGCCTTATTTCCTTCCATTTTCATCCTTCATATCAAATACAATCTTGGAAGATAAACATCCTTCATATCAAATATAATCTTAGGAGATAAATTTAGGATTATTTATTATTATTTGGAGATAAGAGTAATGTTACATACACAAATTATTTTACAACATTTTTACAAACTGTTGATGTGACAAATTTTTACTAGTTCTAATATAGGCCCATCACTAACATCACATTTTTAGTTACAATAACTATTTGGAAAATGCTAAAGTCACATCAGCAGTTTGTAAAGATGTTATAAAATAGTTTATATTTGTAACATTACTCTTGGAGATGAGTAATGCTACATACACAAACTATTTTACAACATTTTTACAAATTGTTGATGTGGCAAATTCTTACTAGTTCTAATGTGGACCAATCACTAACATCACATTTTTAGTTACAATAATTATTTGAAAAATGCTAAAACTCAGAAAGCTTAGAAACCAAATAAGTCTAGTTAATGGAGCTTTTAAAGTATTCGTTAATGTTTTTTAAGAAAATTTTGATATTACTTTTATAAGAGATATAAAAAGCTGTTAAAAACATCATTTTCCTTCATCCAATATTTCCTTTTTAAAACTGTCTGACTCAAAAATTGATGGACAATGTTTGACACACTCCATCCACATATGTATAATCGATGATACGATGAATATAACTTTTTCTGATAGCCATAAACTTGACAATATGGCATTATCTTCTTCTGGAATCCAATCTGACTCAATAATACTTGAAAATAGAAAAATATCTGAGTGGGGATCAGCAATCTTTCTCCTCCAAACAGCCCATCATGTCTTTTATCTTTTAATATAATGCACTCAATAAGCCATGTGATGGAAATGCCTCCATAGTCTAGGTGACCCACCGCTCTATTTCTTTTCCTTGACCTATCAAATTTTCCTACAACTTAATATGAACAAATTGAGCAATAGTAAAACAAATCGACGGCTGGGGTTCATAGATTATATAGGCAAAGTTCCGAAATGCTTGACTAATAACTACCCTATTATTCTGAGCCTACAAAGGACAATAGAGTAGGGTCTTAAAATTAAATGCTCTCTATTCAATCAGATCTACTTCCCCTTTAGAATGACAGGAGTTTCTACAAATTTGAGGGGTTGTTTATTACATGTATTCAAACACATGTTTTCAGATTTTAAATAATATTACACATATTTTTACATATTTTTTTACTTATATGTATTTCTAAAAAAATTTAAAACTGTTATTTAAATACACCTACCAAACAAACCTGACAAACTCCCAATCATAATCTCCACCACTGTGCCAATTTCCTTATGTTTCTTGTAGCCAACCACATATATATATATATATATATAAAAAGAGAGAGAGAGAGAGAGAGAGCCCTAGTCCCTAAACAAAATGTGACCAAATTCACCGAAATATTAAAGAAAAGCAAAAAAACATGTAATGGCCCATACGGGTATGGTGTGTGGACCACTAGTTGTGGCTTATAATTATGTCAACTTTTTTTTTCTTCAAAATACAGGTCCGAAATTAAGTGTGAATGATTGGAATATATGAATTAACAACTGATTTGATGAGAGGGGCTACAATTAAGAATTCTCCGAAGTAGTTGCAATTTTATAATTGGGAAAACATTTTCATACTCTGCAGCAGAAGAAAGCAATATATATATATACGGTTCATAATGAACCTTTTGTCTAGTGGAAAAGGGGTGCAAATCTAGGGTCCAAAATAGGTCACCCACATTAATATTCAGCCACAGTGCAAATTTTTTGGTGGTGTTTTATTAAGTGGGTCATTTCTTAACATGTGCCATGTTATGGCACATGCAGACAAGCATTGGTGTTTGAAAGTACCCTAGGAAAGTGACACCAGAATAATTCATCTACAGATGCTTTTGGAAACTCAAGAAAGGATTGGTGCTTGGTGGAGAAAAGAATGGTTAAAAATAATTGATTAGTTAAAAGGATTAGAGATAATGATATACCTTTTGTTTTTTAGGAAACGACTCCACTGGCTCACACTCAAGTGAAGTTTTCATATTAATATTATACTCTATCCCATTGGAAAATATTGGAAAGAGGAAATAGAAACACCACAGTTTATACCCTTCAATTTTTTTATTTTTGTCATTTAGCTTTAATTTCTATTGAACCAAGCAGCTATTTTGGATTGTAACTAGTAAGACTCACATTATTAGCAGATCCCACATATTTTTGTCTTCATAGCTCGTTCCTTTCCTTTTTAAGTTTCTTATTTGGAGTTCAACCAATCTTAACCATTAAAGACAAATATTTAACGGTTGAGATGGGGTGAAACAATCCATGAGTATACATATACTATATCCTCCTCCTCTCAGGTTCTCACATAAGAATGAGCTGGATCCCTGTACATAGAGCCCACCCTCACTTGAAATGAGAGAGATGTACTACTGCTACAATGGCAGCTGGATATGACCAGACCAAAATGGCTTCAATTGACCATTGATTGGATTGAATTATAACATGTGGAAAATCTTACAGGAAAAAGTAAACACCTGGTGCAAGCAAGGTCATACAATAGAGCCTATCGTTGGGCCTGCAAAGATCATAGTTGCCTGATAAAAGCATGGCTGATTAGAGACCATGCATATAAGCCCTGATAGGATAGCTTTTAACACCCATCAAGTAAAAATCTTCGTACTGTCTGGGGTCATGGAATAAGCCAAACTTTGGGCCTGCAAAGGTCATAACTGTTGGCAAATAAGACACAAGGTTGATGAGAGTTTTGAACTGCCACTTGCACACCACAGAATATTTATAAAAAAAAATCCAACTAAATGGTATCCAACATGCTGAAATTATTGTTTTTGTAAATGAGATTAAGGAAAACAAAGGGGGTCAATTTAACTAGGAGTTAAATAAGGAAAAGGGTGTTGAGCCATTCAACTACTTATTTGATACTGTTTCGACATTGGTCTACATATTTGAGTGACCAACTCGAACTTGAACTCGATGCCATGAGGTGTTCAATATCCCTCTCAAGTTCCAAATGTCTTCAACCTTTTCAGGTTGGACATTTGATGCTATATCCACCTGCCAATCAATGAAAGGGAGAAACATAGTCAAGTGCAAACCAAAAGAAATATACAAGCATAGAATTGCAGCAGCTAATATGGAATGCAATTTTCTGTGAACTATGGTGAGTCAAACCATGTGGAAACACGGTGGGTAAACAAGACGAGGGAAAGTTCAAAAGTTCAAACACATGGGCCGGACTTAGATCTAAAATGACAAAAGTTATATATTAATAGTCACGTTTAAGTGGTTACATATCCAAGACATCTAGAACAAAAGCAATTTTTTATGTTACAAAAACTTCATGTGCATATCTCTTTATCCATAATAATTTATTAGTTGATTTCACCCAACGAAATGATTTGCACTTCACAAGTCAGGTGGTAGTGACAACAATGACATTGACAGCAATAAATATGTCACACTGGTTCATTGGGGATAAGATCATATTTATTGGGTCATGTACTTGCTGACACATATTAATGTCATTTCTATATGCAACTGTCCCCTTCAGGTATTAATTGGTGACTATAAGCTTCCTAGGATGTGAAGATACAATCACAATTAGTAGTATGATAATCACAAGAAAAAACATACTGCTTTTGCAACAATCTCAGTGCTTTGCATGACATCAACGGTGACCTCAAAAAGCACCCATGCCCACTTGTCACTTTTTATACCATCCGCGATGTATGGGACGCCAGTTTTCTGGTATCTGGAGGCTTCCATCCAGGTTTTGCCACCATCAATAGACACATCTACTCTCTCAATGCCACGGCCACCTCCTGATACCGCATATCCACTAATTTTTACCTGCAAATTAAATGTTTCCGGAGGATCTAAGCTATTTGACTAATAGACTTGTTTGTAAGGTTGTCTAGCTCCACCATTCAACTTGGGAACTAGGAGTGACAATTTTTATCCATATCCATGAACCCACCTATTATCCACCTTATTTGAATAAGTCTTAACCCAATCCATTAGGTTATTTAATTATATGGGTTTTAATAGATAAACCCACTAATACCCAATAAACCCATCTAAAATTTAAATAAACAACAAAAATTCCTAATTTCTAGAAAAGCTAAACTAAAGATTACAAAATTACTTTCACCAACAACAAAAAAAGTCCGAATCTCTCCCTATTTGGTTACTAAGAAAGTGCGTAAAATTATTATAATTATTACTATTATCAATACCAATAAACAACAATAATAATATGAACCAATTAAAACTAGACAGTCAAATAATAATTATTATTATTTTTCACATCACATAATAATATCGTTGACGCTTTGTTTGGATGCTGAGAAAAATCCAGAGCAGCGAAATAAACTCAATAAATTTTTAGAGATCTCACCGTCTTTTGCGTTCGTGATCAACATCCTTTACACCAACAATGAACAATTTCAATCACCAAAAAAAAAAAAAAATACAAATCGCAGAGAAATCAGATTTTCTTTTTCTCTCAGTTTTCTCCGCACCAAATAGAGGCTAACATGTATCTACCAACATACATATACATAGATAGATAAAACAGAGAGAGAGAGAGAGACTACGCCAAGGTAGGTCTTCAGGAGTGTGAACGAGGTGAGCGAAGACGGAATCAGCTCCAATTCAAAACTAATCACTTATCGTAGCTCCAATTCAAGTATCTTTCTAAACTAAAACTAACACGGGTCTAATAAAGCTTGAAAGATTTTGAAATCCAAACAGAGCTAGCTTAAAAATAACATAATTAACAGTAAATGCGTTACCAAACAAGGACCGACGCAATTGAAGCATATTTTCTCACCTAGAAAACGGCTCCTGCGAAGATTTTCTGGGAAAATTTGAGATCTGAGAAAATTAGTTTCAGAATCAAAAAGGGGAAGTGTTGAGAAAAGGGTTTGGGAAGAGAGGCAAGGTGCTCTCTTTGTCCAAATTCTCACTGTGTCTCTGTAATTTTTCTTCCACCCATTGGGTTAAATGGGTGGGTTACTAATTAAATGGGTTGGGTTAATAATGAATAATTTATATATATATAAACGGGTCATAAATAGAGAAATAGGTAATTACACACCCAACCCATTTATGACCCAATCCGCCCATTTGCCACCCCAATGGGAACAAAGAGAAAATATGAGAACTTTAACAGCTAGACATAAAATCAGGAATTACAACAGAGATTCAGAACTTGTTGTGGGTTAAGTAAAATTCAAAAAGGACATGTCATCTAAGTCACAAAAGTATGACTTCCAATTGAATAGAAAGGTGGAAAAGAATACATGTGGCTGATCTGATTAGTTGTTGAGGAATCATAGTTGACCTCAAAGTTTTGGGACCAGGACTTGGTTGTGATTGTAACTTGTAAGTAAAAATCAAAAATAAATACAATGCCGCACCAGCATATTATAGAAAAGAACTCCTCAGCACCTACGGACCATATACCAAGAAATGTTCCAATTCAAATATAAATTTTGATGCTAGAAAAGTTTGGATAGGTAAAGATGGGTTGTACAGCCATACACAGTTGAAAAAAATCATACATCATTATCATCAATTGATAATAACATCTCACAGATATTTGGATCATTCTAGTTTTGTAGATATTTCAAAAGCTAATGAACCACACAATTAACTAGATATCCTATGCTTAATGACAAAGTTGAGCAGAACCCTTAATATTCATGCCACAGGAGAACTAGTTGAGCTTAGTAATGCTACTCATCAGATGTTTCTGCATGTCATGATAGATGGTAAAAAATAACTTCATACACAAGTAGAGTAAAACATGTAATTACAAATAGAACTAACCTTTCCAGGTTTAATTGCATTCACATCTTCTAAAGAGCATATTACACTCTGTCAATCAGCACATTTATGTTAGTAGATATCATTGCACAAACACAGAGGGAAGGGGAAAAATGAGAGATAATATCTGAAGTTTAATTTAGCAAAAAAGAAGCTTTTTCTATGAGAAATTTTATGGTACCCACTATGATTTTTTAAGGATATTAACTTCCAAAAACACATGACAGTAAGTCATGTCACATTGAATGGTAACTCTATGATATTCTAACTTCTTTTCTTCTTCTTTTTTCTGCGACAAACTGTGACAAACTCACATAAGACAATGTCTATGTCAAGTCTGATGGTACTGCACCATATCACTAGGTGACCTAGGATTTTTTTTTTTTTTTGGTCACTTTGGACAAATAGTAATAAGGTTAGACAACATAGTATTTATGTCAAATCCAATGGTAAATTCCGCAAAATTGCATGGTAACTTCCTTTTTTTTTTTCAGTGGTTGTCACTTTAGACAGACAGTAAACAGGCCTGTCTGGGCTAGGCGGGTTTGGGTTTACCTAGAACCTGCTACTCGATCCGATAACAGCAGGTTGGGGCAGGAGACCAATCGATGCCAACTGGTCAGTGACGAGTTGTCGAGCAAGCGGGTCACCGGATTTGGCAGGCCTCAGTATGAGATCATAATTTAAAAAACAATGGTTTGAAGGTGATGAAGGAGATGACTCTATAGTCGCACTACCTTGCCCAGATCTCAACCTCCACGGTCAGATCTGGACTTCCAACTCCTGCAACCATATCTCAACTTCAACTACTGCAACTCCAGTACAGACCAGGTCAGCTGGTTGGATCAGATCCGCTGGGTTGTTGGACAGCCCTAAGTAACAAGTTCCACATGACTAACTTCGTCACATTTGCTGGTAAATTGTCTCACATTGAGAAATAACTCCAAGGTGGGTATAATACTACTAAAAAAACTAGAGGTACCATAGAAGAAACCTTCTTCTATATGATATATCAAAAGTTAATAAGATGTAAATTACATGTAATCGACCTTGACATTAACTGTATGAATGAACCAATATTAAATTAAAACAGCTTATCTGAGATCCTACTTGCATTTAAGAAATCAAAGTAATGCTTCTCTAATTAGAAAAACCTAATATTTAAAATCAGAAGCATTAGGTATTACAACAAAAAGAAGTAGCATATTGAAAATACCTGAACAGGGAAATCCATTTGTGGTCTCCTGCTTGCCCAATTAATGTTATCCCAATCCACTGAAGGGGGAAACATTTTATAGTCTTTTTGCATAAAGAAACCCTGCAACATGTGTAAATTCGACTACATAAACAATGTAGCAAACGAACCATTAAAAAAAATTCAAATTAATAGTGCATGTCCAACCTGGCATTCTTCTGCAATTATATTAATAGAATCAATCCACTTAACAGAACGGGCACCAATAATACCAGGGACAACCACACGCAATGGATACCCATGATCCCTGTTAAGAGTCTTTGGAATGATAACAAGAAAGTAAATCAACAAGAGAACAATAGATAATATATTTAAAAAAAAGGTAACACAAAAACAAGCCTATGAAGAATACCTCAAAAACATGAGATAGATCCACATTTTTTTATTGGTTAGTTGCAAATGCACCCGGTGAGTCTTGAACCCATGACCTCACCCTCCATCCCATTATTATGGGAGGAGAGGGTGCCAACTGAGCTATAGCTCATTGGCAACATGTGATAGACCCACATGCAACGCATGCTTTTACAAGATGCACAGGAAAATCTTTTGAAATACATCTTGTCAGTTAAATTGCAATTATCATAGGGAATTATAATAGTTATACTTGACTGTAGGAGTAACTAACAAAAACACTTGGCAATTAGTGTTGAGCTCTAAAAACAGAATTTTCTGGCTGGGATTAGCATAAGAAGCATAAAGTAGAAATTTATTAAAACCAAAACTAAGAGATAAAGAAAGAGTAAAAAGAAACCAGGAAGACAATTAGTTCAATACAAAGTGAAGTATAGAAAGATGGCATAGTTTATTAATAGCTAAGCACAATAGTTACATTCTTAGGACCTCAAGGAAAATTCACTTACCTCTCCATTCATCTCATAAGCAAGTAAAACATCTGCATCAGGATTTGTGGCCTGACTAAGTGGAATAGATGCCTTGTAGGGGCCACCATTCTCTTCCTAAAGTTTTAATTATTCAGAAAGCATTACATCAGTAAAGTCCCTCCATAAAACTTAACATGCAAAAAAAATTTCATCATACTGAAAGGGCCAGAAAACAACAGAAGAAGTTTTAAAATAATATTTTGAAAGGCCGAGTTTGTTACCTTACATTTATCAACGCTTACAAATTCAACATGTTTTCCACCTGATTGAGTGGTACTTGTCAAATAAGGTATTCCAACGAGTTCAAGAACATCAGCCAACTTGGCTCCACCCCAGACAGCTGAAAAGAACTCAAAGAATGACAAGAAATTATAATTAATTAGGTAAAACATGTTTGACTGTAGCTGTTGTATATCTCAATATGATTTAGATACTTCAGAGATATGAATGATAACTACTAAAAATCCTTCAGAAAATATATGATTTTAGCTAGACTGAAACTTATATACAACTCGAGTCTTCCCTCTGTCCAGACTAAAATTTTACATATCAGAAAACAAGAAGAAATTAATTGAAGGAATAACACGACTTCAATTAATTCTCTTTAAAGCCAAAAGGCAAATCTTGAATCAAAATGTGATTCCCTTCTACTAAGTATGTTAAATTTCAATTGATTATAAAGTATATTTCCAAATGGGTTTCTACAGGGTTGTTGTTATTTTTATTTTAAAGGTAGGGTTTCTACAGTTATTTGTATCGCAACAATTAGCTAAATTGAAAACTTAGTTGTGTGAATTTTCAAGTAATAAATGTAGCCTACAAGAAACCACATTTTCAACAAATCAGTAAAGCATCAAAAAAAAAAAACACTATGGGATCAAATTTAATCCATCATCAGCGTCAACATATCCTCTAGTATGCCAAAACATCGCTGCAAAGATTCTTAACTCCAAATTATTGTCCTGGTTGAATATCTTTCAGATTAACACCTATATCAAAACAAATAGTAAATCTACAATGGAGAAAACAAACCATTTCCTAAAGCAGAAACATCCCAGCCCACTCCCTTCACTTTTCTGGTTTTGCTCATAGCAGTCCTTCTGTTACCTGCACACTATGATATAAGCCAAATAATTAGTTCATAGCATAGCCAAGAACATAGCCAAGTTTCTCTTTGCTACAACTTGATGCAAGAGGCTCCATATGGCTCCAAACAAAACAAAGGCAACAACATATGTACAACAGAAATACCTGTAAAGTGGCAGTAACATTATACTTTGGAAGCATCCTGTAACAGATAACAAGAGTGTAAATTCCTTGGTCAAGTACAGTTGTATTGCATGTGAACAAATATACTAGTATTGCCAATTTCTGTAGAAGAAATCAAACAAATTGTACCAACATAACAATAGAGATTAACCTAGCTTTATGTTCCAAATGTATAATAGGCATTCTAGTACAGAATGCAGAAAATGCGATCCCCTATCCCAGCACTCACCAAATATCCTTCATAAACAGTTTCTTGGGATTCTTTATCAACCCAGATATAGAAAAACAATATCTGTTCTGCCACACAGGTTCATGATCAGTTATAATTGCTTGACATCAAACACTTTGAATATCTTATAGTTTGGAGAGAAGGAACTAAAAGAGCAAATGAAACCTTTCCAAGTCATCAACTATTGGGATTGGACCATGATTTCTCTTGTAGAACAAATCCACGGGAGTCACATAAGAGGAAACCAAGAGTGAACGTGGTGGCTCAGCATTGAAGGGTTCCTGTATCAGAGATGTTAGGAAAATAATATTTACTCTTTTTTTGATATATATATAAATATAAAATTTTTTACTCTATTGGATTTGAAAGCAGGGGAAAGAAACATTAGCATATACATAAAGTACAGTATTGCAAATGGTACTCAATTTAGAAATTGCTTTTGGTTCAATGAACAATTTTCCAAAAGAATAACTTGCCTTGATTCACTCTATCAGCCATATCTTCAGTTGAATAACATACTATATATTTTTCATTCATTTTGTTTTTCCCCTTAATCTTCTTATGAGAGTAAGCATCTGTAGCAGTTGCATTATACATATATAAATCAGCTTGTACCTAATTACAGAACCACATTTAGACCAAGGGGGGCTGTGGCCCCCCTGGCCCTTGAAATTTCTTTACCCTGTGTATAGATAAAGTTTTGTATAGTAACTAAAAAAAATTATAGTACATATTTAAAATTAAAAGTTTAGACTTCCAGAGTTGCACCGACCCCCACCCACCCCCCCCCCCCCCCCGGGCCTTTTCAAGAATTAATAAGTTAGTCCTTAGTTAATGAATTCCTTAAACTCAAGTGGTGCTACTATATTGAAGTTGTCAAGCTCAAGAAGTGTTGTAAACTCGTCCATGGACCACCAGTACCTTGAGGTGTTCCCATCCCTCCACGCTTTGTCTTTGGAATTGATTCCAGAAAAAAAAAATGGAATGATTTTATTAATGGTTCTGTTTTCTTTACTGCAAAATGCTTAAACTTTGGGGTTGAAAAATATATCTTTTCATTTCCTTGTCTTTATTTTTTCTTAGTTATTTCACTAATTTCAATTATAAAAATATAATATCGAATTATAAAAATAATAAATAAAGAAAGTGGAGGGCTAACTATGCATGTATCATCCCCCTTTTTTTGGTAGTTCTGGTGAATAAAACATATTATTAAGTAGTTTTGATACAGTCAAACTGAAAGCGTTATTTTTGTTCAAATTGTTTGGGATTTTCATTTTTTTCAAAATTATATTTTTCTCTCATTGTCATGGTTATCAATTCATTATCATTTTTTTGTTCTCAAAGCTGATTTTTTTTTTTTTTTTTTTCTAAAAAAATTGTTTGGGTTTGGAATTAGGTTCCAGGAAAGATATGAAATCATAAATTTGTTTATATAAGAGAATTTAGGGTAGTCTCAGGCTTTAAAATCCAGAGAAATTGTTGTGAAATTTAGTATAGATTATAGAATCAATCATAGATGACTTATAGGATTTTTTAAAAGAAATTTGTGTTATATTTTTATAGATGATCAAGTTGAAATGTGTTAAAAGACAAAGTATAGTTTCTATTATTCATTTTTTTTTTTTTTTGATAGGTAATCAAAAATATATTATTAAAGAAAATAGTAAGGAAAAATACAAGTTGTTCATGATGATGAACAACAAGAAAAGGATAAAACAAATTATAAAAAAATAAAATAAAAAGAGAGGGAAATGAGGAAACTAATCTAAGAGAAAACATAAACTCAGAGAGAGAGGAACAATCAGTAAAACCTCAACAACGAGACCACTCAAAAAGACTACGCTAGCATAAAACTTTTAACTCTTCCAACGTCTTCCCAGTGTCCTCAAAGGAACAACAATTTCGTTCCAACCAAGTAATCCACATCAAGCAGCCTGGAATTAAATTCCAAATATTCAAGTATGATTCCCAAGCCATTGGTGCCAACAAAATAATAATCCCGCCATCGAATATAGGCTAGTTTCATTTTTCATATATAATTTATTCTTGAATCTTTTTTTATTAGTTATCATTCTTAATTGGTGATTTTTTTTCTTCATACTTTTGTCTCCCCCAAAAATGAAATCCTAATTTCTCCTGCACCAACCCAAGTTACATGATAAAAAATCCCTTGACCCAATCTCAAAATGTACTCCCAAATGCAAATATGCAATAAAACAAGATATCTCATTAGAGATTTTTGGCACACACAACTCAAGCCCAAAAGAGACCTTTTGCAGCAAAATGACCACTTTTGAAAGCTAGAGCCCAACATGAAAATTGATAACCCAGTTCCACCAATTCCCAAAATTACAATTCACCATCCCAATAGGACCATGGAAAATTATACCAGATACCAAAAAAAAAAAAAAAAAATGAAACTTAGATATCCATATTAAGTTACATTCGATCACAATAAGAACCCGGATGAGGCAAAAGCGTTTATATCCATTTTCAATCACAGACCATAACTTTTTCACGTATACATACATAAAATTGTGACCATGTAGGTAAGTTTTGAAGATTTATACAATTCCCAATAGAAAGAACCAAACTTTATAGGAAAAAAAACTTGATTAACGATTAGCCAATTACAATTATTATTACAATGATACTGAAAAGGTTACCTTAGCGTTGATTTGAAGACATGGGTGACGAGGTGGTTCTTTCGAGTAATCCGAGGGTCCTTCCAGTCCCGGCATTTTTTCTTAGCTCTTCCTTCCCTCGAAGCCTCCAAAATGGGTTCTCTGTAGTCCGTACAAAGCTAAAGAATGGGAGACGATGAAATACAAGACCAGATCAATCACGACTGTGATATTACGCGGTCACAGTCCAATGGGTGGCTTTGTTGCTGTGAAAAATTCGGTGACAAATGGTCTGTGAGGTATTTGGTTGTCACTGTAGCAATTTAAAGTTAGGCTGTTGCCTGTTGGTGTGTGTGTGTTTTTTTAAACCTCGGTAAAGATCGAGCGACAGGTGGCAATTGGTGAGATTGTGGGCTGACGTGTACATAATTTTGGAATGTTTTGGATTTGAGACGAGACTGTTTGGGCATTATCTCATAGCTGACTCAGCTTAGTGGAACACACTAAAAAAAACCATCAGCGCTGTTAGTATTTTTTTTACAACCCAAAATTTTATATTCCTTTATAATTGTTTTATTTTAGCCCATCACTCTCCACCCATGGAGAAAGTATACTCTGTTTTAAGTGTATATTTTTTCGCATTCACTGTTGGTGGATCTCATCCATTGTGAGTGTGAGGAAATATTCACCGAAAACAGGTTTATTTTTCCCCGGCCCATGGTGGATGGGGTTCCCTCATCCCAATCCTTGACGACATATGAAAAGTGTCCTAAGTTTGGTTTGAGCTTGATCTAAGCTTATAAATTATGTTTGAATTTGAGCTTGAGCCCGTCATATAGTCCAAAAGTTTAAGCTCGGTTTGGTCTTGCTTGATTTATTAGTCAAGTTGAGCTTCAGCTCAAAATTCAATACAAATATTATCAAGCCCATTTAGTTTAGACATGTAATCCCGACTCCAAATTAATTAAGGTTTGGAGGGATAAAGTTTATTCTTCAAACTCAAATCAAGCTTATTACTATATCCATAAACTAGTCCGAGCTTGACTTGTTTTTCATTGACCTTTATTGTTTACAAACTTGTTAATATATATATATATATATTTGGCCTTAGGTAATTTATTAAACAAGTCTAAAATTAAGGCTTAAGATTAACTCGTTCATAAACAAACAAGCATGAATGACTTTTTTTTATCAACGAGTCAAATCTGAGCTGCTTATGAACAACTTGATTCATTTACAATCGTACATGAGGTAACCACATTCCATACTAACACTTTCAATGTAGAGTGTTAGTGGCATACATTCATTAGTCAACCATTTTAATACCTCACTTAAGTATGACCACCTTGCATTATTAAGGTGGCCAATTTTATTTTATTTTTTTATGTAGGTTCTCTATATCAAATGAAGAGTAATTCATTCTCAAAAAAAAAAAAAAAAATGAAGAGTAATTATTTAGTGCTCTGTGACCAACTAATTAAGTTTATGGTAAGACATACTATTCATATGAAAAGCACTATTGAAATACTGAATAATTACATTCAAATGAAATATGCTCCTCTGTACATTAAAGAATATAAAACATTATTTAGTCAAAAGAAAAGTAAAAAACAAAGGAGGGGTTGGCAAAAATAAATAAATAAGTAAATAAAATAGTTGAGAAAAAAACAACTGTTACATTTCTCTTATAGCTTTGCCATTTTTTTTTTTTTTTTTCTTAGATAATCTTTGAGTATCAATTGATATAAAAAAATAGAGATGGATAGCAATGGGTAGGGTAGAGTCAAGGAATGAAATTTTCATATGAACTTGTTTAATTTTGTTATATTTTCTGTAGATGAAAATTTATTGTTGATATAATTAAAAAACTATTGTTTCTATCATATCTTGAATTTCATTTTAAAAGATAGAAATAAACATACTTTATTTATGTCTGTTATGATTCAGAGGTCATAAAAAAAAAAAATAAAAAAAAAGGAAAAAAAAGGAGTATTAATTGAAGGGAAAAAAAAAAACGTTTTTTTTTTTTACATTTCAAAAGTTATAGAAATTGTTGATGCTCATTTTGGGAAACCCAGTAGAAAGAAGAAGCCCAACAACACGGGCAGAAAAGAGTTAGTAAGTAGATAAAAAAACTATTAAACCCAAGCGGCAGGAATAATGGATCACAGGCCCATGAAATAAACAAATGGGCCTAAAGGAGCTCGAAGAGAGAGAAGTAGCAAACTCATGGGCAGTATATGATATAGAAAAGTGAGAATGGGTCATATCAAGCTTGAAGTAATGCAAGTAAAGAAAGTAAGAGGTTGATGGTAAGCCTATGAGCCTCAAGGATGAAAGATAAGGTAATTAGGTCAAGGAAGCCCAAAGGAGTTAGTAAAAGCCCATGGGAATACAAAATTAGGAAAAGGGCCAAGGAATCTCAAGGAAAGCAAATAGGTCAAAGATGCCCAAGAGAAAATAAATGGGACACAGGAGCCGCAAGTAATATAATAAAAAGCCTAATGACCATACTGAGTCTTTGAGAGAAGAATAAGCAGCAAGCCCAATGAAGCCTAGCAGGCTTGGGTCAAATGACATCACAGCAGGAATGGTAGAATAGTGCAACAAGAAATGGTAGCAAGACTACAGAAAGGAGCAAAAGAGTGGGCTGAAAAAGGAAAAGCCTAAAAGAAGTAAGGATGAGTTGGAACCACTAGCTGCATGCCATGAAGGATGGAAAGAGAAAGAGCACCCACATCGTAGCAGGTAAGAGTGCCACGACAAATAAAAGAACAAAATAGTCTTCTTTGTCAAGTGATGGGGAGTGGCACGGCCAGCACAAATAAGTGGTACTAGTTAAGCGGTTGACAAACTAGTGGTGGTCGGTAAGGACACTTAGACCAGTCAAAGATAGTTAAAGGCTAAAATATTAAAAGCCCGTCATGACAAGCATTATATAAAGGACCCGTGTCGTGCATAGTAAGGGAAAAGAGAAAAAGAATCACGATAATACCTCTAGGAGAAAATCACAACATTGAGAAAAGAAGAGAAAAGGAAAATTAGAAATAAGGAAAGAAAACAGAGAGGTAGAATGGCAAGCATGCACCAATAGGTTGATCCTCTCTCTCCTTCTAAAAGTCTTGCTTTCTGCAAAAAGTAAAGGATTCTTTTGGGCACAAGCCATTCAGATCTGCTTCTCTCAAAGTGATTAATTTCCACGGTAGGATTTTTCCTAGGAGATTGTCAAGGGAGAAATTGATGCCTCTATCTAAGATGTTGGGAAGTCAAGCCGAAACTCAATTATGGGCTCTTGAGATGATACCCAAAGGCTTTCGATGTGACGACAAAGCTTATCCAAGCAAGAAACAAATGCTGCACATGATAAAACAGCAACAAAAGTCCAATGAAAAACATATTATAATGTTTAATTAGTACATTAATGGTCTTGGTCTGATAGTTCAAATCCGTCCTTTAGTGATATGGTATTATCTCCAGTAGTAGGGCAATTTCAGGTTAATAAGTGTGTTTACATGGTAAAAATCATATTTTTTCCTTATTATTATTAAGTCAACATGAGGGAGAACTTCCATAGTTTCCAAAACATTATGACTTTCATCATAATGATAATAAATAAGGATTAAAGGCTCCATAGTTACAAATAAAAGAGGAAAAATAAGATGAAATGAAGGGAGAGAAAGATCCCCAGCTCAATGTAGCAAGTATTGAACTAAGATTTTGGTGAGTATGTGTGCAAAAGGCATGAATAAGGTGAATGTGGGCTGTTTTGAGTGAGTGAGATAGGATTAATACTGAGATTGAAGCTTTTTGTGAGTAATGAGCTGTTTGTGACTAGTTGGAGGACATTTTAAGTTGTGATTGTGTAAAGGGGGGAGAAGAATATTTGAAATTAGATGAGTATAGGCTAAAAATGATGAGTGGTGAGCTTAAGGGGAGCTAAACCACCAGCAAAAATAGCAAACGAACCCTAAAGTCTCAAAGGGGGGTGGCTGTCCCTTTGTGGGCTGAGGTGCCTATGCTTTTATAATAGAGTTTAGAGAAGCATTAATTAATAAGCATTAAAAAAAAAAAAAAAAAAAAAAAAAAAAGTAGGTCTAATTCAGGGGAGCTGGTCAGCTGAATTAATAACCTGGATTTGGCCTAAAAATGAGAGATTTGCTTTTGGGGCTGTTTTGCTTCTTTGGGCAAGGTAGTATTTGGAGTAATCTTGCATTAAATGCTAAGATTGTGTTTAGCCAATGGGATTAAGGCAAATATTAAGGAAGAATCTTAGTGCTGCAACTGAGATTTGGACCCTAAGAAATAGAATTCAACACCCAAGCCAGGTGTCAAAGTTTAAACCCACTTTAAATGGTTCCGCTGGAGATCCCTTTATGCCCTCCAAACCATATGTTCCCAATTTTTTTTCTTTAACGATTTGTGAGCTTGACACATGAATCACATCTTGAACGTTTTTTTTAACATTTATAGCATTAATTTGTTGAAGTTTGGATAATTTGGTTTTAGCTTCCCTTCCGCTAGAGGTGCAATCTTGAGGAAGATGATGGAGTTCCTTCATCCTTTTGACTTCAGTTAATATGACAGCCCTTGGGCACTGTTCACGTCAGGTAGAGGGTGACAGAAAACTGATGGGATAGCCCTTAGTTCATCGTTAAAGGCTTGGTCCTCTTGTAGGGGGCTCTAGTTGTTTCTTTGGTTAGGGATGAACAAGGGTTGGTTGCCCACTTTCAAGCCTCTTGTTGGGACCTTTTTGGGCTGAAACTTTACTTCATTTCAGCACTTTTAGTTGGGCCACATGGCCCTTTCTTTGCTTGGGCTTGCTCCCTTCTCCACGAGATTCTTAGGCATACAAAATGGGCATTAAAGACACGTTTTGCCATGACTTTTTTACTTCTCATGGGCTTTAAATAATTTCTCATAATTTTTACTATGGATTACTTTGTAAATGATATATTCCTTGGGGCTTTTTTAAATAATGGCCTCCAATATTTTTCTTGAGAATAATATTTATCATGAGTTTTAAATAAATATGGTAACAATCACTATAATGGAATAATGTGATATTTTCATGGGTTTCTCTATAGATAATCATAATGGACATGTAGGATGAATAATTACCATGAGTTTTGGTAACAAATATTATGAATGTTGTGATGTAAAATGGATAGTGAACATGAATTTATAATATGAAATTAATAAATAATAATTATATCTTTCCATGGGTTTTTATAAGATGATCGCTATGGGTTTTGAGAGTAGATAATTCATAAATTTCATGAGCTTGTAATATTATGGTAATAGGTTTAAAAATCTAAAGTATTATTCATTATTGGACTGTTAAGTGAAATAATTATGATATAGTATTTTGCCAAGTATTAATAACCTTGGGCTTTCGATAAATAGTGCCAAGTAGTTAGCTTGGGCTTTCAATAGTAGCAACGAAAGTTGGGCTTTTGATGTTGCCGATGAGAATTGAGCTTTGATGTTGCCAATGAGAACTGGGCTTTGGATAAATAAATCGTCATGTGTTCAAACCATAGGCTTTGATCATGGACTTGAATTCCATTGATAAAATTGTTTTGTCATGGATTTGAATCATGAGCTCTTCAAATATGACCAAGCATAGGTATTCTTGGGTTTTAAATAGAATAAGATGTGTGTATTGGGTTCATAAGGCCGGTTTTGGGCTTAGCTAAATAATGATAATAAAATTGGATAAAATAGAAGTTTTTTTGGCTTTTTGTGATAGTTTATATCATGGTCCAATTTAGATAATGAGATATATGAAATATTTGTGATTAACATAATAATAGAGCCAAAAAAATTGGGAAAACCCAATAACTTATAGTGATATAAATAAGTGGTACTCAAGTAAAGTTAGGTGTAAAAAAAGTACCTTAACAGAGATTATTCGCATTGAGGAAAACAGTTTTCCTCTTTGGTCTTGGTCCTTAGGGATGGCAACCCAGTTCAGTTCGACCCTAAGGGGTCGGGTTTTACCCGATTTGATTAAAAATAGGGTCGGGTTTGGGTTTTTTTTTTTAAAAAACCGAAGCGGGTCTGGGTTTTTAGAAAAACCCGACCTGAACTTGGACCTGGTTAAATATATATGTATAGTTACTAAAATACCCTCTTATAAATATATATATATATATATATATATATATATTGATAAAACCCTAAAATACCTTACCCTCACAATCTCTTCAGACTTTAGCCGCCTCTCATCTCTTTCTCTTCAACTCACCACTCTGACTCACTCTCCTCTCATGTCTCATGCTGTCAGCCACCAAATGTCAGCCGCGCCTCTCTCATGCTCTCAGCCTCTCGGTCTCACTTTCTTTGCCGAAGAAGACGAAGGTGAAAATCTAAGATTCTCGTTGTAAAGCCTCTACGATCTCACCCACGAAGACGAAGATGAAGAGTCGAAGACGAAGACAAACAACCACGGTGATTTATAGCAATGGTTTTTGATGTTCTTCTTTCATTTTTTTTTTATTTGATTAGTGGGTTTGGGGATTTAGATTCTCTTTGTTTAACCTATGGGTTTGGGGATTTAGATTTTGTTGTTAAGATTTGATGTTCCTTGCATGCACTTGTTTTAGATTTTGATTTCAAATGTATTTGGTTTCTGTGAATAGGAAATTTGAATGGTTATGGTGGATTTGATTTGAGATTCATTTGGATTTGTTGTTTGTGCTGCACTGCTGTGATTCTTTTTTCTCAGGAAAACAATTTTTTTTTAATTGATTGGGCCATGGATTGGGCCACTATTAGGGGCTAAAGATTGGGCCCTAAAGTGGCCTAGTTGGGCAGGGCGGGTCTGGGCCCCGGTAAAAAACCGTTTAATAAATGGGCTGGGTTTGGGTCTAGGTCATGGGCCACGGGTCCTGGCCCACGGGTTGAGTACGGGTATGAAAAAACCCGGCCCGAACCTGACTCGTTGCCATTTCTATTGGTCCTGTGACATAACTTAGCATAACAGATTGATCTTTTTCTTTCTTTTGTTAACTCATGCCTTACCTGTTTATTTCCACCATTTTCTTTACAAGACTTATCTTATCATTGTGATTATCATTCTAATTGGGGATTATTTATTCACTTTGTCTAAAGGTAAAAGTACTTTATTTTATTATTATTATTATTATCATGTCCGCTTGTCATGACTCATCCGAAGTAGCTCTGCCTACTATGGGCATATGAACGAAGTTTCTGGCAAATGAGACATAGTTTGTGCACAAGCCGAACTAAAGTGAATTGTATTTGGATTGGTCTCAACTCCCTTACTCAGAACACTTGGGCCCAGTACAGCAGGAGGCGATCCAACCCAACATTGCAAAAAAAGGCCCACCATAAAAATTTATGTAAGTTGCATGTGGTATTTGTCTAGCTACTAAAAACTAACCATCAGTAAGTAAAATTTCGCCGTATAAAAAAAAAAAAAGGATTATTAATGCAAAAAAAAACACTTAATAAACAAACACAATATATGATGGATATTCTATCTTTTGGTGAGTTTTCTATGTTTTCTTACAAAAAAAAAAAAAAAAAAAAAATCAGGCGGTATCATGTCTAAATGAATGACTTCATATTTATCAAATTTTGTGTAACATAAGTATACTCACTACCAAAAAAAATAAAAAAATAAATACTCGACTTATTTTGATCCAATTTTTTTAAGGGGTAAACTAAAAAGGGTCGAAATAAACACTAAAAATGGGTGTCCGTGTACTAAGTACTAAAGTTGCGTTTGATATTAGTTGAAAAATGTACTCCCTCCGTCCCACTTTGTTTGTCTTCTATTTCATTTTAGGATGTCCCAAAATATTGTCCTGTTTCTAAAAATAAAAGTTATTAGTTCACTAATGTTCCTATTATACCCCTAAGCCTTATTAAGAATAACTCATTTTAAAAAAAGCTAATAAATTTATTTAAGGGTAGTTTTGTAAACTTATACATTTTTATAAGGTAGACAAGATAATAAATAATATTCCCTTAAAATGTTGACTTTTCAAATAGGACAAACAAAGTGGGACGGAGGGAGTAACTTTTTTTATTATTTAACTTATTTTTGTTATTATCCATTAATTTCATTACACTTTTTGGTTTATGAGTCTTACATTATTCCAACTAATTTTTAATTTTAACTTTAGTACTTTCAGGAAAAAATTTTTAATTTCGGTTAAATAAGCTGTTTTAAATCCACTCTGTTAGAAGGGTTGTAAGATTTAAGTTTTGAGTTTAACCCTCGAAATAAACCAACAGAACCGTTAAGAGAAGGAAAAAGAAAAAAGGAAAAAAAGAAAAAAGCGGGAGAGTGGCTCCATGTATTTATATTTAGAATTTAAAAAAAGAAAAAGAAAAAACTCATTTCGTTCAGTCAGTCCCATTTTCGTTGATTTTAAGCTCTCCGACGACGATCAGAGGCGTGGTAGTCAGCGATATCATCTCCGCCACTTCTTCGTCCGATTACAGGTCTCTCTATTTAACTCTCTGTTTGTTTCCCGAGAATTTTTTTTTTGAAGTCTGTCACGTAAATTGCATAGCAGACCTTGCCAAACATTATTTTTTTTTTTGGTATTCTCTCTCATTTTCTCACTCCCGTTCTCTTCATTGGTAGAGAGAGACTACGAAGTATTGGTCCAATTTTGTGTTAGTCCTAGTGTTTTGGGGGTTCAGAGCGAAAGCAGTAGTATAATTTGGGGTCTAGGGTTTGGATACTTTGGAATTGGAATTGCGTAACTCTCCTATGGAATCTGAAGCATTGGCTTTGGGTTTTCTTTATTTCTTTCTTTATATCTGTTATTTTTATTCCAATCATAATATAGGATATGCATCTATTTCATTTGGTTGTGTCTTGACGATGAGAGGGAACGATGGGTTTGGTGAGAATTGGGATATAACGTGAAGCATTTTGATGTTGTTCTTCATTATCCTAAGGATTCTGGCATTTTTGTTGTTTGATTGGGGGTGCATTACAGGGTTTGAATGTTGAGGATGATTATGGGTACATTATAGAGTTGATAAGTGTTGATGGTGTAGTATTTCAATGGTATCAATTTAAGTATGGGTTGGATTTATGAGGGTTTTTTTTTTTTTTTTTTTGGTGATGCTGTTTTGTTAATTTTTGTTTCCCTGTAGACACTGCTTGCGCCCACACTTTGGAAATGAGCACTGGTTTTGTTTTTTGTTTTGTGTGGAGCACAAGGATTGGATGATGAAGTTTTGAGCTTCTGTGAAAGTATTTGATCTGAGATTTTGATGCTGGTTTTGAAAAATCTATGTGTATAATTATTGTCCATTTCTTTTGATTCAGTGCTTAGGATTTCATTTGACCTTTAAGCTATAGATTTTTTTTGATACAAGTAATTTAGCTATTTCTCATTTATTTTGAAATTGGTCTTGTTTTCTTAATTCTTTTAGTGGTAATCTTGTCTGTGTAAATTGCATAACTTGTAACTCTGAGAAAAAACTGGAGAGGGACATATGTTATAGTCATGTTGATTATGAGACTTTATTTGTACGGTCAATGGAAAGTAGTAGGCTTGGGCAATTTTGTTTTGTTTCATGTGTTGTACATTTTAATTTCCCTCAATTCTAAATCTAACATGGGTTCTCACTTGACAGAGAAGCCAAATAAGTCATAAAAGACTTGGAGAAAAGGGCATTGGGAGAGGAACCATAGAGTGGTTTGTTGGTAATGTGTTATAGCAGCAAGGATTCAAATTTCACTAGGAATTTAAAAAATACAAGATCTATCATCTATCCATCATATTATATAATTTGCAAGTCAGGTTGTTCACTCTATCATATTGCACTAGTGATCTATCAGCTATCATATTGGTGCCATTGTGCCAAGGACAAAGTTATGTCTTTTTAAATTGTGACTTTTTTCCCATTTATTTCATATCTCAAACTCTAACATGGAATATTTCTTTTTTTTTTTTAGTCTTTTCCACTGGCTTTTTCACTTGTTTTAGTATTCTTTTCATGAAGAGGACAACCTAAGGGGTGTCCCGCATTTAAAATTTCTTACAATTTTATTACTGGGTTTGTATATTTAGTTATCAAGTTATTTTTTATCATTGGATTTATCACTGGTTTTGACTGGCTTTATTACTGATTTTGTAGATTTAGTTATCAAGTAATTTTTTCCTATAATTTTTAGCTTGAGTAAATGAAGACTTGGATATTATGCTCCTAATTTTATATAATGTTCTTCATGCATTGGTTTTAAAATGACAAGAACAATGATAGTGCCCTATAGGCAAAAATATTTTAGAATAATTTTTCTATTGATAAGTGATAACACTTCGATGTACTTTGATGATAATAATTCAGTAAGTTGTTCTTTTATTCATATTGCAGCATTATATTAAGATATCATTTCTACATATAAGATGGAACACAATTGGGTAAAACTCAGGAGTAGAGCTCATCCTGAGTATAGACAAGGAGTTAAAGACTTCCTAGATTTTGCATTTGAGCATACAACAATGGGGAATAAAATTTTTTGTCCATGTAAGCGATGCAACAATTACTTTGCAAAGACTCGAGATGAGGTTGAGGGTGATTTGCTTACTATTGGTATTCTCCCAAGCTATACTCGATGGTTTAGACATGGTGAGGAGAGACGTTTTGAGACATGTGATTCTTTGAATAGTGATGATGAGTCAGATAAGGATGGCGAGTCAGATGAGGATGGCTTGAGTGAGATGGAAGAAGATTATTGTGCTGCTTTCAAAGCAACAAGTTGTATAGCTGGAGATTCAAGTGGCAATGGTACTCCTAAAGGCAAGAAAAAAAGGAAGAAGAGAGGGCGAGGGCCTACTCGGAATCTTAAATTGTCCAAAGAGTTCAAAGGGGGAGAAAAATACGAAATCAGTTGGTTGAATGGAAGACCTGTAGGGCCTCATGCTCGTGTTTTAATAAATGAATGTACAAAACTTGTTAGGGAACAAGAAAATATACCTCTAAAGTTCACAGATTGGAAAAAAGTACCCGATATCAACAAAAGGAAGCTTTTTGATAAAGTATTGGTATGTAGTATAACAAAATCTAGTAGCAGCCTCTATGTCTTTTTTGTGATATTCTCATTTTTGTAATTTTTTTTTCATTCTATTTTAGGAGTATTTCAAAGTTGAGGGCCGAGAGAAAGAGGTTTGGCGACAAATGGGTAATTCTTACTCAAATTATCGTGACTTCCTAAAAACAAATTGGTTTAAGCCATATGGTGAAGCAACAGAAGAGGCACGAGCTAATGTTCCGCCTGGAGTAGAGAGTGATGATTGGAACTGTCTTGTGGATTTGTGGACCAACAAAGATTATATGGTACCATTACATAAAATTTATTCTTAATTATGACCTATGATGACTTGCTTAGCAATACAAAATATGCCTTTATTTTTAAAAAAGAAAAAACATCTCTACAACCCAATTTACTTTATGCATTTGTGGTTACTTTGTTACCTGTGAATCATTGAATTTATGTCATCCTTGATACCTTATTCATGTGTGGTTACATTGTTATTATCTCAAATAATGATTCTACATCATACAATGTTATACCATCAAGAAATTTTGCACTCATTTTCTTGAATCAAAACTGATAAGAATGAGTTTTTGAACACAGTAATATTACTTTACGTTAAGACCCTCCACTGCTGCTACATATTGCAATGGACCCATTCTACTGCATTAACCTCTGCTGCATTAGTTTGCTGCTGAATTGATGAGTGTTGAGCTACTGAACTGAAGTGATGTAATCTAGCTATTGTGATGAACAGTTTATGTAATTAGTCTAGTATGTACTCAACTGATTGTAACAGTTAAGATCAGTTAATCCATTCTACTGCATTAACCACATCCCATCTCATTCCATCTTTCTAACAATTAAGATCAGTAGGACCTTAATAATTTATAAGTAGTAGACAACGGGGGCATAGGATTAGTTAGATTATGCAACAAATAAAGACTTACCATGAGTAAGTCATTATTTATTTGTATATAGAAATTTAATTTATAAAATGGTCTAATGGGTTTTTAAATTTCATCTTTAAAGAATGATTTTTAAGCTCATTCAGTGCTTTTCTTGATGTAGCTGTTGATGGGTATTCTTCTGTTAGAAACTTAGAATAAGTGTATGGTTAATGCAGTAGATTATTAAAGGGGGAGTAAACATCTAATGGCTTCTTAGAATAATTTTTATCTCACTTGTCAAAAAATAAGAAAAAACTTAAAACATTTAAAATACAAATTGCTTGAATGTTTTGGAGTTGGCTGGTTTGTATACAATAAAATGTAAATATAAAACCTTGGTGGTTATGTATTGATGCATAGTTGATTTAGTATAATATTCTATGCTTTGATTCTATTATAATGTTTATTAGTGCTTAATCAAGGCTGGGCACACTAATATAATGTAGGCAAAGATTAATTATTGTGTTATTAGAAATGTAGTTAATGCATACTTATCATTCTTAATGTAGGACATGTGTTTGATAAACAAGAACAATCGGAGCAAAAATGATATTGTCCACACTTCTGGATCAAAAAGTTTTCAACAACGGAGTGCGGAAGAGGTATAATTTGATAAATTATCAGAGTTCATATAGTTACACATGATGTTTTTGTCGAAAATACCTTTTTTGCTTATTCTTATAATTATAATCTAGTCAAAAACCAAGTTTATTTCCTCCTTTGTTTTGTCAAATGGTAGAAAGAGAAGACGGGTCATGACCCTACAAGAGTTCAATTGTTTGACGTCACCCATGTGCAATCTAATGGGCAAGCAGTAAATGAACCAACACAAGATGCATTGGTATGAAACCTTCTAATCATATTAATATAACTAGTTGTATATGGTAATTTTTTATGTGGTTTTGTTGCATGTTATACAATTACTTTTCTCTTTAGATGGCTTTGAGGAATCTTACTGCTCAAGTGAATGAGGGAGCATTGCGTATGTCTCAAGACCAAATGTTTACAGAGGTGTTTGGACCTGAGCGTCATGGACGAGTTCGTGGCTATGGGGCCGGTATTACTCCTACAAAGTTAAAGGGCTCCTCCTCATCCATAATGCATGACCTTGAGAAAAAACTCCAGGAATCTGAGCAAAAACGTGTGGAGGCAGATGCAGAAGCTAATGCTAAGGTTGAGTTGTTGAAAGGAGAGGTAGATCAACTTAAGAGCATGTTGGAACAACAAGCTAGTCAAATGGCAGAACAAAGTAGACGTTTTGAAGATATGATGGCGCAAGTGATGAGTTGTATGACCTCACAATCAGCTCAATCAAATAGAGGTTTAAGGATCATTGACTTCAATTTATAGCTCTAAAATTTTCTTACTATTCTTAGGAAAATTTTGTAGTACAGTCATCACTATAACTAAGATAGCTATGCATCTTTTAGAAATGTGGTCTTATGACTAGGACATACAGCACTAAAGAGATGTTAAAACAGATAACAAGGAATTGGAAATCTGCTGACTTCTAATGTTTCCCAGTTTAACCCAGACTCTCTCTCTCTCTCTCTCCCCAGCTTAATGAAATGAAAATTATTTTGGTATGATAGCCAGACTTACATAATTATTATATTAGCAAGTAGATTCTTGAAATGATTTAATTACACAATTCTGCTCGCTTATGCAAGTTGGTCAGAGTGGCATGGAGTCAGTAAAAATATCAATTAAATTGAAGCCTATTACCAATTACATAGATGAATTCTTTTTGAAAGTCCATTACTTCTTTTTTTTGGGGTAAAACTTTGGAAGTCCATAACTAGTTAGGAATGAATATGAAAGTACACGATGGCCTTATTAATATGTTGGTCTAGGGGTCTAGTTATATGATTAATTTTCTGTTTGGATGGAGGGAGAAAGAGGGGGAGTAGAGTAAATAGAGTAGATTTAGCACAAAATTAACTTATTTTTAGCCTACTCTACTCTACTCCCTCTCCTTCCCCCCTCCATCCAAACAGGCCATAAAGGTATCTAAGTTTGGTTTTGCCTGTCATCTCTTATAGTGAATTATTAAACTGAAGTCTTTTTGGTTTTCCTTCTTTACCATCAGCTTTATCATCAGCTTCAAGAGAAACAACGCGAAATAGAAGGACAAAGAGAAAATAATTCTGATTGATATGATCACCAAAGAAAGGGACCAGCAAATTGTGGAAGACAAGTTAAGTGTAAGTCACAAAAAAAAAAAAAAAAAAAAAAAAATCTGATTGTAAATTTAACAAAGATGCATATGGTGAAATGTGGTTTTTTTTTTTTTTTTTGATGTTTTAGTTTATCATGTTAGGATTTTAGAACTATTGTGGACTTGGTGAAATGTGGAATTTGGTTGTTTTGTTTTGATGTTTTAGTTTATCATGTTAGGATTTTGGAACACATCAAAAGAGATTTGGAGCATGTTATATAATATTGTGTTTTGAGATAGTTTAGACCTTGTAATGTGCTTTAGAGTATATATGCATGGTTGTGGTATGTATTGAAATGGTCTGAAGCAGGTTATATAATATAATATTGTGTTTTGGAATATTTTGATTGAAGAAGCGAAGAAAAAAAAAAGGAAAAAAAAAAGAAGCAAAACAAACAAACGAAAAACAAAATTTATTTCGAGGGTTTGGAGACCTTTAAAAAAGGCTGCTATTATGGAGGAATATGCAATTGGGAATTTCACTACCTTGAGCATTCGCACTGGGGATTACAAATGTCAAATGTAAGGAAAATTTGACGTTTCAAGCCTAAAAGAGCTCAGCATCTAGAATTGTAAATGTAGACTATTGTTAAAAAATTTGCAATTGTGCTATAGTGTAATTCTACATGTAGAATTGCACTGTAGCACAATTGTAAAAATAAAATGTAGAATTGCACTGTAGTACAATTGTAAAAATAAAAATTTTATTTTATTCCTTTTCTCTCTTATCTGTTCCTGACTCTCCCACTCTCTCAACTCTATCTCTCATGTCTCTCTCTCTTTCAGATTTCTCTCTCTCCCTTTCCTCTCTCTTAACGATTTCTCCCTCTCCCTTTACTCTCCCTCAAGCCATCGTTGGCCACCACCGCCCAGCAATGCCAAGCCTAAGCCGCGTCTCGATGTTTTGCTCTGATGGGTTTGATGTGGCTTCGACGGGTCTGGTGATGGTCTCTCACGGGGATCGGCGTGGCGTGGAGGATTGTGACTAGTGGCGTGGAGGGTCTCTCATGGTGCGATGCTCATGGACTAGGTGGATGTTGATCTCGCCGTGGCTGTGGTGATGAGTATTGTGGTGTTAAATCTTGTGGTGGTGGTGGTGGGTCTTGCATTGGTGGGGTATTTGTTTTGTTTATGTGTGAAGATCGAGTGGGTTTGTGGTGGAGATTGTGGCAGATCGGTGGGGGATTTTGGTAGATTCGCGTGGGTTATTTTGGCATGGGTTTATTCAGAGGTATGGTTCAAGTGGTGGGTTTTGTTTGGCGTGAGTTGTGGTGTGGAGATTTGCTTTCCGGTGTGGAGTTGTGGTGGCTATGGCGTTGTGATTGGCTTCGATGGCTCCATCAATGGTTTTTTTTTTTGGTATATGTTGGGTGTTTTGGTTTGGTTTTATGGTTTTTTTTTTTTTTTTTCATGGTTTTGCTTTTGGTGGTGGTGGTGTCGGGTGTATGTAGTGCAGCAGTGGTGGGCTTATGGTGATGGTGGTTTCAGTAAATTTGTGGTCGTTCTTAAACAGAAAGAATGAGAGGAAAAGAATAAATAATGCGTTTCATTGTAAATGATGGTGATTTTGGGATATTATTTTATTGTGTAGAAATATTATTTTAATGAGTAGAATAGGAAAATAAAAATTGAAATGTTGGGAGTGTTATAAAATGATATGGTATAAATAATAAAGTAAGTTTTAAGATGGTAAAATAAAATAATTTGACGATTTTGGATGCGAATGATTATAAGTGGGTTAATTTTTATATATATTTCAACCTGACCCTCGGTAAAAATGAACTTGAAGAAAATCATTTTTTTTTTTGGGTGGTGGGCACTTTATCATTAGTGAAATAATTTCTCCATTTTAAAATTCTCCACGTGAAAAATAAAATAGTAAGAATCCTATACTATCTAAAGATTATTACCAACCATCATTATGGAAACAGCTGTAATCGAAAAATAGAGATGGATAAATAGTAACAAATTATATAAATCAAAGCAATGAACTATAATGCATTTGTAGGATAGAATACCTCATGGTTAAAATAGAGGTGAGCTCATGTGTTAAATGGCAAACCTAGAGGTCCTAGACCAATCAAATATTTGTAATAGCCACTTTTCCACTCTCCAAGTTCTCAAATTATAAATAAAGTCCATTAGACACACTCAATTCAATTTAACTAATTCCTCCAAATATTTCCAAATAGTATAAACAACAAGCAAAGATTTTCTACTTTTGACTTCTATCAAGTCTAAAGATTTATATGTTTGATTTTCACATTTTCATCAAATGAATGTAAGAGAAAGCTGTCTATAAATTATGCCATGACCACAAATATTTTTTGGGATGAAATAAAAGTTGTTTATTTTATGAGATTACTTTTGCATGAATATTTGGACATTATATATTGTAATAGAATTTGCATACGGAAGCTCTAAGGAACTTGTTATCTAAATAACAAGTTTCTTGTAAACTCATAAATCCTAGTTCATAGTCGGTGGTAAATTTAAGAATTTTATAAAGTATCAATCAAAATGATTTGTTTTGATCATGGAAGTGCAGATTTCTAATTGATATATTAGTGTGTCTTAAATATGTAAGATACATTGAACTTGATTGTTGTGAGATCTATTACTCTACAAACTATTGTTACCTGAATAATAAATCTTACGACTTCTATTTTCAGACTCTCAATCATGAGAGAATTGTGAACTCGAGCATAAAATGTTTGCTTTGATGTATACAAGAATGAGATATTACATGTTTAAAACCTCAGTACGTTAGGCAATTACATGTAGTGTTGTAGGAACATAAATACTCAAGACATAATTCACAATCTTTTTCTAGAGAAACAAAACATTATCTTGAGATAAGCCTAATGAGAATTGGTTATTCTAAGTGTTAGACCCGACTACTTTAGTAAAGAGTTTCTAAAATTTATATTTAATGAAATTAAATTTCACAATTATAAGAATAACTAGAAGATTAAACTAAGGACTCAAGGAATAAAAAATAGTGATTTACAAAATCACCATGTTTTTTATGACTTTGTTTTACTATGAGTATTTTTAAGGAGGGGTTGAATGCTCGTATAATATAGTTTTGGGATTTAATTTAATTAATAAAACCTATAGTACAATTTTATTTTTATAGTAGAATTAAATAGAATTAATGATAATTTTGAGATTTAACGAGTAGACAAGAGGCACAAAGTCCAATGGAGCTAAAGTTTTATTTATTCATTTAGTCTCATCTCAAGTTACATATTAAGGGTGTGTTTGAATACCGTTTATTTTGCTGAAAACTAAAAACACTGTAACAAAATAATTTTTAAATGTGTGAATAATGCCATGGAACCCATTTTTAATGAAAAACTTGTCGGAAAAAAAAGTTTGTGGGTCTCATGAATAGTGCATAGGACCCACTGGAAACATACCACAACCACAGAACGCGCATCTAAAAAATAAAAAATAAATAAAAAACGCAGACGTAAGATGCTACCTTTTCATCAATACCCAAACGGGTACTAAAGCCTAAAAACCTAATCTATTTATTAAAAGGATTAGTTATCTGTAAGTAACATTTTGCTAACAGTTATTTAAAAAAAAAAAAAAAAAAATACTCCATGTAGTTTTTATGTAAGTTTTCAGCAGATCATAAAAGATCTCTCAAGCGTTCCCTTTTATTTCTTAATTAAGTGCATCAAGGTATGTATTCTACAAACAATATTCCAGTATTCAAAGATTATATATGTTTTCTTGTATAATGGGAGTAGATCCATTTCGTCTTCCGCTGCATATGTTTTGTATGCCATGCAAATGGGTTTTTCCAACGTATATGCATCAACAATACCACATCATCTAACTTTAGTTGATATGAGAGAAGTCATATGCTTCAAGCATACATTCCACGAAAATACATTTTACAAGAAAAGCAAAAGTTAAGAAATAACCAATTATATGCTCGAGAAAACCAAGAAATAGATGTTGGACGAGCTGAGGTGTTTCTAAAAGTTCTAAAAAAAAATATATATATATATATATATATATATATATTATTAGGAGTTGAGACTATTAATCTCTTAAATTCAAATGTCATATCACATATGTCGTTATGTACTATGATTTTTGCCTCTATATATGCATAATATTACAAAACAACCAAGAGGAAATTATAGTAGATAAAATAGCAAGAGCCAACGTTGAGAGAAAATATAAGTTCCAATTAATTAAAATTTTTTTTTTCAAGATTGTAGTTTCATACCACTCTAAATCAAATGACATAGAAGCAGACTGCATAACCTTGTCATTTGTCTAAGCCTCTTTTTTTTTTTTTTTGCTTAACTTGTCTAAGCCTCTTAAATAACAGGCTCCAACTAAGCTAAATAATGCTAATACTAGAAAAAAATTAGTATTTTCTTTAAGATCATGTTGAATATAATATATAGAGACACCATTTAACCCAAAAGACTATCACTCATTCTTTTCATTAATATTTAATCACACCTCTCATATGTAAATATTAATTCCAACAAATCCCTTTTTTCATCTAAAATAACAAGAAGGTAAACCTTTTTTTCATTCTGAAAAGATAAATACAAAGAACTCATCTAGTGATGTAATATTTTGCATTTAAATGAAATGAAAAAGAATGAAAAAAAAAAAAGCATAAAAAAGAAGCATCCAGCAATGTTTTTTTTAATGATTTAGAATACATTTTAGTATTTTACTTTACCAAAATTCCAAAATCAAATTCAAATCAAACATAATTTGACTTTCTTTCATCCCCGATCCCATTAATATTTAAGGAAAAAAAAAAAGGATCCTTGTTCAATAAATTAAAGAGAACGTGTAACAATATATGAGTATGATGCATAGTTTCTCTGCTATTCTCTAACGGCTCGTTTTCATGTCGGTCTCAACCAACCTCCAAAAATGTGCCCGCCAAAACCGATCTTCTTCACCAACTCACTCTCTCTCTTCACACTACGCTTACACTCTTCTTACACCTGTTTTCCTCTACCGCCAAAGCCTCCTGGTCTTTCTCTCCTAGCAGACCAATGCACTTCAATGCGCCAACTCAAACAAGTCCACGCCCAAATGATTGTCTCTGCTCGCATCCACGATACTTTCGCCGCTAGCAGATTGCTCTCCTTCTGCTCTCTCTCTGAGTTCGGCGATGTTCTTTACGCTCTAAAGATCTTCGAGAACACACAAACCCCGAATGGCTTTATGTGGAACACGCTCATTAGAGCTAACGCTAGTGGCCCAAACCCTTGTGAGGCTCTGTTTCTTTATGTAAGGATGAGGAGGGTCGGTGTTGTACCGGGTAAACACACGTTCCCTTTTGTTCTCAAAGCTTGTTCTCGGTTTTGCTCGGTTTTATTGTGCAAACAGGTTCATACCCATGTTGTGAAATTTGGGTTGGACTTGGATTTGCATGTGGCTAATGGGTTGGTGAGGGGTTACTCTGTTTCGAGTAGTTTAGGGGATGCCCGGTTGGTGTTTGAGGAATTTCCTGAGAGGAATTTGAGTATTTGGACGACGATGATTAGTGGGTATGCGCAGAATTTTTGTTCCAATGAGGCTTTGGTGCTTTTTGATCAAATGGTTGCTGAGGGGTTTGAACCAAACGATGCAACTTTGGCCTCTGTGTTGTCTGCTTGTGCTCGATCGGGTTGTTTAGAATTGGGAGAAAGAATTCACTTGTTTATGAAGGAGAAAGGGATTGAGGTGGGAGTGATTCTTGGGACGGCATTGGTGCATATGTATGCGAAGAATGGAGCGATTTTGGTAGCTCAGGAATTGTTTGATAGTATGTGTGAAAAGAATGTTGCGACTTGGAATGCAATAATTTGTGGGTTGGCAAGTCATGGCCATGTTGAAGAGGCACTTAGTCTCTTCCGAAAGCTAGAGAATGCGCGGGTTCTGCCAAATGACATTACATTTGTTGGGGTTTTATCTGCCTGTTGTCATGCTGGCTTGATTGATGTTGGAAGTGAGATTTTTCGTTCCATGAAAAGGGTGTATGGCATTGAACCAAAGATTGAGCATTTTGGGTGCATGGTTGATCTTCTTGGGAGAGGTGGGAAGCTGCTGGAAGCAGAGGAATTGATAAAAGGAATGGTGTGGAAGCCTGATGTGGTGATCTGGGGAGCTTTGTTGGGGGCCAGTAAAAACCATGGAAATATCGAGGTTGCTGAAAGAGTGGTAAACGAAATTCTTGTTTTGGAACCTCATAATCATGGGGTTTATGTTGTTTTGTCTAATATGTATGCAGAGGCTGGACAGTGGGGAGATGTTTTGAGGCTGAGAAAGTTAATGAAAGAAGGGAGCCTGAAGAAAACACCTGGATGGAGCCTGGTGGATGGTGAAAATGTTGTATGTAAATATGCATCAGAAAATACCCATTTGGCAGTGTGAAATAGAAATGGCTTGATGATATATCATGATTGAGAGATGGTATAAATTTTAATTAACATACGAGAAGAGACCAGTGGTTTTTATCATGCATAAGTATCTTGATTGGTCTTTCTTGTAGACAAAAGAAGTGGGAAGGGGTATTTGATCTTGATTCATGTGATCTAATTATGTTTAGGCTGCCTTTTATTCTGATCTTAGTTAGAGGAGACACAAATTGCACTTCGAAGCCAAATTACATGGACTCCTGACGCACTTCGTTCCTAAAGTCAAAACATCAATTAAGATTGTTGCTCAGGTTTGCAGCCAGTTTAGAGCTGCATGACAGCTTAAGATTAATTGGCATTATAGCCAGTTTAGAGCTGCATGACAGCTTAAGATTAATTGGAATTATAACTTGAAATTACCATTTAGAGATTCTAATAACTTCTTTATCAGAGATTTTACCAGAGGGGCTCAAGCTAGACTGACAATTTAGTTCTTGGCAGAAAGGAACTGGATCAACCAAGAAATGTCTTCTTCTTCTTATTTTAAACTGAATTCAAGCCACATGGAGTCTTAACTCCTATCAGTTTGCTCAACTATACCACCGTTTAGACCAAAGATGGAGTTTTCTGTTCAGCAACACAGGATGTGGTTTGCATTTATTATAGTTTGTAATTCAATAGTTAGGGTAACCAATTCACAGTCATCAAACTTGAATTTGATTTTCAGTTTAAAACGGAAGTTTGTGAAATACCAAATTGTTCTGATTGTAATATTTGTACTCTCTTTGGTACCCATTTGGGCAAGTCTGTTTGTGCAGTATGATTCATCTATAGCTGACAAACTGCTCTTTTATATGTTCCTCACACTGTGGATTACAAAGGTACATTCTCTGTTAAAGCTACAAGCTGCCATGAACCATGTGTATTTGTCTACTTGGTTGATGGTAATATCTGCTTTTAAGCTTCCCAACTGAATTCCATCTTCTGATTTGATTCTGCAGGAACACAGAACCCATTAGTTCATCATGTGGGTATGAAAAATCATCTTCACTCTCAACAAAAGTAGCTTGGACTCCTCCTCCATTGGGTTGGCTCAAACTCAAATTTGATGCAACCATTTGTTGTGACCATGGATCTTACCTAACAGTTGTGGCCACTGACTGGCAAAGGACCGATCAACAAGTGGCTCTCTTGGCAACCACTTGTGCCAAGAATCTTGGAATTAATTTTGTAAATCTGAGGGGGACTTTCAATCTCTTTTGACAGTAATTAATGACTCCTCAGGAGATTAGCTTCTGGGAAATCCATTCACTAGTCCTTGATACGTCCAAAGCTATTTGAACTCTTTTGTTTTATGGACTTCTTAATATCCGGGTATTTCCTTTTATACAAATATCATAGCTGAGCCCCAGGAGATTATAGTCCAGCAACTTTCACTGGCTGAAACAGACAAGGATGGCAGCTTCCTATCTACAATAAACAACCTATTGCATTTCTCTTTTTCTGTCATGAGTAAATTTCATCAAGCATGATGAAGCTTGCGACTGGCATGCATATGGGTAATGGTTACCAAAATGCTTTGTACAAAATAATTTCCTCTTTATTAATTGAGTTGTCTTTTCCCTAACATATTAGTGAAGGGAGAGGGGTCCTTGACTTTTTAACCCCCTCCCACAATGTATAATAATTATACAGTAATAATTTAATATAATGAATAAATTTTACATTATGCCCTCTTCAATTTTTTTTAAAATTTTTATGTCTCATATTTTTTAATATTCAATTTGTTAGCCATATATAGCTCAATAATTTTAGGAGCATTTCAACCTTTTTAAGCTGATTTTCAAAAATATATATAAGTAAATCTTTTATTAAAAAAAATTATTTTTCATTTTGTATTTAGAAAACTAGACATTAAGGAATACATTTCCCCCCCTTCCCGTTGGAATAAAAATGCTATGATTTTATGGTTAAAAGTTTGTGTCATATTCTACTTTGTTATTTGTAAGCAAAAGGAAAGTTTTTCATTTAGTGTTGTTAATATTATTTTTCTCTTATATTACATTGTATATGTAAGTACTAGGAAATTGACAGTTCAGGCCCACTAAGAACAGTGATGCCTTGTCCCTCAACTCAAGCCCACACAATAGAATTTTTAAGGAGAATGGGAAAAAAGTTTTAACGTAATTCTTGGACTAAATTCTGGTCTAATCTGAGGAACTAGAAGCTCTAAGATAGACAATTCAAATACTAATTAAGAATTTTACTGTCCTCGGGAGAATCCGAGGACTTGTTCTTATAGATGAATGATACAAATTCTACACCAAACCTTCATTGTTCATTCTATAGTTTATTTTTACACTTAGAGAAAAAATCATCCTTTAACTGGGAGGTTCCCCTCTCTTATATATATATCCTTCCTCTTGGCATCCTAACCTTCCACCTATATGCCTTAGGACTTTCCTTAGGTCACTTGTCCCATCAGAGCTCTGATGAAGATGGTAGAAGGGGTTGCTAGCTGTGAAACTACTGTTTAGGTGTCATTTCCTCATTAATGCAGTTAATATGGTTGTTGCAGTGCATTCAATGCAATGGGGGAAGGTATACCCTTTACATGAAGCTTCCTCCCACCGTCTTGGCCCTCCTTCCATGATCCTTTCTCCTCCAAATGAGTCCTCCTGTAATGCTACTCTGCATCCCTTTCCCTTCTCGAATTGGTGAAGTTCTTGGGTCAGATATATTTTTACAAGTGGAACTGTGCGATACTTCATTTTACATTGTCTTTGGTCCTCGGATGCCCTACAACATATGTTAAGACATATTAAAGTAACAATTTTTTTAAACAAAATAGTTGATTTGTATATATTTTATTTTTTCTAAAACTATAGAAAAAGTTTAGGTTCAACTTCAAACCAATTTGAAGCCATCTTCCTCTATCCTAAGAAGTGGCGATTAAAAAGATCATACATATATAAATTTACTCACATTACTCAAAGTTTAGCTCCAAACCAGTTTGAAAATATCTTTCTGCATCCTACTAAGTGATGATTGAAAAGATTATCCATGTGTAATTTTAGAGTCACAAGACTTATTTAATAAGTTGTGTGACTTGTGAAAAATGTTTTTATGCACCTGGATTGCATGAATTTTTATGCAACCCAATACGTTGCGGTTAAAAAAACCATCCACAAACATAGTGAGTTGCATAAAAAATCTTGTAGTCCATGTTGTATAAAAGCTTTTCATTGAAATAATACACATAAATAATCTTATAAATCTTGATGTAAGGGGTTGAAGGAGATTCTTCCAAGCTAATTAGGAAGTTAACTTTGTTCTAAGACTATTACTATACTCTAATGTATAAATTTTAATTTATTTAATACAAACTATGATTTAAAATATTTAAATAATATTAATTAAAATTAATATAATTTAACAATATTTGCCTTGAATTATATAAAACTAACTTGAAATTTTCTTATAAAACAAGGGTAAACAACCATGCCTTAATCCTAAGAAAATTGTTGATTTTTTCTTATATAGAAGAGTATTATATATATGTGTGTGTGTGTGTTTTATTTTATAGACTTAAAAGTTATTGATTTATTTAGTTTAGCCCCTTACAAATATTATTTTTTGGCTGTCACAAGTAGTTAAAGTGTTGAACAATTAGTGTAGTGAATTGAAAACAAGCCAATCAAAATTTCAACCAATTAAATCAATAATTTAATAAGAATGAAATTGAAAACAAAGAACTTTTTTTGATAAAAAAATTAAACAAAAATATACTCCGCTGCCAGGACTCAAACCTGGGACCTTCTTGCGAAGGCCGGATATACAACTAGTAATTTATTTATCTATAATTAGGTTGTGGTAATCAAGTGAGATCCATCTGACAACATATTCCTATTATAAAAAAAAAAAAAATGACAATATAAATTTCATTATTCTTTTTTTGAGAACAACCTTTCATTATCTAAAGTCTTCACAAGCTCCCAATTAGGCAATTAGTCTTTGGTGTTCACTGTTCAGTCAAGCAGTATTGAAGCCCCAGACCGTCTAAAAAGGGCTTAGCCTGAGCTACAAAATTAAAAATTGGATTTTGATATTAATTGCACAAATTATATTCAATCAAGGCAAAGTATCAAATTACAAATACATAAACAAAGCTCAAAGATCAAGGTTACATCTTACAAATACCAAGTTCTAAATTATAACCACAAACATACATAATGTCTCACATAAACAACACAAAACAAATAACAATAAATAATTTTTGTAAGGACTAGGTTCGAGCACTTCTTCTATTGGAGGAGTGGACTCAAGTCCAACTAGCCCAATACAATAAATTTATAGAGAGTAAGTTCAAGAACTACGTTTTAGTGAGGATTACAACAACCAGACACGGTTACAAACGGATTGAACAACAAGGACATGGACTAAAGTATAAAATTCTGTCCTAGGGTCTTCTGTTTGAGGAACTTAGTGTTCTTATTCTTTTTTCAATGCTAGGTTGCAAAGGTTTTCTAGAATCATGCAAATTGTTACCATTCCCCCCTCTATCAAGGAGGATTTTTCTCATTATATATCCCCTTTCGGTTGATCTTGGCCCTCCATCTGTTGGTCATGCAGGTTAACACTCGAGTGCTTGTTCCATCAGCCACTTTCCCAGGCCTTCTGTATGTTGCAGCGACTAAGACAACACTGTTCAGGGGTCATTTCCTCATTAATGCGGCCAGAGCGTTAGTTGTGGGCATTTAATGCGGAGCTGATAGTTTCTCCTTGAGCTATTCCTACACCATGCTTCCGTGGCTATCCTACAGTACTTGTTCTTTTTCTTGGGACGCTCTGGGAGGCTGCCATTAATGGCAGACCATTCTTCCCTACTAGGATCTGGGTTGGCTGAGGACAGGATTGTCCTCGGCGATGTTTCTGGACCACTTGGGCTTTCTTTATTCATCCTCAGCCATTACTTCCTCCTCGGCGTGGGCCTTGGGCTTAGTATGAGGTGAGCCGGGGTTGTCAGATTCTTTGACCCCACAATAGCCCCTCAAAATCCTGCTGTCTGGCTCCTCAGACAGAGAGGGGGATTTCGGTGTCCTAGGGCCTTTATCATGGTTTGTCAAGTCTTGTCCTCCGTCAGTGCCAGAGCCTCTTCGCTTGTCTAAGGCTTGCTCATAATGCTTCGGTATATGGAATGCGCCCTCATTAAATTCTGGCGGCTCTGTGCTCCCCACTGATATGGCCGAGTTGGGGAATTTGAGGAGGCAAGAGGTCTTCCTCATCATCAAGAGGTATTTGGGCATAGTAAGGCTTCTAACACTTATGACTTCGTTGATTTTTGTTCCTTGATTTCCAACTTACCGTGTCCTTGTTTCTATTGGTAGGCTATCTAGGCCACCTATAGGCTGGAAGAGGACGCTAAGGAGCAGAGCAGGTCTCTGGAGCTTGAGTGTGACAAGTGCTTGGATGCTACGCGAACCCTCAAAAACTCCGAGGTTGATCTCTCGAAGGCCAGGGAAGAGCTGAAGGAGATGACCAGGGCCAGAGACAGTGCTGAAGCAGGCCTAGTTGGCACTCAAAAACAGGTCGAGGACCAGACGAGGCGCTTACTCGAAGCCGAGGACCAGTTGAAGATCGCCAAGGAGGAGATCAATGATTTAAAGAAGAAACTGTCCGAAGCAGAGGGGGCCAAAAGTGTTGCGGAATGGGCAAGGGATGAAGCCTTAAGGGCTAAGGCAGAGGCGAAATTCGCCAGGACGGAGGCCGAAGGCTCTAAGGAGAAAGCTGAGGAGAAGGCCTATGACTTGGGAGTGGCTGAGACCCAGGCCACTCTCAAGGCTCAAGTCCCTAGAGTATGCATGCTCTACTACTTCCAGGTTTGGAATGAAGCCCTCAAGCAAGTTGGGGTTAAGGCTTCATCCAATTTGTGGAAGGTGGAGAATGTATACTATCCTCCGGCAATCTGGGAAACTGCCCCTGCCAGCTCTGAGGCTGAGAGTGTTCCTGAGGAGGCTGAGACTACTCGGCCTGAGGCTGCTCTGGCCATAACCACTCCTAATGAGCCAACCGAGGAGGGTGAGTTTCTTGGGGCGACAGAAACACATGGAGATCTGAATCCTGTAGCGCTCCAGGAGGCTACAGAGTCTAAAGCTAATGCTTAGGCCCCTCATGCTGAGGAGCCAACTCTCTCGGTTCAGCCCCTTCAGACCGTTCCTCTGGGTGATGGCTCCAAGGGTCCTGAGGTCATTCCTACTCAGCTCCCTAAGGAACGGGTCAAAATAAAGTTGAAGAAATAGGCAGCCTGGCTAACTTTTGTATTAGTCTTTTAGTCATTTTTTTAAAAAAATTTTAAGGACGTTGGAATCATTGTAATTAAACTTTTAGATTAAATACATGAAATTCCTTTCTTTCCCTCTTTTTTTTTTTTTTTTTTTTTTTTTTATTTTTTTTACATTATGTGTTTATTGTTATTACTGCTATTGTTATTACTATGAGCCTTGTGTCTTATGAATCGGTTACCCTAATGGGTAAGAATGGCTATGTACATATCATACTTGAAATTAAACCTTTAAATTCTAACTCACCGATATTGAGGAGACGCTTAGCTTGCCTCTACCCATATTTTTAAGGGGCAGGGGCCGAGTATATGATCCGAGGTTCCTAGCGTGTACTTAGGCCATATTTGCAACTTTTACGAATCTTGAAGTAACCAGTTTCCCCATAGGCTTGAGTCCGATGACTATGCAAGACCTTGGTTCTGTCTAGCACTTAGATTTTTCTTGAAGTAGCTAGTTTCCACATAGGTTTGAGTCCGAGGACCATGCAAGACCTGGTTCTATCTAGTACTTAGATGGTCGCCGTAATACGAGACATATAACCATAATGGATTGAAAATTTGAATTAAAGAAATACTTTTGTTAATAATAATACCTTCTCAGGTTATTTACATTCTAGGGATGAGGTACAGCTTTTTCATCTAAGTTTTCTAAGTAGTATGCACCTATTCTTGCTATTGAAGTAATTCGGTATGGTCCTTCCCAATTGGGTCCTAGCTTTCCCCAAGATGGGTTCTTCGCAGCACCCATAATTTTCCTCAACACTAGGTCCCCTGATGCTAGTGGTCTCAGCTTCACATTGACATCATATCCTTGCTTGAGCTTCTGATGGTAATAGGCCGACTGGATCGCTACCTTTTCTCTTCGTTCATCGACCAGATCTAGGCTCTTCTGTAGTAGTTCATCATTACTGCTTGGGGTGAAGGACTCGTCCTCAGCGTTGGGAAGCTTGCCTCTAGAGGGATAACAACCTCGGCCCCATAGGTCATGGCAAAAGGCGTCTCCCCTATTGACCGTCGTGGTATAGTTCGATAGGTCCATAAGACGTGCGGCAACTCTTCTACCCATCTTCCCTTGGCGTCATCCAGTCTTTTCTTAAGCCCATTGACTATAACCTTGTTGACAGCCTTGGCCTGTCCATTTCCTTGAGGATAAGCTGGAGTTGAGTACCTGTTAATGATCTCTAATTTGCAGCAGTATCTTCTGAAGGCTTTGTTGTCAAATTGGAGTCCATTATCTGAAATGAGGGTACGAGGGACCCCGAATCGTGTAACAATGTTTCTACAGATGAATTTCTTAACATCCACATTCCTGATGTTTGCCAATGGCTCAGCTTCAACCCATTTGGTGCAGTAATCTGTGTTGACCAACAGATATCTCCTGTTTCCTGTTGCCTTGGGGAAAGGGCCTACAATATCCAGACCCCACTGGGCAAATGGCCATGGACTGGACAAAGGATTGAGGACCCCACTTGGCTGATGAATATTTGGGGCAAACCTTTGGCACTGGTCACATTTCTTAGCATATTCTAGGGCTTCCTTTTGCATCCCCGGCCACCAATATCCTTGGGTAATGGCTCGGTGCGACGGAGATCTTCCCCCTGTGTGACTCTCGCAAGTCCCTTCGTGTAGCTCTTCAAGCCGTAGTTCTAATGCCTCAGAGTGGACACATAGTAAATATGGTCCAGAATAGGAGTGCTTGTACAATTTGTGGTCCTCGGACAACTAGAACCGAGGAGCTTTTCTTCGTATTTTTTCAGCCTTTGACTTTTCCTTAGGCAAGATATCATCTTTGAGGAACCTCACTATAGGGTCCATCCAGCTAGGGCCCGCTCTAACTTCATGGATATGAACCATGTCTTTTGCAACCTCATTTGCTCTGTTCAGATGCTCGACAAGAATAATTCGAGGCAGACCCCCTGCCGAGGAGGTAGCAAGCGTGGCCAATGAATCTGCATGAGTGTTTCCACTTTTGGAGATGTGTGACAAGCTGAAAAGGTCGAAGTCTGACTGTAAGCGTTTGACCTGACTTAAGTACTCTTGCATCCTCGAATCTCTGGCCTCCAATTCTCCCTTTACCTGGCCCACTATTAGTCTTGAGTCTAAGAACATCTCTATTGCTTTTCCTCCCATTTTCCGCACCATGGGCATACCTTGTAACAAGGTCTCATATTCGGCCTCGTTATTTGTGGCTGGGAACCAAAGTCTCAGGGACTTCTTTATGGTAGTCCTCTCAGGAGATATCAGGACTAGCCTTACTCCGGACCCTTTTTGATTTGCTGCCCCATCAACGTACACCTTCCAACATGGGGGTCATGGCATAGAGATTACCCCAACCAATTTTCCATCCATGTTGCGCTCCTCTGTTACTATTTTTATCAGTGGTTCAGCAAATTCGGCCGCCAAGTCAGCTAGGACCTGGCCCTTTATGGAGGTCCGAGGCATGTATTTGATGTTAAAAGCCCCCAGAATTGTGCTCCATATGGCAATCCTTCCAGTGTAATTAGCGGTCCGAAGTACGAACTTTAAGGATAGTTGGGTTAGAACAACCACTCTGTGGGCTTAGAAATAATGGGGAAGCTTTCGCGTAGCATGGACCACAGCCAATATGGCTTTCTCTAGGGGTAAGCATCTAACCTCAGCTTTATGCAGCGACTTGCTCACATAATAGACTAGCTTTTGAAGGCCATTGTCATCCCGTATCAGCACCAAGCTCACAGCATGAGGGGCTACAGCAATATATGCGTATAGGACTTCATCGGCCTCAGGACTGGACATAATAGGTGGCTGAGATAGGTATTTCTTGAGTTGCTGGAAGGCCACAATGCAGTCCTCGGACCACTCAAAACCTTTCCACTTGTTGATCAAGAGATAGAACGGTCTACATCTATCCGTCGACCTGGAAATGAATCGATTTAGGGATACGATCATCCCAATAAGCTTTTGAACCTCTTTGGCGTTCTGCGATGGTTTTAGATCATTTATAGCCTTGATCTGGTCGGGGTTAATCTCAATTCCCCTATAAGTAACCATGTAGCCCAAAAACTTGCCTGATCCCACACCAAATGAGTATTTGGAAGCATTTAGGCGCAGTATATGCTTTCTTAAGAGACCAAAGGTGCTGCTGAGGTCTCCCAAATGCTCGAACACCACTTTACTCTTCACCACCATATCATCGACATAGATTTCGATGCTCATGCCCAACTGCGGCTCGAACATTCTTGTCATCATTCTTTGAAAAGTGAACCTTGCGTTCTTTAGTCCGAACGACATTACCTTGTAGTGGTAGTTCCCAGTTGGTGTCACGAAGGCTGTCTTCTCTTGATCTTCTAGGGCTAGCAGTATTTGATAATAGCCTTGAAATACATCTAAAAAACTCATCCGAGGATGGCCTGCTGTTGCATCCACCAGCTGGTCTATTCGAGACATGGGGAACGGGTCTTTTGGGCATGCTTTATTTAGGTTCATGAAGTCCACACAAACCCGCTATTTTCCACTTTTCTTCTTCACCACTACGATGTTGGCCAACCATTCGGGGTAAAAAACCTTTTTAATAGCCCCTGCGCGCTTAAGCTTCGCCACTTCATCCCTAATCGTATCAGCGTGCTCTCTTGATGGGTGACGTGGTGACTGCTTCTTGGGAGTGATGGATGGGTTGACATTGAGATGATAACAAATGAAAGCTGGATTAATCCTGGGAGCATTACAGGCATCCCATGCAAATACGTCAATGTCACTTTTGATAAACTTAATCAACTCCTCCTTCTCCTGAAGAGGCAGTTGAGCCCCTACCCGAAAGAACTTCTCTGGGTCATCACCAATAACCACCTCCTTTAAATCTTCGCATTTCACCTCCTCGGCAGCCGTATTAGGAGGCAAAACCGAGGCCCTTGATTGCTATAAGTTCTTTTTAGCAGAGGTGGAGGACTCCGCATCGAGCCGATATGAGATGGCAGCCACCACACATTGCCTTGCCATGGATTGGCAACCACTGATTTCAAGAATTTGGTCCCCTGACGGGAACTTCACCTTCTGATGCAATGAGGAAGCAGTAGCCCCTAAGGTGTGGAGCTAGGGCCTACCGACGATGGCTGTGTAGGGAGAGTAGGTGTTCACCACGATAAAGTTCACCTCTACTATCTCTAGGTCAGTCTGGATGGGTAGCCTAATCATGCCCTTTGGAATGACAAACTTTTCGTCGAAGCTCATCAGAGGAGAGTTATAGGGCGTCAGATATTCCGATTTTAACCCCAGCCCCTTGTAGAGGTCGGGGTACATGACCTCGGCCCCACTGCCACCATCCACCATCACTTTTTTCACATCGTAGTCCCTGATTTTGAGAGTGATCAACAGCGCATTGTCGTGGGGCTAGGTGGTTCCAATCTTGTCTTCTTCTGGAAAACTCAAGATTGGATGAAAATTCATTCTGGCCCTCTTCGACTCTGACTGGGACTCCTTGGTAGGCCGCCGAGCCACAGATAACACTCGTGAAGGGCGCGTGCCTGTCCTTCTTGGTGCGGCCAAGATTATATTGATCATTCCTACGGGTGGCCTTAGGGCAGTATCTTTCTAGGGTTCCTGATGGGTTTGGCCTTGGTGACTACTGAGATGATGCAGAAGGTGTTTCAGCTTTCCTTCTCGGACCAACTGGTCCAAATAGTTCCAGAGGTTCCTGCAGTTCTTCGTGGTATGCCCATGGTTCTGGTGGTATTGGCAATAAAAGTTCTGATTGCGCCTCGTGGACTCTTTCGCCATCTTATTCGGCCACTTAAAATATGACTCGTTTTTTATTTTCTCCAACACCTGATGTACGGGTTCTTGGAATACAGTATCGACAGTCTATGTGTTGGTTACTCCAGATTGCCCTACGAAATCTCTCCTCGGACGGTTGCCGTTATACCGGTCCGACTTGAAATCCCTCCTCTCCTGAGGGATAACTTTCTCTTTTCCTCTACCTTGTAACTGGTCTTCCTCCACTCGTTTATATTTATCGATCTGATCCATTAGTTGGTGCATACTGGTGGCGGGCTTGCCAGTCAGAGACTTCCTCAAGCTATGCTCGGCTGGGAGACTATTTTTAAAGGTGCTAATGGCGACATCATCAAAATTGTCATCCATTTCATTAAACGTCTCCCAATATCTGTCCGAGTAGGCCTTTAGAGTTTCTCCATCATGCATGGATAATGACAGTAAAGCACTCAAAGGCCGAGGAGCTTTGCTGTTTGTAACAAAATAGGAGCCAAAAGCTTGGGTTAGCTGTCTAAACGAACCTATGGAATTCGTCTTTAAGCCATTGAGCCACCTCATCGCCACTGGTCCCAAGCTAAATGGAAAAACCTTGCACATTAGCACCTCGTCTTTAGAATGGACAGTCATCCTTTGATTAAACTGGCTCACATGCTCCACGGGATCTATTTTACCGTTGTAAATGGCGAAAGTTGGCTGTTGGAATCGTCGAGGAAATATAGCCCCTTCTATGTGGTGCGTGAAAGGTGACTTGGAGAGTTGATCCAATACCCTACTCATGTCATCGTTTCCCAAGCCCCTAGAAGATAGGCTTTTACGCTTACACCTCCGGTAGTGCTCTTCTTCGTGAGAAAAGGTCTCACTTGGGGGAGTCCTCGATCTTTGCCTATAGTCATCGTCACTTTCATCATCAGAGGGTATGTTAGGCCTAGAATGAGATCGCCTTCGATGTGTATGGCGCAGCTTTCTCTTCAAATCATCTATCTCTCGCTACATGGCCTGCTTATCGTTCTGTCTCTGGGATACATGACTCTTAACTTTTTCTGGTTGCATGGCCTGGTTGTTATTTTGTCTCTGGAGCACATGACTACCCACACGAGAATAACTTTTGCTGGTTTGAGTGGTGTGTACACTTCCCTCTCGAAACCTTCCATTTTCTTCATTTCGATCACGTTGAGGGTTAGGAAAGTTACCATGTTGTTGGGATCTAGCCGGTTTGGGCTGATGAGAACCTACTTGATGAGGGCCTGATCCTACCATGTTTAATTGTTGCCCTTACTAACACACGAGTTCGTCCCACAGACGACGCCAATTGTAGGAACTGAATTCAAGCACTTCTTCTATTGGAGGAGCGGACTCAAGCCCAACTAGCCCAATACAATAAATTTATAGAGAATAGGTTCAAGAATTAGGACTTAGTGAGGATTACAACAACCAGACACGATTATGAACGAATTGGACAACAAGGACATGAACTAAAGTATAAAATTCTGTCCTAGGGTCTTCCGTCCGAGGAACTTAGTGTTCTTATTCTTTTTTCAGTGCTAGGTTGCAAAGGTTTTCCAGAATCATGCAAATTGCTACCATTCCCCCCTCTCTCCAGGAGGATTTTTCTCATTATATATAGATAATCTTATAAATCGCTATCATGTTAGAGGAGATTCCAAATTTGTTTAGAGTTAAACTTTATTCTAAGAGTACCACTGTACTCTAATGTGTAATTTTTAATTTATTTCATAAAAATATTTGATTTAAAATGTTTAAATAATATTAATTTTAATTAATATAATTTAAGGATGATTAGTTAATTATGAGTTAATGAAAGAAAATTATGTATTAAATTATATAAACTCCTACTTTTACATTGATTTAAATGTCTACTTCTACTCACTAACTTCCTACAAAATAGTATTACTCTTTTGTTAGTATTTTGGTAGGGCCAGGTGGAGCTGAAGCAAAAGAGGAATTGTTTTCAAATGGGGAACATGGGTTGGGTAAGTCACAGAATGGGCCTTGTAAGCCACGGCCCAAGTGGAATAGGCTCCTCCGCATGGATTGTGGGCCTATTGAGGAAACAAGTGGAGACTTAGTCACGTATCTGGGGAAAAGAAGTGCATCGGCCATTATGGAAGAGGAAAATGCAGACAGTGTTGGGATGCATGGGTCCAAGCGGGGAAAAACACAAAATGATTCAGAAATTTTTGCAGAGGCAGGGGTGTTGGAACACCCTTGCCAGTCACAATGAGGCTCTTGTGTTGGAACTGCCAAGGGCTTGGGAACCCTTGGACAGTTCGGAGCCTTCAAAAGCTTTTGAAGGATCAAGCACCTACGGTTTGTTTTTTAATGGAGACAAGACTTAATAGAAAAGGTTTTGATAAGCATTGCAGGGAGATTAAGTTTCCTAATAAGTTGATAGTTAAGAAGCATAATTCAGGGGGTGGTTTGGCTCTGCTGTGGAAGAGGTATGTGTCTTTGGATGTTATTAACTTCACTGAGAATCACATTTTGGCTAAGGTGGTTGAGGAGGATGGGTTTGTTTGGTATCTCACTTGCTTTTATGGCTGGCCAGAGACTAGTCAGAAAGCTAAATCATGGGCTCTGCTATCACACTTGTCTTCTTTTGTGGATGGTCCTTGGATGTGCATTGGAGACTTCAATGCGATATTGCACTCCGCCGAGAAGCTTAGTCATCGGCCGCCTTATTACAAGCATATGGATGAGTTCAGAGAAGTGCTGGAACAATGTGCCTTATCTGACCTGGGCTTTCTTGGCTATCCCTACACATGGAATAATAAGCGACCCGCTTCCGCCAACACTAAAGAACGCCTTGACCGAGCTGTTGCAACTCTGGAATGGAAAAATAAGTTTCCAAGGAGCACGGTTACACACTTGTCTTCCCACGCATCAGACCATTTGCCAATTATCCTCCAGACAAAGACTTCCAAGTATCGCCCTTCAAGGAGCAACATGGGGTTTAAGTTCGAAGAAGCTTGGTTATTATGGGAAGATTGCGAAGCGGTGGTTCAAGAAGGTTGGAATAACAGGGGAGGTATGGGTTCAGCTATGACCAACGTGAAAGAGAGGATTGAAGGGTGTGGGAGGGAGTTGCATGCTTGGGGTGCATTAAAAACACATCCTGACACTGACAGAATAAAGGCCCTTCAAAGGAGGATAGAGGTGTTGAATATGGGTGAGTGCACTGAAGAAAGTAAAGCTGAATTTCTATTGGCTAGTAAGGAGTTGGATGATCTCTTGCTTAAGCAGGAGATTTTTTGGGCACAATGGTCTCGAATTTCTTGGCTTAAACATGGAGACAAGAATACAAAATTCTTTCATGCCAAGGCCTCACAATGAAGACGAAGGAATTTTATTCAAGGGATAAAGAATCATGAGGAGGAATGGGTGGAGGACGTGGAAGAGATAGCAGGTGTGGCTACTAGGTACTTTGAAGATATTTTCAAGGCCGGTGAATGTGATAGGTTGGAGGAGTGCCTAGCTGCAGTTCATCCTAAGGTGTCTCCTGATATGCGAGATTTGTTGTCCAGTGCATACAGCCCAGAGGAAATTAAAGCAGCGGTGTTCCAAATGGGACCAACAAAAGCTCCTGGACCTGATGGTATGAACGCTCTCTTTTTCCAAAAGTTTTGGCATATTGTTGGAGATGATGTGATTAATGCAGTGCTGGATTTTTTGAATAATGGAATTATGGAACCTGATGTTAATTATACGCAGATTGTTCTTATTCCTAAAATAAAGTCACCGGAAAAAATTACTGATTATAGACCCATTAGCCTCTGCAACGTTATTTACAAAATTATTTCAAAGGTCATGGCAAATAGATTGAAACAAATCCTCCCCCATTTGATTGCCACCACGCAAAGTGCTTTTGTTCCTGGCCGGCTTATCACCGATAATTTTCTTGTTGCATATGAGGCCTTACATGCCATGCACTGTCGCAAAAAAGGTAGAAGAGGTTCCCTTGCCTTGAAACTTGATGTTAGTAAAGCATATGACCGGGTTGAGTGGACATTCCTTAGAGGCATTATGACTAAACTAGGCTTTCCTGAGGTGTGGATAGAGCGGGTTATGAGTTGTGTAACTACTCCCTCGTTCTCTATCCGGATCAATGGTAAATCCTATGGTCACATTATTCCGTCTAGGGGGCTCCGCCAAGGAGACCCGTTATCTCCTTATCTATTTCTTTTATGTGCAGAGGGATTCTCATCACTTTTAGCCAAAGCTGAGGCGGAGAACAAGTTGCATGGAGTGTCTATTTGCAGGAGGGCCCCAAGTATATCCCACTTACTTTTTGCGGATGATTCACTTCTCTTTTGTCGAGCCACTCAAGATGAGGTGCAAGAAATAGAGGATATATTGCAGCTCTATGCCATGGCTTCTGGGCAGTTAATCAATTTTAATAAATCCTCTATATATTTTAGCAGCAACACAGATGGTAGGCAGCGAGATTGGATAAAAAACAAGTTGCATGTTAAGGAGGTGGACCGCTTCGAATCCTATTTGGGCTTGCCAACTTTGGTTGGACGTTCAAAATATCAAGCTTTCGCTTTCCTTAAGGATAAAGTGTGGAAGAAGCTTCAAGGATGGAAGGGGATAATGTTATCTAAAGCTGGGAAAGAGGTGTTGATAAAGGCCGTTGCTCAATCTTTGCCAACGTACACTATGGGGGTGTTTCAGCTCCCTGCAAAGCTGTGTGATGAGCTCAATGCAATGTGCGCAAGATTCTGGTGGGGGCAGGTGGGAAATGAGAGGAAAATACATTGGATGAGTTGGGATTCACTATCTAAACCGAAGAAAGAGGGTGGTATGGGCTTTAGGGATATTCGCTGTTTCAATATCGCAATGCTGGCTAAACAAGGTTGGAGGTTGCTGCAGAAGAAGGATACATTGCTTTATAAATGTTTCAAAGCAAAGTACTTTCCACGGTGCAATTTCTTGGAGGCAGAGGATGTTCCCAACGGGTCCTATGTGTGGAAGAGCATTATGGCGGCTCAACCAATTTTGAAAAAGGGTTGCTGCTGGAGGGTCGGTGATGGGTCTGAAATCCGGGTGCTTAAAGACAAATGGATCCCAAACTATCCTACTAATAAGGTGCTGCACCTACCAGCGGAGGAAGAGTGGGAATGGAGGGTGTCGGAGCTAATTGATTGGTCTACCAAGCTGTGGGATAGGCAATTACTTGAATTAAAGTTCCACCGTGATGATGCGGAGGCAATTTCTCGGATACCACTCAGTCGTCGACACACAAATGATGCTCTGTTTTGGCTGCATTCTACAGAGGGAGTATATTCAGTTAAAACAGGGTACCACTTGGCCATAGAATTGAAGAAAGAGACGGATGGTAGGGGTGAGGGCTCTTTGCCGTTGGGAAAATGCATGGTGTGGGGCAAGCTATGGAAGCTTCATATCCCAAACAAGGTCCGCAATTTTGCATGGCGCGCTTGTCACGACATTTTGCCCACTCAAATGAAGCTAGCTCGACGACGCATTACGGAAGACGACACATGCCCCCTGTGCAAACGAGCAGCGGAAACTGCTATTCATGCCGTTTGGGAGTGTAGCGTGGCTCAGGATGTGTGGGCGGGCTGTGGGAGACGGTTGCAAAAATCGGTGGGAGGTCAGCGTGATGTGTTGCAACTAGTGGAGGAGTTATGGAAGAAACTGACCACCGAGGAGCTTGAACTATTTTTTGTGCAGGCCTGGTTGATATGGAGTCAACGTAACATTATCATCCATGGAGGGAGCATGCAAGATCCGTCTCGGCTGACTATGAGAGCAACAGAACTTCTGGAGGAGTTTAGGGAAGCCCGACAACACCTGGATGTCCAAAACACCGTGGCTAGAGATGCCCAGTGGAGGCCACCACCGGAGAATGGAGTTAAGCTAAACTTTGACGTAGCTATTTTTGAGGATTTAAATGCGACGGGATTTGGAGCTGTTATTCGCAATGAGAAGGGCGAAGTGTTGGCTGCCTTGGCGGCGAGGGGTCGACCGGTGTCGGATTCAGAGGAGGCGGAGGTGCTGGCCTGTCGTAAATCCTTGGAGTTTGCCGTCAATGCGGGCTTCACCGAGCTTCTTGTTGAAGGTGATAACAGGTCGGTCATGAGGAACATTTCCAGCTCACAGCCGAATGGTTCACGCCTGGGAAATTTGTATGGGGATATTCACTGCTTATGTTCAGGCCTACGGGTTGTTTCTGTTGGGTGGGTACACCGCACAGCCAATGGTGTGGCTCATTGTTTGGCTAAGTTTGCTAAAGGCTTGGGTGATGAGGTTGTATGGTTGGAGGAGTCCCCTCCCCCTGTTTTAGATGCTCTGTTTTTGGACGTGGTTAATGCTTAATGAAATCCATTTCACTTTCAAAAAAAAAAAAAAACTCTTCCAATCTACAAAACATATCCCACGTATTCAATTTTACTTATTTATTTATTTTAAACTTCATCACAATGTATTTGTTTCTTCTGTCTTCCTTTTTTTTTCAATTTTTTTTTTTTAAATTTCATTACACCCTTAGTTTTTTTTTTTTTTTTTTTTAATTAGAAAAAGTAAAAATCCCAAATTATAATAAATGTAAATTATTAATTTTTATCCAAAAAAATAGAACAACCTTTGGGTGAGCGTGCTCAGATGCTAGTGTTAGTTAAAGTGTTGAACAATCAGTGCAGTGATGGCAAAGCCTATCAAAAATTCAACGAATTAAATTAATAATTTAATAAGAATGAAATTGAAAACAAAGAACGTTTTTGTGGGTGAGCGTGCTCAGATGCTAGTGTTAATTAAAGTGTTGAACAATCAGTGTAGTGATGGCAAAGCCTATCAAAAATTCAACGAATTAAATTAATAATTTAATAAGAATAAAATTGAAAAAAAAGAACGTTTTTGTTATTAGGAAAAATGTACTCCGCTGCCAGGACTCGAACCTGGGACCCTCTTGCGAAGGCCGAATATCCCAATTTACTAAGCTACAGCGGAATCGTTGAAACACGAAGCGCTAGTAATTTATTTATCTATAACTACGTTGTGGACTTGTGGTAATCAAGTGACCTCAATCTGACCATATATTCCCTATTAAAAAAAATGACAATATAACTTTCAATATCTTTTTTTTTTTTTTTGAGAAAAACCTTCGTTATCTAGTCTTCACAAGTTACCAATCAGTCATTGGTATTCACTGTTCAGTCATGCAGTATTATTGAAGCAGAGACTGTTTAAAAGGGCTTAGCTTGAGCTACAAAATCAAAAATTGGATTTTGATACTAATCGCACAAATTACATCCAATCAAGGCAAAGATATAAACAAAGTTCAAATATCAAAGTTACATCTTACAAATACCAAATTTTAAGTTCTAACACCCCAAACATATATAATTTCAATCAATTCTTGCCAATATCCGCACTAGGAAATTAAGAACATAAATCCAATAGCACAAACAAGATGTTCATGAACATATATAAATCTCACATAAACAACACAAAATAAATAGTAATACATAATTTTCTTTTTATTATTATTATTATTTATTTATTTTTTTTATTGAGTTCTCTTTTCCCTAACTTATTGGTGAAGGGAGAGGGGTCCTTGATTTTTTAACCCCCTCCCACAATGTACAATAAATATGCTGTAATAAATTAAAATAATGAAGCGTAAATTATGTATTTAGTCCTTATTTTTTACATCATATTTCAATTTAGTCCCTAACTTTTTAATTGTGTCAATTTAGTCTTTGGCCTTTTAGGGTCATGTCAATTTAGTCCATACCGTTATCTTTTGAATGAAAATTGCTGACATAGCAAATAACCAAAATAAAAAATTAGGTTATTTTTACATCAACATAAGCTAATATTTTATTTTGGTAGTTAGCCACGTTAGCAATTTCTATCCAAAAGATAAAAGCAGAGACTAAATTGACACAAAACTAAAAGGTTAGAAACCAAATTTAAATAATTGAAAGATTAGAGACCAAATTAAAATATGGTATAAACGATAAGGACTAAATATGTAGTTTATCTAATAATAAATAAATTTTATGTCATGCCCCATTCAAATAATTTTCAAATTTGTTATGTCTCATTTTTTTTTTAATATTCAATTTGGTTGCCATTTATAGCTCATTCATTTTAAGAGCATTTCAAGCGTATGTTTCCAAAAATAAGTAATCTCTTCGGAGCATTTCAACTTTTTCAAGTATATTCCATTTAGAATAAAAAATGGACAAAATTTAGTTATAAAATTAGTTGTAGTCTAAGATTACAACTTTGCTCAATATTTTTTTATTGAAGGTGAATTTTGACAAATTTACTATTGGATTACATCTTCGTTTTATATTCTCCATGTTTGCAAAATTTATAGAAAATTAAAGATCAATAGCTATGTCATCAATAAATTGTTTAAATTGCAAGTTTTTGTAGTTTAAAATTATACATAAAATATAAGCTTATAGATCATATAGTAAATTATATCTGATTGACACAAAATTTGAAATGTGCATTAAAAGCGTAAAGAGCATGTAATTCAACAGTTAAAATTTTAAAATATGTAGTATTATTTATTTTTTTAAGTAAGGTTGTAGCCTTAGGCTACAACTAATTTTGTACCTAAAATATGTCCATAAAAAATGCTATGATTTTTATGATTAAAAGTTTCTGACATATCCTACTTTGTTATTTATTAAAAAAAAAGATTTTGTTTAGTATTGTTAATATTATTTTGCACTTATATTACATTGTTATGTTAAGCATATTAAAGTAAGGACAAAGTTTAGTTAAAGAGATGACAATTTTGCTCCCCTCCTCCCCGCTTTGCCCCATGCAGGTTTTCCCTGCATCACAAAGGTCATGGGGCGAGGATAGGGCGAGATTTTAGCCCTGCACCACGGGGCGAGGTAGAGATGGGTTTAGATTTTTTAGACCCAATTTGCCCCGTCCCGCATTGATAAGGGTTAAATTGTAAATTTTTTATACCCAAAAACCCTACAATTTAAACAAATATATCATCAACTTATTTTATTCTATTCAACAAGGATTTCTGCCTTTTTTTTTTTTTTTTTTTTTTTTTAGCAAGGTTAGAAATAAGGTACCAATTTTAACATTTTCTTTTGTCTTCATTTTAAACAAATTTATATATTATTGAATCATTGATTTTGTATTATGATATTTTTGTTGTGATATTGTCTTGTTAAACACTTTAATAATATTATTTTTGCTAAAAATTAGTTTGATTTGATGGGATAAATTTATTTTTAATTTCAAGTATATTTTTATTAACAAAATAGGTTTTATTGAAAACAATTGCAATAGTTGTGGGCAAATTAACAAGAAGTAAAGTTTTACGGGGTGGGGCGGCGCTTCATAGGGCTCCAAGGAGCGGGGATGGGGCAAGAAAATTTTCCCCGTCATACAAGGCAGGGCGGGGCGGGGCAGAGAATGGGGTAAGACAAAACTATGCAGGATGGGGGCGGAGACCCCATTCTTCGGACCCGCCCCGCCCCATTGCCATCCATTATGGTAAACCAATATGAAAATGATATTATTCGAATTGGAAAGTGCTAGGATCACAAATTATTGTACAACTTTTGCCACAACTCTCCTGGCTAGTTGTGACCTATGAGTAGTGGATGTGTGGACCTCATGGACTCACTATTTTCTCTTTATCACTCATAACTTGATATGTGACAAGTTGTAACAAAAATTGTGGTTCTAGCATCGCTCTATTCAAATAACAACATACCATATTGATAATTATATTTTAAAAAATTATGGGAAAAAAAATATTGTCTTCCTAACGTTATTCTTCCTTTAAAATTCTACTAATAAAAAGTAATTTATGAGGAATATAATACAACATACGTAGTTTACATAACAATAAATAAACTACTGCAAAGGTTGTAATTCCTGTTGGTTGGAATAAGCCAATAGAGGGTTGGTTCAAACTTAATTCAGATGGTGCATCATTTGGAAATCCGGGTAAGGCAGGGGGTGGAGGGATCATTAGAGATAGTCAAGGAACCTGGGTCAAGGACTATGCAAGACCTCAAGCATCATGGCTGAGCTATGGGCTTTGAGAGATGGGTTGAGACTTGTGGATCACCTTGGAATTCGGCAACTGGATTTTGAACTGGATGCTATGGTGATTGTTGGGCTGCTAAACTCAAAAAAGAATCCTAACTCAGCTTATGCTCCTCTGTTATTTGATTGCAGATACCTCCTGGACAAGTTTCCTCAAGTACGGGTGGTGCATGTGTTTAGAGAAGCCAATAAATGTGCGGATTGGTTCACAAAATGGGGCTGTTCTATGCAGGAAGATTTTGCTGTGTTTGATTTTCCTTTTACTGCTGAACTAGAAACTTTATTAGCTAAGGACATCAATGGCTTGTATTATTGTAGACTGGTTGCTGCCAGTATGGCTTCTGTTGCTGTGTAGTCTCTCCTTTTGTGTTTAATAATAGTTCCCTTTTACCAAAAAAAAAAAAAACAATAAATAAACAATAATAATAATAATAATACAACGTGCCTAGAAATGCCTAGAAAAGGAAACATGTACAGCTCACGTAGTCATGTGACTTCCATAGAGTCAACGTTTCAGACTTCTAAGGTTACTCTCTTTTATATTTTGTGGATCTACCTTCTTGCTTGTTGTTATCAAACAATCCAATTTTATTCCTTCTGTAGCAAAGAAAATGCAGCCGGAAATCATCCTTCTCTCACTTTTTTTCATAGGATTAGCATCTGCAGGTAACATCAGCAACAAAGTTTCGATCTTTATTCTTTACTACGCAATTTTCCAACACCCAAAAGTAAAAAGACACAAGCAAATATTTTAGCAAATGAAGTATCTTGTTTTGAGTAACATATATATATTTTTTTAACATATATTAACATGTTCATATATGCAGATCTTCTTCAGAATCCAGATTTTGAATCTCCACCATCAAACTTGACAGGAAATTCCAACTCCTCAGTTGTGCCATTGAGCCAAAACAACACAATTCCTGGATGGACATTTGAAGGTACCGTGAATTATGTAAAAGCTAGTCAAAACATATCATTGCCAGGGAATGGACATGGCATACAATTGGGTCAGGATGGCAAAATCAACCAAACTTTCACTGCTAATGGCAATATCATAAATTACTTGCTTACCTTCACGTTGGCCCCAGGAGGTCAAAATTGTTCAGCCAACGCTGATATAGTAGTGTCAGCCCCAGATAGTACCATGGTCTTTTCTTGGAAGCAACATTATGGGAAAACATGGGAGAGCTATGGTCACTACTTGGGTAGTTGGGGTGAGGGAGAGCCTATTAATCTTGTGTTTCAAAGCCAAACCACAGAAACTGATCCCAACTCCATATGTTGGCCTGTGCTTGATACGCTTCTCCTTAAGGGCATTGCAGAATCTTTTGAAGCCACTGGTAAGTACATTTCTTTTCTTTTTTTTTTTTGATAAGAAATACTTTCATTCAATCAGAGGACAATACAGTACGTACATCAAGTGCACATTCATGCACAATATGGCTTGGACATTCCTCAAGCCATGCACTAAAGTCCTCAACATATGCAGCATGTTGAGCTAATATATGGGCAGGAACATTTCCTTGCCTTCTAGTGTGCGTGAACTCAAAAGTCCTGAAACTCTGGACTTGTCGCAGAATTCCAGCAATGATATTCTGAACCGAGGATGGTGGCTCACTCAGCCCCTGGACCGAGTTGCAGATATTCAAAGAGTCACTCTCAAATATCACGTCTCTGACTCCGACATCGCACGCAAACTGAATTCCTTCCTCCAGTGCCTTAGCTTCTGTCTCCAACGCACCCAGCGGCAATGCCATTTTCTTGCTTAGTGCAGCAACCACCACACCCCCACTGTCACGGATCACCACACCAATTCCTACTTGCTTTCTTTTGGAGAACACAGCGCCATCTACATTAACTTTGTAGCAACCCGGTCTTGGCGGACGCCATTTGACCACCACAGGAGCGCTCCCTTTGGTCACTTGTGGGCCCTCATTCACTATTTGGAATTCCTCCAAAAGTAGAAGGGAACTTCTTGTGACCGCCCTTCCAACTCTGCCTTTGCCTCCATGAAACACTTCGTTTCTGTTTTTCCATATTCCCCAGCATATGGCTATTATACGCTCCAACAAACCTGGGCATTGGTCCTTTCTTTTCTGTATGTGCCATACAACATCTATAAAGTCCCATGAGGGTTTAATTTCAAAAGGTAAGACCATCTTGCTTGATTCCCAGACTTCTTTGGCCTTGTCACAAAACCAAAAAATATGGCATGCAGACTCCAGATGCTCCCCACAGGCCTCACAGACATCATCCTTAGTGATATTCCTCCTTTTTAAGTTTTCCTTGGTAGCCAAGATGTTCTTGCAAGCCTTCCATGCAAAATGCTTAAGTTTGTTTGGCGTATTCATTCTCCAGACATGCCTCCAAATCTCTCTCAGTTTTGTTGGATCAGATGGCTCTGCTCCTTTAACAACCCACTCTGTTTCTTGGGCCATTTTGTAGGCGCTTCTCACTGAGAATTTGCCATTTTTGGTTCCTGCCCATATTAGTCTATCCCGAGCCCTGTTCACACTAAGGGGGATGCTGAGGATTGCATCTACATCCTGAGGCATAAAGGTTTGGCGAATTAGATCAACCCTCCACTCCATTCTGTCTTCATCGATTATGTCTCGTACCCAAGTTACCCCCGTACCCAAAATCTCCGGAGTTACCACCTTGTATGTACTTGGGTTCGGAAGCCATTTGTCTTTCCAAACTTGGATTTGCACCCCATCCCCTACTTGCCATCTCACCCCCCGTTTGACCAGGGCTTGGGCTGCCATGAGGCTTCTCCAAGCATATGAGGGTTGACGACCCATATTTGCCTCTAAAAAGTCACACATTGGAAAGTACTTAGCTTTATAGACTCGGTGGAATAGAGATGAGGGGTTTGTTTGGAGTTTCCATCCCTGTTTGGCCAGCAGAGACAAATTGAACGTCTTCAAGTCCCTAAAACCCATCCCTCCTTTCTCCTTTGATAAACACATCTTATCCCAACTCATCCATGCTAATTTCTTTTCTTCTTTCACTTGCCCCCACCAAAATTGTCTAACCATGCTTGTTAGCTCCTCACATAAGGAATTAGGAAGCTTAAAGCAAGACATTGTGTATGATGGAACAGCTTGAGCAACAGCCTTTATCAGCACCTCCTTCCCCGCATTGGAGAGAAGTTTTTCTTTCCAACCCGTTAATTTATTTGCAACCCGCTGTTTCAAGTAAGCAAAAGTGTTTCGTTTCGACTTTCCTATTAAGGATGGCAAGCCAAGATAGGCTTCATGGGACCGGATTACTTGTGCACCAAACATTGTTTTTATAGTCTCCCTCGTACCATTATCCGTATTGTGACTGAAGAAAATGGATGTTTTGTTCCTATTCAGTTGTTGACCCGAGGACAACTCATAAATCTGTAACACCCTTTGTATCTCAGCACTCTCTCTAGCAGTAGCCCTTCCAAAAATCAGGCTATCGTCAGCAAAAAATAGATGTGAGATCCTCGGACCCCTGGCCGAGGCAGCAACTCCCCTTAAAGCTTTATTCTGGACTGCCTTGTGCAATAAAGCCGATAGTCCCTCAGCACAGATCAGAAAAAGGTAAGGGGATAACGGATCCCCTTGGCGCAGCCCACGTGTTGGAACAATCCGACCCCAAGGATGTCCATTGATGCGAACAACATATGTCACTGAGGAAACACATCGCATGACCAACCTGATCCAGTCTTCATGGAAACCCAGTTTCGCCATAATCAGCTTCAGGCAGCCCCACTCCACCCGGTCATACGCCTTACTCATATCTAACTTCAGAGCCATCTCCCCGTTTTTTCCTTTTTTCTTCCGGTTAATATGGGTCATTAATTCATGTGCCACCAACACATTGTCGGTGATGAGTCTCTCTGATACAAATGCACTCTGATTCTCACATATTATTTCCTGCATGATCAACTTTAGCCTATTTGCCACAGTCTTGGATGCAAGCTTATAAATCACGTTACATAAACTGATTGGTCTATAGTCAGTCACACATTCTGGGTTCTTTGTTTTGGGAATCAGAACAATATGGGTCTCATGAAAATTTGGAGGAGTTATATCATGATTAAGAAAATCCAAAACAGTTTTTATAACAATAGGATTCACAATAGGCCAGAAATGTTGATAGAAAAGAGGGGGCATACCATCAGGTCCAGGAGCTTTCATCGGGTGCATCTGCTTCAGGGCTTTTTCCACCTCATGGGCTCGAAAGTCCAGCAAAAGAGTGGAGTTCATTCTGTCCGTAACTTTGGTTTGAATTGCTTCAAGGAGTTCATCACTGACAGTGGGTTGAGATGAAGTAAATAGCTGCTCAAAGTACTCCACAAAAGTGCTGCCAATCAATGCTTCATCTTCTAGCCAGACCCCATTCGAACCCCTGATTTTGCTGATAGAGTTTTGCTGATGTCTATTAGAAGCTTTTGTGTGAAAAAAAGAAGTGTTACGATCCCCTGCCTTCAGCCAACAATTCCGAGATCTTTGATGCCACATGTCCTCTTCCACTAGTAACATTCTGTTCAATTCTGATTTTACTTCATTTATCTCGTCCATGTTTACATCTCCCCTGTTCCTCCCTTCCAACCATTGAAGTTTCGACTGGAGTGCTGCTATTCGCCTACCAACGTGCCCAAACGTGCTCTTGTTCCAAGAGGAGAGAGAAGTCCTGCATTCCTCCAAGCATTGGGAGAATGGGTGTTTCGGATTTGCACCTTGGCCTCGCTCCCACGCCTCCTTCACAATATCCCTGCATCCCACATCCCTCAACCACATGGATTCAAATCTAAACAATTTTTTCCTCCGGAACGGTTTTTGTCTGGTGCGTGCACTCTTAAGGACAAGCATACAATGATCCGACGTAGAAGCTGCTATGTGGTACAACTTGGCTTGTGGGAATAGAGACACCCAGTTAGAGGACACGAATGCCCTGTCCAGTCTTTCACGGACCCAGCCCCGCGGGCCTAACCTCCTGCTCCACGTAAACTCAGACCCAATAAATCCCAAGTCCCTCAGCTGGCACCTGTTAATTGTCTCGACAAAACTACGCATTTGCCATTCAGGCCGAAGGTTTCCCCCGACCTTTTCATTGAGATGCATTATTTCATTAAAATCTCCCATAATAAGCCATGGAAGATCACTACTTTTGCTCAACTGTTCAATTAGTTTCCAAGAATCCATACGCTTGTTTGTTTCTGGATGGCCATAAAAGCCGGTAAACCTCCACTTCCTGTTTCCATTTTCTTCATTTACTATCACATCAATGTGACGAGGAGAATACGTTTGGACATCCACTGTCAAAGAGTTTTTCCACAAAAGAGCCAGACCACCTCCCCTGTTCACACTAGGCACAACTAGACATTGTTGCCGCTCCAGTTTGCATTTTATTCGCGCCATCTCAGACACAACATACTTGGTCTCAATGAGAAAGACCAAGGTGGGATCTTCCTCCAAAACGGTTTTTTGGAGAGCTTTTACTGTGCAGGGGTTCCCAAGCCCCCGACAGTTCCAACTTATGGCACTCATTGCTCTCAGCGGGGCTGTCCCGCAGCCTCCACCGTTTCATGTTGCTGTGTTGTTATCTTGCTCATGACCTCCACCTCTTCCACCACTTTTTGCTTCTTTCCATATTCCCCTGTATCAATCTCTTCTAATGGAGATCGATCCTTTCTCTTCATCCCAACCACGTCCACATCAACCTCCATCACTGTCTTATTGCGTGATGCACATTTTTTCTCCCCCTCTGAAATCGCCCCTTGCATGTTTTCCTTCCCTACATGGTTACGTCCAGCCTGATTTTTCTTTTGGGTAGGGCCCCTCCCTTTCCTTATTTTGATCTCACTTTGGGCTTTGGAGCTATCCGTGCCCATCACAAACAATCTAATGTCTTGAGACACCTCTTGGCCCAACTGGGTTTCCTTTGCATTGGGGGGAGTCATCCCCAAACTTTCTAAGCCCACCCCAACATTAGGCCCAAGGGAAGGCCCATTAGGAAAAGCTAGACTTGCACTCACCGTATTTGTCATTGGAGAAACAGAGGTCAGTGGTTTATCTGTCAATGAATCCCAGGTTTCATTAAATGGTAGCGCTGATCCTGCACCTTCCGTACCCATAATCGCTGCGTCAATCTCTTGGATTTGCTGTTCGAAATTTGAATCCTGCCATTTCTGTGGGGTTCGATGCTCAAAGTGCGCTGTCAGTGTACTTTTGCTTTCCGTATCAGCTTTAGTGAGATCCACGCCATCTATCACGTGGGACCCTCCTTGTACCACTATCGTCCCACTATCATTCTGGCTTTGGTAAGCTCCTCCCTCACACGGTGTCGCCGCTGAGTCTGGTTGTAGTTCTCTTCCCCCATTGTTCTTTGCTGCGACTATCAGTTGCGACTTTTGGGTGCGATCTTGGGTCGCTCTCATCCATGGGCCAAACTGTTTATCCTCTGCTTGGAGAGTTTCCTTGCTGCGTATCCAGAGCAAACAGTCTCTCTCATCGTGATCCACTTTCCCACACCAGTAGCAGAAGATCGGAAGCCTTTCGTATTTGAAATCCACCCATATCTTACCCAACTCTCCTATGCGGACCGTGCGGCCTCTACACAAAGGAAGTGTTATATCCAAGGAGACTCAGATTCGAAGGTAGCTACCCTTGCAAAATCCTTTCTCCTCAACGTCCACCTTCTCCACCATTCCCAGTGTCTCCCCAATGCGCATCCCAGCCTCTTTAGTTTGGCTCATCGTAGGCAAACCGTGAATCTGGACCCAGAAGGATACTCTGTTGAACTGGAGTTTGTTCACAGCCTCCCCTGCCTTGAGACTATGGAGGATTAGAAGATATTTATCAAACGACCATGGGCTTAACAGTAAGACTCTATCCATGTCGTCCTTACATATAAACTGAAAAAGGACCTTATTGTTACCCAAATCACAAACCTCAAAATTATTTTCTGTTCGCCATACCGATCTTAAGACTCTCGCCACAGATTCCAAACTCACCCATCATTTAGTGCAGAATTTGCCGGCCAGGACATAACCGGTTTCCGTCACCGGCAGAGACAGATCAACCTCACTCCCTTCTCTATCGGACAAACGAATACCTTCACACCTACTTGTTATCTCATCCATTACCCTCTGCCTTGGAGGACAACGACAAAAACCAAGAAGAAAGAAGATCGGAAAAAGAAAATGAAGGAAGAAGATCAAGAAAAGAAAATGGGTTTCTACCGTCACGCGGAGAGAAGTTTTTGCCTAGTGGCAAGACTTACTTTTCACCTCTGGGACTTCACTGAAGGCCTAGAGAGAAAACTTAAAATGCGCCATCTGGTAAGTACATTTCTAATTCTACATAACAATTGAAAATAGTCCATCAATTTTGAGTCAAAATTAAAATTAAAATTTATAGATAAATAAGGTTGGAATTATGGAATTAATAAAGCTTAAAGATCATGAAGACTTTTCAGTTTTTCCAAGTACCTAATGTTAGTGATCGTGGTAATTCCACTTCAGAGAAGCTAAAGGAAATTACAAATAGCTGATCTGTGTTCAGTTCTAGATTGATTGCATCATAGGCGCAAGGTTGAAGATGACTGAATTTGGGGATGACCGTTGGTTTACATCCAGCTGCAACGCACCGTTTCACTAATGTAATATAAGCACAACGCACCGTTTTGTATGTGTTTGTTATTTAAGCATTCAGAAGCTAGAACGGTGTCGTTTAAGGGATGCAACAGCCTTTCAAATATAATGGCGCGAAACCTCTGTCAGTTTGGAGTTAGTTAGCTTTCCTAAATTCACGGAGATTGATCCGTATGATCAGGATCAATTCTGTTACTCAATACCTTGGGCAGATTACATTATATATATGATTGTACTCTTAGATAATTAATCAAGGAAGAAAATCTATTTTTCTCATTCTCTTTCTCTCTCTCTCTCTCTCTCTCTCTCTCTCTCTCTCTCTCTTTTCTTCTCTCTTTTCTGTTACGTCTTTCTCTGAATATTTTCTCTTCACACAAACAGATATTAATCTTAGTCAAGATTACTCTCTAACACTGAGATTGTGTTTTACAATCCATTAAGAAATTCTTCATGGTATCAGAGCCTGAGATTCCTGTACAGAATTCAACAATGGCAGCCACAAATTCAACAGCTGCATCGTCTTCTTCCACAGGTGCAAGCTCATCAACATTTGCTGGTTCTTCAATAAATGTGATGAATCAACCACTTCTCCTTCTCTCGAATATGTCAAATATGATGACAGTCAAGTTGGATAATACCAACTATATCGTGTGGAAACATCAGATTACAATGATTCTAGAAACTTATTCTCTGTATGAAGTGCTTGAAGAGCCACAATTGGCTCCAAAGAAGTTTCTTAAGGATCTTAGTGGAGCTTACACTGCAGTTGTGAATCCAGAATATACAATCTGGAGGTCTAAAGAGAAGGCCTTACTAACTTTCATCAGCTCCACTCTCTCACCTTCAATTTTGTCTCTCACTGTTGGATGCACTTCTGCATTGGAAGTTTGGAAGGTTCTGGAAAATAGGTTCTCTTCAATCTCTAGGTCTCATGTGATGAACCTAAAGGGAGAGCTTCATAACCTCAAGAAAGGTGTTGATTCTGTGGATGCCTTCCTGAGGAAAATCAAAGTTGTGAGGGATAAGCTACTAGCAGTTGGAGTAATTTTGGATGATGAGGAGTTACTTCATATAACACTCAAGGGTTTACCAAAGGAATACAATGCTTTCAAGTCAGCTATAAGGACCAGAAGCACACCATTAAGCTTTGATGAATTGTCAACTATGCTCAATGAAGAGGAAGAATCCCTAAATGAAGGGTTAGATACTAAAGATTCAATGTTTGCACTAGCTGCTACTGCTACTCCAAGGCCTGGTGGTAATTTCAATCATTCAGGTGTTAATTTCAATCACAATAATAGAGGGAGAGGCAGAGGAAGTTATAACAATAGAGGTGGAAGAGGAGGAAGAAATGCAGGTAATTAATCACCTCATTATAATCAATTCACTCCCTTCCAATTTCATCAGTCAAGTTCAAGCTCTTCTGCTCCAAGATTAGACAGGCCTATGTGTCAAATCTGTCACAAGCTTGGTCATACAGCTCTAGACTGTTACCACAGGATGGACTATGCCTATCAAGGCAAGCATCCCCCAACCAAACTTGCTGCTATGGCCATAGCATCCAATGCTTGCCTTGCACAAGAGCAGCCATGGCTTGCAGACAGTGCTACAACTGATCATGTGACTGCTAATCTTAACCAGCTCAGTTTTCCTCAGCCATATGGAGGTCAGGATCATCTCACAGTGGGAAATGGGCAGAACCTACCAATTACTCACATAGGTAATTCTCTAATTCCTTCATCTTACTCCAATCTTCACCTACATAATGTCCTTAGAGTTCCTTCTATTTCCTCAAATCTTGCTTCTGTCCATAAAATCTGTCAAGATAACAATTGCTGGTGTTATTTTGATAAAAACATTCTGTCCATTCAGGCTTTGGCCACGGGGAAGGTCCTATACCAAGGCAAGAGTGAAGATGGAGTTTACCCCATCTATCCTCATAGAGCTTCACAACTTCATTTGTCTTCCAATCTCTGTAATCAAGGTTCCAAAGTTTGTAATAATGTGTCTAAGTCTGTTGCTTTCAATAAGTCACTGTGGCACATGAGACTTGGTCATCCACATGATCAAGTTCTCAAATATGTGTTTCCTAATGATAGGTCTGTCATAAATAAGTGTACAAATCTGGTTCAAACTTGTACTCATTGTTTGTATGGCAAAATGCACAATTTACCTTTTCCTAAGTCTCATTTTGTTGCCTTATCTCCTTTTGAACTTGTGCATTCTGATGTATGGGGTCCTGCCCCTGTCACATCTGTCAATGGTTTTAGATATTATGTGATTTTTGTTGATCATTTTACAAGATTCACCTGGTTATATCCTCTTAAAAACAAATCTGAAGTGTTTTCCAAGTTTATGCTATTCAAGGCCTTTGTTGAAACTCAATTCTCTACCAAAATAAGAACCTTCAAATTTGATGGAGGTGGAGAATATACTTCTACTGAGTTTAAGTCCTTTTTGTCCCAACATGGCATCATCCATCAGCTCTCTTGTCCATACACACCTCAGCAGAATGGCCTTGTTGAAAGGAAACATAGGCACCTAATTGAAACCACAATCACCCTTCTATCTCAAGCTTCTATGTCCACTTCCTGTTGGTCCTATGCTCTTCTTACAGCCACTTTCCTGATAAACTTGCTTCCCACTTCTGTTCTTAATTTTGTGTCTCCCTGGTCTAAGTTGTATTCTGTTTCCCCAAACCTATCACAACTCAAGGTCTTTGGTTGTGCTTGCTATCCTCATCTTAGACCTTATTCTAGTCATAAGCTTGATCACAGAACCAAGGAGTGTATTTTCATTGGTTACTCCACCAGTTCTAAAGGGTATTTGTGTCTTGATCCTTCCTCTCATCACATATATACCTCTAGGCATGTTCTATTTAATGAAGCCAAGTTTCCTTCCTCTAAACCTACACCTCCCATTAGTCAATCTGCTTCCACAGTTTCTAAGATTTCAAATACTCTCTGGTTATCCAATCTTCTCTATCTCCATGCCTCTAATCAACCTTCCCTATTAGGTCCATATAATCCCCTTACCACTCCCTCACCACATGCTCCCATTAGTCCTCATGCAGATGATGTTCTCCTTTCCCAATCCTCTGCTCCTATAGTCACCCTAAATTCTGACTCTATCCTACCCAATACCTTCCCCTCCATTCCTTCCTCCACTGATCCAGATGTCTCTATACCTGACCCTTCCCCTATTCCATCATCTATCTCATCTTTATCTACTGCCCCTACTGTTCCTGTCTCACATCCAATGCAGACAAGATCCAAAAGTGGCATTGTTAAGCTTAATCCTAAGCTTTGTTATAAGGCTGTGTTGGATTACACACATACTGAGCCACCCTCTTACAGAATTGCCTCCAAGCATCCAGTTTGGTGTGAAGCTATGGATGCAGAATTTCAAGCCTTACAGAGGCAACAGACCTGGTCCTTGGTCCCTGCTCCCCCACATGCTAATCTAGTGGGTTGTAAGTGGGTGTTTAAGATCAAACTTCATAGTGATGGTACTATTGCTCGCTATAAAGCCAGACTAGTTGCAAAAGGCTTTCATCAACAAGCTGGTATTGATTTCTCAGAAACCTTCAGTCCAGTGGTTAAACCAGCTACTGTGAGACTAGTTCTTGCCATTGCTGTCAGTTGTAATTGGCCATTAAAGCAGATAGATGTCTCAAATGCTTTCTTCCATGGCCATCTCAAGGAAGATGTCTACATGCAGCAACCTCCAGGATACATTGATGCTGCTCACCCTACACATGTCTGCAAGTTGCACAAATCCCTTTATGGTCTCAAACAAGCACCAAGGGCTTGGTTTGAGAGGTTCACTTTTCACTTGATTCATCTGGGATTTCAGGCATCCTTTGCTGACAGTTCCTTGTTCATTTTTCAATCCAAGAGTTCAATCATCTACCTCCTTCTTTATGTAGATGATATAATTCTCACAGGGAACAATTCCAAGCATGTTACTTCTCTTGTTGCTGCTCTCAGTGCTGTGTTTGAGCTTAAGGATCTTGGTGATCTAAACTATTTTCTGGGTGTCCAAATTTCTAGAACTCCAGCTGGTCTTCATCTTACACAGACCAAATATGCTTCAGATATACTCCATCGTTTTCACATGGAAAATTCAAAACCCACAAAGACCCCTTGCTGCCCTTCTACAAGGTTACTTCCTCATGATGGTGTTGCTCTTTCTGACCCCACTGAGTATAGAGGCCTAGTTGGAGCTCTCCAGTATCTGACTTTCACACGCCTAGACCTTGCTTTCAGTGTGCACCAGCTATGTCAATTCATGTGCAATCCTACAACTATTCATCTTGAAGCAGCTAAGAGGGCTCTCAGATACCTTCATGGCACTCTTTATCATGGCATCTCCTTCTCCCCTGGTCCTTTAACTCTCACAGCCTTCTCAGATGCAGACTGGGCTGGCGATCCTTTTGATCGTCGTTCTACCACAGGCCTCCTAGTGTTTCTTGGTTCTTCTCCAATTTCTTGGTCATCCAAGAAACAAACCACTGTTGCACGTTCTTCCACAGAGGCAGAGTATCGTGCCTTGGCCACTACTGCTGCAGAAATGTCTTGGCTACGTATTCTCTTCAAAGAATTGAGAATTTTTCTCTCGCATGTTCCTGTCCTTTGGTGTGATAATGCTTCCGCCATTGCTCTCTCTGCTAACCCTGTGTTCCACTCACGCATAAAACACATCGAAGTAGACTACCACTATGTTCGTGAGAAGGTGTTGCATCGTGACTTGTGTGTGCATTTTGTCTCTGGCAAGGACAACCTTGCTGACATTTTTACCAAACCATTGCCGTCTCCTTCTTTTATTCTTCAACGGCGCAAACTTTTGTTGGACGCCTCCCCCAAAAGTTTGAGGGGGGATGTTAGTGATCGTGGTAATTCCACTTCAGAGAAGCTAAAGGAAATTACAAATAGCTGATCTGTGTTCAGTTCTGGATTGATTGCATCATAGGCGCAAGGTTGAAGATGACTGAATTTGGGGATGACCGTTGATTTACATCCAGCTGCAACGCACCGTTTCACTAATGTAATATAAGCACAACGCACCGTTTTGTATGTGTTTGTTATTTAAGCATTCAGAAGCTAGAACGGTGTCGTTTAAGGGATGCAACAGCCTTTCAAATATAATGACGCGAAACCTCTGTCAGTTTGGAGTTAGTTAGCTTTCCTAAATTCATGGCGATTGATCCGTATGATCAGGATCAATTCTGTTACTCAATACCTTGGGCAGATTACATTATATATATGATTGTACTCTTAGATAATTAATCAAGGAAGAAAATCTATTTTTCTCATTCTCTTTCTCTCTCTCTCTCTCTCTCTCTCTTTTCTTCTCTCTTTTCTGTTACGTCTTTCTCTGAATATTTTCTCTTCACACAAACAAATATTAATCTTAGTCAAGATTACTCTCTAACACTGAGATTGTGTTTTACAATCCATTAAGAAATTCTTCACCTAAGAGGGGAAATCCATGAATTCCAGCCTCTGTTTGTTGCCAAGGATATTGTTTTTAAGTTCAAGATTTGCCTTCACAGGTTCTAGCTTGCAACATAGGATCTATTTTATTACTAGCGTTTACCATATTACGTTCATAGTATGACCGGAAATGAATACATGTAATTGACCGTATTTAGTCTATTGAGAATCCACGGCCAACTTCAAAATTTTGGGATTAAGTTTGTTTGTTTGTTATTTATTTTATTTTTATTTTTATTTTTATTTTTGTTGTTGTTGTTTTTTACCAAATTATGTTCAATAGTTCATCTCTTTAGTCAAAATTTTCTTCGAGAAGAATATATAGGCACAAGTAGCTTGAGGCTCTTAAGTTTCGATAAAGCGCATTATGCAGAGCATTGTAAAAAAAGAACAAAGCTACATTTACAATTTTACACAATTATTGAAGGGATGTTTGTGGTTGGACACAGATAACCTATTGCTAAATCGAGGATTTGAATACGGTCCTGATTTCTTGAGTAACTCTACTGAGGGAATTCTGCTTGATCAAACACCAAGTCCTGTTCAATCCCCATTACTACTATGGTCTGTGCAAGGAACTGTCAAATACATAGACTCCAAACACTACTTTGTCCCACAAGGCAATGCTGCTATAGAGATTGTCTCAGGAGTTTCATCTGGCATACAAATACCAACAATTCTTAACGAAGGCTCTACCTATAACTTGAATTTCACATTGGGAGATGCTAATGATACTTGCGTGGGAGATTTCTTAGTAGGGGCTCTAGCAGGATTGACCGCCCAGAATTTCTCGCTGAAGAGCAATGGGACTGGCTCGGCTGAGAAATTCTCTTTGACATTCAAGGCAGGTCCAAGTCCAACTTTAATCAGTTTCCTCAGCTATAAAACAAACCAGACAAAAGATGGTGTGTTCTGTGGTCCTTTGATCGATGATATGGTTTTGCTTTTGCGTGCTTCTTCTGGCTTGAAACTAGAAATGCAATTGAAGGTTCTGATTTCTCTTTATATACTGGTAGCCATTCTACAAATACATTGGAGATGACATCAAGCACTGTTTAAAAAACCAACTTAACAGCCTTGCTCATGTTTGAAGTTAGTTTGAGATTGTATTGAGTATGTTAATAGTTTGAGATTGTATTGGGTATGTTAACCTTTTTGTTGCTGAGGAATGTTAATTGCGGACTTTCTGTGCTTGTAATATTATATTGTTGATTAATTATTGTTATGTCTGTGATGGTGATTGAATCTTCTTATTGAGACTGCTTGGTAGGTGATCAAATGGCTCTGATGCAGGATTGCCTGGGTCAAAATACTCAAAAACTCAAAAATATGGTTATTGACTGGGTTTAAATTTGGTACAAACTACGAAGTACAAACACATGCCTAGTTATGTGAACTGTTATGTTCCTGTAGGCGGAGCTACATGTTAGGGTGGGGGGGGGGGGGGGGCCAAAATTTTTGAAGATATTTTTATACTCTATAAAAATATTTAATATTTTAAAACTTAGCCCCCAAAAATAGGACCCCCCCAAATTATTTGAGTTAGTCCAATAATTTTCTTAAGAAAAATTGTCCAATTGGTCATAGCAGTTATAAAAAATGTATTGTTTCTCAAATTCATTTTTTGTTGTAAAATGTGTTCTTGTATCTTTTAAAGTTTTAGATCATTTATGTCTGAACACTTCATTAGTTTAATTGAAAATTTTTTACTCACAATGTTAGACAATCAAGTAACTTATATTAAAAATGAAAATTTTAAAGATTTCACTATAGAATATGGTGAAAGATGAATTTAACTCTATAAAACATTTAATTTTAAGGATTTCACTATGAAAGATACTAAATTATGTGTGTTTGTGTATAGATGTATGTGTTTGTGTATATGTATGGAAGTTTGTATGGACAACAAATTAGTAACACAAATTGGCCCCCTCAAAAAAAAATTTCTAGCTCCACCCCTGACTGTGCTGTGCCATTTTATGAGAAATGTAAATCCCTCTTATGTTGTGTTTGGAGAAAGAATTTGATGAATGACCTTTAGGAGCCATCTAGATGTGATTTGAAGTGGCACAAACCTTTTGTTACTTATACACATATTGATGCCGTGGAAATTTAGAAATAACAAGTCCAAATCTTCTATCCCACACTTTTTGCTCCACTATATACTCCACAAATAAAAACATGTCACATGTCTATCTAATTTATTAAATGCTAAATTTAATAAATTAGATATGATGGATTATTTATTTATTTATTTTAGGAAATTGAAATCATAGAAGGCATAAATTTAACATTTAATAAATTCGATGGACATGTGGCATGTTTTTATTTGTGGAGTATATAGAAGATTTGGACTCTACATATAATGGTATGGACAAAGTTTGTCCTAATGATGGTAATAAAAGCACAACATTATGGAATTATAAAAAATAAAAATAGAAAGACGATATTATTGGTTGAACATAGGGATGGCAATTTTTCCCCACCCCGCTTGACCCGCCCCTCCCCGCTTCGCCCCGTGCGGGTTTTCCCCGCCCCGCAAAGGTGGTGGGGCGGGGATGGGGCGAGATTTTAGACCCACACCACGGGGCGGGGCGGGGATGGGTTTACACTTTTTAAACCCACCCCGCCCCGCCCCGCCCCATCCCCGCCCCGCCCCGCATTAATAAGGGTTAAATTGTAATTTTATTGTACCCTAAAACCCTACTATTTAAACAAAAATATCATCAACTTATTTTATTCTACCTAACGTGGTTCTACCTCTTTTTTCTCTCTAGCAAAGTTGGAAATAAGGTACCAATTTTAACTTCTTTTTTTTGTCTTTATTGGAAACAAATTTATATACTATTGAATTGATGATTTCATTCATGATTCATACGGTCTTTCTCAACTTACTTTTCATCATGAACATAATATAATTTTTTTTAATGAGTTTCGGCTCTATGGCTCTAAATATGTGTCTGTGTCATTGTTTTTGTAATTTTGTGTGGGCATTTGGCTGCTTAACAACACTGTTTCTTTAAGCTTGTTAAAATTTTATTTTATCATGTTATGAGATTTTTGTTGTGATATTGTCTTGTTAAACATTTAGATAATATTATTTAGTTTTTGCTAAAAATTAGTTTGATTTGATAGGATAAATTTCTTTATAATTTCAAGTATATTTTTATTATTGAAACATGTCATTTTATTTGGAAAACATGGTAATAGTTGTAGGGAAAATTAACAAGAAATAAAATTTTACGGTATAGGACGGGGCTTCGCGGGGCCTTAAAGGGCGGGGATGGGGCAAAAAAAATCCATGCGGGACGGGGGCGAAGATCTCATCCTTCGGCCCCGCCCCGCCCCATTGCCATCCCTAAGTTGAACATTTTAATAACCTGCCCAATTTGTTTATGAGAAATCAAGACCCCACATGTAAAATAAAGATAAAAATAAGTAGTAGCCACTCTATCAAACATTCCTCACTATCCCTTATTCATGCTTACTAAACATTATTTATTTTGAAGTTTGATTGATGAAATTATACACCATTCACCTTCTATTTTAATCATTAAACTTCCTAAAAATTACTCATGCTCGAATTGGGGGCTTTGTTGGCTCTGAAACTGATAGGATATTAGAAGGGGATGCTTGGTGGAGTAATTACATGTCGATCATGGTATAGCTTGAGTGATGTGCGAATTGGTAGCTTTGTTGGCTCTGAAATTGGTAGGAAATCAGAAGGGATGCTTGGTGGAGTAGTTACATGTTGATCATGGTATGGCTTAAGTGATGCACGAATTGAAGCCTTTTTTGGTCCTGAAACCGGTAGGAAATCGGAAGGGATACTTGGTGGAGTAATTACATGTCGATCATGGTATAGCTTAAGTGATGTGCGAATTGGAAGCTTTGTTGGCTCTGAAACCGGCAGGAAATCAGAAGGGATGCTTGGTGGAGTAATTACATGTTGATCATGGTATGGTTTAAGTGATGCACGAATTGAAGGCTTTTTTGGTCCTGAAATTGTAGGAAGTCAGAAGGGATGCTTGGTGGAGTAATTACATGTTGATCATGGTATAGCTTAAGTGATTCTCGAATTGAAGGCTTTCTAGAAGATGGTTGCTCGATTGAAGCATTACCCAAACATATGAGAGTATAAAAAAAGAGAAGGGAAGCATAAGCAAATAAAGAAATTGGGAGGTGGGAAATGGAAGCCATAGTTGTATTAGCTATTTGTTAGTGCATTAGAGAGGGTGATGAGAATTTATAGGAAGAAACCTCTCATGACTCTTGGCATATGAAACTTTTTTTTTTAGGTAAGGGTGTGTGTGGAGCCGTTTAATCCATTAATTTTGACTATTTTGATCAAGTTTATCATCACCCATTAAATATATTAATTACTTGCTATATTAGATATTTAAAAAAAAAAAAAAAAAAAAAACTTTCTCTATATACGTATAGTGACGTACAGCGATAAAACGGATTTGTAGCATTATTAACTGTACGTAATTGAGATTTGAGTTATTAATTATTGATTTATTGCTGATTTTGTTTCTTATCCAAAATTAATGAGAATTTGGGAATGGGGGGATTTGATAATAATGATCTGTTTTACCAGATGCCATAAGCATAATTGACATTTGATTCTTTTTGATTGAGCAGTAAAAATTACTACCATTTTGTGAATAAATATCGAAGTGTCGTCAAGCAACAATATGGAAAGTTAAAAATAAAAGAATAAAAGAATACCGAAGAGATCGGTATCAAATTGCAATCTTTTTTTCTCTTACAAAAAAAAGTTTAAACATTTTTTTTTTTTTTAGAGTCCAAGTTTAAACTTTGAATGTTACTTCAGTGTATATGTATTTAACTTACTAATCTCGATATTTATGCATTTGCAATTGTTTCATTTGTGATCAATTAAACCTTAGATTTCCTAGGTTCACGGTTCATTGTTTGGATTTATTGTAAATTCTAAATAATTACAATATAATTTTTCAAGCCTTTTTGGTAGGTTTGACCCTTCTACAGGTTTGATGGTTAATTTTATTGGCCATATTAATTGGGAAATTATTGTGTACTGAACCTAGCTAATCAAATTCCATTAATTACTAAGATATTTTCTTCCTTAAGCTTTAGGTTTTTGATCTTTCATCTTTTCTTCTTATTTTTTATTGACCTGCGCTCTACATTGTTTTTTTATTTATTTACTATTTATTTATCTTTTTGCTAAAAGCTATTGTAGGGGTAAAGGCCCAACATCATATATTGGGCTTTGGGCAGGGAATACATGGAAGGTGATCCGAGGAGGAATACCTCCTCGGATGCGATGAATGTAGCTTAAATGTGTATTCTAGCAATTAGAGGGCCCCTCCAAAAGACTCTAGTGTAGGAATATGCCTCATAAACATACGGGGAAGAGGGAAACACAAAATATCTAAGGAAAAGTTGTAGCCACCGCATTAAATGCATTATAGCTACTTTCCTGGCCGCATTTATGTGGAGAAGACCTCTAAACAGTGTTGTCTTGGCTACCACGACTCACAAAAGGCTAAAGGGGGGTGTCTGATGGGATGGACACTCAAGTAGGGACTCAAATGATCAACAAGTGTAGGATCAAGATGGCACGAAAGGGGTTATATAATGTGAGAGACCCTCCATGAGATGGGGATCGGAAAAAGAAGAGAAAGAACACTGTAGTAATCTTAATTGTCTTAATATCCAACTGTGATCAACATATATAATTGTGACCTCCTCGGACTGAAAGTCCATTGACATCAATATCTCTTATTTGTGCTTGATCGACATTTAATTCAACACTTGCCGTTGTACAACTCATTAGGCCTTAGTTCTTCGACCCATTCTTTACAAATTCATTGTATTGGGCTCCTTGGACCAAGACCCCATACACTTTGGGTTTGGGTTTCAAATTGTGACCCTATAGCTATAATATAAAATTATAATGAGATTTTTTCAAATTTTACTTTGTTTTCATATTATAATATTCAATGAAATCTTTTGCTACCTTTTCTTTATACAATGAGTGATAGCATGAAAACGGGAATTATACAATAAATGCTATGAGTTGTGGTACTAGATTTTCTCAATATAGAATTATAAGGAAAATTTCGAGATTTTACCTTCCTTTTCATGTTGCTGTAATATTCAATGAAATCATTTTTTTTTTCCTGTTTTGTATCAAAAAATGAGTAATGCCAAAGGTGCAATATAACAATCCATTAAAGGATTCGTTAGTGCACATTTAATTTTAAGGTAAAAGAAAAAAAAAAAAAAAGGAAGGTAAAAGAAATTATTTTTAATATAGGAAAATTTCTTATCGTAGGAGAGGTTTAAGGAGATCATTTTGCATTAAATTAATATAATAGTTTATATGGAAAGAACTCATTATATAATCTTGCCATATATTAAACATAAAAACCAACTAATAATGCATTTTTCATAATTTTTTTTAAACAAACGCTAAAAAGGATATACACCACTATAAGTTTCTTTAAAAAACCTTCTCCTCTGTGTGTGTGTGTGTGTGTGTTAAAAATACTTAGAACATGTTTGGTAGACTATAATAGACGCTGTAATGTAATAGTTATTCCTATAATTTAGTTATTCTTTAGTTTGGTTATGTTTTTATTATAAGGAATAATCATTCCTTATGAATGCCTATTCTTCAAAATGAGGAATAACTATTCCTCTTTAAAAGGTTGTATTAGCTATCCCTTGGTAAATGCAATAATTTCAAAACTTAATATATTTCAGATAAAAAAACTTTCCAAATACATTTAACAATTATAAAAATAAAAAATCATAAAAAATAACACATATCTCTCTTAAATTTAAAAATAACAAATTTTAAAGAGATATAATTGTATGAGTAAGATATTTCCTAAAATAAATGTTAAGTTTCATTCTAATGTTATAACTCACAACCAAACTAATGAATAAGTTTAGTTATTACATTACAACATATTTTATTCATAGTAATAAAGATTATAATTCATGTCGTAATCTCCATTCAATATACCAAATGCACCCTTAATATTCTTAAAAAAAAAAACAAAAAAACAAAAAACAAAAAAAAAAACAACGCTAAAAAGGAATGGTCAAAATTGATTGACAAATAATTAAATACACAATCAGATAAGAATTGCCATAGAGTTTTTTAATTTGATAATTTTTTTTCCCTCGTTGAACTTTTAATTTGTTAATAGAGTTTTTTTTACCTTACATCATTATCATAAGATAATGTTATTTGCATACCATTTTCTCAACAAAAAAAAGGGGTAATTACACATAATCCACCTGTGATTTGGGCGAAAATCATTTTGCCTACCCATAGTTTGAAAAGTTTCACTTATCCCACCTGTGGTGTGTTTCTGTCAATCTCCGTAACCCACCTCAAGCCTAACCGTTACAAAAATACCTCTTAACCCCAAAACACAACATAACGCGAATCAAAACACCCAAAACTCAAAAGCTTTTTGAGAGAGAGACTTGTGGTGAGATCAACGTGTTCTTCGTGGTTTGGAGTGTCTGGAGGGGGAGAAAACACTAGTTTCGCAACATCGAAGCTAGGGAAGGTAGTTTCAAAAAAGAAAATCAAGGTATTTGTGTCTGTTCTTGATTTAGGGTTTCAGATTTTGTTCAAGTGCCAACTTACTGTGTGAAACTCTAAATTTGTACTTCAAGTGGAGTTGTTTGCTTGTAGAAGCCATTGCAAGGCTTGCACTGTAGCCAAATCAACTCACTACCAGTATCAGCAATGCTTAGGATTTGGACTGGTGGTGTACCAACAGAGTATTTCAAGAGGTATTCACACCTCCATTTGAGATAATATTTGCTTGAGCTGCATTGGTAGAGAGTGAAGAAGTTGGCTTAAAATGATTGACACGGTTAATGGAACAACGCAAAGCCTTGGCTATGCGCTGTGAAGGAGTTTCTAAAGGGTTATAGAAGGGAGAGTTTGGAGAGTCATGGTGGATTAGATTTGGGTAGGAAGATCTTGGTTATTTGGAGACAGTATTAAAAAAAAAAAAAAATTAAACCCAAAAAAGGAATAACAAATGTTATTTGGTTCCATAAATTTCAGATGTTGAAAGGTTGTAGGGGGTTTCCACTAGCCCTTGAAGTGATTGGTGGATCGTTCCGTGGGTAGAGTGCAGAGGTTCAGCTCAGTAGATTGAGAAAATGGTCTATTGATGACATTATTTCCAATATTGATCTGCACAAATGTCTCCAAAGAAGCCTAGAATTTTCAGGTCCTAAGGTCAAATTCAAAAAGTTTTTCATGGATTTAGGTTCATTTCCTGAAGACCGAAGGACCTACGCTGCTGCCCTCATTGATATGGGGGCAGAATTATATAATCTAGGTGAAGATGGCATTGATGCTATAGCCACTTTACAAGAACTCAACATTTGTCATCTGCTAGTCTTGTGATGACAAAGTATGTTGACTTTTATTTCAATAATCTGATTTTTCATACCATTGATGTGGTTGGTGATTATTCCAAAGAGCTTGAAAGAAGGAAAGTTGTACAAAGCTAGAAACAATGAGGGATTTCAACTACTCTACCAAGGGAAAGAAGGGGTTTCCAACTTCTATTTGTTTGGGAAAAAAATTGTTGCTTGTCTTGTAGATGTTTGAATTCAATTATTGTAGATGGAAACTGATAGTATTTATTTTCCTTAGCTGTCATTTCCTTTTTTGGGTATCCATTTTTCAGTTTAAAAATAGATTAGATCTGGCTCCCCTTGAATCAACGAATGGTACATCTCATCATAGAGCTTCAAACTCTTATCCTTACTTGCTGAAGAGGAAAGTTGGGAGGAGTTTGTACAGCTCGCTGTTGCGGATGTGGAGGAAGAAAGATAGGGAACTTTTGGCGATTTTCTCCATGTCACCTAGGTAGCAGCGGAGGCCGTTGGATTTGTCGTGGCTGAGGAGATTGGCAGCGAAGACGGTGTAGCCATAGGAGATCTGGGTAGGTAGGTCTGGGTTTTTTTTTTTTTTGGGTATGTTCTTCATGTTCAAGATTTATGTGAATTGAGAGAGAGACCAATACCATTTTTTGGATCTTGTTTCTCTTGCATTTTTGAGCTATTTATTGTTTTGGGAGGAGAGAGACATAAAATTTAAGCAAAAATACCTATTTACCCTTGATTTTAACAGAGGTGGGTTACGAAAAACAAACGGGACATACCTCAGATGGGTTAAGTGACATTTTTTAAACCACAGGTAGGCAAAATGATTTCAGGCCAAACCATAGGTGGGTTTAGTGTAATTACCCCAAAAAAATTGTTATTTGCATACCAAGATTAGAATGGACATTTTTTATATTTTAGAATAGAGGGAAGAATCTAATTGTTCATCAATATATATAAAATAAATTACTTTAACAACACCCTATAAGGGTCCCATTTGATGTATGTTAAGGAAAGCCAAGAACTTTCTGAAGAACTAATTAGGACATATGTTGTTGTTGTTGTCATACGAAGAAACTTTAGACATATACAAAAACGTATTACGCCAAAAAGCTGCTATTAAGAGATTGTTTGCTCTTAAACGCATTAAGCCCTAATTGTGATTGCTAATTGATGTAAGCTTTCTTTTTTCTTTTCTTTTTTTTGAGAAATAAATAGGCACACACAAGGGAGGGGGAAATGGGTTCTAACACAAAGATACATCACAAACTCCTTAAAGTTAGCCGAATCACCTTAAATATTGTTATTTTGTGTGGTTGTTTTATTTTCTGATTTGTATGAATACACTTCCGCTAGCAAAACATTATTCCAATCTTCAAATGTAAAGAGATATGAGCATTGTGGCCTTGTGGTCCAATAGCACGTGCTCTCACCTTGTACAAGATGAGAGCATGTGCTATTGTAGGGTTTAATTTCAAAGTTCAATCATTTACCATTTCACTTAGCTCAAAAGAAAAACATGTGTAGGGTTTATGATTTATAAAAAGTGATATTGAGGTAATTGTTAGGTCTAATAGATTGGATGTTGGCAACTGATGACAAAAAGGTTGAGTCGTGTTGAGTCTTTGATGTATATTTGTGAGTCCAAGATGAAGACTTAAGAACTGTTGAGGAAAACAAAGTTTTTGGAATCTCCGCACCTGCTTAACCAATCAAGATTTAATCTTAACTCCTCTTTGATTCCTTCTCAATCAATCAAGAATTGCAAATTAATTTAGAATTTGACTTGAGGCGATTTTCATTTAGTTGGTTGTACCAAGTGGGTTTTTGTAACCCTAATAGAGAGTCTATATAAAGGCCCATTAAGCACAACTTTTACTAAGATTGGAAAGGGAAACCCTACACTTTTCAGAGAGAAGATTTTTGCCTCCACCTATTCAACCCATGATTTTAGAAGGAAACATAAATTCATCTTCCACAGTGTTTTTGCTATCATATATAGAAATATAGTGTAGATATAGTTTAAAGCAATAGAGTTATCCCATGGTTTGTTATGGATATCAAATCTTCAAGTGGATACTTGAAGTCTTGAGCAAGTCTTTGATGTATATTTGTGAGTCCAAGATGAAGACTCAAGATTTGTTGAAGAAAACAAAGTTTCTACAATCTCCACACCTACTCAACCGATCAAGATTTAATCTTAAATCCTCCTTGATTCCTTCTCAATCAATCAAGAATCGCAAATTCATTCAGAATTTGACCCGAGGCGATTTTCATTTAGTTGGTTGTATCGAGTGGGTTTTGGCAACCCTAATAGAGAGCCTATGTAAAGGCTTATTAAGCATAATTTTTACTGAGGTTGGAGAGGGAAACCCTACGCTTTTCAAAGAGAAGATCTTTGCCTCCACCTATTCAACCCCTGATTTTAGAAGGAAACATAGATTCATTTTCCACAGTGTTGTTGCTGTCATATATAGAAATATAGTGTAGATATAGTTTAAAGCCATAGAGTTATCCCATGGTTTGTTATGGATATCAAATTTTCAAGTGGATACTTGAAGTCTTGAGCGAGTGTTTGATGTATATTTGTGAGTCCAAGATGAAGACTCAAAATCTGTTGAAGAAAACAAAGTTTCTAGAACCTCCACACTTGCTCAACCGATCAAGATTTAATCTAAACTCCTCCTTGATTCCTTCTCGATCAATCAAGAATCACAAATTAATTTAGAATTTGACCTAAGGTGATTTTCATTTAGTTGGTTGTACCAAGTGGGTTTTGGCAACCTTAATAGAGAGCCTATTGTAGTGGGCCTTTTTGGTTAAATCGGGCTGGGCTGCCTCTTGCGGTACTGAGCCCAAATATTTTGAGTAAGGGAGTTGAGACCGGTCCAACTGCAACTCAATTTTGTCTGGCTTGTACGCAAACTATGTCTCGTCTGCCAGGAGCACGCTTACGGTGGGCAGAATTATTTCAGATGAGTTGTGGCAGGCAAATATGATAATAATAAGATAAAAGAAAGTGTTTTGACTTCTTTATTAACGCAAATAGATAATCCATACTTAAGAAAAGATAATCACAGTTTAATAACAATTATTTTACAAGAAAAGTAAGGGAAACAAGTGGATAGTATATGGGTTGATTGAAAAAGAGGAAAGAAATCAGATTAAATCTGATCCGCAGGACCAAAACTCGAGAGGGAAGAACACCTCTTCTCAAAATGAATAATCTCTTAGGGAGATCCTGCCACGAAAATTAATCACTTTAAGGGAAGCGGACTTGAATGGTTGGTGCATAAGAGAACCCTTTATTTCCGGCAGAGAGCAGGACTTTGAGAGGGAGAGAGGGAATCAACCTACTGGTGCATGTCTGCCGCTCTAAGTCTCTATCTTTTTCTTTCCTTCTCTTCTAACGTGCCCCTTTCTTATCTTTTTCTTTTTACTTCTTTTCCTTAATACTTGTTTTCTATTTCCTGATTTTCAAATATCTAATACCGTGGTGCTTATGTCGTCCTTCCTTCCTGTACACGGCAAGGGCCTTTTTATAGTGTCTGCAGTGATCGGATTTTACTATTTTAGCCCTTAACCACTTTTTTCTGGTCTGGATGTACCTGCCGACCACCACTGGTCCGTTTATGTGCCACTCCCCATCGCCAGACAAAAGAAAACTATTTTGTTTATTTGTCTGTCGTGACACCCTTTCCTACTATGGTGTGGGTGCCTTTTCTCTCCCTATCCCTCGTGGCATGCACCTTAGTGGTTCCAACTCAGCTTTACTCCTTTTGGTGGTATGTCATTCCAGTAGGACACTTCCCCCAAAAGAGCCCTAGCAGGAACCTCAAAATAAGTTTTTCCCCTCTCCCCACCACCAAACTATGCCCTCTTATCTCTGACCCATGACCTCACCGTGTCTTGTTTTGGCTGGGTATAGGCCGGTGAGGTCTGGGCCTTGCGTGTGCCTCTCTTCCATGTATGTCCAAAATATGTCTGCTACTCATGTACTTGTTATGGTTGGCCTGCACAGTCTGCCATCCGTTTTTTACTATTTTCTGGTTCCCCTTTCCTTTATGGCTTGCCCTACTTAGGGGCTGGGCCTTACTTGATGGTGGGCTTTACTTTTCTTCAGCCCACCCTTTTTCCTGCTACTATCTTCTGCCATACCACTCCATCATTCTTGTTGTAAAGTTGTTTGCCTCAATCCGATTGGGCCTCTTTGGGCCTGCTGTTTATTCTTCTCCCAATGGCCTAGTACAGCCATTGGTTCTTTTATTATATCACTAGCGGGCTCCTGTGTCCCATTTGTTTTCCCTTAGGCGTCCTGGGCTCGTTTGCTTTCCTTAGGCTTCCTCGGCCCTTTTCTTAACTTTGCATTCCCATGGGATTTTATTGAATTCTTTGGGCTTCCCCAGCCTAATTACATTATCCCTCATCCTTAGGGTTCATGGGCTTGCCATCAACCACTTAATTTCTTTACTTTCATTACTTTGGGCCTGTCGTGGCCCATTCTCACTTTTCCACATCATATATTGCCCATTGTTTGCTTTTTCTCTCTTTTCGGACTCCTTTAAGCTCATTTACCCCCTCAAGGCCCATTTGTTCATCTCATGGGTCTGTGATCCATTATTCCTGCCGCTTGGGCTTAATGGGTTTTCTATCCGTTTGCCAACTCTTTTCTGTTCGTGTTGCTAGGCCTCTCCCTTCCACTTGAGCTTCCGAAATGGCCATCAACACCTATATAAAGGTCTATTAAGCATAACTTTTACTAAGGTTGGAGAGGGAAACCCTACGCTTTTCAGAGAGAAGATCTTCGCCTCCACCTATTCAACCCCTAATTTTAGAAGGAAACATAGATTCATTTTCCACAATGTTGTTGTTGTCATATATAGAAATATAGTGTAGATATAGTTTAAAGCCATAAATTTATCCCATGGTTTGTTATGGATATCAAATCTTCAAGTGGATACTTGAAGTCTTGAGCAAGTCTTTGATGTATATTTGTGTGTCCAAGATGAAGACTCAAGATCTATTGAAGAAAACAAAGTTTCTAGAATCTCCACACTTGCTCAACTAATCAAGATTTAATCTAATCTCCTCCTTGATTCCTTCTCGATCAATCAAGAATCGCAAATTAATTTAGAATTTGACCTAAGGCGATTTTCATTTAGTTGGTTGTACCAAGTGGGCTTTGGCAACCCTAATAGAGAGCCTATATAAAGGCCTATTAAGCACAACTTTTACTAAGGTTGAAGAGGGAAACCCTATGCTTTTCAGAGAGAAGATCTTCGCCTCCATCTATTCAACCCATGATTTTAGAAGGAAACATAGATTCATCTTCCACAGTGTTGTTGCTATCATATATAGAAATATCGTGTCAATATAGTTTAAAGCCATAGAGTTATCCCATGGTTTGTTATGGATATCAAATCTTCAAGTGGATACTTGAAGTCTTGAGCGAGGTGTTCACATTCAACGGAGTCTATTGTAAAAAAGTCTGTGGATTTAGAACTGCACACTTGTGTAAATTTAGTAAGTATTAAATGAGTTAGTGGTAGATTTAGAGTTAAATCTATTGTATTAACTTTAATTTTATTAGTGGATCTATTTTGCCATTGAGGTTGGTATAGCTAAGCCCTCATGGTGGTTTTTATTATGGGACAATTGTTGTTCCATTGGTTTTTCTTGCATCACATATATTGTATTAATTGTTTATTATTTTTTATATGGAATACATTGCTCTATGTGGTAATTAATTTGAAAATCAATTTGAATATATAACTCTTTAATTTAACAAGTTGATTATTTCTGTAATAAAATCAACCAGGGTCTAAATTTGTCATAACAATAATGTTATGTAAAAATGATGTTACACCACTCACAATTAATAAATTATGAAAATGACTTTATTGCCAACCAAGTACAAAACTAGGCCCCCCTAAAAAAAAAAAAAAAAAAGTACAAAACTAGGATTTCATCTTTGGGGGGCCATGATATGAACAACAAATTTTCAAATTTTAATAATGAGAATTATGCAAAGATTTAAGAGTAAATTAATGACATGGAAAATAAAACTTACATCTATTCAATGTCTATTTATTGTTAACAAAATATTGATAAAATAAAAAGACAATAATTTTTTTAACATTTTAAGTTTTTTTTTTTTTTTTTTTTGAGAAAGAGTTTCAACCTATGGTGTTCGCTAAGTGTATCAAGGTAGATTTATCACCTATCAAGGTGTATTAAGTTAATCATCTATCAAGGTGTATTAATTTTTGTAGCAATTTTCTTTATATCAAAGCAAGATGCTATCCCATTTGTTTCATTATGATTTTTGTTATGTCAATCGTTCCTGTAATAGACTAGCCGATGCGTTGGCTAAACGTGCTAATGATAAATTTTAAGAACAGAAAAAAATGATAAATTGATGATTATGGTGATTGGAGAAAAATTTGTACGTTTGAGAAAATGCAAAAACCAAATAGTTTGACATGAAAATAGTTCCATTCGACTCTATTGATTATTTCTGTAATAAAATCAACCAGGGTCTAAATTTGTCATAACAATAATGTTATGTAAAAATGATGTTACACCACTCACAATTAATAAATTATGAAAATGATTTTATTGCCAACCAAGTACAAAACTAGGATTTCATCTTTGGGGGGCCATGATATGAACAACAAATTTTCAAATTTTAATAATGAGAATTATGCAAAGATTTAAGAGTAAATTAATGACATGGAAAATAAAACTTACATCTATTCAATGTCTATTTATTGTTAACAAAATATTGATAAAATAAAAAGACTAATTTTTTTTAACATTTTAAGTTTTTTTTATTTTTTATTTTTGAGAAAGAGTTTCAACCTATGGTGTTCGCTAAGTGTATCAAGGTAGATTTATCATCTATCAAGGTGTATTAAGTTAATCATCTATCAAGGTGTATTAATTTTTGTAGCAATTTTCTTTATATCAAAGCAAGATGCTATCCCATTTGTTTCATTATGATTTTTGTTATGTCAATCGTTCCTGTAATAGACTAGCCAATGCTTTGGCTAAACGTGCTAATGATAAATTTTAAGAACAGAAAAAATGATAAATTGATGATTATGGTGATTGGAGAAAAATTTTTACGTTTGAGAAAATGCAAAAACCAAATAGTTTGACATGAAAATAGCTCCATTTGACTCTATTGAAAATATTTAGCATTATGTTTACATACCAAAACAACAAAACAATAGGAGAAAAAGATTTTCATAACATCTTTTATTCCTTGTTTTCTTAGCTATATCAAATCCCCAAACACATGGACATGGTTAGCCACTTAGCCTACATTTTTTTATAAGTTTTTTTTTTTTTTCCTCATAACTGGAATTAGTAAATGAACTAGGAAAAAAAAGAGAAGAAATAACGTATTTTTCAATAAAAATTTTAAGCATTGTTTAGTGAATAAAACAAAATTAATAAACAGATTGATTCATTTTTTTTTTTTTTTTTTACCAAAATTCATTTTAGAGAGGGAGTTGAGGGATAGGACCTTGAGATATTGGTGGTCTGTGGATGAGTTGACAACACTTCTTGAGGTAGTTAATGTCTGCTACACCGTTAATATGTTTAGGGCTGTCCATCTCACCTGCCTAACCTGCCCGTACCCGACCCGCTACAACCCGATCCGACTGCTCTGGTGGTCGGACGCGGGTCTCGAGCTCCAAAACTCGACACCGGCGATTCAGTTTCGGGTCCCTCCTTCAAAAACCGTTCAACCCAACCCGCCCGAAGAGAGAACAACCTGCTGCGAATTCAAGCTTTCCGACAAGTTTTCCAACACGATTTGGCAGATTTTGGCGACCAAAACACCAGATCCGGCGATTCTCGGCATGATTTAAGGGAAAAAGCATCGGATTTGACGAAATCTCTGCCAGATCTGACTAGGTCGCACTGGATCTGGGACGTATCAGGAGAGATCTCGCCGATTTTCTCCTTTTTTCAGTGGTTTCCGACGAGTTTCAGTTTCACCCGAAACCGATGCTCACCCGACGGGAAACCGACCCGTAAAATGGGCACCTGCCTACCCGATCTCTAGCGGGTTGGTTGCGGGTTGGGCACAAACCCGACCCGCCTGACCCGTGGACAGCCCTAAATATGTTACATATAAATATGCATCAGAACACACCCATTTGGCAATGTGAGATAGAAAAGATTTAATAATATGTCATGATTGTGCTTGATCTTTCTTGTAGAGAAAAGAAGTGGAAAGGGGTATTTGATACTGATTCGTGTGATCTAATCATGTATAATCTGCCTTGTATCCTGAGGTACATGGACTCTGGGTACTGACACACTTTGTTCCCTAAGTCAAAAATCAATTGAGATTGTTGCTAAGGGTATGTTTGATACATTGAATAAGGATTACAATAGAAATTGTAATCTTTATTACTTGGAATAAAATATGTTGTAATGTAATAACTAAATTTATTCATTAGTTTGGTTATGAGCTATAACATTAGAATGAAACTTAAGATTTATTTAGGAAATATCTTACTCATATAATTATATCTCCTTAAAAATTATTATTTTTAAATTTAAGAGAGATGTGTTATTTTTTATGATTTTTTATTTTTATAATTGTTAAATGTATATGGAAAGTTTGTTTATTTGGAAATATATTAAGTTTTGAAATTAATGCGCTTACTAAGGAATAACTAATACAACATTTTAAAAAGGAATAGTTATTCTTTATTTTGAAAAATAGCTATTCATAAGGAATGACTATTCTTTGTAATAAAAACATTACCAAACAAAAAAATAACTAAACCATCGGAATAACTATTACATTACAGCACCTATTACAGTTTACCAAACATGTCCTAAGTTTCTAGTTAATTTAGATGCAGCATGACAACTTACAGTTGGTTGGGTTTATAACTTGAAATCAGCATTTAGAGACTCTAATAACTCCTGCATTAGATATTTTGCCATTACAGAGTAAGGGACTAGATCAGCCAAGAAAATTTTATGAAGGTTGAGCAAGATCGAGTCCATCTCTTACTACTTTACCTAAGATGCGGTTTTGTGTTTATTATAGTTTGTAATTCAAAATGTAGGGTAAGGGTAACCACATCACAGTAGTCAAACTTGTATTTGATTTTCAGCAGAAGTTTGTGAAATGTCAAATTGTTCAGATTGTAATATTTTTAATCTCTCTTTTGGTACCCATTTCAGCAAGGCTGTTTATGCAGTATGATTCATCTGTAGCTGACGAACGACTCTTTAATATGTTCCTCTCATTGTGGTTTTCTAAGGTATGTAATATATTCTTTGTTAGATACTTGGAGCTACATGCTACCATGAACCATGTGTATTTGGTGCTTTTCACCAGAATTCAATCTTTTGAATTATTTCTTTAGTTCAGGATCACGAACAGTCTTACTCATGTCTTGTATTTAATCTATTTCTAACAAAAAGCCTTCCACCACAATTCACAGCTATCAAAGAAATGGATATTGAGTGGTTTAAATTTGTTACAAATATATGCCTAGTTTATGCGAATTGTTTTAAGTGTGTGTGCCATGTTATATATGATACACCTTTCTTCTCAAAAAAACCTTTTAACCTTCTTAAATCTATCTAATAATAAATAAATAAAACTTCTTAAATATATCTAATAAAAAAAGAGGATATTACTATTTGAACATTTTAAGAATTGACACAATTTATTTATAAGAAACCAAGGCCGAACATGGGTATACAGTAAAGATAAAAATAAGTAGCAGTCACTCTAGCAAATATCCCTCAGTACTCCTTATTCATGCTTACTAATTATTATTTATTTAGAAGATTGATGGATGAAATTATACACCATTCATCTTCCTTGTTAAACCTTCAACTTCCTCGAATTGGGTAGAATATCAGAGTTCAATGATGGTGTAGTTGAAGATCTATCAGGGTCAGACTCATATGATGCTGGAATTGGAGGCTCTATTGAAGATGGTTGCTCAATAGATGCAGCCAAAGTTTCACTGTCTGGGACGTAAGGCAATGGCTCTGAAAAATGTAGAATATCAGAATGCGATGATGGTGTAGCTGAAGATCTATCAGGGTCAGGCTCATGTGATGCTGGAATTGGTGGCTTTATTGAAGATTGTTGCTCAGTAGATGCAACCAAGGTTTCACTGTCTAGGATCCCATGCAATGGCTCTGAAACCGGTAGGATATCAGAATGTGATAATTGTGGAATACCTAAAGATATATTAGAGTTAGGCTCAAGTGATGCAGGAATTGGGCACTTTATAGAAGATGGTTGTTCAATAGATGCCTCAGAATGTGATAATTGTGGAGTGCCTAAAGATATGTTAGAGTTAGGCTCAAGTGATGCTGGAATTGGGCACTTTATAGAAGATGGTTGTTCAATAGAAGCATGACTTAAACTCGGGAGAGTGGATAAAAAGAGAAGGGAAGTTCATAAACCATAACTGTTATTCACAATTATAGAATTAATTATTAGCAAAATTACAATTTATCCCACATCTTATTGTAATCTTATTATAATTTAGTTTACAAAATTTCAATTGCTACATTTGAATTCCTAAAGTTTGGATTAAAATAAAATTGTTAGGATTCTATCCAAAGACCCCTTAACGATTTGATTTCAACTTGAACATTTGAAAATCAAAATGTAGTAGTTAGAAAGTTTGTGGAACTAAATTGTGACACGGCCAAACCATAAAGGGGTGAGTTATAATTGAAGTTTGTCCACTAAATGCAAAATCAATTAATTTAGACGGAACCCTAATAATTTAATCAAAACTTTATGGAATCAAATGTATTAGTTTAAAGTTTTTAGATAAAATTATGATAGGACCAAACAAAGGGGTAAATTATAGTTTTCTCTTTTGGAACAAAAACCGTGAATGTGGAATGTGTGAGACAAAATTAGGATAGAATTGTAGAACATGGAAAGATTGTGAAATAATAATAATAATAATAATAATAATAATAAAAGTTTCAAGCTAAACTGACGTTTTTTAGTGTTTTCAGTAAAAACATCCACGGTTCAAATTCTTACTCCCACTATTGAATCATTAAAAAATAAGAAGTTTCTGATATAGATTCACATTGTATCGTGCAGAATATATTTTTCCAAGTACTTTAGTTCTATGCATAATCCCATGACACCAAAGTAAAGCTAAATAAGAACCTTCCCATGATCATATTCAATACACCCACAAATTATTTATTGTCTTTTATGGAATAAAGGTCTGATAAAGATTAATAATTTTGTAGTTCAAGCCTTTATTTATTTTATTTTTTTTGAAAATTTTGTAGTTCATGCTGATACTGTTCTTACCATTTACTAAGCTTGTTTGTTGAATTTCATTTTCAAAATAAGATCAAATAAATATTTAAATAGTGATCAAAATCAGAAAATCGTTTGAGTCTTAACACATTATTTGATGTAGAATATTTATATACTTATGATCTTTTATGTACATGGCAAACGACAGTCTTCTTAAAGTATCTTTTAAAAATTAGAGTTTCACCTCTAGTCATACTTTTTTTATTACATACAGTGAAATTTAAACCTATGTTGTCCACTCAATGATAATTGCTTTTATCAATAGGCTAAGAAATCAATTGACCTTTTTTTTTAGGTAGGATTTGAACCCTATATCTCATATCATACAAAATACTGAAATTTTTTTAAATTGTTTGCTCAGGTGCTTTCGCTTTCACACGGGACATCTATGAAACTGGCTAACGAGGCATGCACAAAGCAGCATAAACATCTCCCCCCCCCCCGCAATAAAAAAAAAAAGCGACAGATTGATTTATGGATGTCACCTGAATACTCACCCCGGGATTTTGCAGCACAAGCGTTAATTGTGTTCACAATTCAAGCAACTTTTAAAGTAAATAAAACACACACACACACACACACAAGGCCTCAATTCTTAACTGACAGCTTTATGCAGGCATATAAAGGAACTGCATTGTCTTTACATTGTTTATGACTATATCAATACTTACATACCCATATCACTTGAATATTGCTTAATCTCGACCTTCAACATTTTGGCGCCATCAGAAAACAGATACAGATTCCAAGTAACTGTATAAGGGAGGGAGAAAAAAAGAAAAATGTATAATTACCTGGATTTACAACAATGGTTATAATACATGGCAATGCGTTCTCAAAACTAACTTCTTTTATAATTACACAAGGTTGACCAACAAAACAAGACAGTATAACTTCCATTTGTAAATGTTCTGTAATTTGATAAGCCAACATTTTGCTGCAGTGTCGAAATCTTAGCAAAACCTCTCAATGATACCTGCCCCCCTTCCCCCTGGCCTGGGGTAGCCTTTTGAGTTTTGACACAAGAAGATAAGTCAGTGAGAATATAATAAGGACACCTGAATAAATATCAGACAAGGGCTTAAAAACAATGAAGCGGTATATAGGGTCTGAATGCATGAGGTTAGGGTGTGTAAGATACTAAGATACCATTTGATAAAGTCCAACTACAATTTCCCAGTGGCTTAAGTTGATGAGATGCCATCTATGTTAACATTTTGTTCTACTAGAAAATAAACAGCGTCTCATCTCACTATGATTTATCACCTTCAAGCCCTAGGGGCATTACACCCCACAACCGAGTCAAAAGTAATTTGCCATGTGCACAACAATGCGATAAGTAAAATTACCGTATGACTTATATGGTGCCTGTTTTTACCACAATAGACTACTTTCTGCAAGTGTAAGGTTTCAGAAGAAAAAAGGCAAATTAAGTTTGAAAGCTAACCATGGCAATGTTTTGGTTTTTAAACTCTATCCTCTGAGCAAAGCTAAACCTTTTGTAAAGAATTGATCGGCATGGCACGTTTCAGAAGGGATCTGTAATCTTGACTCCTAGACCATTCATCAATCTCACGAGCACGTAGAACAGGCAGAGGATGTGAAAGTTGCCTTGTTTGAGCATTTCTGGAAAGCATAAGTAGATTAGGCATCGGTAACAAAGATAAATGACAACTACTTATCAAAAAAAGAAGATAAATGACAACCCAATTTATGTTGTCTGTATGAATGGCTGCTCACCTTATATACCACCCAACTGGGCTCGAGGAAACCCTGTCGTAAGAACGAGCTTGCTCCAAGAACGCATCCACATTCAATTGATCAGCCATAGATGGGCATCCCCCAGCTAATTTCATAAGCACAGAGATGACCACCTCTTGTGGGAGTGTCAAATGAAAATCAGATAATCAATTAAACTGGTATACAACAGATAATAGTAAAATGCATAGTTTAAGTTTTTAATATCCATATACCTTAGGGTCTTGCGAAACAAGAAGGGCTGCACGATCACAAGTCAACTCTGCTGCTCGGAGCCAGCGGAACAACTGTTCCTCTAAGCTCTGAGCTATTAGCGCACCAAGACCTGAAAAAGTCATGGACATTAAAAACACTATGATGCAATTTGATAATTTAACCCAGAAATCAAGTATCAATAAAGCAATAACAAGCTCAATCATCTTACTAAGTGACATGCTGAATTTTTAATCATGAATATCGGGAAACAGAACCAGATTCTAACAATTATTCCCTAATACGAATGGTTGGCTACATTCAGGCACATGCAGACATTCAGAGCACTTACATACACAAACACACAATGTAACAGCAGCATTCTCCTCACAGTCATACAAACAAATTTTATATATCCACTTGTGATCTGCCAAATAAAATGCACCTCAGAACCTGGAAGATCTTATAGTGCAATCTGAAATCCAATCATTTTGTGGTTCAGGATCCAGACCCTTTTTTTCTGAATTAACTATCTCAATATGTCCATCACAATCCCATAATAATGAAATGTATGGTAATAGTATGCATTTACCCTTTATTTTTGGGATAAGTAAAGACTAAGGGTAAATAGTATGCATTCACCTGAACAAGCATAAAGCACCAAATGACCTACCAGGTACAGAATAAGCCCCAAGGGTAAGAATATTTGCATATGTAAGCCATACACCATGGTCGCATTTCAGGTGACCCAACTCGTGAGCAAGAACAGCCTAAATAGCAGTAGACTGGCAGGAAGTTAATAACATTTCATAATATAAGATAGAACTTTCACTAGAATTTTGTATGTAGGCAATTAAATGAATGGACAGAAGCAGCCTAAAAGCACATTAACTATGACATAGATGTTAAGCAATAGAAAAGAATGCTAAAAGGGAAGGATTGCAACAGGTGAAAAAAGAATCACAAACATGTTTGTAACAAAGAGATGAAAAAAAAGACCTGCAATTCCTTCTGTGTCAGAAGCTCCACAAGGCTGGTATGAACAACAACAAATGGCCTTTTACCACTTACAGCTAAAGTATATGCATTTGGTACAGGACTTTGTCGGACATACAGATCAGGAGCCTCAATGTTCAATACCTCCGCAGCCTCCATCATTAATCTATGAAGATCAGAAAGCTGATAGATGAAGAACATAAATTTAAAGCCATTAGATAAGTTGATAACAAGAAAACATGATTTTCACATTCACACATGAAAACTTAATTGAATATACCTAAAACAATTATCATCTCTACCGACACAAGAAATTTGAACAATATGGCAAACTTATAGAAGCAATGTGAGTCACACACACACACACACATATATATTTTATAAGTAGAGTTAAAATATTTTTAAAGCTGTGCCTCACCCATTTTGAAAATGGCATGACATTGGTAATAATATGGGATGAGTTGGAAATGCCACCTTACTCCTGTTTGACAACAAGCATGACTAATGAAAACTAAGTTCTTTCAATTAATATCCCATACATATACTTATCAGGCAACAACAAAAAATATTACTAAAAAATTATCAGGCAACAACATGAACGCGATTTGATGTCAGAAGGACAAACTATTGTGAGACCCTTGCACTTTCAAGGAATTAAAGAAAAGAAATATGAATAACCATATTCTAATGAGTAAAAGAAAACACGAACATCACAAACAAGAGTATTCCATAGACTTCTAGAAAAACTAAGTTGAACAGACCACCAAGAATACACATTACAATGAAGATTCTAGATGTAACAAAGATTGAATTACATGTTCATCTCTGCTTTGGAATTCTCCAATAAATGTACAAAACAAGAATCCACTAGCAACACTTAAAACATTCAAAAAGAGACCCAGTTAAAGAAAATGAACACATGGATTCAAATCAAACAAGATATACATCTTCCCTTCCTCTACAATATTCTTTGCCAAAAAAGCATCGCATATTACCTGATCTTTAGAAACAAGAACCGATGTCCCTATATTCTCCAGAAGCATGACCTGCTCGGCAACAGTTCCTGCAACAACGCGTTTCGATCATCACTAAAGTAACATCACAAGAATTTACACTCAAATCTTATCCAACCAGAACACAGCATTTCCAAAAATTTTAAGAATTAAAATAACTCATCGTCGTTTTCATATTGAAAACAAAGACAAAAACCTCTCCATTCATTTCCTATATTCTCTAATGCACAATCTTCTCTCACAGAACACATATAACATTTCAATTACCTAGTAGAGCCTTTCCGAGTTGATTCAACCCTGGAATCGCTCTCAATATCAGCGTGTTCTGCACAAATTCAAAATTAAACCAAAACAATAATAGTAATCAGACCACAGAGAAACTCTAAATACTCCACTATTGCCAATATAAGCTTAATTCCACTGTTTGTTTGCTGAGAAAACATGCAGAAATACTTAGTCAAAGAAATTTCTAGAGAAACAAATAACAAAATTGAATCAGTCAGTCAGTCAGTAAGACTCAAACCTGCTTATCAAGAGGATGACGAAAGTCATCGGCATCGAGGTTGCGAAAGACAAGCGACGGCGAAGGCGACGCGGCTCTACAAACAGAAACCCTAATCCTCGTGCGATTCTTCTTTGGCTTTAAGAATCGAAGCGAAGACGAAGACGAAGAAAACCTCAGGTTATCGGAGGCGACGAAGCTGAAACAGAGAGATTTGGGGGTTTGGGAGAAACAGAGAGAGGAGAGAGGCACGGAAGCCATAGATAATTGATTGAAGCTGAAGCAGAGAGCTGGAAAAAGAGAAAGAAGTAGTCGTAGTAGTAGTAGTAGTAGTAGAAGTTCAGACTTAGAAAAGCGTTTTGAAAATTTTCATTTTTTTCGTGATGAAAAGTGAAAACACAGTAAGAGACACAGAGAGAGACACACACAGCCAAGCACGAAGCGTGATCTATGTTTGGAGTGAGGCGTGTGTACGTTTGTGTCCACAGCCTACTCCTGGCAACGGCTTCGCGCCGTTTCGTTTTCTGTTGACTATTGTGTCCTCCTCGTCTGATTTTTTTTTTTTTTTTTTTTTTTTTTTTCAAAACTCAAATTTATTTTATTTTATTTTTAATGAATTGATGGTATCAATTATATAATTTCTTGATTTTTCTTATCCTCATTTTTTGTCATTTTTTTTAAACCAATCACGTTATACTTCAAATTATTTGATGTCGCATTAGTAAAAATTAAAATTAACTACTAATTAAATCACTCAATTCAAAAAATCAGAGATTCAGAATTAATGCAGTTTTTATAGAAAATACTTCAATTCAATAGAAAAAATAAGTTTAAATGTAATATTGGATTATTTTTAAATATTTATGGTTTGAATGAACACAGCCAATAATTTAAGAACAAAATCTTTAAATTCTTTTTTTTTTTTTTTTGAGAATGTTTAAATTCATTGTTGATGATTCCAGATATATATTTTTGGATTGTTCAAATAAAAATGCATACATATGAATTCATTTAAAACATTATAATAATTAGATGTATACTAAAATTCTTACCTAAGTTGAATACTACTTAATCATTTTTTTTTTTTGGACAACTTTAAAAAAAATGTCTTATAAGGATAATATTTGATAGAGTATGCAAATTGTTCATTAATGATTTTTTATACTAGAAAATGTAAAATATCTTGTTACTTTTTAACTTAATTTTTGTCATTGCTATGCAATGAACTTATTTCATTTATATATTTTTCAAATAAGATATGAACAACTAATTCTTTTAGAATATGATAAATAAAATTTCATTTTAATTTATATTTGAACTAATAATAATTTTTTGTAGGGAAATGAAAATCTAGATTAGTTTTAAATGGATTGGAAGTGTTTTCAAATTAGATTTAAATAAAATGGGTTAGTAGTAGTTTTAGAAAGTTAAAATAGTTTTAAATAATTAAAATTAGTACACATTTTAAGTGTTATATCTCTTAAAATTGGAATGCAATTAAAAACTAATTTGAATTTTTGATTGAGCATCCACTTTAATATAATAATAAAAATAATAATAATAATTGTGGGGCCTGATAATTCATGGCGCCTATTCTACGTTTGGGCCCAAGGCCTTAACCAAGGAGAGCTATTGCCGAGGACGCATAATTAAAGCCCAAGAAGGGCGCGAAGACATGGCCGAGAACGATCTTATGCTCAACACCTCACAAAACGCCTGAAGAAAAGGGCAAACTTAGTACAGGGGCAGGACAAGGGAGAAAGCTGCCAACATCGTAATACAGAATCTTGTATCTGACAAGCCCATGCTCCAAACCATGCCATTTAACTTTTCCAACGATTCCCAACCACTATAGGTATGGGTTGACAGGACAGGTCTGCACCCTAGAAAGTAAAACTTACACGTGGACACTAAAAGGGGAAATGAACACTAGTATAAAAGGGAAAGAAAGCAAAGGAGAAAGGGATCCCCCCAGGAGGAGGAAAAATCCTGCAAAGGGAGAAAAGGAAGGGTACAATGCTCCTCGGACGCTGTCCGAGGACTTAGATCCTACAACCCATACTAGTGGAAGACTTAGCTAGTCAAGCCAAGTCCGCCCATATAAGAGCTTCCATAGAAACCCCGATTACACCGCTTACCTGTGCCCAAGGTCCTGCCTTTCGAGCCCACTCTCTACAAATCATATTGTTAGGGCCCTTTACGTACGAGCCCAACGTCATTCTTGGGTCGTTAAAAATCGTGTCCCTACAATTGGTGCCGTCTGTGGGGAAGGCTTGCGTGTTGGCGCAGGAGGCGGTGGGGTTGAGCCTCTGTCAAGCAAAGGTCTGCGAAGGTTCCTCCATTCCCAGCGACATGCTGTTGTTGCTCCGACATAAATTTCTGCTAGGGGCTACGCCTCGCAGTGCCAATGGCACGGGCAATTCTAGGGGCTTCTAACATCAAGCTAACTCCCCCCACTTTGCTCGAGGGGCTAACCTTCAAAAAATAAATAAATAAATAAACGACTACAAGTTTTGGACAGAACCAAGGCCTTGTATGGTCCTCGTACCCAAGCCTCTGGGGAAACCAACTACTTAGAAGAAAAACACAAGTTTTGGACAGAACCAAGGCCTTGTATGGTCCTCGGACCCAAGCCTCTGGGGAAACCAACTACTTAGAAGAAAAACTACAAGTTTTGGACAGAACCAAGGCCTTGTATGGTCCTCGGACCCAAGCCTCTGGGGAAACCAACTACTTAGAAGAAAAACACAAGTTTTAGACAGAACCAAGACCTTGTATGGTCCTCGGACCCAAGCCTCTGGGGAAACCAACTACTTAGAAGAAAAACACAAGTTTTGGATAGAACCAAGGCCTCGTATGGTTCTCGGACCCAAGCCTCTGGGGAAACCAACTACTTAGAAGAAAAACACAAGTTTTGGACTGAACTAAGGCCTTGTATGGTCCTCGGACCCAAGCCTCTGGGGAAACCAACTACTTAGAAGAAAAACTACAAGTTTTGGACAGAACCAAGGCCTTGTATGGTCCTCGGACCTAAGCCTCTGGGGAAACCAACTACTTAGACGAAAAACACAAGTTTTGGACAGAACCAAGGCCTTGTATGGTCCTCGGACCCAAGCCTCTGGAGAAACCAACTACTTAGAAGAAAAACTACAAGTTTTGGACAGAACCAACGCCTTGTATGGTCCTCGGACCCAAGCCTCTGGGGAAACCAACTACTTAGAAGAAAAACACAAGTTTTGGACAGAACCAAGACCTTGTATGGTCCTCGGACCCAAGCCTCTGGGAAAACCAACTACTTAGAAGAAAAACACAAGCTTTGGACAAAACCAAGGCCTTGTATGATCCTCGGACCCAAGCCTCTGGGGAAACCAACTACTTAGAAGAAAAACACAAGTTTTGGACAGAACCAAGGCCTTGTATGGTCCTCGGACCCAAGCCTCTGGGGAAACCAACTACTTAGAAGAAAAACACAAGTTTTGGACAGAACCAAGACCTTGTATGGTCCTCGGACCCAAACCTCTGGGGAAACCAATTACTTAGAAGAAAAACACAAGTTTTGGACAAAACCAAAGCCTTGTATGGTCCTCGGACCCAAGCCTCTGGGGAAACTAACTACTTAGAAGAAAAACACAAGTTTTGGACAGAACCAAGACCTTGTATGGTCCTCGGACCCAAGCCTCTGGGGAAACCAACTACTTAGAAGAAAAATTACAAGTTTTGGAAAGAACCAAGGCCTTGTATGGTCCTCGGACCCAAGCCTCTGGGGAAACCAACTACTTAGAAGAAAAACACAAGTTTTGGACAGAACCAAGGCCTTGTATGGTCCTCGGACCCAAGCCTCTGGGGAAACCAACTACTTAGAAGAAAAACTACAAGTTTTGGACAGAACTAATGCCTTGTATGGTCCTCGGACCCAAGCCTCTGGGGAAACCAACTACTTAGAAGAAAAACACAAGTTTTGGACAGAACCAAGGCCTTGTATGGTCCTCAGACCTAAGCCTCTAGGGAAACCAACTACTTAGAAGAAAAACACAAGTTTTGGACAGAACCAAGGCCTTCTATGATCCACAGACTCAAGCCTCTGGGGAAACCAACTACTTAGGAGAAAAACACAAGTTTTGGACAGAACCAAGGCCTTGTATGGTCCTCGGACTCAAGCCTCTGGGGAAACCAACTACTTAGACACAACCTGGACGTTATATGGCCCTTAGAATCTACCCCGGAGAGGAGTTACCTATTGATAGTTGGGTTAATCCCTAGACTGAATGGAATCCCCAGTCTACCCTCGGATTCTCAATACCAAGGGAACTGATGCGACTGTTATAGGGTCAGATGTTATCAAAACACGGCCAAAGCCCCTCACTGCTCGGCAACCCTCTCGGATGATTTATTTAGAGTTTATCGTTCTCGGACGGTCTCCTCGCATGCATTACGGAGTATTCAGCTGTCATCTCGATTAGTTTCATGAGTTTAATCTACTGTGAGTTAGCATTATTATACTTGATAATGTCGATAAGTTCAAGTTAATAGCTGTTTGTTTCAAGGATTTCTGCCTGCCCTAAGTATCATCAAAGGAAAGTACACATGTAGTACACCCATTCACAAAGTAGTTGTTGCCGAATAGAAAAATATATAGAAGGAAACAGATTCATCTTTTATTAAGACAAAGAAAGAGTACAACGTACAATGAAAGAGCTTGAATAAGCTTATGCCAGAAACTAACTACCTAAGCAAAAGAAAAGATACAAGGGAACGAAGAAAAAGCCGAAGAAGAGATGCAGAGAAGAGGGATGCTGCCGTTCCAAAATGTTATCCAAAGAGAACATTCCTCAATACTTTTACATGCCTATAACTCAAGCAGCAAAAGAGCCCAACTTGGGGCTAGCACCGTTGAAGAAAAGGTGCAGGGAGCCCAACTTGAGGCTAGCACCGTTGAAGAAAAGGTGCAGGGAGCCAGAATTTGATGAGCCTCCATGTTAACCACGCCTGCGATAGAGCAGACGGCGCTGATGGCGGAAAACCTTACTTCTGACGCATCAAGAATCTGATGCGACCAGTACCTGCTTCGGATTTTGACTGAAAGAGGTAGAGATACCATCCCCACCTTATCAAGATGGAAGATCATCTTGAGTCTGTGTCTCCCCTGTCCAGACCGCACCACCTTGAGTCTCAGAGGGGTCCGGTGCCTCTGTGGCGGGTGTAGTTCCTTCACCCCTACCCGTGCCTCAAACATATTGCACTAAGGGTGGATAGCACTGGATATGTAGATTATGATTATAGCTGAAGGATTATGATTTTGAAGGGAGCTGAAGGGTTTATGTGTAAAGGGAATAACCTCCTATCCTACTTATTTAAAGGGCAAGGTGGTGGTATTTAATTTACGCAGAGTTCCAAGGAACGCTACGGACAAGATGGTTTTGGCTCGATTTCCAACGCCATTTGCAACCATAAGATTAAAAGATCCTCGTGAAGGCGTGCCTCGAGCACTGAAACGTCAAAGGACACCGCGTGACTAAAAGCTAAAGGGATGCCTCTTAATTCGGTGCATCTCCTATGCAAATGGAAAAGCACAAACATCAATAAAGTACAGAATCTGAGCGAGTCATGATGTGGGCCCAACATCATCAAAACCCTCCTCCCTAACTAAAAGTCGGGCAGCAGGATTTTGAGGGGCTATTGTGGGGCCTGATAATTCATGGCCCAAGCCCATTCTACGTTTGGGCCCAAAGCCTAAGCAGAGGAGAGCTATTGCCGAGGACGCATAATGAAAGCCCAAGAAGAGCGCGAAGACATGGCCGAGGACGATCTTATGCTCAGCACCTCACAAAACGCCTGAAGAAAAGGGCAAACTCAGTACAGGGGCAGGACAAGGGAGAAAGCTGCCAACATCGTAATACAGAATCCTGTATCTGACAAGCCCATGCTCCAAACCATGCCATTTAACTTTTCCAACGATTCCCAACCACTCTAGGTATGGGTTGACAGGACAGGTCTGCACCCCAAAAAGTAAAACTTACACGTGGACACTAAAAGGGGAAATGAACACTAGTATAAAAGGGAAAGAAAGCAAAGGAGAAAGGGATCCCCCCAGGAGAAGGAAAAATCCTGCAAATGGAGAAAAGGAAGGGTACAATGCTCCTCGGACGTTGTCCGAGGACTTAGATCCTACAACCCATGCTAGTGGAAGACTTAGCTAGTCAAGCCAAGTCCGCCCATATAAGAGCTTCCATAGAAACCCCGATTACACCGCTCACCTGTGCCCAAGGTCCTGCCTTTCGAGCCCACTCTCTACAAATCATATTGTTAGGGCCATTTACGTACGAGCCCAACGTCATTCTTGGGTCGTTAAAAATCGTGTCCCTACAATAATAATTAGAGTAATTTCTAAGATGGGAAAAGAAAGAAAAAGAGGAAAGGGTTTAATTTAAAACCATCCTTCAATTATAGGATTTTAAATGTACAATCCCCATCCTTTTTATTCAAGAAATGTGAGGAACCCAGTTGGGCCCTTAATTATATTTTTTATAAAAAAAACAAAAAGAAAAAGAAATGTGAGGAACAAATATTTTTCACAATTTTTTTTCATGATATGTTAGGGTTATAAATTATGAATGAAGCAACATCTCTCACATTGGTCTATATTAAAATATGGACAAAACTTAAGTATAATACTTTAGGTATTATTCTTTAGGTTCCTCTTTTAAGATTTAGCCATGTGGCTACTTAACTAAAAAAATACACTTTCATTTCATGAAAAAAAATTCACATGGCAGCAGAATCTTAAAAAGGGAATCTAACGAACAACATTTAAGTACTGTACTTAAGTCTTACTCTTAAATTATTAACAACGTTTTATTATACACCAATCTCTCAAAAAAAAAAAAAAAACATTTTTGTGTATGTAGACTTTTATTGTTGGCTAAAATGTTGTTTTTATACCTAAAATTTGTGTAAATTTTGTTTTCGTCCTTGAACTTTTTAAATATTTTTTTAAATAATAATTTAGGGATAAAAAATGAAAAAAATAATAATAATTTAGAGACAAAAAAATTTATTAAAAAAATTACGGATGGAAAGCGTAACATTTCAACAATTTAGGGATAAAAAAATTAAAATTTAAGAAGGAATAATGAATCTAACGTGAAAAGTCAAAATGAAAATGTTGAAACATAAAGGGTTAAAATAAAAACACTCCCAATTCTTACGGGCCAAAAGTATAAATTAATCTTTTACAAAGGAGTTCTTAATCTTAGATGAAATTATAAACGCCGCCGTTTAGTTAGAATATATATTAGCTTCACTTTTTACCTCTTCTTCTCTTCAGATCACTCCATCGACACTCGCTGATTTCTCGCTTTGCGGTAGCTTATAAACCATGTCAGTTCTCCAATCTTGACAGAGAATTCTCTTTGACCTGAAATATCTATTCATTTTTTTTTTCTCGGGAAAACTATTTCCTTTACATAGATTATATTTGATTAAATTCTCTACCATTACTTGCTAATTTCGTGTATTCCTTGGTCAAGTGACACTATTTTCTTTTTCTTCTTCTTTTTTTTTTTCAAAAAAGGAGGCCATCGGTGAATCGTCCTCCAACGCCAGACGTACAAGAAAATCAAGAAAAAGAACCAACGCTTCAAGAAACTATTAATATCAAGGTCTGATTTTTTTTTTTTTTTTTTTGGGGGTAAAACTTAGCATTATTGTAATCAAAGTTTGGAAATTGAACTACTATATTCATGGATTTTCATTTACTGGGCTTTAAATTTTGTTGTATTGAGGAATTGAAAATGTTATGAAACAGTTGATTGAGAGCGGAGAAAAGGAGCGATTAATGGAGCTTTTGAGGGAAAGGCTTGTAGAGTGTGGTTGGAAGGATGAAATGAAATCTATTTGCAGGTGGGTTTTTGCTTCTGCTCTGATTTTTCTCTCAAATTACTATCTATTTGAAGCATTACTTTTTCATGGTGAAGTTTTGAAGATTTAATTTTGTATAAGTCTAAAGGTTAAATATTACAAATCAAAAGTGTATCCAGTGCTGTTAAATGACGCGATATACAAAAAAATAAAATGTTGACCATGATGTGAGTGGTATTTTGTATCGGGTCTTACTGATAGTAACTCTGTTCACTTCTTCTTATTGTCAATTCATATTCCATTTGTAATTTTTTAGGCTACTTCGTGTTTATTTTCACGAAGTAGTCTCGTTTCAATAATATCATTTTTACCTATCGAAAAAAAAGTTAACCATGATACGAATTCTAGGGATCCTGTTCCAAGCTGTATATAGTACCATGTTGTTTAAAATTAGATGACATTGCCTCATGTATGCCTTTACATTCTTGAAAAACTGTATGTTCTTTATGAAATGGTCCCTTTTCATTTCAAAACAAATGAAGAGCTTTCTACTTTTAAACAGATAAAATGTAGATTGTGAGATAGGAGAGTGGTGTGTTGTACAATTTAAACACTGAGCTTAGCCTAAGGGATGTTGAAAATCACTATTTGTTTTTACACTGTGAAAGGGAAAGAACTTCATTGAAAGAATATAAGAGCACATCAATTACAAAATTGGTAAACCTATATAGCCTAATAGAGGGTTTCCATGTATGCTAAAAATTTTAGCACTGGGAATGAAATGGGATTGTTGATTATTGGCATGATTTCACTAAGCAACACAACCTGGCTTAAAATCAAGGAGGTCTTTAAGTCTTTACTCTCTTATACCTTGAGAACACCTCATCACTGATAAAGATGATCCTCACATCAAGGTACTGATGGTCATTGCAAGTTTTCTACTTGATTCATTGATGTAGCACAAAACGAAAGAAAATTGGGGGAAACAAACTATAGAACAAAAAATAAACCCTAGGAGTTAGCACCAAGTGGGGGAAAAGGGATTAAAATAAATAAAAAAATGGTAAAATATCATTTTTGTCCCTAAACTATCACAAAAGATTGTTTTTCGTCCCTGAACTTTCAAAAGTTCTATTTTCATCCCTAAATTTTGCAAAAAGTTCTGATTTTCATCCCTCTGTCTATTTTTGTTAGTTCATGTCTTATGTGGTCTAACGGAGTGCTGATGTGGCACCTGACTTGGACTACATTATTTTATTTTTAAAAAATATAAACATGTGGCAAATAATTATAGGGACAACCATTTTTAAAAGCCCAAAAGTACCCTCATTCCCTTACTTGACTCTTGACTCACACTCCCTCCATTCGTGAAACCCCAACCCCACAACAACAGCCCAATTGACGACCAAAATCGAGAGTACAAACCGGTGACGTAGTTCAACTTCAGCCTCCTTTGTCAACGTCGAGGAGATGAAATAAGGTTCGAAACCCCGCCATGAAGTTGAAGTTGTTGTTGAAATCGAAGCCTACTGAGTAATATAAACCCAACAAAAAAAATACTGCCATAAATCCATGACAGTAACAAGAAATTACGATCCTAAATCGATAACTGGTTTTGCTTTCATCAAATATAGTTGGTATATTCCTAGCACTAAATACAACCAAACCATTCATCGAACAACACATAAATCCTTTGGAAAAACAAAATTATCTCCAAACCCATATAAGCTATTTACTGCAGCAACCACAAATGGTCCCAACTATTCAATTCCAAATACAAAGGAAATCCATGGTAAAGTATGAACAAAAAATTAATAACAACCCAGAATGGTCCCTTCCACACTATTGACAACCCAGAATTGAGAACTAAATTTGAAAGAACAGGACAAAGTTTTGATCGACCCTTTGTAAATAACAGAGAAACAAAGAATATATGAACCTCGATGCAGTGGAGCTTCACGGTGGAGACTAACGGCCAATTGGGGTCACCGATTTGATTTGGACAGGAACTATTCCACCGATTGGGTTTTCATGGTTTAGGGATTTTGGCTTAAAGCAGGCACACCTGGACTGGGAGATTTTGGTCTAAGGGGCAATTTTGAGCTTTTAAAAATTGTTCCCACGTGTCCCTATAATTATTTGCCACATGTCCATATTTTAAAATATAAATATATATAGTCCAAGTCAGATACCACATCAGCACTCCATCAGGCCACATAAGACATAAATTAACAAAAATAAATGGAGGGATGAAAATTAGAAGGTTTTGCAAAGTTTAGGGACGAAAATAGAACATTTGAAAGTTTAAGGACGAAAAACAAGTTTAGGGACGAAAATGATATTTTACCAATAAAAAAACCTAGAAGTTAGTACCTAAGGTTGCCTGGAGTTAGCCCCAAGCCATTGGAGAATTTCAAAAAGAATTGTATTCATCCAATCATACCTACTAGGACTAAACCCTAACCTTAATTGATTTGGGCTAAAACCTAATTATAGAATTATGAAAAAAAAAACCTTGACGTGAGAAAATTAAATAAAATACTAATAAGCTGATTAGTTAATAAGAGTTAAATTAGAATCCAATGGACCATTAGTTTTTTTTTTTTGATAAGTAAGAAAGAAGTATATTCAATAGGCTACCTCATGAAAACAGAGGCAGAACAGACAATACAGAGAAAGAAACAAACAGAAAAAAGAAAAGAGAACAAGAAAACAAGCAGAAAACAACAAAAAACTAAGTACAAAGGAGAGAACAAAGGAACAAAGGGAGGGAATCACTAGAGGTGAGTCCCCAAGCCCTAGACCAATCAAATAGAGAACCACAAAAATAAGCGAGCAACTAGTCATCGGTTTTGTCCCTGTCCTCAAAAGTACGCCAATTCCGCTCCCTCCAAATGCATCACATTAGGCACAACGGAGCTAAATTCCAAATGCTAGAAGAGTGCTTTCCAAACTAGTTCCACCAACTGAAGAGCATTTCTGCAACCGATCTAGGCAAGACCCAAGAAATCCCAAAAGATCTGAAAATCAAGCTCCACAACTTATAAGCTTTTTCACAATGGAGAAGCAAATGATTCACCGTCTCCCCATTGCAACGACACATAATACACCAGTCAACCAGATCAAAGCCTCTACACCGCAAAGTATCCCCTGTAAGAATCTTCTCCCAAGCTGCAGTCCAAACAAAGAAAGAGACGTGCGTAGGGGCCTTAACCTTCCAAATACCTTTCCAAGGAAAAGTAAAAGGCAAGGGACTTCGAAGCTTGTCATAAAAGGAGCGAATGTTGAAATCCCCCTTCTTCGACAATTTCCAAATCATGCGATCTCCTTGCTCGGAGTGAGGTAAACAAGAATCCAAGGTATGGAGAAATTCATCCACCTCTCCCAATCATTAGGATCCCTAAGTAAAGGAACCTTCCAACTTCTCCGAGCCTCGGTCCCCAATCTTTTGAGAGACGAGGCCACAGAAGCCTCTCTATTAGTAGCAATCCCATACACAACCAGGAAGGAAAGATGGAGTGGAGAGTCCCCACACCATTGATCTGTCCAAAACTTCACTCTATCCCCCACCCCTATCTCAAACCGGATAAACTTGCTAAAAACCTCCCAACCTTTTCGGATACTTCTCCATAAACCACACCCATGAACACCCCTACCCAGCTTGGAAGACCAACCCCCCCACTCTTCCCCAAACTTCAAAGCTACAACCCTTCTCCAAAGACGAGTCTCCTCAACCCCAAACCGCCATAACCACTTTCCTAGTAAGGCTTTATTAAAGGTAGTTAATTTCCTAATACCCAAGCCACCATTAACCTTAGGAGCACACACCTTATCCCACCCCACCAAATGAACCTTCGACTCCCCCCACAGGAAGTCCCTCTGAATCTTCTCAATTTTATTAGCCACATGCGACGGGATGGTGAAAAGAGATAAATAGTAAGTAGGAAGGCTGGAAAGCGTACTCTTGAGCAGCGTCAATCTTCCACCTTTTGACAAATACAACTTCTTCCACCCGGCCAACCTCCGATTAATCTTCTCCAAGATAGGATTCCAAATAGAAGGGGACTTATGAGAAGCCCCCAACGGCATACCAAGATAGGTCATAGGCAAGGACCCAATCCGGCAACCCAGAATCTCTGCCAAGGCATGAATATTATTAACCTCCCCTACTGGAATCATCTCACTCTTCGGGACATTAACCTTCAAACCTGTCACAGCCTGAAAACAAAGGAGAAGCATCCGCACATGAAGGATCTGCTCCACTTCCGCATCACAAAATAGAATAGTATCATTCGCAAATAGAAGATGCGAGACACATTCCCCTTCACCCCGTCTTCCATCAGCCTTGAAACCCCTAATCAGGCCAGCACCTTCAACTCTTTTCAACATCCTACTTAAGACCTCCATCATGACTAGAAACAATATTGGAGATAGCGGATCCCCTTGTCTCAGACCCCTCGTGCTCCCAAAAAAGTCAGCTGGAGCCCCATTAATCAAAATAGAAAACTGGACCGTTGAGATACAAGTGCGGATCCATCTACACCACTTCTCCCCGAAGCCCATTCTCTTCAAAAGATCTAGAAGAGCCTCCCAATTCACATGATCGTAAGCTTTCTCAATGTCTAGCCTACAAATAACCCCCGGGATCTTGCTCTTCACTCAACTATCAACACACTCATTGGCAATAAGAACTGAGTCAAGAATCTGTCTTCCTCCCACAAAACTATTCTGAGACTCAGAAATCAGTTGATCTAAGACCAGTTTCAAACGATTCGCCAAAACCTTAGACAGGATCTTGTACAAGCTCCCCACCAAGCTAATAGGCCTGAAATCTCGAATATTGGAAGCATCGTTAGTAAGAATATGATTGACTTCAAAATTAAATAAAATTTTTTTCATACTCCCTGCATCATTCATATTGATCATAGAATGGAAATTTGATAGGTGACATATATTGGGTGGAAACTACTGAAGTAAATTATTAATCCATTAAAAAGAAATAGAGTGTCTTTGTTGAATAGGAAACCCCACAATTAACACATGCAAGTGGGGTGATGTCTCACTTGGTAAGTTCAAATCTCATGAAGAGTGAGGGATAGGTATTCTTTGAGATTTCACAGAAGTAATTTAATCCTTTGTGGTAGAGATAAGGACCAGGCTGTAGTCCATTTAGCCCCGGCTAAATTGTCTTGAGCTCAAGTTAGGATTAATTTGTTGGTTTAACCTTGATAATAGGAAACAGAACTATATTGAAATTCTGTTGAGTAGATTTCTGACATCAGAATTGTTTTATTCTCAAAGTTTTGGAGAGAAACTGGGATGGATTCGATAGGATATGTTTAGCTACGGGCTGACCAGATGTTGCGCTTTTCAAATCCTTTCTGTCTATGTGTGCATCATTTAATTTTTTTCTTTTGGCAGAAGATCAATAAGATCTAATACATTTGGTAATCTCAGATATGCTTGAGAAAGAGGGCCATAAAAGTCTTAGTAGATTAATAGATTTGAATTTAGTTTGCATAATGCCAAAAACATAGCTTGATTAGGCAGAAGTCCAATTAATCATTAAACATGGTTTTGCATGTGTCCTTATGACATCTCCAGTTAAAGAGGCTTTTTATTCATGTATGGGCTAATGGGAAATTGATGACATATGAGTTGAACCAATTGCATTTGCTAATAGCCTGATAGGAAGCTTCATAGTAGATATGACATACAAGTGGACAACAGAGTGGACTGACATTACTACATTGACCCTTCTGTAGATTAGAAGCCCGCTTACCTTGCAGTTTAGATGCAACTTTATTATTAGTAAAAGGAGAAAAGTGCTAAATCGGGGGTGCATGCTGCACATTATTGTTGCTGTTACTTCATATGTATGCTTCTTAGTAATTTGTCAATTGTGTTCATCCTAGTGCTGGATGAGAGGGTAAATTGAGGTTCCTCTTGAGCATGGTGTATATATTATGTCAAGAATGCTCCCTTTTCAGTTGGTGATGTTTCTATGTTTTAAGACCATAAACCTGGTTTTTGGCTTAGCATCACTACCATAGTTGTAGTCGATTTACTTCCTCATACACAGGTTCTATGGCCCTTTTACTATTCAAGAAATTTGAACTATTGGAACAAAAAGACAAAAAAAAAAAAATTTAGTAATGGTATCTAGTTATCCTTATCAATTTTTTTATTTATCATTGTAACATTTAGGAATCCATCTCATTCTTCTTATTAACCTCAGGGCATTTATAAAGAAGAAAGGGAGAAATAATGTTACAGTGGATGACCTTGTGCATGTAATTACTCCAAAGGGCAGAGGTAAGGATTTTTATTTTTCTTTCCTATGGTTCCCTCTTTTTTCTTTTTTCTTTTTTAATTGTAATTGTCTATAATAAGGAAGCAACTTAATCATGACTGCTTGGAACACCTTATTCTTATTCTTAACGGATCTTGGGCATACTTAGTTTTAAGTTAAGCAATTTGCTCATGCTTATAAGAAATTTCTCTGTCTTGTTTTATAAACTCTTATTTATAAAAAAAAAAATAATAAATAAATAAATAAATGTATTTTTTTATAAACTCTCTCTCAGTTTTATATCTTTTAGGAATAACCTAGTGGATAAACAATGCATGCATGATATGTGCATAATGCAATGTTAGTGGTGAGACAGAATTTCAAGAGATTCTTATAAAATAGAAATGACAGATGAACAGTGTCCACACGGTGTGTAAATAAAGCGCTGATATTCTCAATTATAGTGTGAGAAGCATCTGGGATGGGTGCAGAATGCAGTGATAGTATCAACTAGGGTGTAGGAAGTGGCAGGCAATGTCATTGACATGGATTGGTAGTGTAGTGGACCAGTGGCAAAGGGTTGGTTCTTGCAAATTAACTTTGATGTTACCCTTTACTTCTGAACCTTTTCACAGTGAGGCTAAGCTTAATTTAAAGAGCATAACTGTTTTATCTCATTATAAGTGTTGATTTAAAATTTATACTGGAGTCATAAAAATCCAGGTGATTGGCTGGCTATTAGATGGTCATGGACATTAATTTATACAATTGCCCAGATTTGATTTTCATGGTGTAATGCCTTGTTCATGTAGTTCAATCCTTCAAATTAGTTTGTGGTTTCAATTGAACACTTGTGTTTAGGACTCCTTAATATCTCCCTCTGTCCATGCAGCCTCCGTTCCTGATTCTATAAAGGCTGAACTGTTGCAAAGAATTCGTAAATTCCTTGTGTCAGCAGCTCTCTGATACACCAGCATGGATGTCTAGCATGTGCTCTATGAAAGTTACAAAAGTTGAATCATAAGAAGCCTTTGTTCAGCGAGCAGATACTAGGTTTCTAGGGGTTGAGATAGCTGAAATTTCTGGAAGAGGTAGCCCAATGCTTGAGAAAAGTTTCCATCATTTTATTGCTGTTATTGTAGGAAGTGGTTCCTTGTGCTTGTAATAATACTTCTTAATGACAAATACTTTCATTGGTCCACTGCTGGATATTTGTATGTCCTCTATTCTATGTTCAGCTTGCAAATTTGGGTAAGGGAGACTGCTAACTCTGGTTCATTGGTTATTGAATACAATCCCATACCATTAGATGATAATAAAAAAAATCCCCCTACCTGAATTAAACTCTTAATTTTGACACTGAACAGTTCCGGCCAGTCCAGAGTGTATCACAAGACATATATACGGGATTTAACAGTGAATAATAAAACTCCTTTTGTCATAATAATAATAATAAAACTCTAGCAATTATTACCAAAAAAGTTACTCAAAAAAAAAAAAATTCTTACCAAAAAAAAAGAGTAATTTTTATGTCATATGTGGTCTTTTGTTATTGAGGTTTGATAGTATATAGTTCCTTTTTCTAAAGAAAGAAGTTGAATGTAGCAATTGAAATGGAGGAAGGCAGTGTTAACGGATATGTTCAGATGGTTAGGTTGTTGAATTTGAGTAATGCTTAGAGTTCTAGCCTACGTCTCTAGCTTTGGATTTTATCTGCTTTATACTATGAAAGTTTAGGATATTTATGTCAATTTGTGATTATTTTCATATCTCGTGTCTTAGGTTTTATTCAAACAATTCTATCCTCTCATCTGAAAAAGATGGGAAAATTTTAAAAAAGAAAGAAGAGCTTATTCGATTTTCACTAGTACTTTGTCTATGTACGAGTTTTTGTCGGCCACCACGAGAAAGTTTTGAACCCTTCCTTTTTTTTCTTTGATAATTAAATCCCAATTCCCAACCATTAAAGCTGGAGACTTATGCCATAGAGAATAGAGATAAATGAAAGAGACTCGGCACTCGGCTTATCTAGAAGGGAAAATACCTTATAGCCGAACTAGGCTTAGCTGAAGGCTGGAACCCTAATTTCCTAAATATACTAGGTGTTACACTCTGTTGATAAACATTTGAGTCTTAACTGGTTATATAAACACAATTATTTGACTTTATTAAATGAATAACAAGGTGATATTTGCCAATAGGATGTAGCTCAATTGACATTTTTTGGTACTTTCGAGCTCAATTGACATTTTTTAGTATTTTAGAGAAATATAGGCATAGCTCAAAGGGCATGGAGAAATATAGGCAGGAACACTTCTAAAAATCTTAGAGAACTTGACTAATCTCTAGGGGACTATAATCTCACCATCCCACACATCAGGCTTACATAAACAAATTCCTTAGGAGTGACTCCAAATACATTGAATTGAAGAGTCATGGATCATATAAGACTTGGAAACCATTGAACCAACTCCTTGGAATTACGATCATTTCATATTATTTATGAACACTTTGTTTTATTAATTTCATATTGAATGAGTATACGGCGAGTTTCAGGACTAGCGAAATAGCATTGGACCAACTCCTTGGCATTAACGATCATTTCTATTATTTATGAATACTTTTGTCCGATTATTTTCATATTAAATGAGCATAAAGTAAGTTTCTATTGCTTGTAAAGAAAAAGGAGAAAAAAAAAATTTGAAGGGGCATTCCAATATGCCAAATTGCCAATCATAGTTCACACTAAACAAAGTTAAGGGGCCGGCCTCTAAATGCTAGAAGATCAATACTGCCAAACTAATAGGATTTGAATTCGATTACTAGCCACCACCACAAGGTCGAGAATGCTGTCCATTTTTAACCAAACACATAAAAAAACAGAAAATAGTTTTTTGAAACTGTGTTCATAATCACAAACGATAAACGCGTCAAGCCCTTTATATTTAGAGGACTTTTAGCATTACACACAGAGGTTGTTCTCTTTTACATCTTAAAACTCTGTCTGTAACATTTATAATGCTATCAAATGTCATGCAACTTAACAAGTATCCTCACAAGATACAAGACTATTTATTCAGCTGGCTCACACACACTTTAACCTATTTTTTTCAAGAACATTTGCCCAACCAGACTTATCCCCGAAGCTTGCGCTCTATGGAAAATCTGTGAAAAGCACACAGCTGACATGCACCACAAAAACCTACTACATTGCATAATTCTGCTTACATATTGCTTATGCAACAGTGCCTGCTTGTTCGCAGAGATCTAATAGATCCAGGGTCTGCAAAATCATGGAATAAAAATTTATGGTCATCAGAATGACATGAAAATAAAAAAGAAAGAAGATGAATATGATAATCAAGGATATCCAATATACCTCTGGAACTGAGAGCTCAAGACGGAATTTGGGGCCATCATAGTGATGCAAGACTGGCCTAAAGGCATCTTCTTCCAAAGCCTTGCAGATTTTTCTAACACGGATTCTCACCTATTAAATGGGTTAAACAGTTCCATCAGCTATTGATATCTCCCATATACACCAAACAAACAAAGCTTTCCAATTCATAAATCTAAATTATACCTGAGCAGGAAACCTTGACTCGCCTTTACATTTTTTATCTTCCCAAGCAGTTGGATCAATGTTGGATCCCCCAAAACTTGTTGCCTAACCATTATCAAAAAACACATAATCAATCTCAAAGTTGAGCATAAAACTAATTAACCTCATAATTCCTCTAGTGAGAGAAACTTTGCCTATGCGTGACATATTGTAAAGAAGAAAGGAGGAAAGAAAACAGAAAAAGGAAACAAAAAGAGGTAACTAAATTAACATGGATTCCAGATATCTAACAATCTCTGATGAAAACAGTAATATACTGGACGATAACTCCTACTGCCCATTGGCCATCCTCCCCCTAAACCTTGTTCAACAACTGCTAATATGCTCTTTTCACCAGCTCGTGCCCATTGACAGGCAGGAGAAATACAAAAGCAGATGACCAATACAACACTTGCCAGTTTTTTTTATAAGATAACACTTATCAGTTATTACCCCAACTATCAAAAGAATTAAAATAAAACAATCTAAAGCCAAACTGTGGTCTCTCGATCAAATAACGGGGAAAATAATGATATGATAATCAATTTTGCAGAAAATCTGACATTCTAACTTTTAATACTCCCTGTACTACCAAGAGAATTTCAAAGGAAATAAATGCAATAAATAGGAACAAGTGAGAACAAACCTCAAAGATTCCATGCAACTGGTGAGTAGTGTAATTATAGAGAAACAGAGGCAAGCCTGGGGTTATTGCCCGAACAGAATCCCGATATCTTGGAGGCAAACCTATAAAATGAATGCAATAATAATATACACAAGTCATTCATCTGATATGATCAATAACTGAAAAGACAAATACTAAACTTAAACAGCCACTATAATAACACTCTAATATGAATACGTGCAATCATCTTCCTCAAATATGTGGCACTCCATCTTATAGTATTATATACTCAGTTTTGGACCATTGAACTACTGATTATAATTTCAAAATCCCTCTTCAATCACTGGCGAAATCATACAAACTCCTTTTGATGGATGAGTATGGTCACAACATTATATAAAAGATGCCTAAATACACGTCAGAACTATTCATGCCTAGGTATTTCTGTTTAAGTCCAGGAAAAGATATAAAAGAGAAGATTACCAAATAGCTGTCGCTTTAAATCTTCCTGCATCGTGTCATTATTACATACAAAGATGTATCCTCCCAACACCTCATTCCGTGGGAGTGTCTCTGTTGCTGGCAAGGTCTTAAACCTTTTGTCAACTGCATTGTTGGAGTTGGCATTTTCATTGTTGTTGTTGGTGGTGGAGTTGTTGGAGTTATTGTTATTGATGTTGTCGTTGGATGCTTTGCTGATGAGGTTATTGCCACTATACTTGGTACCCATTATGTTTCCCATAAGGGTTGCATTGTTTTTCTGATAAACTGCATTCATATTATAAATACCGTTCCTGAGGGAAGAACTTTTGTTCACACTTTCAGTTAATTTAGAGTCCAAGTTCAACATGTTGAAGTTGAGGCTTTCAAATTTGTTGTCTTCCTGGAACCCAAACTTCTCCCTTGTCCTCATTTCAGTTGGGCCCTTGGAGAGATCAAGGTTATTCATGCGCTCGCCCTTTATCCTCGTCTGCTCAGCCAATTTTGAAGCAGCCACTAACCATTTGTGATCCTCTGAGACTTTTGATTGTCCTCGAAGCTCATCACCCAATTGCCAAAAGCTATGCATGCTCTCCATCTTTGCAAAACCTAATTTCATTGACACAAAGAACAAATCATTTTAATGTAAGAGAAGAAAATGCTTATTTCACCCAAGAAGTATGACCAAAGAATCCAATGCATAAAAAGAAAAAAAACAAAACAATTTTAACCGTAAAATAAAATAAAATAAAAAAAGAAGAAGAAGAAGAAGCATTTGGGCTTCTCATGATCTAAAAAAGGATAAACTAACTCATATTTACCAAACAACAACAACAACAACAAAACCTCAGTCCCAAAATTTGATACCCAAAAAAAACTGCCAAACAAGGTAGAAAAAAAATTATATGTTCATGATCAAGTTACTTGGTTTGATTATTTTAAGCTTCGAGGATCAGCATCAGAGAAGAGACATATGTTATGAAAATCATGTATATCATTCTAGCAGTACACGAAGAAATCACAAGTCCCAACACTACAAAAAGTGAAAAACAACAAAGATTACACTATAAATCAGATCCTTGAAAAGACCATTCATTTCTTTCAACGTGTCATGACCAAAAGATGCACAGACCATAACAGCAACTGGGTTATTGTGGAAATATTATTAATTTTTCAGAACTACTTACAAAGAGCCGATTAAAGCCTTATTTTTTTAAAGGCATTCAAAACGAACTCAGACACCTCAACCAAAAAATCAGCTTTTTCCATTCCTACCTAGCCATTCAGCGACTTATGAAGCAACTCTTCAACGCAAATTGAAAAAGACACCCACATTCCAAAACCCACATTACTCCAATTATATTATATTTTATTACCCAATTTTATTTTTTTATTTTTTTATATTAGATCACATTTTCCTATACTTTACCTCTCTTTCTCGGCAAGCAAACAAGGGAAATGGGGGACCCAAAACCAAAAAAAAAACTCAAAGTCAAACCTAATTCCCCGACCCAAAAAAAACCCAGAAACAAAAACAAAAATTTCAAACTGCAACATCATTTGACTCAGGAAAGACCAACATTACTCCAAATCTGGACTTAAATCGAGCTAATAAACACAAAAAAACCACATAAATCAAACAAATTTTTCCACTGCATCAAGATCCAACACATGCAGAAAAAAAAATAATAATAATAAATATATAAATGCAGAGTATGAGAAAATCTAGAAGAGAAAAATGCAATATTGGAAAGTAAATTACCAAGTGAACGTAAAAGGTGAAGTAAGCAGAGAGTTTAGTGGTAGTAAAGGAGGAGAATTAAGGAAGTTAATAATGTAGAGAGTGAGATTCTGAGATGAGAAGTGAGAGAAGAGTAAAGAGAAAGCCCTAGATTTTTGGGTGGGGATTCAAAGAATGAGGAAAAATAAAGAGTTCACCTTTTATCTTTTCTCTATCTAAGCTTAGCTTGCTTGCTTGGCTGTGAGACCGGAAGCGCACGACAGACAGTGTGTGTGTGTGTGTGTGTGTGTGAGAGAGAGAGAGAGAGAGAAAAAGGAACTGGGAGCTGGATTTTTATGGTTAGATCTATTTAGTTCAGTTTGCCCGAAATACCCTTTTCTAATTTACTTAATTACGGGGCTACCATTTCTTTGTTCTTTTTAAGATAAAAAGTTTTCTATATCTTCTAGTTTTTAATAATTAATATAATTGAAAATGTTAATAATAAAAAAATTAACGGTTAAAACAAATTCACATTAAAATGGTGGAAGGCAGTTCCCTTTCTTCTTCTTCTTCTTTTTTTTTTTTTTTTTGGATAAACAAGATATTTATATATTTTCAAGTGTTTGATTATTCTTTTAAGTATGTGTAGTCACCCTGTCCCACACATACTGAATTATTACATGAAGAAATTCCTTGGAAATGATCCCAAGATGCTGACGATTCCTAAAGTACCTTGATTGTTTTTTATTTTTCCGCTTTTGCAATCTTCAACTCTTATATGGTGTTATTATTACATTCTCTTGTTATCTAAGTCTATAATTATTAGCCTAGCCACTATTATTATTTTTCAGACGACTATCGACCACCACTGCCTATCACTCGATTTACCCATTGTTTTCGTTCATTAACTACCATCACTGAACCTATCGGTCATTATAATTGCCATCGACCACCACTAGCTCGCTGTCACCACCATTGTAATTACTCAACAATATAAATCATTTTCAAGTTGACAAAAAAACAACAAAAAGTTAATCACTTTTTTGAAATTATTTTTCTGTTGAAAAATATTTTGCAAGATCCAATGTCTCGTCACTAGCTAAAAATATTTTTATTAAAAAAACTTGTTAAAACAAAATGTACCTTCTTAAATTGCATAAAGTTATTGACTTCTTTTCAAATACTTTAGTGGCAATTGTCAAGGTGTGTGGTCGAAATAATTTGTCATCTCTACACTTTTTTGTAAATGATATGGATAAGATTTGTTGCCAAAAGCTGTTGATACGTCCTTACTTTTAGTTTTTCAAATCTCGTTGTTTGGTACATGTACGTAAACAACAGTTTTTAATTTTTAAATAATATTATATATATTTTTACATATTTTTTTATTTATACGTATTTTTAAAAAATACAAACAACATTACTAATAACATTACCAAATGAGCCTATTTGTCACCAAAGATAGTTCAAAACTCATATTTTAAAAAGATTATTCATTTGCATTCTTTTGTTTGAGGTTAAATTTTTTTTATTTTATACTGTAAAACTTTTTAAATCTTAACATCAAAACATAATTTTAAATTTAAGAAGTTGCATCAATAGTAATAATTTTTAAAATTATAAGTCTAGTTAGATTTTTTTTTTTTAATTTGTAAATTACACACATAAAACACGTTTTGAATCCACAACCTCATCATTTACCTTTCTTTTATCAAGATAATGAAATGTCATTTAGTTTAGACTCATTTGCAATATACTTAAATGTTCAACTACTTAACCCTCATTAGCTAATTTTTTATTTAGATAAATATTTAACATTAAAACAATATATGACTTATTTTTTATTTATTTATTAGAAACAGCTATATATACCCTTTTTTTTAGAATGATAAAATATACCTTCTTAAATTGCAATGCGTTAAGTCATTGCGTTAAGTATACTGTAGTGGCAACTATCACGGGTTGTGAGTAGAGACAAATTGTCATCTCTACACTTTCTTGTAAATGTTATGGATAAGATTTTGTTACCAAGAGCTGTTGATACGTGATACGTCCATGCATTTTACTTTATAAATCTATACTTGTCTTTAGATTCTATACTTATCTTTAGCTCAAAACCCATATTATGAAAAGATTATTATTTTGTTTGTTTGAGACTTTGAGGTGAAATTTTTTATTTTATACTATTTAATCTACGAAAATAAGTTAAAATTTAAAAAAATTAGATTATTAGTAATGATATTTTAAAGTTCTTCCAAAAGGTTGACTTAAATTTTTTTTATTTGTAAACTACACATATTCAACGTATTTTTAATCCACCACAACCTTATCATTTAACTTTATTTTTCAATAAGATAGTGATTTACCTTTCTTTTATAAGACAATGAAATGTTACTAATTAAAATTCATTTGCAGTATTCTTTATTCCATATCACTTTATCTTTTGTACTTTTTATAAACCAGTGCTGTGAATTCTTAATTGGGTTCAGTTAAAAAAAAATTATAAGAAATTAAAAAAAAAAAAAAACTATCAAACAAATTAATCATATTTTTTTATAAAAAAACTTTTAAAAAGTTTTATTAATATATGCTTCGTACAACCCTTCTTAATTTTTCCCTCACGTTAAGATTTTGTAATGTTAAAGTCTAGTATTCTTGGGGGCAAGGCAATCACAAATCACAAGAATTGTTAAGGACCTCACAGGCACAAACAAGTTGCATTGACATTTAACAATATTGGTCAAAAACTCAAACCCACATGAAATGCCTCGCAAAATAGTGGAGCTGCCTCCTATTGGTGTCATAAATGGGTCCACGAGAAACAGAAGAGTACTTGTAAAGTTGTAATTGAGCTCTTTGTCACTGGCCAGGTGATCTGAATGGTACCAGTAATCTGTCGATTCTACATGGTAGTACTATAACTCTCTCGAGTCTACAACTTTTTCGTATTTCTAAAAGCTAACACTTTGCTGCATTTTCAAACTCGAATTTGAACACCTTTTCCTAACACAGATGACTCAGTCAGCTTTGCTGATCATTCTTAATTGGAATTCCACCACTCAAAAGTTAAGCAAAGCCCTCAACAAAATGCCAAAACCAGTGAACTTCAAATTTAAAACATGGATCCACATGCACATCCACTTTCAGTTCTCCACCCACCAATTAAAAAAAAAAAAAAAACCAAAGACTTTGAATGCATCTTTCACGGGTTCTAGTTGATGTCATGCAATGAACGTGCTGCCAATGCCATCTTACCTGTGACAGGTTCTCTTTGTTTTTTTCGAAGCAATTTTAATTCTAATTTTCAAACACACGCTGCACCATCTTATTTGCTAGTCTTATATATGGATAGTTTGAGCCAAAAATGAGTTTTCAAAGTGCATAAAAAATGATGTGTCAAACCACCATAGGTTAGAATAAAATAATTTTTTTTTTTAAATTATACTTAAATCAATCAAAAAATGTTGTGATTGTGAATACTATGAGATAGATAGACAATATTAGCCAATAGAAGGTTTTTTTTTTTTTTTTTTAGAGGAGCTTGTGTCTAGTGGTCAGTGTCACTAGATACATTGCAATGCAGACATGTATTCACTTTTGGACACGTGTCTATATCCTAATATATCCATTGGCCATTTGTCACTGGACACAAGCCAAATCTTTTTTTTTTTTTTTTTTTTGGCTAGATGAGAAGCCTTACTGGAAATATATATATATATATATATATATGTATTTTTTTTTCTTGCAATACTACAAGACAAATCAATACATTGCTATATTTTATTTGAATAAACCTTCTTCCATTTGAAGGCCTTTAGGGCTAATGGTTGAGCCACCTTTGATTGGGTTCTTTTTAAGTGGCTTACAACATACTCTCATTGAAATGGTGGAACACGCGTAACCCTTGAAATGTGTAACTTATCACCTAAACTTGGGAGGATATCTTCACATGCACTAAAAGGAGTAAAGGACACACGTTTTCAAAAAAAATTCCATTCGGTACATTGGGATAAAGGCATTGCCCTTCTTGCTTTATCTCGCAGTTTCGCATATTCTTTCCGATAAGAGAATGTAATTTGCCTTTAATCATAATCAGATAAGTCTCTTTTTTATAGTATTAAATAAACAAGTAAAGAATTGAATCCGACTCCAATTGCTATTTCTAAAACTTTCAAGGGACAATTTTGTAACTCCAAATTCATTACAGAATGTGAACCTCGTCTGAAATTAGCTGGCAAATCACTTTCTTTATGAAGCTACAAGGTCCATATCCATTGTTCCACGAGAGGAAGTGTACAATTCTAGTAATCCAAAAAATTGTTCTTTAACAAGAAAACTAAACAAGGCTTTTATGTCCCATGAGCTGCAGACCAAAACCCTTTTTAATATCATCAACTTGTAATCATATTTCGCATTGATGAATTGTCTTTTTCATGATTTTCATAGAGTTGGTGGGGATTGGTTGTAGTGTAACTTATAGGGTATGGAATCACATCACCAGGGCTTCCTTGCACTTTTAAGTGAAGCTGACCAATTTGCTAACTTGGTAGATAGCCAATGGGTCCAGCTTCTGCCATAGGCATACATACATAAGAGGCGAAGTTTCAAACCTATGAGCTATGACCAATATGGTATGGAGAAGAATAAATGCTCCATGTTGAAGAATTAAGTTATTTTAATTATTGTGAGTGAAGCTGACCAATTTGCTAACTTGGTAGATAGCCAATGGGTCCAGCTTCTGCCACAGGCATACATACATAAGAGGCAAAGTTTCAAACCTATGAGCTATGACCAATATGGTATGGAGAAGAATAAATACTCCATCTTGAAGAATTAAGTTATTTTAATTATTGTGGGTTTCAGTTAGCTCAACTGATAAAGTCTCTAGTAGTTGAATTAGAAATTTGGGGTTCAATCCCTGCCTACATAAAAAACTGATTGATGTCTTGATCTGATGATAAAAGGTTATCATAAAAAATGGACATCATAGACTAAAATCCTCTTTAAAAAAATTATTTTAATTATTGATAATTAATGCGATAGAAGCCAAAAAATAATTAAAAGAAATCAGAATCTACTGAACTTTATCATATTATAGGCAATACTTGAAAAGTTTGCCTTCCATTACACAAAACAACATGGGTTATGTTAAAAAAAAAAAAAAAAAAATCGATCACATGGGGTGAAACCCACAACAATCAACCCATAGCCCAAAATAAAATTGGCCCATTTACGATGCAAATAAAGCCTTAAAATGGGTCCAAGATGGATCTTCAAAAGAGCATATAAGCCATGGAATAAAGCCCACAATTTCCCAAGCTATCAATCAACCCCTTAGATTCAGGCCAGGTCACTGAAGTAGCCCATGTAAACATACAAGTTGTGTAAAGAGCACACCGTGAGTTTTAATCCATATGATTGATCAAATGGGCAGTAAGCATTTAATCTAAATTGGGCCAGCAAAGTCCAGCCATTAACATAGCCCATGGAATTAGCAAGACCGGTAATTATTATTTTCCTGGACTGGATTTTTATGTGATTCGAAAATACTTCTAAACCTGATGTTTAACGGAGAAAAAACTTGAGAATAACCCTGTAAAAATATATTTCAAATTCCACTAAAATGCTTACAAAATAAGATATTCTACTACTAATTCATGTTTTCAAAACAAATTTATCCATTTTCCTGGACTGGATTCTTTAAAGGAAAATTATGACATTAGACAACAAAAAAAAGTCTCAAACGCGCAAAGTGCGTTTGATGAGGCTAGTTATTATTATTATTATTTTGAGCAAAACAAGACCAACAATTGTGATTTGTGATAGCAAAACAGAAACCAAGGCAGGAGTAAAAGAAGTTCAAAACTTCAAATCCAAATATTTCCCTCCATATGTCAATCAAGCTCACTAAAGTGAGAGGCAACTAGCAAAAGAAAATAAAAATGAGCAATGGATTGGCAGGCAAAAAAGGTTATTCCACATCAATTTAGGTCCATCTAAAGTTTCTCTCCAACAAAAAGGAAAAGAAAAAAAAGGTCCATGAAACAAACTTATCCAAATTTTTTTTAAAGGAAAATTATGACACTAGACAAAAAAAAAAAAAAAGTCTCATCAAATGTGCAAAGCACATATAATGAGGCTAGTTATTATTATTGTTTTAAGCAGAGCAAGACCTGCAATTGTGATTTGTGATAGCACAAAAAAAAAAAAAAAAAAAAAAAAAAGGGGCAGGAGCGAAAGAAGTTCAAAACTTTAAATCCATGTATTTCCCTCCGTATGTCAATCAAGCTCACTAAAGTGAGAGGCAACTAGCAAAAGGAAATAGAAAATGAGCAATGGATTGAAGGGCAAATAAGGTTATTCCACGTCAATTTAGGTCCATCTAAAGTTTCTCTCCAACAAAAAAGAAAAGAAAAAAAAGGTCCATCTAAAGTCTTACGTTTAATAGGAAAAAAATTTGAGAATAATACGGTAAAAATATATCTCCAATTCTACTTAAAATTCCTACAAAATAAGACACTCTCCTACTAATTCATGTCTTCAAAACAAAATTATTCATTTTTTTAAAGGAAAATCATAACACTAGACAAAAAAAAAAAAAAAAAGTCTCATCAAACGTGCAAAACACGTGTGATGAGACTAGTTACTATTATTATTATTTTGAACAAAGCAAGACCAACAATTGTGATTTGTGATAGCAAAAAAAAGAAAAAAAGAAAAAAGGCAGGATTAAAAGAAGTTTAAAACTTCAAATCCAAGTATTTCCCTCCGTACGTCAATCAAGCTCACTAAAGTGAGAGGCAACTAAGAGCATCCACAGCAGTGGAGCTAAATTTTTAGCAATTTAGCTCTACCAAAAGTTACTTTATCTATTTTACCTACACACATCCTACAACAGTGGATCTATTTTAGCTTTCAACACAATAAAATAATATATCCATCACAATAAAATAATATTTCTACTACAATAAAATAATAATATTTTTACTACCATAAAATAATATATCACCACCACCACCACCACACAGCACATACATCCACCACCACCACCACCACCAGTACACAACAGAGAAGAAAAAAAAAAAAAAAAAACCCAACCACACGGCACAAACATCCTCCACCACCACCACCAAAGCAGTACACAACAGAGAAGGAAAAAAAAAAAAAAAAAAACCCAACCACACAGCACAAATATCCTCCACCACCACCACCAGCAGCAGTACACAACAGAGAAGAAAAAAAAAAAAAAAAAAACCCAAATCCTCAATCCACCAGCAGTACACTCCTCGCGACGTCGTCCTCTCAATCCAGCGCCCAGATCCATCATCATCCTCATCAAGGCCGGCTCCCCGGTCGATCAAACCATCGCTGCCCTCTCCTCTTTCATGGAGCCAGGCAACTCCATCATCGACGGCGGCAACGAATGGTACCTAAACACCGAGCGTCGTATCGAACAGGCCTCGTCGCGGATACGGCGTGGGACGGCGACGGCGTGAGCTGGAACGGTTGGGACGGCGACGGGACGGCGTGGACGGCGACGACGTGGGCTGAGCTGGGACGGCGACGGGACGGCGATGGCGTGGAGGTGACAGAGATGAGAGCTTGAGAGAACTGAGAATGAGTGAGAGAGATGAGAGCTCTGAGAGGGACGGCGATGGCACAGAGATTGAATAAAAGAATGAAGAAAAATAGAATTAGTTTTATTATTTTAATAGGAGTTGGATTAAAAAATTATATTTGTTTTTTAGATGTGTGCTACAGTGCACATCTATCTTTAGATGTGCACTGTAGCAAATCAGCTAAAAATTTTAGCTTTGCCTCCACTGCTGCATGCATTTTTTGGTATATTGGTGGAGCTAAAATAGCATTATAGCTTTTTAGCTCCACTGCTACAAATGCTCTAACAAAGGGAAATAGAAATGAGCAATGGATTGGAGGGCAAAAAAGGTTATTCCACTTCAATTTAGGTCTATCTAAAGTTTCTTTCCAATGAAAGAGAAAAAAAGAAAAAAAAAAAGGTTCATCTAAGGTCTAACTAATGAGATTGGAACATATGTGAAACCATTGAATTCATGAATGATGACATGTGAAAGTATAAGAACTCATAAAAACAAAACTTTTCCTATTGTATAATAAGGTTCCACCCTACATCATATATATATATATATATTTTAATTTCTTAAATCAAAGATCAAATCACAACTAATGAGGGGCTGCTAGAGCCAAAGGCACCAGTAAAATTTAATAAAGATCTTTCTTTTCATGGAAATTAGCCAATAACCATGCTTTGCTCAGGACATTGTTAAAAAAAAAATTAGTATAAACATTAATTTTTTTAATTAGAACACAAAAATAAATGTAAAATTTTAAGAAACATCATTTATAAATGGTAGGATTTTATTTATTTATTATTTTTATAAGCGAGAAAGGGATATCAATATAATTACGAACATTTAATATTTAATACTTAAGAACATAATTTCATTATCTCCAATATCTCAAATTCAAATTATCCTTAGTCATTTCAAGTTCAAATAATAAGAAGCAAAATCAAAATTGAACAAGAGAGACGTCAAATAAAAATAAATTGAACAAAAGTTAGAGCCTAGAGGGAGTGCAATAAATTCAAATAAGAGTGTAAAATATTATCCAAATTTCTTTTTCATCTGAAACAAACACAGCTTAAGCGGAAAAGAAGTTTCTATAAAAAATCTGGACCGTCAATCTAGTGTGATATTACCAAATCCAACGGCAGAGTACTGACCAAGAAACCGGCTTACGGAAACCGATTCGTGGCGGTCGTGCCCAGTTCGGTTTCTCTCCTTCTCGTGTTATTCAAAATCAAAAGAGCACCCCCCCCCCCACAGTGCAAAATCTTACTGGCAGTTCTCTTCTTCTCTCTGCCCCAAATTCCCAAAACCCTAAAAAAAAAAAAAAAAAAAAAAAAGAACTTTGCTTGCTGCCATGGATATGCAGCAAGGTGATCTCGATCGAATCTTTTTCTTCGAGCACGCCCGTAAGACCGCCGAGACTACCTACGCAAAGGACCCTCTCGATGCCGATGTTCGTGTTTTTTTTGGTTTTGTTTTTGTTTGTTTTTTTTTTTTTTTTTTTTCTGAATAGTCTGTTTGATTCCTGTGAAACTGTGGGAAATAGATGGAATAGTCTTTTTTTAATTTATTTATTGCTTATTGTAATTTGGTTGATTATGCAGAACTTGACAAGGTGGGGAGGAGCGCTATTAGAGTTGTCTCAGTTTCAGAACATGGCTGAGTCAAAAAAGATGATTCAAGGTGCTTCAGATTTATTTTCTTCTTAATAACTTTGTTTTGAATTTTTTGAATATTACTGGTTTACAAACTGTAGCTTCACATAAGATTTTTGGGACCTATAGGTTTTATGGTTGATATATGGTTATGGATTCTTCATTAAATGAGTTAGACTCGAAGGCAACCCATGCAGTAGTGTTTTGTTGCAGTTAATATTTGAATGACACTATAAATTTATTGTCTGCATAATTCTTTGCTTCTATTACATTCGAGTCCACTATGGGTTATTGGGTTTGTTTTGATTAATTTTTGTGATGGGTATCAAAGTTCAGAATTATTTCACAGCTGGGTTCAAAATTTATGATTAGGGGTTGATGTGTTTTTTGACTTATAGAGGCAATTTCAAAGCTTGAGGAGGCATTGTTGGTTAATCCCAAGAAGCATGATACTCTATGGTGCCTGGGAAATGCTCATACTTCTCAAGCTTTTATGACTCCGGACCTGGATGAGGCAAAGGAGTATTTTGACAAGTCAGCTATCTACTTTCAGCAAGCTCTTGACGAGGTATTTTTTGCAAAATCTCACAGGAAATTAAGCATATGCTTGTGTATTATGTTTGTAAATGCCGTGCTGTTGTTGATTTATTAACAGTGTAGTTCTGCCTTTTGGTAGGATCCGGGGAATGATCTTTATCGCAAGTCCTTGGAAGTTGCTGCAAAGGTAATATACTATTTCTTATTCTGGGAAATGTCCGTATGCATTATGTTGTATACTATCATGTAAGTGTTCCAGAAAGAAACTATTTATCTTAAATCTGACCTGTTCAGATTGGTTTGTTAGAAATCATTGCTTTTCTTAGCATGTCCAGGTGAAAAATGAGATGCCATTGTTTGTTGCACTAGTAGAGATTTCATTTCTTGGATTTCTTAATTTCTCTTGCTTTTAGATGGATACCTGCAACAGTAGCTAATGAAGTATGAGGCACACGGTTATGTGTTCATGACTTTTACCTTAGTGTGGTTTTTATAGTTTTTCAGCCGCGAGAGGTTGCACTATTGGAGATGGAACACATGCTTTAAGTCTTAAAAAAGAATGAATGGTGATTTATAATGCTTGAATGAAATGTTAATGTTAGAAATATTGAAATCTGTCGTATTGTATTCCTCATAAAAGAATATACATGGGTGCCTTTATATAGGAGACATATGTGTGCAGTACAAGTAAGAGTGTAGTACAAGAATGTGTGCTATGCAAGTAATCTAGCTGGGCCTAAAGCCCACAACACTATACACGTTAATAGTTAAAAACTTTTTTTTTTTTTAATTTTTATTTTTAAGAAGTAATAACAATTTTGTTTAAAGAAAAAGGGCAAAGTGCAAATACATGTGGAGTATGCAAGATCCATGCAACAAATTAAACCCTAAAATTACAAAGATCAAGGAACTCCAAAAGAGAAGAACAATTAAAATCAATAATGATTTTTAGCCAATCAAACAACGATCTAGGAAAGAGGAACTTTAGTTGAAGCAATAGGGTTTCTGATTCAGGACAACCTAGGCTTCCCACGATTCCTACATCAGTTTCAATATGTTCAATAATGACCTTGAATTATGTTTCTTCCAAATGCACCACATATGACATAAAGGAATAGCATTCCACATGACAGAACTTTGATGGCCCTTGAAGCCACCTGTCAAACAAGCCAGAAGATCTTTCACCAAATAATGCATGACCCAAGAGGCATCAAATAAAGAGAGAACAATAGACCAAAGGTCCCTATCCATAGCAGAATTTAGGAGAAGTTAATAGTATCCCCATCCATTTTGCACATACAATGCCAATCTACAATGATGATCTTTTGCTTTCGAAGATTATCCATGGTAAGAATGACATCCTTCCTTGGAACTTTAGTCTCCTAATGGCTCACCAAGGAAATTCCACTCTATGGTCTTTTTGAAAAGCCCCATAGAAGGATTTTGCATTAAATCTGTGGTTCTTGTCCCTCCACTTCCCCATATTAAGCCCCCATAACCCTTCTCTTCATAGAATTTCTTTTTGTGGCATAATGCCAAAACCATTTTCTCTAAAAGATCTTAGTTGTAGATTCTGAGCCTTCAAATGCCCTCCCAATTAAATTGCAGAATAAATTGTGTTTCTTTCACCTAGTGGAATTTCCTTTCTTCCTTGAAACCAACCCATAGGCACCTGTCTCCTATCTTTAGTGTAAATGATTTGGCCCTGTAGGTTTGTTGGATGGGATGAAAATAAAGGAAGTAGTTTGTGCCTGCTGATGTAGAACCTCAGATTTGGTTAATGTTTTGGATTAGCTCATCCTCATGCACTTTCAGTGAGCTTACAAATATCATGGAGGGAGTGCATGCTCATAGGAGTACAAGTTGAACTATTTTGTCCTAATAAAAAAAAAAGTTGAACTATTTTGTAATTTTTTATAGTACTTCTTGCTTTGAGTCCCTTCTTTTCAATAAAAAGAAAAAGCTAGAAAACTGTATTGTTGCTTGGCAACAATCCTCTAGGTGCATGTTGTAGGCATAAGAGGAAGGATGTAGCTTTATCCTGTCCGTGCATCTTGTTTCATAACTTGGAGGAGCTATCTAGGCTTCTTAATGTTTGAGTGTTTCGCTAGACAAAAAATTAACCATTCGATGGTGGGCATTTTACCCTTTTAGATTTCTTAGGTCTCATATGAATATTCCCAAATATGAGCATTTCTTATGAGTTATAATTTTTCTACGAAGAAAGTGTCAGGGATGCAACCCAGTTATACAGTGAGTATGCAAAAGGAATCCCTCCCAAGGTTTTGAATTCCTCTTTGTTCCAGCCGGAAGGGGCGGAATTTTCCGTTCTGATGCTTGGACTGGTGCAGCTAACCACCCCCCCCCCCCCCCCCCCAAATTTCATTTCGCCTCAAATTCTAGCCTGTGCCAGACTGTTCAGCTGTGCTGCCCGAAATTCCATTGCTCCGGCCGAAAATCCTGTTCTAGACTGGAATTGAAGAGAAACTGAGTACATCTTAAAATCTTTCTATATCGTTATTTGAAGAGAAACTGAGTCTAGCTTTTCTGGAAGAGAAACTGCACTGGACATTTTTAGAGTTGGACCAAAGATCAAACGAGAGAAAAAGAAGCTGAGACATTCTATGAAAGAGCAAAACTAACCGGAATAGAAAAGAAAGAGATGTTTTAAATATGGGGTTGGGACTTGGGGATTTGGTTACAGATAAGAGAGAAGACAAGATAAGCTCAAGCTGACATGTTTAAAACTTAAAAAAGTGATGATATGAAATGAAAAGAAATGAAGAAATAGAATAGTCTAGAACAAGAGTTTGACAGGCTAGAGATAAAAGAAATAAAAAATAGATTTTAAAAACCATTGATGAAATTAACTTTGTGGGCCTTATTTTTGGATCGTCATGGATTTGAATGGTTGGACAAGTTTATTAGTTTTATTATTCATGGGCTTTTTAGAGTTTATATATATATATGGTGCATAATCCTGAAACGGTACACCGGTACCTTAATCTCTCCCAACTGCTGGGGGGGGGGGGGGGGGGGGGGGGAAGGTCTAAAGGAACATCTATTAAGTCACAAAAAAGATTCAGTGTGGTGAACTTTTTTGACTGATATGCCTTCTTTGTTGAAGTGAATTCTTCAAAATGTTGGCTGTTTATATTTTTCCTTTAATTTATCATTTATAGAATGCACTTGGTCTCACATATCCATGGTATACTTGTTTTGATGTCAATTTTTAATCCATTATTAAAAATTTGAATTACTCTACTCTTAGGCCCCTGAATTGCACAAGGAAATCCATGCCCATGGTTTAGCACAACAAGCAATGGGGTCAGCAGGACCTTCTACTTCATCAGGTTCAAAGGTGAGATCCTAAAAGTTAAACTTCTATTACATTTGCTGTTTCTCTGTTCACTTTGTTGTGGTTTTGTTGTTCTTCTTGTCTTAGTTCTGTTTTACATAATGATAATAAGAATTTAGATTAATAGTCCTGCTCTTGGAATATTGTTGATTTAATTTAAGTGAATGGATTGTATATGGACATCATTTGTTACTTGATTCTCTGCTGCTGACAGATAAATAAATTACAGGGCATTGCAGTTTGTCTTCCAGTGGTTAAGCTTCAATGCCATCCATTGGAATATTAGTTTATAAGCTATACCAACATCACTTTTAAATTTCTCAGTGCCATCCACAGGCTTCTATAGTGTCACAGGACAGATTTTCATCCATATTTTCTGCCTTGTGATGGCATTAAATAAACCCTACTTAGTCTCAACCAACAACCGAACACCAATACAAGGAAACCTAGAAACAAATATTTTTTTGCTAGATAAATAGTGGGGGACAGGGGAGGTAAGGTTTGAATCCTAGACATCAATCACCATAAATGGTGCCAATACAACTGGGCTATAACTTGAACCCAAAAAACCTGGAAACTTTTTGTGTATCAAAACATGCACAACACAAATTATTTTATGATAATTTGATTGTTACAACGGGGGAGGGGGAATTTGAACCCTGGATGTCTTCGTTGAGGTGCCAACTAGTTGAGCTACAAGGCTCTTGAAATGCACAACACAGAAATTATAGCAGAAAACTTGTAACCATTATTATTTTAGCACAACATTTAAATGATACTGAGGTTTCACTTACGCAAAACACTGCCTTGAGATATGTCTTAGTCCAATTCAGCCACCGAGGCTTACAAGCTCATGCAAACACACAGAATACACTGCTTTCCTACATAGCACACGCTGTTTTCCCCCTCAGCGGCTTCGAGGATCGAGTGGGAAAACTGTCACAGCACACTCTGTTTCCCCCTCTAGATTTGCTGCACAAATTTGAGGCAGTAATACAACTGCTTGCTTTCTTTAGAGCCTTTTCACGTTGCTAGCGCATCAACAAGGTTGTTTTTGACATGCAACTGCTTGTTAATCTCTCTACCATGTTGCTGCCACCTGTTTAACACGTTTGCTACCTGTGTACATGTTTCAGCTCACCACAGGCCATGCAAACCAACCTGACAGCCCAAGTTAATTGCCTGATACTCAGTCTTGGTCCATGCACACCAAGTGGAGGGCTTGGCCAATGTCAATGTCATCTCCCAAATTCAGCCACACAGCACATTACATCATCACCACCCATATTCAACCCAGTCGTGCATTTTCAAGCAAGCCACAACCCAAACTTGTTTTTACCACATGAACCAACATACAACACAGGCTGTCCAACCTTGTCTTGCACCCAAGTAGCCCACTGAATTCTCATCAACTTGTCCATGGTCAAGCCCATACAAGGCTACAACAACACACACTGCACATGTAGTCCACAACACACATAGCCTGCGACCTCCCAGGCCAAGACCATGGTTCTAACACAATCACAAGGGCAACATCACGCTGCCAACTTTAGCCAACACAAGTATGCATGCACTACAATGAGAGGCAGCACGGCCTGGTGCTGCCCAAAACACCTTGATCAGGCCATGATATGCATCCTTCATGCCCATGGGTTTGTTTGGTTGGCATAAGTGCAGGTACCACCAGGCGTGGAACTGTGTGTATAACAGGGGGGCCATGGTCCCTACAAAAAAGTTTATTGTAGGTAAACTCTAGGTAAAAATGTGACTCAATGCATTTTTTACGAGTTGCCCCCCCCCCCCCCCCCCCCCCCCCAAACAACCAAAAAAAAAAAAGGCATGGCCCCACCTGTCTGTGTCCCTTTCGAGCCTCAAATTGATAATTTCCATTTCCAAGTACTTTACTTTTTAGCCATGAACCACTCAATTCTAAAAAAGTCTCATCTTGTTGCAATTTTTCTAGTCTCACTCTTCATTGACTTCCATTCATTTAGTAGTCTCATAGTCACATTCTTATTCAATTACCTTTTCTTTTAATAAAGAGTTTTCTTACTTGAAGTTAAGGGAAAATAATTTTAAATCTTGAGAGGTACAAAATTTTCTTATTGTTTTTATTTATATTTCAGTTCAATTTCTATTTATTTATCTTGTAGCTTATGATTTTGGATTTTTTCTTTTTCATTTATTAAGCCAATTGATTATCCGTTGATGAATACATTTTCTTGTTATATTGGTATGTTTAGTCATTCGATTATTTAAAGAGGAGTTAAATTTGATGCCAAATGTTTTACTCTTGTAGCATAATGCCACATTGCCACTTTAAGGTCAAGATGCCGAGTCTCTTTTTTTGAATATTTTTTATACATGTGTATTGCAAACTAGAAAATTTTTGTATACTCAGAAGGATTTAGAAAGATATAACGCTCTCATAGTGCTTTGAGTTTTTACTTGAATGGTGATTCAAAATAGTAGTTTAGTCTTGGCCCCCCCAAACAAAAATTTCTGGTTCTGCCCTTGGGTACCACTATATGCAACCACCCATTTCAAGGATCAAGCGTCTGACATACAGGTAGGCACAGGCATACTGGCACTTCCTGTCAAGAGAGTTACATACCACACTCACAAATTTTGTGCGTAATTGTTACAGTAGAAACTGTCTATGACTCTATGCTATACATTCTGTATCCATGCTGTATGCCTTTAGTTATTGTAAGTACGAAGCTTTTTTATGAGGATACTGTTTTAACATGCCTTTTTTTATTTAAGATTTAAACTATATATTGGGATCTACATGGGATGGTTTGGTGAATGAAGACCAGTTGCCAACCAAATGCAACCCCTTGTCTGACAAGCATGCTTCTTGCACTCATAATTATCAGGATCCTTAATCAGTGTGTTTGTTTGGGATGCTCCTTGAATGGTTACATTATGTGTTTGTTAGAGTGCAGTGCAGAGTAGGTTGCTCAGTTCATAATAGGGTTGTACCCCTTTTGACAGTCAATTCTGCATATCCGGTTTTAGATTTCTGTAATGTGTTGATTTCCAATACTTTGCATTACTGTTAATATTCTTGATCAGTTGACACATTGTAATTTTGACTTATCTTTTTCCCTTCTATTGCAGACAACTTTAAAGAAAAAGAAGAGCAGTGATCTCAAGTATGACATATTTGGATGGATAATTCTTGCTGTTGGAATTGTTGCATGGGTGGGATTTGCAAAATCCCAGTTACCTCCACCTCCACCAAGATGAGTTAGGCATTTGGTTGTCTCAGGCAGAGATTGAACATTTATCATGAGTTTCAAGCTGATTATGTAGAAAATTGAGCATCACATCTGATTCATCGTCCATTAGTTATTTTTTTTTTCACCCTAGTAATATTTTCTATATGAAATATGGATTTTTCTCCCAATGGCAGCTGTTTTCTGGATGCAATTTATGTTTGTATTGTGATACTACAACTGTAACTAAGCCATTTTTTCTTGGTTTGTTTCACTGGAGGGAAAATGTTTCAGTGCAAAATGACATTTTCCTGGTGGTTGGTTGTGTGAAGAAAGAAGAAACCAAAAGCTTTTAGGTCAAGAAGCAGTTTTTGGTGCAAATGGCAATATACAATAAAGAAGCGATGACTTCTTTTGCATGCAATGGCACTTACCTCAACTTCCTTTGAATGGCCACCAGATGGCACGTAATTGGCGGAGGGAGGGGGGCAAAGGGGGCCATGGCCTCCCCTTGGATTTTGAATAAATCCTTCCCCCTCCTTGCAATTTCTATGAATTTTTTTTTTTTTAATTATCTATATTTTGGCCCCCCTTAAGAAAATAATCTGGCTTCACCACTGCAGTCTCATTTCCTACAACCAAATACTCATAAAATTAGTTTTCTTTCAACTTTTCTCTCTCCCATTTTTCTATCCTCCCTGTTTCATTTCCAACCAAATGAACCCTTAAAAGGTCAATTTTAAGGTCGGGCTAGATGAATACCTGACAACTTCCAATATTGTGACATAGCCTTCAAGCTTAGATTTTAGGATTTAGATTAATAATTTATCTATCATTTCTATTTTTAGAATGTAATTAAAAGTCAACATGTCATGCTAAGAGCCTTATAACTTAACCGATTGACACTTCAAAGTATTTGCAATGAAGACATCCAAATTTCAAATTCCCCATCTCTTATTGTAAATTTTGAATTATATATATATATATATATATATATATATAAATTTTTTATGGTATAATTGAAGTGATAATATTGTATGGACAAAGTTATGCTATTTTTTCAACCCATTAAAATTTTTCAAACTATTTTTGTATTATTTAAATAAGTCACATAATTCATTAAAAAAAAATTTATATAACCAAAATTATGCATTAATGGTTTTTCTAGTTGTAATATAATAAATTGGAGTAAGATAGTTCGAAACATGTTTGAGGTCAAATATTGTCCTTAAAACATTTTATATATATTGTGGGGACCGTTCGATCAATAGGCCCATAGAGTTCAGTATTGATTCAGGATTGTTGGGCCCATAGCCCATCCGAGGATGAATATCCGTCCGAGGAAGTCAAGTCAGGACATAAGGTAGCTATTGAAGGGGATGGTAGTCAACGTCGCAAGGGTAAGGTTCTGTATCCGTCCGAGGACACCATGCTCCTCGGCAGTATGCGTCCGAGGACGATTGGGACGTGGTTTTATCGCAACCAGATCTCAGGATTAGGTCACCACAAAAGGTAGAATAACCGACCAAGAATGAAAGAGATAAGACCAACAAATATCTACGACTACAGCTGCCTCCGCATTAATGACCTCTCAACCAACTCTTTGGCCGCATTAATGTGGAGGTGATACCTGAACAGTAAGGAAGCAGCCTTACAGCTGCCCATGAGAAGTTCCAGGAGATGCTAGATGGGACAGAAAGAAATCCTCCGGACCCAACCTACACGTGTGCGGTGAGGATAGAACACAAAGAAGGGTATATAAACTAAAAGAAGAACATGAAGAAAAGGGATCGGAACAGAAAAAGAAGAGAAAAAACAGACGCAAACAAAAAAGAATAAAGTGAGAGCAAAGAAAAAGGATTGCACTGATCACTAAAGAAAACCTTCGTGATACCAACTTTAAACCCTGAACATACTTGAGAGTGAATCTTCTTAAGAGAGACTGCAGTTAACCTAGTTTTTTACACCCACGCTCTACAAATCATATTGTCTGGGCCTTTTTACGTGCGAACCCAACACTGTTACGGTTCGTTACGAATCGTGCCCTTACATATATATATATATATATATATATAATATGATGTGATAGGAATTTAATATATAAAGTCTACTTTATAATAATTGCTCTTTATTACCAAGTAAATATATTAACTATTTTTTGGTGTATGGGGGCTCATGCCTTAAAAAAATTATAGTTTAAGAAAAAAAGAAGAAGGAATTCCTCAAAATTTAGTGTAAACTTCAAGGACGAAGAGTCGAAAACAAATTTTAACTTTTTTTTTTTTCATTTACTAATTTCATATTTAGGATGGAAATTTCTTCTCTTAAAAAAAAAAAATTTCCATATTTAGGATGGAAATAGTAGTATTGAGATATTGTCTTATCTAATACACGACATTTGTATGGCAAGAACGACAATATCTCTTTTTTTCTTATCAAAAAAGAGATATTGTCGTTCTTGCCATACAAATGTCGTGTATTAGATAATTGGAAACGCCGTCGTTTCTTTTAATGAGACTCGAAGTTTCTCTCCTCTTCAGTCTGAACTCCAAGCTGTCTCTTCTGTCTGTGTCCAAATCCGAGAGCGCCTCAGAGAGTTTTAAGAGCAGTGGAGCAAAAGCTAAAAGCAACAAAAACCGAAACGAAAAATGTCTAATTGGCAAGCGAAACTGTACGGACACGATTCGTTATCGCTTTCTATACATTTCCCGCGTCCGCCACGTGTCCGTACGTTAATGGCGTTTCCCAAACCCCAACGACTAGTAGTCTTAGCCATGGCCGTTAAGCGCAGCCCTAAGCGTCTCAAATACTCTACTCCTCGCTTCACCAAGGTCTCTCTCTCTCTCTCTCTCTCTCTCTCTCCTTGTAAAGACTTTGTTTGGTTGCCTAGAAAATGGTGCGATTCCGTTCTATGCAGTTGTTATGGTTTTGTTCATAATAGCTGAATTAGTTGAATCCGTTGCTCTAATATCCATTTGTTTGCATTGCCTTAACTTACATAACTCTCAACAGAATCTGGTGTATCATATTTTTGCCAATTAATTAAAAAAACTAGGCGTTACGATCACTTAATTCATAAGTTTGGACATCTATGGGTTCAATGAAAAGCATATTGAGAAATAGATTTATGTGATTTTCAGTTATATATATATATATATAATATTGGGAATTGAATGGGAGACATATGTTCTATTGACACTTGCATTGGAGAATTGTAATTAAAAAATGACCTTGTACGTATGCCGTTTCGATGGCTATGTTGATTGTAGGCAGTAATTTGTATCGTTTATGTTAAAATGTCATGCATTGCAAGGTAGTCTGCTGAATTCACGGGGTATATTTTGCTCCCTAAGTTCTGATGGGCTGAAGAAGCATCTCCCCCCCCCCCCCCCCCCCCCCCTTTTTTTTCAAAATGAATCAATTGTTTTTCTAATTGTTGCACTGCGAGATGGGTCGTTACTTACAAGATTTTGTGCTATAAATCCCGCGGAAGTTACTCTGAGTTGATGTATAGGCAGAAGGAAATATTTATTTTTCTTACATGTGTTGCAACTGACCCTAACTAATCTATTGCGAATCTGTAATTGACCCCAAAAAAGTAAGGCTTAACTGTTGTTGTTGTTGGAATCAAAATTTCAGGAGGGTGGCTTGCTTTATGTTGAAGCCGATTCTGCAGGAGCAGACAGCTGGAAATTGGAGCCAATTGTCGATCTTTTGAAACAGGGAGCTGTTGGGGTCATTCCGACAGACACTTTGTATGTTGCACTTCGTCCTCTCACCACCCCTCTCTTCTTCGGTTTTGCCTCAGCTATTTCAAGGCTGCATCAAGTGTCATTGCTTAATATATTTGAAAGATATTTATGATTGGTAGGCTATGATTATGTTTCTAGAATAACCTAAGCTGTTGTGCTTGTTCTGGACCCTCTGATGTGTCTTATTGCTGTAATATTAGTTGTGGCTGTATGGTCAACTTAATTTTGAAGGATATTTCCTTTCTGTAATTATTCGTTTTGACCTTTCCTTAGTGCCCTTTTCTTTTTTATCTTTTATTTATAACTAGTTATTAATTGAAGTCAATGAAAAGAATTATGTTGATATTCCTATCCTTTTTAAACATTTTTTTGCTCACATTTGATTATTCTCTTTTCTCCCATTCCTATTTGATGAGTATAGAAGTTTTCTTTGTTTATAGGTATGCTATAGTTTGTGATTTGAAAAGCCCATTAGCAATTGAACGTCTTCGGAGGTAGACACTATGCTAATTTTAAAGATTTTTATCACTAGATACTACATATTTTGCTTCCTGTTGACAAGAGTGTTATATGTTTTTCCATTGCAGGATCAAGAATATAGAAGCTTCAAAGGCATGACATTGCTTTTCTTGTTGAAAACGGAGAGATTTGGGTAAATATTTTTATATTATAAACTTTTAAAACTTTTTCCTGTAGTGTGAGTGAAGCTATTTGGTGAATCAAGGAGAGAGAGTGGATTTGGCATGGGAAGTGCCATATTCAGGTTGAATTTGATGTTCTTCATGCCAAAGTACTTGAATTTGATGTTAAGAGTCCCAAAACTGCTAGCTATTATTGTCTTTTAATGCGCTGGATCATTTTTTTTTTTTTTTTTTTCTCAATGCTGAATTCAAATCAGCTTTTGGACTTTTTTGGCACTGAGATCCTAACTTAATGTTAATGACAAAGCATACCAAAAACTGCATTGAAGTCCAACACAATGATAATGCCAAAATCAACTTTTGGATTTGGTATGATTTATCATTAAACATTCCGATTTGTTATTTTCTTGGAATCCAAATAATTTAAAGTGTAACCATCAAGATCTCTCTGTTTTTTTAAAAAAAAATATTTGAAAGCATAAACTTTCTTAACAACGGAAACAAGAACTCTGGTCCAAAACAGTTAAAAATTAAGACTCAAAATTTCAATTCCTTTATTCCCATACAATTTTCTCTGCACACAAAAAGTTCTCCCTTTTTTTGGGCAACGAACGAGTTCCAAACTCTCATAAAGTAGTAATTTCAGTAAAACAAAATGACTTCTGGTAGAGTTTTCAACAATGGAAGTATCAGTTTCTAGTCCCAATAAGCACACAGAATGCCATTTTTTTTTTGGTGTCAAACAGACTAATCTAAGTGCAAGCTCTTGTCTTCTGATCCTACGTTTGTCATTATCATTATTTTCTGAGTTCAGTGCCATCAAAGTCCAAATGTTTGATTTCAGCATTCAAAAAGAATGAAATGAGCCAGCACATTAAAAGAAGAGTGTATGTGTGCGTTTTTGTTGGGGGGGGGGGGGGGGGGGGGGGGGGGGGGTTGGGGGAGCTAGCAATTTTGACACTCTCAACACTAAATTCACGTTGATTTTGGCATTAAGAATGTCAAATTCAACTTGATTTCAGCATTCCCCATGCCAAATTCACACTCTCCTCAATTCCTCGAATAACTTTCATGCTTCAGCAAAAGGTTAAAAAAAGTTATAATATAACAATACTTACCCAAATCACTCCTTTATTACGCTTTAGAAAGTGAGAAAACTAGCCACTGGAGAAAATATGCTGATACTGAATATTATAATCTAGTTGGAAGGTGCATGGTCTCAACATGTTGAAGCCATTGATTAAAATATCTGTATTCTTGTGTTTTGACAATTCTTTTTTGCTTGTTGAGAACTTCTTGTGTATGCATATTTTTATCTATCTTCATATAATGAGTGCAGCCTCTTAGCATCTTATGCCACTCTTTCCGGGACATTGATACATATACAACAGGATTTCCTCGTGGTGATGGCCAAGGGCATGCCAATATATTCCGAGCTGTTAAGCATTGCTTACCTGGGCCTGTAAGTATGTTTTCTGGATCACATGATTATTGCTGGGAAAAACCTGAGGTACCCATTGGGTCCTGATTCAACTATCCTTATCTTACATGTAGCCTTGTAGCTATTGCTCAAGGATGGACCCATCATCCACCGGTATACCTAGCTGTCTATTGTCTATACAAAAGATCACATAGATTTAAGTATTTGCAGCATCCCTCCTGTCACTCCCCCTCTCTCTTCCCTGATAAATAGAGTCAGAGAGAGAGAGAGAATGGTGAATTTTCAAAAAGAAATCTTCAAATTAATGAATTTATATGGCCTGAAGATTTTTTGGGGGTCGTAGGACAATGCACGGGATACAATTTAGGTTCACTTTTGTGAATATTTTATTCCTTAACACATCTTCTATGCAACAGTATACTTTCATCCTAACTGCAAGTAAAGAACTACCTAAGCAGTGTATAAGGAATAGAACTGCAGCTGCCAAATATGCAGTGAGGAAAAATGTGGGTGTTCGTATGCCTGATGATGCCATATGTCAAGCAATACTTGATAAGACAGATGCACCTTTAATTTCCACGAGGTTGGTTTTATTTGTCTATTCAATTTCTTTTGATGGAAGGGATAGCATTTGTTGGAAGCGATGTGTGCCTTAAACTTTGTTTTCTTTATTAATACAGATAACTCTAAATGGATAAGAAAACTCTTTTTCTTCAATCAATCATTGATGTTTAAGCAGGAAAAAATATTATACCAACTGTTTGCATTTCACATATACTCTATGATGTTATTTCTGAATGTATGTCCCATTTTTCCAGTGTCAAGTGCCCAAAGGAGAATGAGTGGCTGATCGATCCGGTTGTAATAGCTGATATGTATGGACCAGAGGTATGACTCTATTGTCTGCGGGTGCTTTAGTTTAAATTGTAAGATTAAAATTGCTATGCAGGTTATTATTTCGCCCCCATATTTATGCAAAATGGAAAAAATAAATTAAAGTGGATGCATTATGGAAGTTATATCATTACCTTCCATTTATATAATCCTCGCTTTTGGGTATGATTTATTGGCGGCAAAGAAAAAAGAAAATGTATAAATTTATGACAGCTTTCTGCATAATTGCAGGTTCTTTTTTTTTAATATACACATATTATATATATATATATATATTATTAGTATTATAAAAGTTAGCACCTGACTTAATTAGTTTAATCTATTTTAGGGTCTTGACTTTGTTGTTGATGGTGGGGTAAGAGTGGCAGATCCGTCCACTGTAGTTGACATGACAGTGATGCCTCCAAAAATAATACGGCAGGGAAAGGTAATGAAGTCCATAATGTTGATGAAGTATATTCTCTATACTATTGAGTTAGTAACTTCATTTTACATAATATGATATAGCATTTGTTGTATAACATTAGGGCTCTATTGATTTTTTGTAATTAAACGGGAAAGAGTTCTGTTGTTGCCAAATCTATTTTCTTTAACAAATCCCTAAAAGCTTGTCCAGAATAAATAAAAATTCCTAAAGCTTGATACAAAAAAGAACATACACCTTAAGTGATCCAGAGGTGTCATGACTGCCACCTATTGCCACTCGCTAGCTTATCCACGGTGGACCATTGACCTCAAGTGGTACAACCGAGGAGAGAATCTACTGCAAAGACTCTTGGCTCTTGCCTCCTCCCTCCTCCCTCCATGGGCCATGGCTCCATCATTTCACCTCCATGGATTCTCTCTCCTATTTGTGACTTTTTTGTTTGGGACCCAATCTTTGATTACTAATATAATTTAGATTTTAGAATAAATTAACGAAATTAAGTTTCTTTGGTACTGTAGAAATCGTCATTTGGGTTTTTTTTTTGGGTATTTTTTTCACTTGGCAATACTAATTGGTTTTTTAGTTAAAATAATATTGGACATATTATGGAACATAAAGCTGAGCTTGAGCAGTTTCCAACTTTCAATTATTGGACTTCTAACTGTCTCGGTATCGGTTTTTGTTGTTTTGTCTGTGTGTTCCCTTTTTTTAATTTTTTTTTTATAAAAACTTTGGCAAGACTAATTGGTTTTTTTATTAGAAGAATATTTGACAAATAATGAGATGATAAAATGTTGAGTTCCATTTTAATATATGATTGTTTTAAAATATACGACAGAGTAATTATTGTCATGTGTGTGTATTGAATCTTGGTATATTTCTCATTTGGAAGGGTGAAAATTTTATGGTTAATGACTTCATGCTTTGGCCTTCCAAAAATAAAATCTTGATTTTATCACTAATGTGAAGCATGCCGCATTCTCACATGTGATATTTTCTGAAGAAACAAGGGTTCTCTAGAAATAACATATACCAAGTTCACTTTCATAGTGCTTGCATTTTATAAACATGGTTCCCTATTTAATAAGAGATGAATGCTTTCATTTAGAATTTTATGGACCACTGACAGCTTTGCCCCTGCATCTGCTTTAGCCATTTCACTGAAATTTGCTAGTTGTATGAGCATTTCACTGCCATCGTAGTTTAGACTTTAGACTAGATGGGACATTCAAGTTCTTGTGTGCTCAACATACTACAATGCATTATTGGCTGACTTTGAGTTTGTTATTGTACTTATATTTGATTCAGGGACCTAAATTACACTGGATGGTCGCAGAAGATGATAATGAATCTGATGCTGTGCATGAAGCAAACCTCATCGTTGCTTCTGCAACTTAAAAATAATTGGAAACCCTGTAGAGAACCTTTATTTGTATACCTTTGAAGTTGTACAGTGGTTTTGCTTTCTCTTGCAGATAGATGAGAGCTTTAGTACCACACTTATAGGATACCAAAGAAATGTATCTTCCGTAAATGTTCGGTCAAAAAATGGTAATAGTGTAAAAGGTTATAGGAAAGACCGTTATAATATACTTTTGTGTACGTAGCTACTTATTGGGCAACTATTTGGTGATTTGTTTTGCAATCAAGTTGCATTATGTACTGAACTGGCCATTGAAAAGCCTTTTTTTATTTTTATTTTTTTGATGAAAAGGGAACTTAATTAAAACAGAGAACTAAGGGGGAAGGGAGAGCTCAGAGAGCAGTCTATTATGGTATATTCCAACAGCATCCGAGCTTATAAGCTCTTCAAGATCCACAGGCGGATCGTTAAACAAAATAAACTCCCTAGTTTGTGCAGAGCCCATCTTGGCAAGGAAATCTGCACAAGAATTTGCTTAACAGTAGCAGTGTCCTACAGGGACCTGGGGAATCCGGGAAATCAACTGCCTGCAGTCATCAATGATTGGCATGGGAAACTATTAGAGTAAGAGGGATTAGATAGCAGACCAACAATAATTTTAGCATCAATTTGAATATCAACAACACTATAATTAAGATTATTGCAAAAAATGAGCCCATCACGGAGAGCCCACAACTCTGCCATAAAGCTGGTTGAAAGCCCAATATTCCTGGAAAAACCTGCTATCCATCACCCTCGATCATCCTGAAGAATGCCGCCTCCTCCAGCTCTGCCTGGATTCCCAATTGCTGATCCATCAGTGTTGAGCCGAACCCACCCAACTTGAGGTTTCTCCCATCTTACTCTCACCACGGTCTTGCTGTCCAAACGCTTGGCATTACAAATGCAATGTTGAAATTCCGAGGCTCTAAAGACAATGTCATGGTGTATGTTTGATTAAGCAGACCTGTCCCGAAACACAAAATTGTTTCTGTTCTTCCAAATGCACCAGATGGCAAAGGGAAAGACAATCTTCCAAGGAGTTTGGTGACGCACCTTGTGAGAGCCATCTTTGCAATTTATCTCCAACCAATACTGAAGGTTGCCCTCATAAAAACTGCTTGAAGGGTTAATGCCCAGTTTAAACTGGTATCCCTCGAGAAGGAGCAATCTCTAAGCCTATGTATTATCGTTTCAGGCTCTTTATTACACAGGGGGCAGACATCGGATTCACTGAGGCATCTCCGAACTAAACACTCCCCAACTCCAATACTCTAGTGCATGCATTGCCATAAAATTTTTTTTATTCTCGGCAGGGTCTCAGATTTCCATATCCACCTATCAATGAATTTGTCAGCTCCATCCATGCTACCAATGGCCAAATTTTATGCAGATTTGAGATCAAAATCACCCTTGTTCTCACCATTCCATACTAACCTGTCATCTTTATTCCGTGCAATCATGGAGTAAGGGATAGACCGAATCTCCATGAGGACTTCCTCAGGAATTTGCAGTGATATATCAGACCAATCCCACCCATCAGTCCGTAGCACATCTCTAACCTTTAAATGCTCTTCTTCAGCCGTAATGGGGCCTTGGATGAGAGACCTTAAGGGACCATTGCTTGTCCAATTGTCATGCCAAAGGCTTAGCTCACTGTTTCAACCTGGAATCCACCTAATACCTTTCTTGAAAACCTCCATTCCCATTTTCATGGCTTTCCAAGTTCTAGAACACGGAAGCCTATCCTTATTCCTGGCACCTAATCTGCGTTTAGAGCAATATTTGCTTCTAAGGACTTTGCTCCAAATAGCATCTTTCTCCATATGGAATCTCCAATTGAGCTTGGCTAACAAAGCTATATTTTTACCCTTGGCAGCTTGGATGCCCAACCCACCATCCGTTTTAGATTTTGTAACTTTATGCCACCCGACCCAATGAGTTTTTTTTTTTTTTAGGTTTCAGTAGATCCCCAAAGGAAATTTCGGTTAACTTTGTCAATATTATTAAGCAACTTTTCTAGGAGCACCGTGCATTGCATAAGATAAGCAGGGATTGTGGATGTGGAAGCTTGAATGAGGACAACCCTTCCTGCCAGTGACAAAAGATTGGCTTTCCACCCTGCTAATTTATGTTTGATCCTATCCAAAATAAAGTTTAGGTCATGGTTGTTAGCTCCACAATGCTTAATAGGAAAGCCAAGATCTCTTCCTAGATTGGGGGTAGACCTGAATCCCAATATATCACATAAGGATTCTCTAGTGTCAATGTCCACATTAGGAGAGAAAAACACCCGGGATTTGCTTTCACTAATGGTTTGACCAGATCAGTGCAAAAATCATCAAGCACATCCCTAATTGCCGAACAATTAACATAGTCAGCTCTTGCAAAAAGCACCAAATCGTCCGCAAAGAAGAGATGGGAGAATGTAGCCCTACTTTTAGAACTTTTGACTGGATTCCAACTATGAGCCTTACACTTTTCTTCAATGAGATGCCCAAGGACTTCCATGCAAAGGATGAAAAGGTAAGGTGAAAGAGGATCACCTTGTCTAATGCCACGCGATGGGAAGATGGGATCAACATTCCCTCCATTGAACAAAATGGAAGTGGACATGGAAGACGCAACTCATAATCAACGTCACATGGTTGTGAGGGAGATTGGCATTCACAAGGACATCTCTAATAAAGCTCCATTCTAATTTATCATAGGCTTTCTCAAAGTCCACCTTAATAGCCATATTTCCGACCTTCCCCTTTTTGTTGCCAATGGAGTGAATGAGCTCTTGAACCACAATAGCATTATCAACACTCCTTCTTCTAGTAACAAAAGCCGACTGAAGGGGGGAGATGAGCTTGTTAAGAAGTGGTCTCAATCTAGCCACAATCATCTTTGATATGATCTTGTAGACAGTGTTACAAAGGCTAATGGGCCCGTAGTTTCCCAAAGTTTCCGGGCTAGCTATCTTAGGAATTAGAACAATGTTTGTCCTATTGAGGTCTTATTATCCTTAAAAATTTGCTTAACCTCATTTTGAACGGACTCCCCATCTATCATCCAAAACCTTTGAAAGAACCCCGCGTGAAGGGCATTTGGACCTGGGGCCCTGAAGGCCTTTAGGGACCAAAGTCTGTGCTTGATTTCTTCATTCGAAACCGGGCTGCATAAGTTGAGACTATCTTCCTCATAAAGGGCAGCTTGCTGCCTTGAGGGTTGGGGTGTGGTGATAAAGGATTGTGTTAAGCTTGAAGTGAAAAGCTTCACAAAACCCCCCTCTAATATGGTCCATCGCTCCATATTCACTCAAAATCCATTCCCTCAGCTCATTTTTAATACTAAAAATCCGATTTCGTCGTCTTCTCACAATGGTGGTCATGTGGTGAAAAGCCGTGTTTCGGTCACCCTCCACCAGGCGAGTGATGCTGGATTTCTGCACCCAAAGCTCCTCTTCTTGGTTTAAAATGCACTATAATTCCCTGTGAAGCTCCTTCTCAAGAACCAGTAAGGAATGAGAGGGACAGTCAGCCATGGCTTTTTGAATACCGTTGAGACGAGCCATAATTCTCTTTTTCTTGCCAAAAATATTCCTAAAGTGATACCTATTCCAATCAGTGGCTTTCTTAGCAAATCTGTCAATGGCTGTTTGCAAAGGCAAAGCTTGACCCTAAACTTTAGAAACAATGCACAGAAAAGACAAATCTGACAGCCAGAAGCTATGGAACATAAACGGCTTAGGAAGATGAAACCCACTGCTAGGATTGGATTCCAAAAGGACCAGGTAGGATCAGATAAACAGTGGGTAATGTGAGTCACTTTGGCATTGGGAAAATTGGTGCACCAACTGGGGTTGGCAAAAAACCTTTCAATTCTTTCTTGAACAAGATTGAAAATATCTCTCCGATTCGTCCAAGTGAATCTGGGACCATTAAAACCTAAATCCACCATATTACATGTATCAAGACACTCTTTGAATAGGAGGGATCTGTTAGTGCTAATCATTCTTCCCCTATACTTCCACCAGAACTTCATTAAAATCTTCGGCAATAGCCTAAGGCTTATTGTGAAGGTTAGCAACATTTTTTAAATTATTCCACAAAATACAACGTTCATGAAATCTAGGACTAGCATAAATGCCAATACAAATAAATTCAAAATTTGAGGAAGTTACCTCCACCAGAACGTGTATTTCCTGCTCCGACAAGACAAACTGAGTGATATGCACTCACTGGAGTCAATGGAAACACCAATCTCCATGCCTTGCGTAGCTTTGAATTGAACCCACCCAAGGAGTGAGTTGGCCGAGCTCTTATCTCCTCGATGATCACTCTTGGTATCTCCACTATTGAACCCTTGACATTTATTGCCCACTTCATTTTGTGCTGGGCTACTGAATTTAAATTCTCCATTTGGGGTTGAATGTAACTTAGTGATGTTAGATGACTACTCAAGACTTGTGGAACTTGGTCTTGGTATTGCCGCAGCTAAACAAGAAGATTGAGATGTGCCCTTGCGCGTGCATGGTCTTTTTTATCCTTCATTGAATTGGCCAAAGGTTTTGCCTTAGCTTGGCCTTTGTGGACATTTCCTGTGGCTTTATTAGAATCTAGGCTTAAGCTTTGGTCCGGATAAGTGAAAACTTTTGGACTATCTTCCACATGTGTGGGTTGGGTGGTCATGCTTGTCAAAAGGTCAGACTGGGCTTTTCTTTTTCCTTAATTAGATGAGATGCGGCCCACTAGTGGATCTATTATCCTTGTCACGCACTAACGGCTCTTAAGGCCTTAGTTGTCTGAAGGCTTAAAATTTGCTTCCCACTTACAGATTGACAAGAAATGTTCACCAACGAACCACAGACCCTTCCTTAGCACCAACTCCAAGTCTTCCTGAACTGAGAACCTCAACAGGAAAAAATCTCAGCCTAGGTTGACCATATCTACTCTCCTAGATGGTTTCCAAAGGTTCATTAGTCTTGAGTGTAGAAACTTATATCCTACTGTTCTACCAAAAACTTTCACAATAAGCACTTTAGAACAAGGGGCTCTAATGCACTGTTTCGTCTCTTTCGAAAGACTAACTGACTCAAAACCTTCGCTAAGTTCCTCTACTTCCTCATTGGAGTCCAACTCCGCATCCATGTAATCTAAGAAGTTAAAAGCTTAAGAATAAGCTCCTGGGATCTCTCCGACTAGCTTATCCCGAAAGGAGAGTTTAGGGAGGTTGGCAGGTGTCCCAGCTCGGTTTGGGCATGCATCTTCACTTGCATGGTGTGAATCTTTAACTTTCTTATTACTCCAAAGCAATTTGTTTTCTTCGTCACGCTAGAGAGAGCGAGAGCGTTCCATATTGATCTTTTGCTAAAAGAAATATGCTAATATTGAAAAGCCATTCTACTTTGACGTGATTATGCCTTATGTACTTTTTTTTTGGGTTGAAAATTACACTACCCTCTCGTATTATACCCCATGTTATACTTTGCCCTCTCTTGTCTATTTGGTTGTTGAGTTGGACAAAAAAACGAAGTCACAGAACCCATAACGACCTATGAGAACGACAATCAACCAACCTACTTTGACGGATTTATCACTGATTTGGCCCGAAACTATAAGACCGTCGATGAATTTGACTTGAAACTCAAGAAGCAAGGAGTTGAGATGCCTGATTACTTTGTCCGACACCTTACTCATGCTTGGTTTGTGTGACTCTTTCTCGAAGCTTCAATATTTTTGTCTTCAATAACACGTACATCTATGTGTTATAGTGTTCTGTGGGTTGTTTATTTTATATGCTTTTTCATGTTTATGTTATCACCCAAGCTTATGTTAATCAGTTGATCACTTTAATTTGTACCAAATTTTTATATTGACTAAAATTGTTGAAGTCATAATTTAAACTTGGGGTCTAGGGCATAATTGAGTCAAATTTGGTTGTTTCTAAATTATTTATCCTTCATCTTTGTTTATTACCTAGAAAATTAAAGAAAATAACATGTAACAATAGCACCATTCTTCACTAGATTGAAAAAAAAAATTTACTGAATAAACCAAAGTTAACATTAAAACTAAAATTTATATTATAATGAATCCTTAAATCTCCACATTATTTATAACATCCTTTATCTAATATTTCTTCTTGTTGAAGATAATAGTATCAGACTTGTAAAGAAGAAGAGGCAAAGCAAAGGTTGAAGATAACAGATGGTCAAAACGATAGTGGTTTAACATTGCATTAAACTCATCGTTTCATTTAAAAGGAGTTTTTGTGACAAAACACATTGTTTTGTTAAATGATTGAACTTAGAGACGTGTTAGTGAAACGATATCGTATGGCTCAATTCAAAAAGCAGTTGGCTTGGCTCGAATTTCTATTAGAGGAGCTGAACTGTAATATTTGAATTTCTGGGTTTAGATCCGCATAAGGTGGAAGGTTAATTAAGTAGTTAGGATTATCTTGTGCTATAAAAATAGAGAATTAAGTTCATTTGTAATTATGCAAGAAATTTCAGTTGATCAATACAAGTTTTATTCTCTCAATCTTTCTCTCACTTTTCCTCAATTTCTTGGACTTTCTCTTTTCAATATACACTGTTGCAATCTTGTTTCTATTGATGGTGATATTCATATCTCTTTCTTGCTTCATTAAAACATTCTTGTCATTAAGAATTTCTTCATGGTATCAAAGCCATCTACTGTTGCTACTCAAAATTCAACAATGGTAGCTTCAAGCTCAACAATGGCGTCATCCTTATCTACTTCTACAATGTCTTCAAGCTCAGCTGTGAATTTGATAAATCTGTCTAATATGTTGAATATGATGACTGTGAAATTAGACAATACTAACTAGATTGTGTGGAAGCATCAAATCTCCATGGTTCTTAAAACTTATTCCTTATTTGAGTTACTTGAAGAGCCTCAACTGATTCCTGAGAAATTTCTCAAAGATCTTTTTGGTTCATACACTACAATTGTGAATCCAGATTTCTTAGTTTGGAAATCAAAGGAAAATGCTTTACTTACCTTCATAAGTTCAACTTTGTCTCTTTCTATTCTAGCACTTATTGTTGGATGTGCTACTGCTATAGAAGTTTGGAAGGTGCTTGAGAATATGTTTTCTTCAATCTCAAGGTCTCACATCATGAATCTTAAAGGTGAGCTTCATAATCTTAAGAAAGGGAGTGATTTTGTTGATATCTATCTACAGAAAATCAAAGTTGTAAGGGACAAGTTGCTAGTAGTTGGAGTGATTGTGGATAATGAAGAATTGTTCCATATTGCTATTAAGGGACTTCCCAAGGAGTACAATGCATTCAGACCTGCGATCAAAATTAGGAGTACTCAGCTTAGTTTTGATGAGCTCTCTACTATGCTGAATGCAGAGGAAGAGTCGCTTAAGGAAGGAATAAAGGTCAAAGATACCATCTTTGCCATGACTGCAACAGCTAATCAGAAATCTAATGGCAGTGGTTATAATCAGTCTTACAATAGAGGAAGGGACAAAGGAAACTTTAACAATAAAGGAGGTAGAGGGTAGAAGAGGTTCCAATGGTCAACCTTCTCAATTCAATCATTTCAATCATTTTCAACAAAATCAATTTGGTTTTAGTAGTGCTAGATTAAAAAGGTCAACATGCCAAATTTGTGGAAAACTTGGACATTTGGCTATTGACTACTATCATAGGATGAATTATGCTTATCAAGGCAAGCATCCACCTACCAAGCTTGTTGCTGGCCACAACATCAAGTGCATGTCTTGCTCAAGATCAGCCTTGGATTGCTGACAGTGCAGCCATTGATCATGGAACAACTAGCCTCAACCATTTCAATTTCCCAAAACCTTACACTACTCAGGATCATCTTGCTGTTGGAAATGGTCAAAATTTACCTATTACACATATAGGTACAACCCTTATTCCATCCTCTTTCTCTAATCTTCAACTTAACAATGCTCATAGAGTCCCTTCAATTACATCAAATCTTGCTTTTGTTCATAAGCTTTGCCATGATAATAATTTCTGGTGCTATTTTGATGAAAATATTATTTCAATTCAGGCCTTGGCCACGAGGAAAATTCTCTACCAAGGCAAGAGTGAAGGTGGTGTTTACCCCATCTACCCTTAACAAGCTTCTCAACTTTCTTTGTCACCTAAGGTCTGCAATAATGTTTCTATGTTGCCTGCTTTCAATAAGTCTCTCTAGCATATGAGGCTTGGTCATTCTCATGATCAAGCTCTCAATAGTTTGTTTCCTAATGTCAAATTTGTACTAAATAAGAACAATATTGTTGATTAGCCTTGTACTCATTAATTATTTGGTAAAATGCACAATCTATCTTTTCCGAATTCTCAATTTACAGTCTCTTCGCCTTTTGAGCTTGTTCACTCTAACTTGTGGGGTCTAGCACCTATGAATTTTGTTAATGGATTCAAATATTACATCTTGTTTGTTGATCATTATACTAGATTTAGTTGGCTTTATCTGCTTCAAATCAAATGCCTTTGCTAAATTTGTTCATTTTAATGCTATGATTGAAAATCAGTTTTCCTCCAAAATCAAAATATTTAGATCTGATGGAGGTGGAGAGTTTACCTCTAATGACTTCAAAACCTATCTGTCACAATATAGTATTACTCATCATTTGTCTTGCCCTCATACACCTTAGCAAAATGGTGTTGTTAAGAGAAAGCACAGACATATAATTGAAACTATTGTTACTCTTTTGTCACAAGCTTCTATGCCTTATTCTTACTAGACATTTGTAGCTCAAACAACTGTTAGTTTGATTAACCTTCTTCCTACTTCAGTTCTTGGTTGGAATTCTCCTTGGTCTAAACTGTACTCTATTACACTTGATTTGACCCAACTAAAAATTTTTGGTTGTGCATGCTATCCTAATCTCATACCCTACAATAATCACAAGCTTCAACCTAGGACTAAAGAATGCATTTTCACTGGATATCCTACTAATTCTAAAGGATATCTCTGTCTTAATCATCAAACAAATTGTGTGTATACCTCTAGGCATGTTCTTTTCAATGAGTCTAAATTTCCTTTTTCATCTAATGTCACCTTTGTGTCTTCATCCTCCTCCACTGCTACTAATGTTCCCACTTGGTTCTCTAATCAACTCTACTTACATTCCACTAGTCAACCTTCCTTACTTAGTTCTTATTCCTCTTCATCTGTTACTCTTCCCTCAGATACTTCACCTCCACACTTCTCTACCTCATTAGTACCTTCTCCACTTGCAATTTCACCTTCCTCTCCATCTGATGTGTCTTTATTTGCAGAACCATCAATCTTGTCCACCTCAAATCGTCTTCCAAAGTCTTTACCTACTCTACTCCTACAGTACTAGCATCTTCCATTTTCAACTTAACTATACGCTGAATTCTCATCCTCTGCAAACTAGATCCAAGAGTAGGATTACCAAACTAAAATCTAAACTTTGTTACAAGGTAACTATGGACTATACCTACATAGAACCTCCCTCTTACAAAATTGCCTCTCAATATCCAAAGTGGTGTGAGGCAATGGATGCTGAGTTTCTAGCTCTTCAAAGATAGCAAACTTGGTCCCTTGTTCCTACACCTCCTCATGTGAATTTAGTTGGGTGCAAATGGGTTTTTAAACTAAAATTGAATAGTGATGGTCAATATCAAGGTACAAGGCCAAGTTGGTTGCAAAAGGGTTTCATTAGCAAGTAGGTGTAGATTTTCATGAGACTTTTAGTCCTTTGGTTAAGCCAGCCACTGTGAGACTTGTTTTAGCTATTGCTGTGAGTTGCGAGGGGCAGTTGAGGAAACTTGATGTATCTAATGCCTTCCTCTATGGCTATCTCAAAGAGGAGGTATATATGCAATAACCTCCAGACTATGTGGATCCTAATCACCTTGATTATGTTTGTAAGTTGCACAAATTTATTTATGGTCTCAAACAAGCACCAAGGGCTTAGTTTGAGAGATTTACCTTTCACTTACTTCATCTTAGCTTCACTGCATTAGTGGCAGATAGCTCCTTATTCATTTTCTGCTTAGCCAATACAATTATATATCTTCTGTTGTATGTTGATGATATCATTGTTACTGGGAATGATTTAGCTTAGGTTGCACATCTTATAGCTGCTCTTGGTTAGGTTTTTGAGCTAAAGGACTTAGGCCCTCTTAATTACTTCTTGGGGATTCAAATTACTCAAACTGCCCATGGTCTTACTCTTACTCAATCCAAATACACCTCTGATATGCTTCACAGGTTTCATATGGAGAACTCCAAAGTTACTAAGACCCCTTGTTGTCCTTCCACAAGATTGGTGCCTTATGATGGTGTTACTTTTTCAGACCCTACTGAGTATAGGAGCATGGTTGATGCTCTTCAGTACTTGACTTTCACTTGTCCAGAAATTGCATTTAGTGTTCATCAATTACGCTAGTTCATAAGTCATCCTAGTACTACTCATCTAGAGGCAACTAAGCGTGTTCTTTGTTATATCAGAGGCACCTTGCATTTTGGGATTTCTTTCACTCTTGGTCCTTTGACACTTACTGCATTCTCAAACGTAGATTGGGCTAGGAATCCCATTGACCTTCGCTCTACAACAGGTTTGCTTATTTTCCTTGGGCCCAATCCTATTTTCTAGTCTACTAAGAAACAAAGTACATTGTCTTGTTCTTCTATGGAGGTTGAATATTGTTCTTTAGCCACAACTACGATGGAATTGTCTTGGCTTTGTATTTTGTTCAAAGAGCTTCGTATCTTTCTTCATCATGTACCTATGATTTGGTGCGACAATGTTTCTGCAATTGCTTTATCGGCTAATCTTGTTTTTCACTCTCGTACAAAACATCTTGAGGTGGATAACCATTTTACTCATGAGAAGGTTCTTTGCAAGCAATTGCAAATTGGGTTTGTTTCTAACAAGGACAATTTTGCTGATGTTTTCACCAAATCAATCCCTAATCCTCTTTTCCAATTTCATTGTGCCAAACTTTTGGTAGATTCCTCCCCCATTAGTTTGGGGGAGGATGTTGAAGATGATAGTATCAGACTTGTAAAGAAAAGGGGCAAAGGTTGAAGATAACAAATGGTCAAAATGACAGTGGTTTAACATTGCATTAAACTCATCATTTCATTTAAAAGGAGTGTTTGTGACAAAACGCATCGTTTTGTTAAATGATTGAACTTAGAGACGTGTTAGTGAAACAATATCGTATGGCTCAGTTCAAAGAGCAGTTGGGTTGGTGCGAATTTCTATTAGAGGAGTTGAACTGTAATCTTTGAATTTCTGGGTTTAGATCCGCATAAGGTGGAAGGTTAATTTAGTAGTTAGGATTATCTTGTGCTATAAAAACAGAGTATTAAGCTTAGTTGTAATTGTGCAAGAAATTTTAGTTGATCAATACAAGTTTTATTCTCTCAATCTTTCTCTCACTTTCTTGGACTTACTCTTTTCAATATACATTGTTGCAATCGTGTTTCTATCGCTAGTGATATTCATATCTCTTTCTTGCTTCATTAAAACATTCTTATCATTAAGAATTTCTTCACTTCTTAAATAATTACTAGTCACAAACCCACGCGATGCATGGGAATATTTTTAATGATCATTTTATGGTTAAAGTTATTTTAAAGTAAAAAATTTATAATAATAATTAGTTAAGGATCATTTTGTGAATCACCAAAAGAAAATCATTACCAAATAAGTTCATAAACTACCATTACTAAAAAAAAAAATAACCAAAGATATATAACGTTAACTTATTAAATTATTCAAAAAAGATTTGTCAAGAAATCATTTAAATCAGCCATCATATATATGACATGCCCTACAAACTTCATAATAATTATTATTTTTTTGAGAAAGAGAAACTTCATAATTAAATAGTGTAGAGAAAACATGGTTTTACAAAAACAATAAATTTAAATTGACATAAAAAAAAATGTAGAAAATGAAAAGAAGACAACTCTTGTAATTTTTTGTGTAGTTGAATAGTACTCCTATACTTGTGGACTCCATGTTATGGTATGTTGATTTGTTCATATATACATCTAGATGAGTAAGAATGTAACTATTATTTGAATGATTATTGTGATTTATTGATACTAAGTAATAAAAAAAAAAAATTTAAAACCTAAATTTTTTTTTCCCTAATATAACGGAGTAAAAGACAATTGATTGTAATTTAAAGTAATTAAAAAAATAGAGAACATACTCATATATTCATATGTTTGTATTACCTAGGCAAACAAAGAGTCATTCTTATAGTGTCTAATGACTTCTATATTCTGTGAACCGTTTTAGATAGGAATTTTATTATTATTAGAGTCACAAAATTTTTAGATAGTTTATTCTGTTTAGACAAAGATGATGTGGATAATGAAAATAAAAGATTATTTGTAATATAAGTATACTATTTTCCTTGTCATTTTTATGGTGTGACGTACCCCAATGTGAAGTATGTGTTATGCAAATCTTTATTATTTATTTCAAATTCTGAAATCCAAGTGGTAAAGGGGGAAAAAACACTAACAACTACTAGAATATATTAATGAAGAAGAGAAGATTGAATCAAAATTAGAATTAAAATTATTGTTGCCTAATATTCTTTTTACTATATTCATTGCTACAATAAATCCAATAAAACACACCTTAGGAATTTTTCATAGCGTTGAAAACCCATTTATGAATGAAGTTTACTAACATAATAGTAATCTTCAACATTTGTTCTTCCTATTTGTTCTTCTATAGGACCATCTTTGTTTTTTTTTTTTTTTTTTGTTTTGGAATAATTTTTATAGTCATTTTATCAAACACGTGGAAACATAGAATTGCAAATCTGACATTTCATTTAGCATTGAAATAGAGAGCAAACCATTTTGCTCTACAGCAAATCATAGTAAAAGAGACATAAAAAATAAAAAAATAAAAACACATAATACTCTAACATATAAATTAGACTTGAATGTTACTCCTATACTTGTGGACTCATGTTATACTCCTATACTTGTGGACTCATGTTATAGTATGTTGATTTGTTCTTATATATCTAGATGAGAAAGAATGTAACTATTATTTGAATGATTATTGTGATTATTGATACTAAGTAATAAAAAAATAATTAAAATCTAAATTCTTTTTTCTAATATAATGGAGGAGGAGACAATTGATTGTAATTTAAAGTAATTAAAAAAATAGAGAACATACTCATATATTCATATGTTTGTATTACCTAGGCAAACAAAGAGTCATTCTTATCGTGTTTGATGACTTCTATATTCGGCGACTTCTATTATTATTATTATTAGAGTCACAAAATTTTTAGATAGTTTATCCTGTTTTGACAAAGATGACATGTATAATGAAAATAAAAATATTTTTAATATAAGTATATTATATGCCTTGTTATTCTTTTGGTGTGATGCACCCCAATATAAAGAATACGTTATGCAAATCTTTATTCTTTATTTCAAATTCTAAAATCTAGGCGGTAAAAGGGGGAAAAAACACCAACAACTGCTAGAACATGTTAATGGAGAAGAGGATAATGAATCAAAATTATTGTTGCCTAATATTCTTTTTACTATATTTATTAGTACAATAAATCCAATGATACACACCTTAGGAATTTTTCATAGCGTTGAAAACCCATTTATGAATGAAGTTTACTTACATAATAGTATTCTTCAACATTTGTGTAGAGAGGGAAAATTCCCGACCTATCACAAGCTGACACGTCACATTATTAAGTCCACAAAATACAGCCAATTACAGAGCACCATGTATTGCTGCTAGGTTTTGCTATCACTATTCAGAAGCCAATAGAAATTTGCCAAGTGTCATGCAAGAACCAATCACGCTTCAGCGCATGTGTAAGCGATGACTCAAGCAGCCTAGCACGTGTAAGCGATCACTCAAGCAATCCAGCACGTGTAAGCGATGACTTAAGCAGCTTCGCACGTGTAAGCGATGACTCAAGCAATCCAGCACGTGTAATCGATGACACAAGCGAACCAATTAGGCTGTGACATGTGTCACCAATCAAGTTCCGCCACGTGTCGCTCACCCACCCCAAAACTCCTATAAATAGAAGCCTTCTTGAGACATTAAGGAGGACTAGGATTCAGAAGTGAAAAAGCTCTGCGAAGATCAAGCTTCAAAGCCTTTAAGAACTTCAACCCCAAAATAGGAGAACATTCGAAGCAGAATCATCCAAATCATCTGCCTAGATCCTAAAGTTTGCGGGAATCAAGCTCAAAGGTCCGAAAACATCAACAAATCACAAATCAGTGAAGCTCTACGGATTCAAGCCTGTAAAGCCCCGAAGAACTTCCACCACAAATCTTCAAATACAAAGAACATTCGAAGCAGAATCATCCAAACTATCTGCCTAGATCTCAAAGTTCACTGGAATTAAGCTCAAAAGCCTCCAGAAACCTCAAACAACCACAAATCAGCGAAGTTTCACGGATTCAAGCCTCTAAAGCCCCGGAGAACTTCCACAACAAACCTTCGAAGACGACGAACGCATGAAGAACACGAAGAACACACGAAGAACACAAAGAACACGAAGAACACGAAGAACAAAGAATTTCTAACAAGCTCATAGCCAGAGATTCATTGTAATTTTGTTTCAAAGATCTTCGATCCATTCCTCAACCAAATTGAAGGATATCTTATGTTCAAAACAAAATCACATTATCACAAATCCAATCAATAAGTCTTTTAAGGAGATCGAATCGGAGGATAACTCTTTTGTAATTACAGAGAATTGTACTACACAATCATCAATATAAATTCGCATTTGTGAAACTATTTCACTTGTTTGACTCATTTCAAACCGAGAAATTTAGTCGCTTACAATTTGTTCTTCCTATTTGTTCTTCTACATGACAATCTTTGTTTTTGTTTTTGTTTTTTTTGCTTTTTGTTTTTGTTTTTTTTTTTTTTTTTTTTTTTTTTTTTTTTGTTTTAAATCTTTTTCATAGTCATTTTATCAAACACGTGGAAACATAGAATTGCAAAATTTTGGATTACATTTAGCATTGAAATAGAGGACAAACCATTTTGCTTGACAGCAAATCATTAAAAGACTAATAGAGAAAGAAGGGAAATAAAATACATAATACTCTAATATATAAATTAGACTTGACATACCGTATGATTTTAAGGAACAAAGCGATATACCCATTCAAGAATATAGGATTACTACTTTGAAATGAGCTCTTTTTGGGCAGGAGCTAAATTTAAAACCATTCATCTCCTGGTTAAGAGAGATAGAGGGCGTTTAACAATTTATATATCATCTCTTTGATTTTATCTCATTGATTTTATAGGGATGGTGGTGGCAACTGAACAGGTATGAACTGGTTGGATTCAATGAGAAGATGAAGAGCCAAGAGAGGAGGAGAGGAAGAGTCTAAGGCATTAAAGAGCATGGGAAGTTGAAAGGAATGAAAAGAGGGGGAGTTAGGGGTGTTATGGAAACTGAAGTGAAAATTGTGGAATCGTTAAAAGACTAATAGAGAAAGAAGGGAAATAAAATAATTTAGATTATACTAAAAAGAAAGTAATAACATGGCCGCTAATTTGGCTCAACGTGAGCATAGAAACAATAAATGCTACGTTTCAGTTTTTAGTATTATATAGATATAGATATAGATGAGAGAGAGACCAATAGTAATTTAGCCCTAAATTATAAAATACAAATTTTAATTTTTACTTTCTTTCCTTGTCTTCCACTCTAGAAAATTGGAATCAATCGAAATCCCCAACTTGCCAGTTGCCAATCCGGTAGTCGGTAAGCTTGCAAGGTAGGGGGTCTTATTGGTGAAAGCCTCTGCTTTATCTTCTACATCATCGTCAGCAGTGGTGGAGGAAGGAGATTCCTCCATGGTCCATACAAATTAAGTAAGCAATTTTAATTGTGTGTTGCCAATTCATCATCTTAAAACACCAAAAAGCAAATACCAGTTATTTTCTCCCTTTTTTACACATGCTGCCCAGTACCCACCCAGAAAATGTCTTTTACACTGAACATTTTACCTACAATGATTTTATAGTGAAAGAATTAAGTTAAAAGCGCAACATTAACTAGTGCTTCTACAAAGTAGCTACTCAACCAAAATTTATAGGAAAAATTTCAATATTCCATACCAAAAAAAAAAAAAAAAAAAACCCTTTTATTCATTAATTAATTACATGCTGAAAATACTGGAGGATAAAAAGATTAACTTATGGACAACAGATCAATCGTGAGGAGGGAGAAGCAATGCAACAATTTTTACAACATTGTTGTTGCAATAGTTGAATTGATAACTACTTTTTATTTGAACTCACCACTATTTTCATTTAGTTCTACTAATAAAACCTCTTATTGTTGAATGTCGAATAATAGATTTGGAGTTAGATCTCTCGCTTACGCCAAAGACCAATCAGCATTTTTAGTCTGATGATAAAAATCAATCATTAGGAGTTTGACATAGGTTAGAACTTTCTCTTAAAAAAAAAAAAAAAAAAAAAAATCAACTTGTCTTACATTTTGTTTTTGAAGGTGCTCCCTTCTCCCAAGGCACGGGTTGAAGGAGGTAAAGAGTGTTTTGGTTTGACGATAAAAAGTAATCATTCTGAAGATGCTCCCTTCTCCTAAGGCGAGTTAGAGGAGGTGGAGGGAGTCTTGATCTGATGATAAAAAACAATAATTAAGAGTGGACACCATAGATTAAATTATCTCTTAAAAAAAAAAAAAAACTTGTCTTACCCCAATTTTGTAGGTTTCTTTACAATTTTTTCTGAAGGTACTCCCTTCTCTCGAGGCAAGTTGGAGAAGGTGGAGGGGGACGAATAACGCCTTGAGATGCTAATTAAATTATCAATCATTAGAAATGGACATAATAAATTAAAACTATCTTAAAAACAAAACAAGACCAAACAAAAGAAAAACTTATCTTACCCTGCATTTGAAAGTACCTCTATGACTTTTTTTGAAGGTGCTCCCTTCTCCCAAGGTGAGTTGGGGGAGGTGGAGGGGGATGAATAACCCCTTGAGAGATTGAATAAATTATCAATCATTAGGAGCAGGCATAATAAGTTAAAGCTATTTCTAAAAAAAAAAAAAAAAAAAAAAAATTTGTATTACCCCATATTTGAAAGTTCCTCGATGATTTTTTTTGAAGGTGCTCCCTTCTCCCGAGGTGAGTTAAAGGAGATGGAGGGAGATAAATAATTCCTTGAGACGCTGAATAAATTATCCATTATTGGTAGCAAACGTAATAGATTAAAATTATCTTTGAAAAACAAAAAAAAACAAAAAACAAAACCTTGTCTTACCTTGCATTTGAAAGTATCTCTATGGTATCAGTTGTAGTATGCGCAATCGAACGAGGTGAAGCTGAGAGGGTGGATACATCTTGTAGAGACATGATAGATTTTCCCCTAGTTTGTTGTGAATGTGAAGTATGGGACGAAGTGAATTGTTTTATCTTTATTTTTTGATCCGACGGCACCAGTTGTTGTATGCACAATTGGCTTCGAATGAGAAGGATGATTAATTATAACAACATTATAGTTATTAACAGTGATATTATTGACGTTAGTTTGGTTCGGAAAGTCCTGCAATGGAGAAAGGATTAAAGATTTGTCATCTGATCAAGAAAACTAAGCATAAGGTAGTATAAAGAATCAAGAGTCAAGACATATTAGACAAGTCAAATCAGACATGCACCACTTCAAAGGAAGCTGTGGTAATTAGGTTCTCGAGAATAATAGAGAAAAAAAAGACATCCTACCCGGTCGACAATTGCTTCATGTATTTTCTCCCATGCGAAGCCCTGCAATAAACGGGATCCAAAAAACAAATAAAAAGATAAAAAGCAAACCCAAATTACAAAAGAGTCAACTCATCAAAAAAAGAACAGAAAAAAAAAAATGTTGACAAATTCTCTAAACCCATTTGTTCCTAAATAATTTTAGGAAAATTTGTATGAGAGAAGGGAAAAAAAATGTTTTAACAATTTTTTTTATTTACAAAGTGTCAAATTTTTCTAAAATTGTTTATTAACAGTTGCCTTAAGCACATCTCTAACTAAACCAAAAAAAAAAAAAAAAAAAAAAAAAACATTGTAGACATCAAAATTCGGCTATGAAGATTCAAAATATAAATTGTATGTATAAAGAAAAAAAAAATTACAAAATGAGCGCAATCTAAACCGTGCTTCTCTGAGTCCTCTAGGACAACAAACACACAAAACAGACATTCAAGTCACCTTTCTCCTCTCACTCTATTTTAACCATACCAAAGTATTGTTTCTATATTAAATTAAAAAAAATAAAAATCTTTACAACGTAAAAGTATCATCCTCAACAAAAACATTAGATTAAAAGAAAGAAAGAAAAAAAGTCTCCCATTACAAGCCAAAAGAAAAAGATTTAATTTCAAATTCTCATAACATACCAAGGAGACTTGTTGAAAAATATCTCTAAAAAAAATAGAAATTAAAACAAGCAATCACTTAGTTGGAATAGAGATCAAAATATGAGAGAGGAGGAAGGAGCTACGAGGAGACGTACAATGGCAGACCAAAAGATTTCGGCCATATTGTCCCAATCTTGATTTCCTACGTATGCTTGCCCTGCTCTGAAACTGAGGCTACTTCGCCCAAACGAATACTGTTGATTCCACAGGTACCACGAGCATGTTACTAATGCCTGTTGGACTTGGGAAAACTTATGGCCTTACTTACTGGAGGAAGGAATAGAATATGATAGAATTAAATATTGATCTGGGATATTGGGTTCTCGAGATCTCTGGGTATAGCAACAAGCGTAGATGCAGAATTGTGGGCTTCGAGACAGATCACAAGGGTCAAAATCAGCCACTGGTTTCGGGAAGTAAACCAGCCACTATAAGCAAGACTTTAGAAGATTCGATGATCCTCGTCACCCGATGGAGCTTATTTTGTTGTTGTATTATGATTCTATTGGAATGTACCATGAAGGCTACGCCTCAACTCTTTTTTTTTTTTTTTTTTTATAACACACCTTCAAACCAACACGCCAATTTCAAAACTGCTAACATGCCTCAACTCTTTAATTTAATTTGAATGCGATTCATGTTTACCAAAAAAAAAAAATTTAAATATTAATCAATATTAGAGTTCAACTTGAAACAATGACCGACACTTAGGGAATAGAATATGAAAGAATTAATATTGAGAGTTGAACTTTTTTGCAGAAATGTTGAGAGCTGAACTTTAGACAATGAAACCAGACCAACTCAGGGCGTAGACCTAGAGAGTTGAACTTTTTTTTTGCTGAAATGTTCAGAGTTGAACTTGAGACAATAAAACCAAACCAACCTAACGCGGTAGACCTAGAGAGTTGAACTTTTTTTTGGCTGAAATGTTCAGAGTTGAACTTGAGACAATGAAACCAAACCAACCTAGGGCGGTAGACCTAGAGAGTTGAACTTTTTTGCTTAAATATTGAGAATTGAACTTGAGACAATGAAATAACCAAACCAACCCAGGGCGTAGATCTAGAGAGTTGGGACTTTTTTTGCTGAAATATTGAGAGTTGAACTCGAGACAATGAAACCAAACCAACCTAGGGCATAGTTTTTAGACCCGAAACGTTTAATGAACCGTAAAAGGGAGAGGTTCAAGGTTTTTGAGGTCGGACCGAGGTTGAATTATAATGACATCATAATTAATTTAATAATTATTTAAAATATAAATAAATATATTAAATTACTACAAATATTAAAAAAAATTAACTAAAATAGTGCAATTAAATATAGAGATTTGTAGGATTAAGGGCCCAAATTATATATTGGGTCTTGGGCCTTGTCCGAGAGCATGGGTGGTTCGAGGAGGAACGGATGGTAAAGAATGGCCCAGGCTCAAGATTCAATGAGCAAAATACAAATAGGAAGGTTGTCCAAGGAGGAATATCTTCTCGGATACGATAAGTACAGCTCAAATATGTATTCCAGTGATCAGAATGACCTTCCATGAAGCTCTAGTGATACGGACGTGCATTATGAACATACGAGAAGGAGGGGAACCTAAAAATATCTAAGGGAAAGCTGCTACCACCGCATTGAATGTACTGCAACTACTTTTCTAGCCGCATTTATGTGGAGAAGACCTCTAAACAGTATTGCCTTGACTACCACAACTCACAGAAAGTCAAAGAGGGTGTCTGATGAGACAGGTACTCAAATAAGGGCTTAGATGACTAACAAGTGTAGGATCAAGATGGTCCAAAGGGAACTATATAATGTAAGAAACCTTCCATGAGGAAGGGATCGGAAAAATAGAAAGAGAACACTATAGCTATCAAAATTATATTGTATTCAGTCTAATTGATTTATAAACTTACCTCCTCGGACAGTGAATCGATTCAGATCAGTGCTTCTTATTCTTGTTTGATCATCATTTAAATCCATACTAGCCATTGTCCAATTCATTAGGATCTAGTTCTTTGACCCACTCTCTACAAATTTATTGTGCTGGGCTCACTAGGCTAAGATCCCATACATCTTGGGCTTGGGTTGCAAAACGTGTCCTTACAATTGGTGCCATTTGTGGAAAGAACTTGTGCAACAGCGAGTGCAACGATCATTTATGGTAGGATAAGATCCTCATCAATGAGAATCCATGGGTTCCCAACGACAAGATGACTTCCTTAACCTTGAACGCAAGCGAGATCGAGAAGGTAACATACACACCACACATACCGGTAAAAGTCATTCTCGAGTTGGGAGTTACATCTCTCAGGAGCAGAACAATAGAGCCAAGCAAAGGGAAATTGACCATCTAAAGGAGGAATTACGTCATGCACGACGAAGATGAACTCCCTCCTGGTTTAACTCCTCTTCTAATGATGAGAAGGATGGTAGTTATCGACGTAGATCAAGGACTCCTCCTAGTGAATCTTTCTCATATAAAGAGGAACACTATCGTGAGCGCAGATACAAGAGCCCAACTCGCAGAGGACTGGGAAACGATGCTATGAGCAAAGTGTTGAACCAAATTTCCAAGTCGCCCTTCACGCGCAGGATTGAAGGAGCAACTCTTCCTCGGCGTTTCCATCAGCCAACTTTCACCATCTACAATGGACGAACGGACTCGGTGGAGCATGTGAGCCATTTCAATTAGAGAATGGCTGTCCATTCTAAGGATGAAACCTTGATGTGCAAGGTGTTCCCATCCAGTCTGGGACCCGTTGCGATGAGATGGTTCGACGGCCTAAGAGCAGATTCCATAGGTTCTTTCAAGGAGCTCACCCGGGCATTTGGCTCTCGTTTTCTTACATGTACCAGGGTCCCTCGGCCTATTGATTCCCTATTATCCTTATCCATGTGAGAAGGGGAGACTCTGAAGACATATTTGGATTGATACTAGGAAATGTTCAACGAGATTGATGGTGACTTTGATGACATGTCCATCAACACCTTCAAAGCTGGCCTCCCAGCCAAGCACAGTCTAAGGAAGTCTTTGACTGGAAAACTTGTCACCAATGTGTGCCAACTCATGGACTGGATTGATAAGTACAAGAGGGTTGTGGAAGACTAGTAGCTGGGGAAATGAAAAGCTAAGGTTATCCCTCAGGAGAGGAGGGATTTCAGATTGGACCGGTACAACAATAACAACCGGCCTCGGAGAGACATTGCTGGGTAGTTAGGATCTGCCAATACTCAGGCGATTAGTGTGATGTTCCAAGAACCGGTGCATTAGGTTCTGAAAAAGATTAAAAATGAGTCATTCTTTAAATGGCCAAACAAGATGGCTGGAAACCCCATGAGGTGCAACCAGAGCCTTTATTGCCAGTACCATTAGGACCAGGGACACACTACGAAGGATTGTAGAAATTTATGGGACCATTTGAACCAGCTGGTCCAAGAAGGAAAATTGAAGCAGCTTTTGCACCATTCCGGTGGCTAGGTGGGCCAGACAGGTTCGGATTCCCGAAGAGATGCTTCTTCAAGACCTCTTCTAGGAACGATCAATGTCATCTTTGCTGCTCCCGAGAGGACTGGTTCTTGTCCCTTTAGAGTGATGTCTGTGGCTCGGCTGTCCGTCGAGGATGATAATCTAGAGCCGAAGAGGGCTGGAAGGGATATTCAACAGGCAATAAGTTTTTCAAACAAGGATAAGATTGGGACCATACAGCCCCATGATGATGCTTTGGTGGTCACCATCAAGATTGGTGGGTATGATGTGAAGAGGGTGATGGTGGACCAAGGTAGTGGTGCCGAAGTTATGTACCCTGACTTATATAGAAGGCTGAATTTGAGATCCAAGGACTTGAAGACCTACAATTCTCTTTTAGTAAGTTTTGATGGGAAGGCAGTCATTCCGAGGGGTATGATAAGACTACCCGTGCAAGCTGGTTCAGAGGTTGTGGAGGTAAATTTTATCGTGGTGGATGCCTATTCCCCCTACACGGTCATCATAGCCAGACCCTGGCTTCATGCTCTGGAGGCCGTCTCTTCCATTTTGTACTAAATGGTGAAATATCCGTCGGGGGGTTGCATTGAAGAAATCGTGGGGAGTCAATCCACAGCTAGGCAATGCCTAGTGGCTGCCATCTTACATCAACCTGAAACTGAGTCCTCGACCTCTGTTGGAGGGGGCTTGTAGCAATCAAAGGCTTCGGCATTGCTTATAAATGGACCAGTCAAAGAGACAAAATGTGAAGATTTAGAAACGGTTACGGTCGGCGATGACCTGGAGAAGTTCTTTCTGATCAGAAGTCAACTACCTCCCCAAGAGAAGGAAGAGCTAGTAGAATTTCTCAGGAAAAATATTAACGTGTTTGCATGGAATGCTTACGAAGCACTAGGGGTGGATCCGAGCCTCATTTTCCATCATTTAAATGTTAACCCATCCATCATTCCCAAAAGGCAGTCACTTCGGCACCCATCCAAGGAACATGCAAATGCTGTCAAAGATGAGGTGATGAAGCTCAAGCAGGCAGGGGCTATGGTTGGCCAATACTGTAGTCGTGAAAAAGAAGAACTGGAAATAGCGAGTGTGTGTGGACTTCACAAATCTAAATAAGGTTTGCCTAAAATATCCCTTCCCTATGCCTTGAATAGATCAGTTGGTGGATGCAACGATGGGACAACCTCAGATGAGCTTCTTAGACGCCTTTCAAGGATACCATCAAATATCATTAGCCCTGGATGATCAGGAAAGGATAGCTTTTGTCACTCCCATTGGAAACTACCACTACAAAGTGATGCCCTTCAGTTTGAAGAACGCAGGGTCTACCTATCAAAGGATGATGATGAGAATGTTTGAACCACAGTTGGGCAAGAGTATTAAGATATATATAGACGACATGGTGGTGAAGAGCAAGGTAGTGTCTGAGCATGTGGGAGACCTCGGAAACATCTTTGAAATTCTGAGAAAAAACAAGTTGCGCCTAAACGCTTCCAAGTGCTCATTTGGTGTGGGATCAGGCAAGTTCTTGGGCTACATGGTAACTCATAGGGGAATTGAGGTCAATCCCGAAAATCAAAACCATTAAAAGTTTGCAACCACTTCAAAATCCCAAAGAGGTCCAGAAGCTTACCGGAATGATTGCTGCCTTGAACCGGTTTATTTCTCAATTAGCGGATAGGTGCAAACCCTTCTTCCTCTTGATGAATAAGTGGAAGGGATTTGAGTGGACCGAGGAGTGTGCTTTGGCTTTCCAGCAACTTAAAGAATATCTATCTCGGCCACCTATCATGTCCAGTCCTGAGGTGGATGAGATCCTGTTTGCTTATATCGTTGTGGCCCTTCATGCTGTAAGTTTGGTGTTGATACGAGTTAACAATGGCGTACAACGGCCAGTTTACTATGTGAGCAAGTCACTACATGAGGCCAAGGTTCGTTATCTCCCACTGGAGAAAGCCATTTTGGCAATGGTGCATGCTACACGAAAACTTCCCCATTATTTCCAAGCACATACAGTTGTCGTCTTGAATCAGTTTCCACTCAGGGCTATACTTCGAAGTGTTGATTACAAGGGGAGGATTGCTAAATGGAGCACAATTATAGGGGTTTTTGACAATAAGTACATGCCTCGTACCTCTGTCAAGGGCCAGGTCCTCGTGGACCTGGTGGTCAAGTTCACTGAACCCCCATTAGAAGAAGTGGCAGTGACACAAAACATGGATGGAAAATCAGTTCGCACAATCTCCTTGCAAGAACCTTTATTCTGGAAGGTATATGTTGATGGTGCAACAAATCAAAGGGGCTCCAGAGTGGGGTTAATTCTAGTTTCTCCTGAACAAATTACCATTGAAAAGTCACTAAGATTGGGCTTATAGGCTACAAATAATGAGGTTGAATATGAAGCTCTGCTGGAAGGAATGTCCATGGTTCAAAGAATGGTGGGAAAGGCAGTAAAGATGTTCTCGGACTCAAGACTAGTTGTTGGCCAAGTGAAGGGTGAGTTAGAAGCAAGAGATGAGAGAATGCAAGGGTACTTAAGTCAAGTTAGGCATCTGCAATCAGGATTCGAATCATTCAGCCTATTGCACGTCCCTAGAAGTGGAAACACGCATGTTGATTCCCTAGCCACACTTGCAACCTCCTCAGCGCAGATCTTACCTTGGGTTATCCTTATAGAAGACTTGTGCAAACCCATGGAGGTAAAGGGAAATGTGGTCCATGTTCACTAAGTCAGAGTAGGGCCTAGCTGGATGGATCCCATAGTGCTATTCCTGAGAGAGGACATCTTACCGGGGGATAAATCAGAAGCTGACAAAGTACGGAGAAAGGCACCTCGTTTCCGATTATCCGAGGACCAAAAATTGTACAAGCGCTCTTTTTTTGGGCCATATCTACTATGCATTCACCCTAAGGCATCAGAGCTACTCCTTGAGGAGTTATATGAGGGGATTTGTGGAAGCCATACGGGAGGCAGATCTTTGTTTCACAGAGCCATCACTCAGGGCTATTGGTGGCCAAATATGCAGAAAGAAGCGCAAGAATATGTGAGGAAATGTGATCAATGCCAAAGATTTGCACCAAATATACATCAACCGGGAGGAGTCCTTAACCCCCTATCCAGCCCTTGGCCATTTACTCAGTGGGGCTTAGACATCGTTGGCCTTTTCCCCAAGGCAGTAGGAAACAAGAGATATTTGCTAGTCGGCATGGATTACTTCACCAAATGGGTTGAAGCTGAGCCTTTGGCAAATATCAGGGACGTGAATGCCAAGAAATTTGTTTGGAAAAATATTGTCACACGATTCGGGGTCCCTCGTACCCTCATCTTAGACAATGACCTTCAATTCGACAGCAAATCTTTCAGGAGATACTATTGTGATCTTGGAATTACAAACATGTATTCCACTCTAGCTTATCCCCAAGGAAATGGACAAGCCGAGACTGTAAACAAGGTCATAGTGAACGAACTCAAGAAAAGACTGGATGACGTGAAGGGAAAATGGGTAGAAGAGTTGTCACGTTTCCTCTGGATGTATAGAACTACACCTCACAGGTCAATTCAACAGCAAATCTTTCAGGAGATATTGTTGTGATCTTGGAATTACAAACAGGTATTCCACTCCAGCTTATCCCCAAGAAAATGGACAAGCCGAGACTGTAAACAAGGTCATAGTGAACGAACTCAAGAAAAGGCTGGATGAAGTGAAGGGAAAATGGGTAGAAGAGTTGTCACGTGTCCTTTGGATGTATAGAACTACACCTCACAGGTCAACAGGAAAGACCCCTTTTTTAATGACTTATGGCGTCGAGACTGTCATTCCTTTAAAAACTGACTTCCCAACATTAAGGACTAGCTCATTCAATCCAAGCAGTAACAATGAGTTGCTAGAAAAGAGCTTAGAGTTTATTGAAGAAAGAAGAGAAAGTGCAATGGTTCAATTGGCATATTACTAACACAAACTCAAGCTAGGTTATGATGCCAATCTAAAACTGAGACCATTAGTGCCCAGTGACTTAGTGTTGAGAAAAGTTCTGGGTACTGCAAAAAACCCAGCGTGGGGAAAGTTAGGGCCCAATTGGGAAGGACCATATTGCATCACCTCGGTGGTTGGTATAGGAGCATATTTTATGGAAGACATAGATGAGCATGTAATATCGTGCCCTTGGAATATAAACAACCTGAAAAGGTATTATTATTAATGAAAATTTTCCTTTGTCAATATGTTCATTTGTTGTATGTAGGTATTGTACCTCCCTTTATTCATTCTTTCTAAGTATTAAACAGAACCTTAGTCAGGCCTGGCTCCTCAGACCACATGCTTTGGCCAAATTAATACTTGTTGACATCTTTGTAAGTGATTAAACAAAACCTTAGTCATGCCTGGCTTCTTGGACCAGATACTTTGGGGAAATTAACACTTAATGACATCTTATATAAGTGATTAAACAGAACCTTAGTCATGCTTGGTTTCTCAAACTAAATGCTTTAGGGAAATTAACACTCTATGACATCTCTATATAAGTGTTTAAACAAAACCTTGGTCATGCCTGGATCCTCGGACCAAATGCTTTGGAGAAATTAATACTTAAAGACATCTATCCATTCTTACTAAGTGTTAAACAGAACCTAAGTTATGTCAGGATCCTCAAACCACATACTTTGGTAAAATTAACACTCAAAGACATCTAAGCAAGTTAAAGTCTTTAGTTGTTTATCTAAGCATTGGGTAGAGTGAAGGACATTTGCCCCTCTTATTCTTTACAAAGTATATTACTTATCTTCATTAGATCTAGCTTTCATTGCAGAAGGGTCAATTCATAGTATAGGTATGTGGTAAACTTCTCTATTGCTGGTACTTGGTTAAATTGTTTGCAGTGTATTGTTATCGGTTTTTACTGAAGATAAAGCAACAACAGTTCAATGCTATTCATGATAGTAACACTCCTCAAAGCACATAAAGCAAAAGTGCAAGAGATGAAGAGAAAAACATTCTTATTTAATGAAAAATGGAATACGTTATACACATTGACAGAATGTCATTAAAAAAATAATTAAAAAAAAAAAACTACTACAAAAGAAATTGCAAAGAAAATCCTAAGTACTAAGCCTTGGCCTTGGGAGCAAGAGGGTCTTCTTTCTGGCTCAGTTGGGAGGTAGAAGCGTCCTTGGCTTTAAGATCAGTTTCTTTGGTCTTGGCCTCTGCTTCCTTTGCCTTTCCTGCAGCTTTCTTGTCCTTGGTAGCGTTCTTGGCTTTTGGGGAGAGATTTTTCTTCTTGCCCTTACTCTTGTCTTTGTCCCCCTCAGCCCCCTGGCCTTGATCACCAGCTTGGCTGGATCCCTTCGAAGCCTCAGGGAGAGGGAGAGCAGCTTGGATAGTCAGGGGCTGCTCAGAAGTCTAGAGAGCAAGGGAAAAGGGAGAGGAGATGGCACCTGGGACTTCATGGATATCTGGGTGATAATATACGCCCCCAGGCTGCCTCCAAACAGAGTTTGCAGGGACTCCTGCAACACTAAGGGCCCTATCCCAAGTCACATTGCATTAATCCTTGCATACCTCTGAAAGCTCCTCAGCGAGCCTAATTTGTGTCTCCTCCACACTAAGCAGATAAGACGCTTGCTTTTCAGCCTCGGCCGCCTCCTTGGCCAGTTAAGCTGCCTCCTTGGCCTTCTGCAGCTCAACCTTAAGATTTATGACCGACTGCCTTTGGGTGGCCAGATTTATCTCGGTCAAGTGTAGTTTTTGGTGCTGATCCTCGGCCTGCCTTTCCACGGTTATTAGACCTGCCTCGGCACTCAGGCGAGCCTGGTCCGCCTTTTTCAACTTCTCAAATAGCTCAGCTTGTTCTTGTTTGAGGGCCCCCAAGGATTTTTTAACATCAGCATGAGAGAGGGCCTCAGCCTCGGCCTCATTACGGGTGTCGTAAACCCACTCCTCGGCCACAAAAACTTGCTGAGCAACCTGCCCAAAGACAACGGAAAAATCACATGAGTTAAAAAGTAAAGAAAGAACAAAAATACAACTTAACGTTTAACTTCAAGGATATGATAGATTGCTTACCATGGTGAAGTCCCTCTTTAGGGACAGAAATAGGTCATTTTGCTTGAAGCGCCTATAAGCCTCCATATCCCTAGGGAGCAAAAGAGGTTGCTCCAGGGTTTCAGCAATATATCCTGCACGCCCCCTTTGGAAGTTTCTAACTGAGGCGTTCCAAGGGATGGCAGTCCCATCCACCTCTAATTGAGAAGACCAGGTGCGTTGTGTCATGCGCACATTAGCCCTGTTTTGCTTCTCCCGACTGTCCACAGAGTTGGACCTCTTGTCCTGGGAGTCTTTGGCCACCTTCTGTTGTTTTGTCCCCTTCTGAGGGCCCACCTCCCCTCCTTCAAGGTCCTGGATCGGCCTTTTCTTCTTCAAATCAAGAATGGCTTTTAATCCAAGGTCGGTGGGGAGCGATGGAGGAGGAGGGGGAAGAGTAGGAGGAACTTAGGACTTGGGGACTTCTTGTGAAGTTGTCCCCTTGTTTCTTGTAGCCATAAGGTCTCTCAGGCTTCTGTTCTCTCGGTTCAGTGCCATCTCATCCTCTTCTTCTTCGAAGGTGCTGTCTACACGAGCAACTACTAGGGTAGGATGGTGAACACCCGAGTGTCTATCAACCTCCTCCTCGGCGTCCAAGATGTTAACTAAAGGAGTCTCTTGAATCTCCCCTTCTTCAAAATGAAAATTTTCTATCTCCTCCTCGAGTGATAGACGAGAAGAGGCAACCTCCTCCCTTGGTGCTGCTGCGGCCTTGGGCAAAATCTGTTGAAGTGGTAACACCACTGGTGGAAGGTCTCTCCGAGCCAAAAAGTCGAGCACCAAAACGTCTATGCGGGCTAATCGGGCGTCACCAGCTCTTATTGCCTGACCCGCCTCCTAGAAGATTCTTGATAGAGGCTCGTAGTCAAGTACTAAGTGAGTGGCTCGCAGCTGCTTATCCTTACTAATAAAGACCTCGGACCTCAACAAATAGTTGAGAGCTGGAACGTTGACCAGGCTGAGTCTCAGAGCGATGTGCCTTTTATCTGCAAAAACATCCGAGGAGCAAATCATGGTCAGACCAATGAAAAATATCTTCAAAATTAGATGAAGTGTTAAAATTGAAAGGGGATAAAACCAAAAGTGCTAAATCCCCTGCCAAAGGGACTAATCTTAAGGTACCCCACTTGGCTTTCCCGCCCGAGTTGGGCAATGAAGACTGTCATTCCACTCCCCAGAGACAATAAGGTAATCATCCTTCATGCCCTTGTTCGACTTAGGAAGGCACGATATCAATCTGACAATGTCAGACCGGGACTTGAGATAGTATCCCACACCGGCAAGCTTGTGGCACTCGTACATATGAACCACATCATGCCACGCGAGCCCTAAGCCCATCTGCTCGTTAAAAGCGTCTATGCAACCCAAGACCCTAAATAGGTTAGGGGCACATTGATGAGGAGTCAGTCTGTAGTTAATCAGGTAATCCTTGGTTACACTACCTATTGGAAGCGTCATTCCTCCCTCGATGAAAGCAATCATAAGAATGATGACAGCAATCATAAGAATGATGACTTCACCCACTTCTCTATTGGTAAGAATTTGGTTTGGGGCACAATATTACAAGGCTACTCCCTGTGGAATGTGGTATCTAGCCCTAAATCCCTCCATTCCGATCAGAGAGTCTACTAAGTGCTTGAATCTACCCATCTAAGCAAACGTAGATGACACGAAGGAAGTTTTCTAAATGAGAAAGAAGGTCGAGGAGGTTGGCCAAGGAGAAAAAGAAAGTTTAAAAAGATAGATACCTACGAAAACGAATGTATTAAATCCTGAACCTTTAGAAATTTTTTTTGGGAATCTCTTAAGGAAACTAGTTAAGGAAACTTAGGAGTGCTTGAAATCTCTGAAGAACTTGAAAATTCGTAAAGTAAAGGGAAAATGATTTCCCTCAAGGCTTTATATAGAGGGTGAAAATGAGTGGGAGTTATCCCGCTCAAAATTCCAAGAAAAAGATCAACCATTGGATCTGCGCCTCACCATTAGGTTTGGGGAACAAAGCGCCACCTGGAGCAATTAATGGCGCCTCGCGGGCTTTGAAGTGTCAGTGGCAATTATGAGGCGTGTAAAACGACACTCCCACATGTGTAAATCAAAGGATCAAGTGGAATTAAATTTTAAAAATTCAAAACCCCAGTTTTCTCCTCGGATGAGAGGAAAAAATTGGAGTTTTGAGGGGCTATTGTAGGATAAAGGACCCAAATTATATATTGGGCCCTTGGCCTTGTCCGAGAGCATGGGTGGTCTGAGGAGGAACGAATGGTAAAGAACCAAGCTCAAGATTCGATGAGCAAAATACAAATGGGAAGGTTGTCTGAGGAGGAATATCTTCTTGGATACGAAAAGTATAGCTTAAATATGTATTCCAGTGATCAGAGTGACCTTCTATGAAACTCCAGTGATAGAGACATGCATCATGAACATATGAGAAGGAGGGGAACCCAAAAATATCTAAGGGAAAGCTGTTACCACCGCATTGAATGCACTGTAGCTACTTTTCTGGCCGCATTTATGTGGAGAAGATCTCTGAACAGTGTTGTCTTGGCTACCATAACTCACAAAAAGCCAAAAAGGGTGTTTGATGAGACAGGTACTCAAATAAGAGTTTTGATGACCAACAAGTGTAGGATCAAGATGGTCCAAAAGAAACTATATAATGTAAGAGACCCTCCATGAGGAAGGGATCAGAAAAATAGAAAGAGGACACTATAGCTATCAAAATTATACTTGTATTCAGTCTAATTGATTTATATAAAGACTTACCTCCTCGGACAGTGAATTGATTCAGATCAGTGCTTCTTGTTCTTGTTTGATCATCATTTAAATCTATACTAGCTATTGTCCAATTCATTAGGGCCTAGTTCTTTGACCCACTCTCTACAAATTTATTGTACTGGGCTCACTGGGCTAAGATCCCATACATCTTGGACTTGAGCGACAAAACGTGTCCTTACAAGATCTATTATTCCTTTATAGAAACAAAGAGATCTATCTTTCAAATGTATTTTCTATATCATAACTTTAAGAAATATTAAATCCTAGTATTTTTTATGTTGATTAGTTAAACTTGTGATAATATCTAATAATATAATAATTAGAATAAATATATATATATATATTTATATATATATATATATATAATGGTATTTGTGTAATTGTGTTGCATGTCCCCAATGTGGCACTTACGAAATTACGAATGCATTAATTTTCTTTTTTTAAGTGATGAACGAATGATATTTGTATTGCATGTCTACAACGTGGCACACTAGGAATATAAGAATTAATTATTTTCTTTAAAATAAAAGGCAAAACATAAAAAGTTAAAAACTCCAACCACTAGCAAAGCAAAACGTGGCAACTCCAATAAATTCTCCCACTTACCCCACCTATTAGCCCACTTGACCACTTCTCTTTCTTTACTTTTGGTCGCTAAAGCCACATTTCATTATTCAATCATTCTCCTTTTTGTTCTTCTGTCTTGAGCTCTCTGTCTCTCTCTGCAGCAAATTTGAAGATTGTGAATCAGCAAAACTTAAGCACCTCCAAAAATTATCAGATCTCCTTCCGATCTTTATTCTTCTTCATGTTCTTTCATTTCTTTTTCACTTCTTCTAGATATGTTCATAATTTCGTACCGGTGTATTGGCCAAAATTCACTGGAAAAGCTGAAACAAAAAGAACCTTCCCAACTGCAAAAACAGGTCACGGTTCTAAGAACCGTATAGTCCGTCCACAGTTCGAAGGGTTTCATGCTTTTTTCGCATAGAGAGGTTCTTAGAGCTAAAAGAATCACAATGGTAAGAGGTTCATGGTTAACTGGGTCAGACCGTACGGTCCGGTTCAAGTATGAGAACCTTGACCTAGGGCCTAGACTAGGTCTAGGCTACCTAGGCCATTGTGTAATCCTCCCAATAGAGAAAGAACCCTAAATTTTGGCGCAAAAATTGATTTTATTTTATTTTTTAAAATTGGAGATATATAAAAATAAAAATAAAAAATAAAGGGAAAATTACACTTTACCATCTTAAATTATACAACATGTTACACTTTGCACCCTAAACTTTTTGAGTGCATGTTTTGCACCCTAAATTATGACCCTCCTTACACTTTGCACCCCAACGTTAAATTTGGTGTTAACTTGGATGGAAATTCAAAGTTTAGAGTGCAAAGTGTAATAAGGAATATAGTTTAGGGTAATAAAATGTAATTTTTCATTTGTTTTTAATGGATTGAGAAGATGGGCAATTAGGCCTTTTCACATAGTGTCATACTTTTCTATCCAAGTTAACACCAAACTCAATGTCGGAGGTGCAAAGTGTAACAAAAGTCATAGTTTATGGTACAAAATGTGCGTTCAAAAAGTTTTGGGTGCATCTATCCAAAAAAAAAAAAGTTTAAGGTGCAAAATATAATATTGGGTATAGTTTAGAGTGATAAAGTGTAATTTCTCTATAAAAAAAAAATAGTTTTATATTTTCCTTCTACTTTTAAGAAGTCTCGAAGAATTAAGTAATGCTAAAATTAAAATAACTTTAAATACATAGATCTTACAAATATATTGTGTCACTTATAACAATAAGTAATCCAGGTCCCGATGTCTCTTTGCCACTCTTTTATCACTTTAATACCCAAGGTTAGGAACTCAGAATAAGCGACTGAATTTATACCAATAAGCTCGCGTAATGTGCTTTACAAAATATTTTCTAAAGTTTTGGGAAAGAGGTTGAAAAATATTATGCCACAGCTCATTTTAGAGCAATAGATTGCTTTTATGTTTGATCGCCTAATTTCAAATAATATTCTGGTGACGTTCGAAACTTTGCACTACATGCGGAGTCATAACAAGGGTAAGACAGGTTTTATGGCCTTGAAGCTGGATATGAGTAAGACATATGACAGGGTGAAATGGTCGTTTATGGAGAAAATATTGGTGAAGATGTGTATTCAGGATAGCTAGGTGGAACTGATGATGGTATGCATTACCACGACATCATATTCAGTTCTGATAAATGGAGAACTTTTTGGTCATATCACCCCCTCCAGGGGACTTAGACAAGGAGACTCGCTCTCTCCATATCTTTTTCTTATGTGCACTGAGGGGTTGCATGGATTAATAAATAAAGCTACAACCAATGGAAATATTAGAGGCGTGTCAATATGCCAAAACGAGCTTAAACTAACACAACTACTTTTTGCATATGATGATTTAATTTTTTGCAGGGCCAAAGAAAGTGAATGTCAGACCTTGTTGGTTATTATTGCTAAATATGAGCGTGCCTCTGGACAACAAATCAATAGGACAAAGACCACACTCTTCTTCAGCAAATCCACCATTGCTGATATGCAAACCATGATCAAAGATATGATTGGAGTAATCGTAGTGTAGCAATATGAAAAATACTTTGGTCTCCCCTCCCTTGTCGGTAGAAACAAGAAAGAGAGCTTTACACACATCAAGCAACAAATATGGAAGAAATTACAAGGTTGGGAGGCTAAACTTTTGTCTCAAGCGGTTAGAGAAATTTTGATTAAAGTTATAACCCAAGCTCTCCCCACATATACACTATGATTTGTTTTAAACTTCCATTTACACTGTGTCATGAGATTTTGATTAAAGTTATAGCCCAAGCTCTCCCCACATACACTATGATTTGTTTTAAACTTCCATTTATATTGTGTCACGAGATTGAGTCCCTAATTCGTAAATTTTTTTGGAGACAACGAGATGATAATAGAAAGATTCATTGGGTGAAATGGACAGATTTGTGTAAACCCAAGCTGCAGGGAGGTATGGGTTTTAAGGATTTATCCATGTTTAATGATGCACTTTTGGCCAAACAAACGTGGAGGCTCCTACACAATACTCAGTCACTTTTCTACTGAGTATTCAAAGCCAAATATTTCCCAAATACTACTGTGATGGGAGGCAAAAGTCTGAATAATGCTTCTTATGCATGGAAGAGCATAATCAAAGGGAGAGACGTTAGGAGCAGCGTGGAGAATCAGCCTGGGGAATTCAATCCATGTTTGGGGAGATAATTGGCTCCTTGTGAAAAACAAACCCAAAATAATATCTCCAAAGATTGATGGGGGAGACACGGTCTGGGTTAGTGATCTAATTGACTCGGTTTTTAGAACATGAAGGGAGGAAGTGATCGACAATGTTTTTTATGACTTTGAAGTTGTAATTATAAAGAATATCCCTCTGTCGCTCCATTCAAGAGGATGTTCTGAGCTGGCCATTCAACCCAGATGGGGAGTACTTGATCAAATCTGGATACGGGTTTTTACAGGAAGCAAACACCCTCCAACAACCGGGTCCATCAACTACAGATTCCATGAAACCATTGTGGAAAAAAAATCTGGAGCCTTGAAGTCCCTAACAAGGTTAAAAACCTGGTTTGGCGAGCTTGCACTAACTCCTTACCTACCAAAGCAAACCTAGCCAGCCAGCCGCAAAATCATCACTGACAGCTTGTGTGATATTTGCATACTGCATTAGGAAGACATAAATCATGCCCTTTATAGCTGCCCTGTGTTGGAATCCACGTGGAGACACATTCCAATGTGGAACCACGATGCACTCAGACTAGTTGGTTTAAAAAATATATATTATAAAAACTTTCGCAAGACTAGTTGGTTTTTTTATTAGAAGAATATTTGATAAATAATGAGATGATAAAATGTTGAGTTCCATTAATTTAATAAATGATTGTGTTAAAATATACGACAAAGTAATTATTGTCGTGTATATATATATATATATATTGAATCTTGGTATATTTCTCATTAAAATGTTATGGTTAATGACTTCATGCTTTGGCTTTCCAAAAATAAAATCATGATTTTGTCACTAATGTGAAGCATGCCGCATTCTCACATGTGATATTTTCTTAAGAAACAAAGGTTCTCTAGATATAACACATACCAAGTTCAATTTCATATTCTTGCATTTTATAAACATGGTTCCCTATTTAATAAGAGATGAATGCTTTCATTTACAATTTTATGGACCACTGACAGCCTTGCTCCTGCATCTGCTTTAGCCATTTCACTGAAATTTGCTAGTTCTATGAGCATTTTACTGCCATAGTAGTTTAGACTTTAGACTAGATGGGACATTCAAGTTCTTGTGTGCTCAACATACTACAATGCATTAATTATTGGCTGACTTCGAGTTTGTTGTTGTACTTATATTTGATTCAGGGACCTAAATTACACTGGATGGTCGTTGAAGACGATAATGAATCTGATGCTGTGCATGAAGCAAACCTCGTCGATGCTTCTGCAACTTAAAAATAATTGGAAACCCTGTACAGAACCTTTATTTGTATGCCTTCGAAGTTGTACAGTGGTTGTGCTTTCTCTTGCAGATAGATGATTAAAGCTTTAGTACCACACATATAGGATATATACCAGAGAAATGTATTTTCCGTAACTCTTCGGTCAAAAAATGGTAATAGTGGAGAAGTTTATAGGAAAGACACTAGAGGGAGAATTGTAATATACTTTTGTGTACGTAGCTACTTATTGAGCAACTATGTGGTGATTTGTTTTGCAATCAAATTGCATTATGTACTGAACTGGCCATTGAAAAGCCATTCTACTTTGACGTGGCTATGCCGTATGTAATTTTTTTTTTTTGAAATTACACTTTACCCCTCCGTGTTATACTTTGTATTTGGCTTTACCCCTTAACTATAATCTGTGTTATACTTTATATTTGGCTGTTAAGTCTTCTCAAAAAAAAAAAATATATATATATATATATATATATATATATTTGGCTGTTAAGTTGGACGAAAAGCTAAGTCACGCGAACCCATAACAACCCATGCAAACAGCAATCAACCCACCCACTCCAATTAATCTATCACCAAGTTGGCCCAGAACTATGAGACCTTTGATGAATTTGTCTAGAAATTCAAGAAGCAAGGAGTTGAGATGTCCGATTACTTTGTCTGATTTGTGTGACTCAGTTTCTCTAAGCTTCAATGTTTTCATCTTCAATAAGGCATCTGTGTGTTGTGGTTGTGTTATGATGTTTTGTGGATTGTTTATTTTATATGCTTATTCATAGCACCATTCTTCACCAGATTGTAAAACAAATTTACCTAAAGAACCAAAGTTAACATCAAAATTTAATTTTTACTTTCTTTCTTTGCCTTCCACTCTAGAAAACTGGAACCCCCAACTTGCCGGTTGCCAATCCGGTAGCCGGTAAGCTTGCAAGGAAGGGAGTAGGGAGTCTTACCAATGAAAGCCTCTGCATTTTCTTCTACATCATCGTCTTCAGTAGTAGTGGAAGGAGATTCTCGATGGTCCATACAAAATTAAGCAAGCAATTTTAATATATTGCCAATTAACCATCATCATAAAATACCAAAAAGCAAATACCGGTTATTTATCCCTTTTTTTACACATGCTGCCCACCCAGAAAATGTCTTCTACATTGAACATTTTACCTACAATGATTTTATGGTGAAAGAAACCAATTTAAAAGCGCAACATTAAATCTGTATCACAATTCACAAGTGCTTCTACAAAGTAGCTGCTCAACTAAAATTTATTGGAAGAATATCAATATTCCATACCCAAAAAAAAAAAAAAAAAAAAAAAAAAAAAACCCTTTTATTCATTAATTACGCATCGAAAACATTGCGAGAAGAAAAAGATTAACTTATGGACAATGGATCAAACGTGATGCTCAATTTTCTACATAAACCAAGTCACACTTTGCTTAAATAGTTAATCTTCAATCTCCAACCATGAGGAGGTCGAAGCAATGCAACAATTTTTAAACACCTTTTTTTTTACAATAATTGAATTGATAACTAATTTTTATTTGCACCCACCACTATCTCATTTTAATTCATCAACCAAAAACAACTTGTGTCACCTCAATTTTAATATTTTCTCAAAGTTTTTTTGTGAAGGTGCCCCCTTCTATCAGGGCGAGTTGGAGAAGGTGGAGGCATCCCTTGCCTAATACGGAGTGATAACTCCTTACGAGAGTGGTTACATGCTGCAGAAACATGATAAATTTTTTCCTTGTTTGGGATGAAGAACGGGACGAAGTTACAGCACCAGTAATTTTTTCTTTTGTTCTTTTGTTTTTTCGATTGGACTGCACCTGTTGTTGTGTGCACAATTCGCGTCGAATGACATGAAGGATTAATTACAACATCAAATCTAATAGATATGATATTATTGCCACCCTTTTGGTTCAGAACGGCCTGCAATGGAGGGGATTAAAAATTTGTCAACTGATCAAGAAAACTAAGCATAAGGTAGTATAACGAATCAAGAGTCAAATCAGATATGCACGACTTCAAAGGAAGCTGTGATAATTAGGTTCTTAAGAATAATAAGAGAAAAAAGACATCCTACCCAGTCGACAATTCCTTGGGTAAATTTCTCCCATGCCAAGCCCTGCAATAGAGGGGATCAAAAAAAAAAAAAAAACCCAAATTACAAATTAAAGAGTCAAACTCATAAATTTAATAAATAATTAAATAAAAAAAACATTAAAAAAATACCCATGTCTACAACATTTTCATAATAATTTCATAACAAAACGAGTTCAACCTAAGTCTATGCTCTTGCACAAACACACAAAATAGATATTCAGGATTAAAAGAAACAACTTATTGTTTCTATATTAAATTATGAAAAATCTATACAACGTAAAAGTATCATCCTCAACAAAAACATTAGATTAAAAAAGAAAAAAAAAAAGTATTCCACTATAAATCAAAAGAAAAAGATTTATTTTCAAATTTCCTTTAACACTATCCATAAGATACCAAGGAGACTTGTTGAAAATATATTTTAAAAAAAAGAGAGAGAGAAATTAAAACAAGCAATCACTTAGTTGGAATAGAGATCAAAATATGAGAGAGAGAGAGAGAGAGAGAGAGTTACGATGGGACGAACAATGGCAGGCCAAAATATCCCAGCCATATCGCCTGTGTATCTAGGATTAATCACATTTTCAAAAAAAATTTGTTCAGTTTTTAAAGGGATAAATTAGAAAGGAATGGAATAGAATAGAATATAAAAGAAAGAAAGAAGCAGCACAAAATTAGCAAATTGGGATCAGTTCAGTTCTAAACTCACCAACAGATAAACACACAGACCAAGTCAACAGGTAGCTGAAGGAGATTGATAGAATTTATGTTCTGAATTTCAGTATCGATGTAATCTGTACAAATTTATATACATAATTATGCTTAAGTTAACATGTTTTGTTTTCCCTAAATAAAATATTGTCCTCCCTAACTTAATAATCTCAAGAATTTGGATTTAATAAAAATAAGAATAATACTAAAGACACAGTAAAATGCCACAACATTTTAAAATTAGTATACCAACTTACATATGAGCTTTTTTTAGAGAATTTATTTTGTATGCTAATGTTGGAATTATTGTAACATTTTGTTTTGTTCTCTAGTCTCTAACATTACTCACACAAATATTGACCTCCCTAACTTAATAATCTCAAAATTTTGGGTTTAATAAATATATAAATAATGCTAGGAACACAGTAAAATGTTACAACATTTTAAAATTAGCATACCAACTTACATATGAGCTTTTTTTAGAGAATTTTTTTTGCATGCTAATGTTGGAATTATTGTAACATTTGTTTTGTTCTCTATTCTCTAACATTACTCACACAAATATTGACCTCCCTAACTTAATAATCTCAAAATTTTGGGTTTAATAAATATATAAATAATGCTAGGAACACAATAAAATGTTACAACATTTTAAAATTAGCATACCAACTCACACATGAGCTTCTCTTAGACAAATTTTTGTGTATGCTAACATTACTCACACAAATAATTTCCCCTCCCTCCTCCCCCCCCCCCCCCCCCCAAAAAAAACATAATTCTTAACCCCTTAAACCAAAAAAAAAAAAAAAAAAAAAAAAAAGAGTCCAAATAACATTTAAAAAAAATAGCCCAAAAAACAACAGAATTAGGTCAAACAATAAAAAATGAACAAAATATTCTACAAAAGCTCATTCAAAAACAAAACCCCCTAATCATTTAGATTCTTATATTAACTCATTCAACCTACTTTCTAAAAATAATTAAATAATAATTTCCCCTCCCTCCTCCCCCCCCCCCCCCAAAAAAAAACATAATTCTTAACCCCTTAAAAAAAAAAAAAAGTCCAATAACATTTTTTTTTTTAAAAAGCCCAAAAAACAATAGGATTAGGTCAAACAATAAAAAATGAACAAAATATTCTACAAAAGCTCATTCAAAAACAAAAACCCCTAATCATTTAGATTCTTATATTAACTCATTCAACCTACTTTCTAAAAATAATTAAATAAGGGGTAATTACAATAAACCCACCTGTGGTTTGGTTTGAATTCACATTGCCTATTCTCGTGGTTTGAAAAGTGTCATTTTGCCTACCTGAGGTATGATCTGTTTGTTTTCCATAACCCACTTTTGTTAAAAACAAGAGTAAATATGTATTTTTATTCACCTTTTATATCTCTCTCCTTACAAAACAAAAAACACCTAAAAAAACAAGGGAAAATAATATCTAAAAATTGGGTTTTGCAAAAACTAAGAACGAACATGTATCCCATTACTATCTTCTACTCTATAACCCATTTCAACTTTTTATATCGGATCATGTGGATTTTAATAGTACTGCTTATAACACAAATAGAGGAAGTAATGAGAGAAGGAGGTAGGCCTTCAGAGTTGAAGAAATGTGACAATTATCCCTCTGTCGCTTCTCAAAAAAAATTATCCATCTCCTCAAGGCCATACCAAGTAGGTAGAGAAGCACCCCCTGCTTCCATCATTTCCCTCCAATCAGCAACTTAATCCAACAAATTGGAAACCAAATACATATCCAAGATTTAAAAAGACCAAAACTGGGAAGATTTATAAGACCCAGATGGTTCTCAAATGCTACATTGGATCCAGGAAGTGTAACAAAGCAGTATAATTTCTTGTAGAGAAAGATAATAGAATAGAAGAACCATAAGTCCAAAAGGCTAGAAGAAGGAATTTCAAAGAGTAAGTTAAAAAATAAAAATAAAAAAAATAAAAATAAAAATAAAAAGCGAAGAAATTGAAAACCCACCAATGGTTCCTCTGTTGGGTTTACTGTGAAAAATCCTACTTCACCTTTTAATGTGGAAATGCTTGATGAAGATTGTAGGGATAAGGGCCTAAAATTATATATTGGGCCTTGGGCCTTGGCCAAGGACGTAGGTTGGTCTGAGAACAAATAAACAGTGGTGAGAGTGCTAAGCTCAAAGTCTTGTGAGTAAGTTGCAAAATGGAAAGGTTGGAGAAATTGGTCTGAGGATGAGTATCTCCTCGGATGAACAAAGCACAGATCAAATGTATATCCTATCGTTCAAGGTGACCTTCTAGGAAATTCCATTAATAGGGACGTGCATTATAAATATACAAGAGGGATGGAAGTCCAGAAATGTCTAGGGAAAAGCTAATGCCACCGCATTAAATGCTTTGCAGCTAACTTCCTGGCTGCATTAATGTGGAGAAGACCCCTGAACAGTTCTGTCTTGGCTACCCCAACTCACAGAGAGTCTAAAGGGTTGTCCGATGGGACAAGCACTCAAGTAGTGGCTTAGATGATCGACAAGTGTAGGACCAAGATCATTCAAAAGGGACTATATAATGTAAGAGACTCTCCATGGAGAAAAGGGAGAGAAATCTAAAAAGAAACATTGTAGCAATCAAGAAATAAACTTGTAATCATACTTAAGATAAATATACAAGAACTGATCTCCTCGGACCAATCCGAGGACGATTTTCTTCAGTTGAAATCCATCTATCTTTCTGTTCTTATCATTTGAATCCATTTTGTTTGCCGTCCAACTCATTCTATCCTAGTTTTCCAACCCACTCTCTACAAATTTATTGTTTTGGGCTTTTTGGGCCTGAGCCTATTCATTCTTTGGGTCAAGGATTCAAACTCGGTCCTTACAATTGGCGCCTTCTGTGGGGATTTCTGGTGTTGTAGTGAGTCTGACGTACAACTATGGTAGGTTCGGGTCCACACCAGGCAGAATCTATGGGGTCCTAATGTGTAAACCATTTTGTCAACCTTGAGTGAAGAAGGGACCGAGATGGGAGTGTGCATACTACCCAAACTGATAGGAGCCAATCTCGGGGGAAGAGCCACCTCTCTCATAAGGAAGATACCAGAGCCCTACAACTAGAGATTGACCATCTAAAGAGAAAGCTACGCCACGAGAGGTAAAAGAGAACTTCCTCCAATTCTTACCCTTCTTTTGACGATGAAAAAGATAGTAGTTATAGACGCAGATTAAGAACTCCCAGTGAGTCCTTCTCGTATGTCGAGGACCACTATCATGAATGTAGAAACAGGAGTTCGTCCTCCAAAGGCTTGGGAAATGATGCAATGAGCAAAGCGCTTAACCAAATTTCCAGGTTGCCTTTCACACACAGAGTGGAGGAGGGGATGCTTCCTTGGCGGTTCACCCAGCCCACATTCACCATGTACAATGGTCGAATCGACCCTGTGGAGCACGTAAGCCACTTCAACCAAAGGATGGCTGTGCACTCCAAGAATGAGGCCCTGATGTGCAAGGTGTTCCCTTCCAGCTTGGGGCCTGTGGCGATGAGGTGGTTTGATGGCCTAACTGCAGGTTCCATTGATTCTTTTAGAGGGCTCACTCAGGCCTTTGGGTCCCGCTTCATCACATGTAGTAGGGTCCCTCAACCCTTAGACTCCCTATTGTTTATGTCCATGCGAAAGGAGGAGACCTTGAAAACGTACTCGAACAGATACTGGGAGATGTTCAACGAGATAGACAGTGACTTTGACGATGTGGCCATCAGGACCTTCAAGGTCAGCCTGCCCACTGAGCATGGTTTGAGGAAGTCCTTAACTGGGAAACCCACTACTAGTGTACGCAAGCTCATGGATCGAATTGACAAGTATAAGAGGGTCAAGAAAGACCAGCAGCAAGGCAAGGGGAAGGCTAAGGTTGTTCTTCAAGAGAGGAGGGACTTCAAGTTAGACTGATACAACAATAACAGACCCCGAAGAGATTTCGCTAGGAAATCAGGGTCTACGGCTCCTCAGATGGTTAACACGGTGTTCCGAGAACCGGTGCACCAAGTTCTGAAGAAAATCAAGAACGAGTCATACTTCAAATGGCCAAACAAGATGGGAGGAGACCCCACGAGGTGCAACCAAAGCCTCCATTGCCAGTACCACCAAGAGCAAGGACACACCACCGAGAACTATAGAATTTTATGGAATCATCTGGAGCAGCTGGTCAGAGATGGAAGGTTGAAGTAGTTTTTATATCGACCCAATGGTCAAAGGGACCAGGTATGATAAGGGGCTCAAGGGAACACCTCTTTAAGGCCCCCTTTAGGCACCATAAATGTCATCTTCGCGACCCTAGGGAGAATCGGCTCTCACCCTTCCAAAGTGATGTCTGTAGCTCGGCTACTTGCCGAGGACTCAAAACCTGAGCCGAAGAAGGCTAGAGGGGAGAACCGGCCAACAATGAGCTTCTCCGAGGAGGACAAGGCTAGAACCATACAGCCACATGACGATGCCCTGGTGGTCACCCTCAGGATAGGAGGTTATGACATTAAGAGGGTGATGGTAGATCAAGGTAGTGGAGCCAAGAGTATGTACCTCAATTTATACAACGGACTGGGCGTGAAACTCGAGGATTTGACAACTTATGATTCGCCTCTAGTAAGCTTCGACAGAAAAGTTGTTATCCCTAAGGGCCAGATTCGCTCGTGCAAGCAGGATCAGAGGTGGTGGAGGTGAATTTCATTGTAATTGATGTCTATTCTCCCTACACAACCATTGTAGCAAGACCCTAGCTTCATGTATTGGGGGCTGTTTCCTCCACCCTGCATTTGAAGGTAAAATATTTATCTGGTGACCAGATTGAGGAGCTGATTGGAAGCCAGTCCATGGCAAGGCAGTGTTTGATCGCAGCGATAACGCATCAATCGGGAGTGGAAACCTCAGCCTCCGCTGAAAGAAGCTTATAGTAATCAAAGACTCCGGCTCTACTCGAGGAAAAGATAGCCGAGGGGGCGAAATGCGAGGACTTAGAGAAAATTGTTGTAGGTAAGAACCCGGAGAAGCTTTTTTCAAGTCTGAGCTCAGCTGCCTCTTCAAGAGAAGGAAGAGCTGATAGAGTTTCTCTGAAGGAACATTGACGTATTCGTGTGGAATGCTTACGAAGCTCCTGGGGTGGATCCGAACTTCATCTGTCATCATTTGAATGTCAACCCGTCTGTTACCCCCAAAAAGCAACTACCTTGACGCTCATCTAAAGAGCATTTTGACACAGTTAGGGATGAAGTGATGAAGGTTAAGCAGGCGGGAGCTATCAAGGAGGTGTTCTACCCTAAATGGTTGGCTAATACAGTGGTTTTTAAGAAGAAAAGTGGGAAGTGACGAGTATGTGTGAATTTCACAGACTTAAACAAGGCTTGTCCAAACGATCCTTTCCCTTTGCCTCAGATAGACTAGTTGGTGGATGCAACTGTTGGCCATCCTTGGATGAGTTTTTTGGACGTCTTCCAAGGGTACCATCAAATACCACTGGTCTTGGGTGACCAAGAGAAGACTGCTTTCGTCACCCCTACTAGAAATTACCACTACAAGGTGATGCCTTTTGGTTTGAAGAATAGAAGGTCCACCTATCAGAGGATGATGACTAAGATGTTTGAGCCATAGTTGAGTAAGAATATTGAAGTCTATATAGATAATATGGTGGTAAAGAGTAAGGCAGTGTCTGAACATGTGGGAGACCTTGGAGATATTTTTGGAATACTGAGAAAACACAAGTTACGCCTTAATGCTTCCAAATGCTCTTTTGGTGTGGGGTCAGGCAAGTTCCTAGGCTATATGGTCACTCACCATGGAATTGAGGTTAATCCCAATCAAGTTAAGGCAATTAACAGTCTACAACCATCTCGGAACCCCAAAAAGGTCCAAAAGCTGGCAGGAATGGCCACTGCCTTAAACCGATTCATCTCTCAGTCAGCCGACAGGAGTAGGCCCTTTTTTCAGTTTTTGAACAAGTAGAAGGGATTCAAATGGAATGAGGAGTGTGTCTTGGCCTTCCAACAGCTGAAGGAATACCTTTCTCGGCCATCCATTATGTCAAGACTCAAGGTGGACGAGGTTTTGTTTGCCTACATTGCTGTCGTCTCCCATGCGGTAAGTTTGGTGATGGTGTGGGTTGATAATAGGGTGCAAAGGCCAATTTACTATGTGAACAAGTCACTACATGAGGCTAAGGTCTGCTACCTGCCACTAGAGAAGGCCATCTTGGCAGTTGTGCATGCTACATGTAAATTACCCCACTACTTCCAATCACACACAGTGGTTGTCCTCACCCAACTTCCACTTCAAGCACTACTTTGGAATGCTGATTTCACGTGGAAGATTGCCAAATGGGGTACAATATTAAGGGCTTTTGACATCAAGTATATGCTTTACCTCTCTGTCAAAGGCCAAGTCCTTGCAGATCTGGTGGCCAAGTTCACTAAATCCCAATAGGAAGAAGAAGTAGAAAGCCAAGGCACAGAAGGAAAATCAGTTGGCATGGTCTCCCTACAAGAGCGTTTATTGTGGAGAGTATACGTTGACGGTGCAGCAAATCAAAGGGGTTCCGGAGTAGGGCTAGTCCTAATATCTCTTGAGAAGATTACTATCGAGAAATCTTTAAGACTGGGATTCTCGACCACCAACAATTAGGCCGAGTATAAAGTTTTGCTGATGGGGATGACCATGGTTTAGAAAATGGGCGGAAAGGCTGTAGAGATATTCTTGGATTCCAGATTGGTCGTAGGCCAAGTAGGAGGGGAGTTAAAGGCCAGGGATGTGAGGATGTAGCAATATTTGAATCAAGTTAGATGCCTGCAAGCAGGGTTCCAGTCTTTCAGTTTGCTCCATATCCCTTGGAATGGAAACGCACATGTTGACTCTCTAACCACTCTTGCAACCTCTTCAGCATAGGGTCTACCTCGGATCATCCTCATTGAAGACTTATACTAGCCTACTGAGGGAAAGATTGAAACGGTCCATGTCCATCAGATCAGGGTGGGGCCCAACTGGATGGACCCTATAGTGCTATTCCTTAAAGAAGATGTCTTGCCTGAGGACAAGTCAGAAGATGACAAGGTGCGAAGGAAGGCTCCTCGGTTTTGGCTGTCCGAGGATCAAAAAGTGTACAAGCGCTCTTTCTCTGGGTCGTATTTGCTATGCATACACCCTAAGATATCAGAGTTACTTCTAAAGGAGTTACATGAAGGGATTTATGAGAGCCACACAAAGGGCAAGTCCTTATCCCACAGAGCCCATACCCAGGGATATTGGTGGCCGAACATGCAGAAGGAAGCACAAGAATATCTGAAGAAGTGTGACCAATGCCAAAGATCCGCCCCAAATATTCACCAACCAAGAGGGGTCTCAATCTTCTGTCTAGCCCTTGGCCCTTTGCTCAATGGGGCTTGGATATTGTTGGACCTTTTCCTAAGGCAACGGGGAATAAGAGATGTCTATTAGTCGGCACAGACTACTTCACCAAGTGGGTCGAAGCCAAACCATTGGCAAATATCAGAAACGTGGATGCCAAGAGATTCATTTGGAAGAACATTGTCACTTGGTTTGGCATCCCTCATACACTAATCTCGGACAATGGACTCTAATTTGATAGCAAATCCTTCAGGAGATATTGTTGTAACCTAGAAATTAAGAATAGGTATTCCAATGCGGCCTATCCACAGGGAAATGGATAGGCCGAGGCTGTCAATAAGGTCATAGTGAGTGGACTCAAGAAGAGATTGGATGATGCAAAGGGAAAATGGGTGGAAGAGCTGCCACACATTCTTTGGACATACCGGACCACATCTCATAAATCAATAAGAGAGACACCTTTTTCAATGACTTATAGGACCGAGGCTATTATTCCTTTGGAGACTGGATTCCCAACACTGAGAATGAGCTGTTTCACTCCAAGAAACAATGATGGGCTATTGGGTAAGAGTTTAGACTTAATTGAAGAAGGAAGAGAGAATGCCATGATTAAGTTGGCTTATTATCAACATAAGCTCAAGTAAGGGTATGATGCCAATGTCAAGCTAAGGCCATTGGCACCTGGAGATTTGGTGTTGAGAAAGGTTCTAGGAACTGCCAAGAACCTAGCCTGGGGAAAGCTGAGGCCTAATTAGGAAGGGCCATATTGCATCACATCAGTTACAGGAATAGGTGCATATTCTCTTGAAGACCTGGATGAAAAACTTATATCACACCTCTGGAATGTAAATAACCTAAAAATGTATTATTATTAATGAAAGCTTTCTTTGTCACATTCTCATCTATTCCTTTATCTGTTGAGTTTTCTATTATTATTATTATGGATATCAAACAGAACCTTGGTAATACTTGGCCCCTCGGACCACATACCTTGGGAAAATTGATATGTTATGATAATTTTCCTAAGTATTAAATAGAATCTTAGCTATGATTGGTTCCTCGGACCACCTGCTTTGGGTAAATTAATACTTAATAATAATTTCCTAAGTATTAAACAGAACCTTAGTTATGCCTGATTCCTCGAACCACCTGTTTTGGGTAAATTAATACTTAATAACAATCTTCTAAGTATCAAACAGAACCTTGCTCATACCTGACTCCTTGAACCACATACCTTGGGTAAATTGATATTTTAAGCTATTTTCCTAAGTATTAAATAGAACCTTAGCTATGCCAAGTTCCTCAGATCACCTGCTTTGGGTAAATTAATACTTAATGACATCTATCTAAGCATTAAATGAAACCTTAGTCATGCTTGGCTCCTCAGATCACATGCTTTGGGTGGATTAACACTCTGTGACATCCACTTATTTTCCTAAGTGTCAAATAGATCCTAGGTTATACCCAATTCCTCAGATCACTGGCTATGAGTAAGTTAAGGTTCTTGGATTTTTATCTAAGTGTTAAGTAGAATGAGAGTTGCCGGCCTTGTTAATTTCTTATAAGTATGTGATAATTCTCTTTATTGTTGGTACTTATTCAATTTATTTAATTTATCAAGTGATGAATTGCTATTAGCCTTTATTAAAAGAATAGCAGTAGTTCATTGCTACATGCAACATTGTTGAAGTTAAAGACACGTAAAGTAAAGATACACAAGGTAAAAAGCGAAGTCTTTTCATTAGACAAAATCCTAAAGCTATGCCTTAGCAACAGAAGGGTCATCCTTGGCCTTAGCTACGTCATCCTTGGCCTTGGAATCAGTACCCTTGACCTTGAGGGCAGCCTCTTTACCCTCAACTTCTGGCAGGGTTGTAGCCTCCTTACCCTTATCCTCAAGTAGAGCTCCCCCCTGGCCAGCCTCTTTGCCCTCGACCACTTTAACCTCCTAGCTTTGGTTACTGGCCTTATTAGGCCCTATAAGGCCGTTGGGAGGGGGAAGAGAGGCTTGGGCAGTGAAGGGCTGTCTCGAGGGAGGAAGAGCAGGAGTAAAGGGAGGAGGGAGATCCGCTGGAATTTCTCGAATGTCTTTAGGGTAAAACACGTTCTCAGCAAGTCTCCACTCGGAGGTAGCAAGGACTTTTGCTTGGTTGAGAGCCTTCGCCCATAACTCTTTGTAGAAGTCTCTACACACCTCTGCTAGCTTCTCTGCCAGCTGGGTTTGAGTTTCCTGCACCCCGTGGTCATAAATTGCCTGTTCTGAAGGCTCAACAACTTCCTTGGCTACCCGAGCTGCTTCCTTGGCTTTCTGCAAGTCGGCCTTTAGCTCTAGGACCAGTTTCCTTTGGGTAGCCAGCTCTATCTTTGTGAGATTAAGCTTTTTATGCTGGTCCTCAGCTTGGGCCTCTATGTTCTTCAGGCCAACTTCGGCACTTAGGCGTGAGCTCTTCTCAGTAGCCAACTTTGTGACAAGCTCCTTATTCTTATGTTCAGCTGTGCCTAGAGCCTTGTCGGCCTTAGCACGGTGGCTTGCCTTAGCCTTGGCCTCATTTTGGGCATCGTTGATCCATTCCTCGGCCATAAAGACCTCTTGAGTAATCTACACAAAAACGACAAAGGGATCCCATGTAAAAAATGAGAGAGGGTGAAAGGAGCACCTTAACATCTAATCGAAAATTAGGACGATGAGCTTACCATAACAAGGTCCCTTTTCAGGGACATGAACAGGTCTGGCTATCTCACGTGCCTTAAAGCCTCCATGTCTTTAGGCAGGAAGAGAGTTTGCTCTAAGGCTTCGACAATGTAAGCTGAACGCCCCTTCTAGAACACCCTGATAGAGGTGTTCCATGGGATGGCAACACCATCCAACTCCAGCCGAGGAACCCAGGTACATTGCTGTTGGCGCACCTCAGCCTCGCTTGGCTCCTCCCTGCTGTCCACAGAAGAGGCCCGCTTGTTATTGGCCGTCTTTTGTTGTTTGGCCCCCTTTTGTGGGACCACCTCACCCTTCTCCAACTCCTGCTCCTTCCTCTTCTTTTTAAAATTGGGAATGGGGAGCAAGCTGAGCTCAGTTGTGGGAAGAGGAAGAGGAATTGCAGGAGGAGGCTTAGATCCTAAGGCACCCTGGAGACTCGCTCCCCTATTTTTTAGGAGGTCACGTAGCCCTGTCATTTTGTTATCCAGTGGCATTTCCTCTTCTTCTATGGAGTCGATGTCAACATGTGTGATGATGAACTTAGGAGAATGGGCGGTGGAGTCTGTCTAATTCCTCCTCGAAGTCTGGGAGATGGATTATGGGCTTTGCTTGCTCCTTCTCACCCTCCTCGAAGTGAAACCGGTCAATCTTGGCCTCAAGAGATAGACGTGAGGAAGTTGTTTCCTCCCTCGGAGCAACTACTTCTCGCGGAGAGAGTTGAAGAGGCAATTCAACTGGTGGAAGATCTCTTCGAGCCAAAAAGTCAAGCACATAAACGTCTATGCAGGCTAATCTGGGATCACCGACTCTTATCGCTTGGCCCGTGTCTTGTATATTCTTAACAGAGGCTCATAATCGAGTATTAAGTGGACAGCTTGAAGTTGCCTGTCTTCACTTATAAATACCTCTGACCTTAGCAACTTGTTGAGACTCAGAACGTTGACCAGGCTGAGTCTCAAGGCAACGTGCGTTTTATCTGCAAAAACATCCGAGGAGAAAATCATGGTTAGATCGATGAAAATTATCATCAGAGGAAGGCGAAGTGTTAAAAATGAAAGGAAGTAAAGCTAAAAAGGCTAAATCCCTTGCCGAGGGACCTAATCCTAAGGTACCCCACCTTGCTCTCCCTCTCGAGTTGGGCAATGAAGACCGTCGTGCCAATCCCCGGAGACGATCAGGTAATCATCCTTCAAGCCCTTATTGGACTTAGGAAGACATGATACCATTCTAACAGTGTTGGACCGGGACTTAAGATAAAATCCCGTGCTGGCAAGGGAATGACACTCGTACATGTGAACAATGTTGTGCCATGTGAGCCCTAAATTCATCTGCTCATTCAGAACATCTACACTCCCTAAAACTCTAAACAAGTTGAAAGCGCATTGGTAGGGACACAGTCTGTGGTTGATTAGGTAATCTCTGGCTACCCTACCCATGGGAAATCTCATTCCTCCTTCTATGAAGGCGATCATAGGAATGACAACTTCACCTTCTTTTCTATTTGTAAGAATTTGGTCTGGGGCACAATATTGCAGGACTACTCCCTGCGAGATGTGGTACCTAGCCCTAAAGCCCTCCATAGCGGCGGGAGAATTTACTAGGTGCTTAAACCTACCCATTTAGTTAAGCTAAAGAGAAGTGAGTGAAGTTCGTAAGGAAAGGAAAAGAAGAATGGAAGGCCAAGAAGACTGGCTGAGGAGGAAAGAACCTAGAAAGGAAGAAACTTACAAGAATAGGCATGTGTATTGCTTCTGATACTTCTTAAAAGTTTCAATTTCTTAAAGAAAAAGACTTGGAGATTTTAGAGATCTAGGAAGCCTTGAAGGTTTGAAAGCTAAGAATTTCTTAAGAGTTTGAAGACTTGTGAAATGAAGAAAAATGATTTCCCTAGGTGTCTTATATAAAAGGCAAAATGAGTGGGAGTTATCCCACTCAATGTTCAAGGAGAAATGTCAACCGTAGGATCTGTATCTCACCGTTGGATGCAGGGAACAAAGCGTTGCCTAGAGCAATTAATGACGCATCACGGGCTCCAAAGTGTCAATAATAGTTATGGGGCGTGCAAAATGGTAATTCCATGCATGAATACCAAAGAAATGAATGGTTTTAACTCTTAAATATCAAAACCCCACTTTTTCTCCTCGGTAAGAGGGAAAAACTGGAGTTTTAAAGGGCTATTGTAGGGATAGGAGCCCAAAATTATATATTGGGCCTTGGGCCTTGGCCAAGGATGTAGGTTGGTCCGAGAATGAATAAACAATGGTGAGAGTCCCATGAGTAAGTTGTAAAATGGAAAGGTTGGAGAAATTGGTCCGAGGAAGAGTATCTCCTCGGATGAACAAAGCACAAATCAAATGTATATCCTATCATTCAAGGTAACCTTCCAGGAAATTCCACTAATAAGGACGTGCATTATAAACGTACAAGAAGGATGGAAGCCCAGAAATGTCTAGGGAAAAACTGCTGCCACCGGATTAAATGTTCTGCAGCTAACTTCCTAGCTGCATTAATGTGGAGAAGACCCCTGAACAGTGTTGCCTTGACTACCCCAACTCATAAAGGGCCTAAAGGGGTGTCCAATGAGACAAGCACTCAAGTAGTGGTTTAGATGATTAACAAGCGTAAGACCAAGATCGTTTAAAGGGGACTATATAATGTAAGAAACCCTCCATGGAGAAAGGGGAGAGAAATCTAAAAAGAAACACTGTAGCAATCAGGAAATAAACTTGTAATCATACTTAAGATAAATATACAAGAACTGATCTCCTCAGACCTATCCGTGGACGATTTTCTTTAGTTGAAATCCATCTATCTTTTTGTTCTTGTCATTTGAATCCACTTTGTTTGTCGTCCAACTCATTCTAACCCAGTTTTCCAACCCACTTTCTACAAATTTATTGTTTTTGGCCTGAGCCTATTCATTCTTTGGGTCAGGGATTCAAACTTGGTCCTTACAAAGATCAACTTTAAATGTGGAAATTTACGGTAAATGTTTAAAGGTGTGGAAGTTCATAATAAATTTTGAAAGACAAACTTTGAATGTGGAAATTCACAGAATACTCGGTATATCTTTAAATTTCAAAGGTAAATCACACATTTGGTTCCACACCTTCAATATTAGAGGTGAATTTTGCCAAGAAAAGAAATGCAGAGAGAGAGAGAGAGAGAGAGAGAGAGAGAGAGTGATTGACTTTGGGTTTCCATTGATTTTTCTCTTGGTCTCTTCATCCCTCATACAATCTAGGCTTTATGGCGAGAGAAATTTTTGGGTTTAAGATGAAATAATGGATGGAGTTAAATTTTTGCCTAACGTTCTAAGTCACAAAGACATTTTGTGTTCTATTGCAGTTCTTGAGCCAAGTTTGTAAACTTTTACAGAACCCTACTTTTAGATCTTATTTTCTCTTTTTTTTTTTTTAAGTATTTTTTGTTTTGGAAGGAGAGGGACATAAAAGTAAGCAAAAATACATATTTATCCTTGTTTTTAATAGAAGTGGATTATGGAAGACAAACCGATCAAACCTCAGGTACGCAAAATGATATTTTTCAAACCACGAATAGGCAAAATGAATTTGGGCCTAATTATAATTTCATTTTCCTAAAAAACGATACCAAGAAAGAGATTGTGGCCGTGACTTCTTCTTAGTGGTGTTGGGAGCTCTACTCCTCAACAACTTGGCTTGTAATCGAAACATGTATATTTGTCACTATCTTTCACTTTCTCCATTTTTCTCTTTTTTATCATCATTTTAGACTCTTTCTCATTTTATTTATCTTAGCTTTGCATTCTCAATTTTCACTTAATTTATTAGTAGTCATTTTTTTCTTTTTAATTTTGTTTGTAGAAGGAAAATTGTTAAACTTTATGTATTTGCGTTTTTTTTTTTTTTTTTTTTTTTTGTGATTTTGATATATTCAAGTTATCTTTTTATTACATTTTTTATAATTTAAATTTTTTAATGCCCACCCTAGAAACAATTCCTAGATCAAAGGTGCCCATTAACACATTCAACAATGGCAAACTCTTCTAAAAGGTCTTCTTCCTCCTCTATTATTGAATCATCTACCACCACTAGATCGACCCCAAACCTATGGCTATAAATCAACCAAGTAGTTCATAAAAAGCTCAAACTTGATTCAATAAAAGCCCATTCATGTTTGTTTTTCTTATAAAAAGTCAAACTTGAGCCTTAATTTTAGGCTTATTTAATAAATGAGTCGTGCCCAAGTTATATAAATATATATATATATATATATATATATATATTTATTAACAAGCTTGTAAACATGGCTCAATAAAAAAATAAGTTGAACTTAGGTTGGTTTGAGCTTGGTAATAAGTTTGATATAGGCTTTAACAATAAACTCATAAAGTATCTTACTAAGATTTTAATTAATTGATGATAGTTGGGATCATTTGTCCAAACCAGATGGGATTGATGATATACTTAATATGGACTTAATAATGTACTTATAATGCATCTCAATCTAATGGTGGAGCTAGAAAATTTTTCTAGACCAAGTTAAATAAATTTTTTTTTTTGTTGAAAATCTTAGATAAACAAAATTTGTGAATCAGACAAATATTTTATTTCATAAATTAACTTTTAACTCAACAAAATTGTATCTTATATTTTTTCATTGTATTAAAATCATTTATAAATTATAATTGATTGTGCACCATTTGTGCTAATTTATGATCAAAACTAAGGATGTGTTTGGATAGAACTTATTTTGCTGAAATTGAAAACTGAAAACTGAAAACACTGTAACAAAATAATTTTTAAATGTGTAAATAGTACCGTGAGACCTATTTTTAATGAAAAGTGAAGTTTGTGGGTCCATAAACAGTACATCCGTGTACTGTTCATGGGAAAAAAGTCAACATAAGCTGCTAAAAAAAAAAAAAAAGGAGAAAACGCAGAGAAGAAAACGCAGCCAAATTTAAGTTGGATCCAAACATACACTAACCGCAATACTCCAAAAACGCATGAAAACCAAAAAAAAAAAAAAAAAAAAAAAAAAAAAGAAGAACAAAAACGCAGAGTAGAAAACGCAGCCGTGAATAAGTTGGAACCAAACATGCACTAGATACCCAAGGTTTTTAGAGGAAAAAAATTGTAATTTAAAAAAAAAAAAAAATCTTATGACTTTTAGATTTTTTTGCAGAACTTGAATTTCTTTCCCGTCATAAACTTTGAAGTTAACTAAATCCTGCAATAACCAACATTTTCTTGTTTGGTCACAGCAATAACCAAGAACTTTTAATCCTTACAGGTTTGAACCAAATCAACAAACTACACTCTCTACTTCTTTTGTTTTCCCTCCCAAATTTTCTCCTTTGCTTGAAACTTCCAAAACCATTTACTTTGTTCATATTCTTATCAACTTGAAAACACAGAAAAAAGAGAGAACCAAGAATGGAGCTCAAAGAATTACACATGCTGACCTTACTTCTCTTCTCTCTCACCCTCCTTTCTCTCTCCTCCTCCACTCTCACGTATTCTGGAACCTTTTCTAATGCTGCCAAGACCCTTTTGGACTCAGACTCGGACTATCTCTCAATGGCACTAACTCTTGAACTTGTCTCCAATACCCTGAATCTTGATTCACCAACTGCCACCATATTTGCTCCTTCAGACCCTGCCTTTGTCCACTCAGGCCAACTGCCTCTTCTTTTAGTTCAATACCACATCTTGCCAATAAGACTCTCTGCAGAAGCCATGAAGGCTCTTCCTTCTGGCACAAGCATACCAACCCTGTTGCCTAATTGCTCGCTCATTGTTACTGCCTCACATTCTGATAGAAAAGTATCGATTAACAACGTTATGATTGATGTAAAGGCCGTGTACGATGATGGATCAGTGATTATATATGGAATTGACGAGTTCTTGAATTCATCTTTCCAGATTGCTCCTGATTTGCCAATTCCTGGTCCAACCATACCAACTGAACGTAACAGTTCATCTGAAGTTGAATCTTTTGGTTTGGTTTCGGATATACTAAGGTCCAGAGGTTATTCTATAATGGCTGCATTCCTTGATGCACAACTGGCAGGGCCTGAGGATCAGACAAGTTTAACAATCTTTGCACCGGTTGATGTAGCAATTCAAGAACACGCAAGGAATGTTAGCGATTACATGTTAATTTTTCGGCAGCATGTTGTTCCAAGATTGCTGTCATGGCTGGATTTAATCAAGCTTGAAGATGGAACTGTGTTGCCAACTTTCCTGAAAGGGTTTGAGATCAATGTGACTGTTTCTAGTGATGTTCCTGAGTTTAACGGTGTTCCAGTGATCTTTCAAAATTTGTATCAAAGTCGTGGGCTTGTGGTGCATGGCCTCAATCATTTGCTTACTTTATCAGCAAATCAAGTGTCGCTTGGAGATTCTTCCTCGGATGGAAAAGTTGATCAAAATCCACTCGATCATGGTGATTATCACTGACCAAGAAATGTTTCACTGTCTCTTTTTAGGCATCTTTAGGTTGTTCCTGCAGCATTTCTCATCTTTTGTGTATTTTCATATCAAGCAGTAGATCTATATTTTCATCTTGGAAGCCATTAAGATCCAACGTATGTTAACACAAATGCAAATAATTTTACTTGGGATTGGATTCCCTAATTTGTCAGAGCATCTAACAATGTAATTGTAAATATAGATAGTTTCCAGACCATGTATATCTTCTTAGATGTATTTTTTTCATAGTCATTTGTTTTGGGAATGAAAAGGACACAGCAGCTTGAGTTTAAAGCATGCTTTAGTGATTGTTTGATTGGTAACTTGTTTCTGTGTTCAGTAGTTAGGAGGACTTCTAAACATCTCTGCATTTCTATCTTAAACATCTTGTGCCATTTCAAATACATGAATGTTTGGTTTATCTTCTCCTCGATACAATTTCTTCTAGGTTATGTTTGTATGCACACAAAACTGCCTTTTGTATAACAAAAGGTTAGAGGTCAATAAAACAGTAGAAGCTGAGAAACAATATTGAGAGAAACAGAATTCTTCTTTTACCATTCTAAGTTAGAAATCAATCCATGATTTTTAGATTGGAGACTTATGGAGTTTCTGAGGAGGCTTCACTGGTGCTGGATTGCAGCCTTAGCATAGCTGGTACTAGCTTCCCCACCCCTATAATCCCCTGAGAAACTAGCCTTTGCTAATTCCCTTAACTTCTTCATCTCACTCTTGGATTCATATTTGATTTCCTTTAGTTTTTTTCTCTCCCCTGATCTCTGCCCGGCGATGGTGGTTTCTGAAGTTGTGGGACCTTCCATTTGCATGACATTAGGACTTGACAGCCCAGGACTGAGCACAGGGACTACCATTGCAGTCATGGATGTAACCGAGTGAACTGATGGTGTTCTTGTATCTCTTCTTTCAAATTCTGTTTCTGGGCTTATGGGAATCACTGGAGTTAGGCCTGTTGTTGGTTGGGAGGTTGCAGCTATGACTTTTGACCAATGTTGCCTTGAAAGGAAAGGAAGAACAAGGCCTTTTGCAACAAACTTCAATCCAAGCTTGAAAGAGTTCTTATGAGGCTGTGAGAGTCTTAATATTGATTTGATCATACCATACCACTCATTGATAATTTGAACAACAAAGGTAAAGAAAAGGAGAGACAGCATTACAAAACCCAATTTTTTTGCTTCAACTGGGTTTGAGCTTTTGATACTGACACATAGACCAAAGATGCCTACCTCACACAAGAGAGAAACACTTTCCACCACTTGGACTCCCCTATTGATGTATGGTTTAAGAGTAAACAGATACATGAACTGTACCAGTGTAATTGTCAATGCAAAAAGGCTTTGGCTTGACTTCCGTGACGAGTAAGCTCCAGATATGATACCCAAACTGACTCTTCTTAAAAGATCAAGGATAATATAGGAGGATTTAGCACAACCTAAGAGCCTCTCTGATAGGGAACTTTTAGTTTCTTCATTGCTGTCGTCTGAGCTGATAGCTCGCATTCTTCCAATCCCTCTGTTGCCACTCTCAGTCCACCTGAGTATGGTGTTTGGGTCATTCTGATTAACAAAGATAAACAATGGAGGACCCTTCCAACTCTCAAAGAGAATTCCAAGGCACAGGAGGAAAGATGAAGACAGCCCTTCCCTATAAAACCACCTTCCAGTTGTAGGTCTACCTGTAAAGAAGAACCACAGCTTTGTACACCAAGGTTCTTCTATATGTCTATGCTTGACTTCCTTGTACTGAAAAAAACTGCCAGAAAAGATTGCGAATACGAGAAAAAGGCACACTGATAAAATAAAGGCTGCAGGGATAGCTAGCAACAAAGCTCCAATGATGATCCCTCTCGTTGTACCACCTGCAAATATGAGTAGTCTTCAGTTGATCACATGCCTGACAGAAAAGGATTTAAAATTAAGAAGAATAAACTTCAATTTGTTACCTCTTATGATAAATGCTGAAGACTGAGAGATACAAGGTAGCATCAGAATTAGAAGAAAGAGCTCAAACCTGGGTACTGAAAGTATCCCATGACCTGGTATTCCTGTCCTCCATCTTAGGAAAATTAATTTCAGAACATGAATAGTAAGTAAACTACCTCCTCCCACACCAAGCCAGAATAAGTTCATTTCCATATCTTGCCACCTGTCAGGAAAGAACCTCAGCAATATTCCGAACACCTTAAACATCAGCAAGTTATGCTGAAAAATACATTAGCTCTTTTCTGTCTAAGGATATTATAGGTCTAGAGTCTATGCTAGTGGCAATATTCTATAACCAATGCTCAATTCTAAATGTGAAGGTAATTGTGGAGCTACCCTTTATAATTCTTCATTCTCTTGACAATGTTGCTAGCAGAAATTGGCTCTCCTCTCTACAAGACAAATGATTCAAATTTAGGAATCTTATCATTGAAACAAATATGATTACTGTAGATTATAGATATTTACCAAGAAATAGGTGAAATATTCACTGGAATTGAGAGGTAGCCCGTAAGGAGTATCTTTCATGCTTATGTTGTGCTGTCCATGGAGCCAGACGGACATGGGGTCAATTTCAATTGGGAATGGTTGTTCATGATGCATATAAAAGGAGTTGGTTAAATTTAAGTCAATTTTCTGGTTAGTTATTTTGTGAGAAGACCATCCCGTAGCCAAGACACTCAAATTCCGTGCAAGCTTCTTTCCAGCCAAATTGACATGGTTCAGCCAGATTGAAGGGCTATTCCTATTCCATGGAAGTTTTTGATGAGGTATGAGCCACTGAAGACCTTTCATTGTTTCTGAATATTCAATTGATTGGTTAACTAAGAGCCAGTCTGAAAGGACAAACACCTGTAGATGTCCAATCATTCCCTGTAATAAAAACTTGCTAAATACATAAACTGAACCTCAATGGTTGTACAGAGAACATGCGATGAGTAACCACAACATTAGATATGGCAGAAGTTGTATGAATGGTTTTTTTTTTTTTTTTTTTTGCAAAACTGAATCTGTAGATACTTACATGTAAATTCATTGATGGATCTGGAGAGAAAATAGTAGTACTCCCAGAACCAACAGCACCTATTGCTCCTAGATTTGCAGTGGAAAGTGAAATAATGGCAGCTGCTAGTGCTGTTGCTACTGTTCCCGCAGTCACAAATGAGTGTAGTGCAATGGATATTGGAGGAGTTGAGTCTGCACAAACTTAAAAATCATGTGAGGATAATAAGCCATACAGATAGGCATTAGCTTAATCACTCAAAAACTAATGCTTCTATCTTCCACAGTTTTTTTTTTTTTTTTTTTAATTAAAACATCTTGTCATAAGACAAATTTTCAAAGAATTAGCATGAAATGAAATAAAAAGGAAAAATCTTTCACATCTCCCTATTTTGCAATTTTTAGACAGCAACAAGGGTTATTTAACTTGTTAAATTGTTGCCCTACAATAATTATTGTTTACAGTAAGGAAATATTAAGAACTGGAAGAAAATGCATAAGTAAGAGGCAAATATGTTTTCACACATTTTTTCACTTCAAGTTGGTTTGATGCCAAATTTGGATTTCCTGCAATATCATTTACTTTCCCTGCAGGAATGTTAACTGACAACATGTTCTGAGCTTCTGCTAGGACAGTCAATGAGTATAGAGCTCTTGAAAGCTCCTTAAACCTACAACAAACAACATTAAGAACTATGAAATTACTATAGCCCTTCAATCAAGACTTTAGTCATTCTTTTATGTTTATGCAGACAAAATGAATATTAAATTGTATAATGACCTCAGTAGTTCCAAGAGTCACCATATGCACCTGCCTTGTTATTGTGCCCCCGATCACTTTTACCATAGAGGCCTCAAAGCCAAAAACTGGCTTCATAAACTCAACTATCACATTGATGTTGGACTCCTTTGTTATGTTTGGTGAGCTTGTACTTAACACTACACCAGGGTCTGTGGAATCTAACCAAAAAATATAGCAATTAGCAAAATAGTAATGCCACAGAATAGTATTCCAGAACTATTTTGAAGACAAACTTTGGGATGGTGTACCATAAAGGAATGTAATTGAGGCAACAGATGAGACAGGAGTGCCTGTCCTACCAATTATTGAACCGGCTTGTAGTTCAACTGAGATAATTTCAGTTCTTGATATTTTCTTGAGCTACAAAATAAAAATTAAGCAATAAATTCACCACGATTCAATTGATATCAATTTTTTTATCAGATATGACTGGTATTTTGTAAAGAAAGTGCAACTTTGATGTCATTATTATGAAAAAGTTGAAATTTTCTGCTTACTTCAAAAACAAATCGACGGTTCCCATGAGTTTTACCATGAATAGGTATCAAGCTACCAGAGTTCACATGTAATGCATTTAGAATCTGTTCTGTTGAATTTATAATGGGAATACTGAAATCAAGGAAAATTGTAATGTCCTCCATTTTGTTAGTGGCAAGCACAGTTCTTGGAACCCCATTAATCACCAACTCATAAGATGGAACAGATGTCCATAAATCCACCAGCACTGGTCTTCTATCTGAGACAGCCATTAGATTTAAATGGGGAAGGAGTCAAATTGAAACTTAATCAAGTAACCTGTTGAAGGAAAAGAGTGACTGATGTCTCACCAAAGTGAATGATTATAGTAGAACCATTTGATCGTGTGAAATGGTTTCCTGCCTGATCAGTACAAAAATTATCCGCCATTGTGATCACAATGCGCCCATACATACTCCTTAAGGAGAAAATAATATTGAGTCTGTACTTGATTCCATGTTCCATAATGCGTAGTGAAGGCGCGTGTACTTGGGCAGGACCATTTATTATGACCTAGAAAATGTCTTAATATTAAAGTATGAATTTACCAAACTCATATCACCAATAGTAAAAGTTTGATCCTTTTGATCATTTTCTTAAATATCTACCACTGCATATTCATTGATAACACATAAGTTTCTAAGCAAGAAACCTACTTACATCACAGTTAGATGAGTTCACACACTTGAAGCCACCCTGTCCAGTGCAAGCTTCACTAAATGTAACATCAATGTATATCTTTTCAGCATTGGTATAATTCTGTTCGCTATGAATTGTTGCAGTTGGTGGTATTGTATCTATTAGATAATCAAGAAATAAAGGAGTAAGGTTCTTTTGGATAATATTTTTCAACATCTGGCCCAATGAGGTTGTCAAGTTGTTTCATGCCCAGCCATCTAAACACACATTTGAACTCTTGGTTGGGGGGGGGGGGGGGGGGGGGGGGGGGGGGGGGGTGTGGTGTGTGGGAAGGGGAGAGAAGAAAGAGGGAAAAAACAGACCAAGGGGAAAGAAGTGCTTACCGATGAACCATGAATAAGCTGATGAGTTTGTCTCTCCATCCCGGGTTGTGACATTGAGAAGAAATTTGTGTTCACGGTTTACAGTTAAGTTTTTCAATACTAAATTATCAGCCAGACAAGGTCTCAGAAATTGTCCATCAATCTGTCCAAAGATACAATTGTCCCCAATGAGCAAACTACTTAATTAAGTACATGGAGACCTTTATAAGTTTAAGCAAATGATAATCAAATAATACCCTTACACCATTTATTTAAAGGGAATTAAGGCATTTATTTAACGAAAAACCTCTTAGAGAAATGCATTTGGAGGGGAAAAAATAGGATAAATTAATATCTCAATAAGTAAAATGAACAGAAATTGGTGATCAGTGCCTTTTAACTCTCTAAAAGCTATTCTTTCAAAATGCCAAATACAAAGCTACAGGTCCTTGTTTATCTTTTTTAGCGGTATAGTTGTGCCCACATTACTACATAAGTTTCTGGTCCTAAATTAGAAATAGCTTTTTGCTTTCTCATACAATGTTTAAGATGATTTAATGGTTTTATATTTGTGACATCATAATTTTTATGAGCTTAGTTAACCAAATATGAGTGGATATAAGATTTTAACAAAGTAATTACTTAAACTTAGATATGCACATAAGTAGTGACTTCTCAAAATCAAGCACAAAGAAAAGGGACAGTTATACACTCTGTTCAAATCATAAGTCCAAAGATGTCCCAGTAGAGTTTCAAGATCTTTCTGGTTTCACTTCCAATGCAAAGAAAAGTGAAATTTCCTTTGTTGTAGCTGCCAGATCATGTCTATCTTCCATTACAATGAAAGCAGGCCTGTCAGGTGTCTAGGTGTTCCTTTTAAATTGGTGAAATTCTTAGATAAAAAGTGCAAGCCCTAGATAGTCTCATCTAGAATAAATGTCAAGTATCTCTCCTTTGCTGGAAGATTGCAACTTTTGCACTCAGTCCTGTTCAGTTATACAAGTATACTATACATGCTTGTTTATCCTCCCAAAGAGTCATCAAGACATATGATGCAAAATTTTAATCATTTTCTTTAGACGGGAAATGATAAATCAGCTATGGGAGCAAAGGTGGCATGGGAGTTTGTGGCTTTGGCTCCTAAGAAGGAAGGAGGATTAGGATAAAGGAGAGTTGGGGAGTGGAATGCAATGAAGCACTTCTGGAATCTCTTTGCTTTAACTAGCTCATTTTGGGTTAGTTTAGGTGCAGGAATACTTGCTAAAAGGGAGGAGTTTCTGGCTAGTCAAGATTCCCAGTGGTTGCTCTTGGGGATGGAGGAAACTCCTTAAGCTGAGAAGTGAAGGTAAGACATTTCATAAAACATAGGGGAAATAACATATGTTTTTTGCAGGATTACTGGCATCCAGATGGTGTTCTTAATCCTAGATATCTTCATATTATCATTTATGATGCCGCCAGCTCTATGAATTCAAAGTTTTCTTCTGTTTTGCAAGACAACCAATCGAGATACCAGCCAGATCAGATAACTTAGTAAGGGTTCAAAAATCACCTGCCTACAGGTAAAAGTTGAGTTAAAACACTCAGTTCAGTGATTAGTGATTACCATCAAAGTCGGGATTTTTCTTGTAGATCAGCAATCCACAGGCACTCATTTCTTTTCTGTGAGAAGTAGCTGTCAACTAGGGATATAATGATGAATTGGACAATAATATAGATATTCTAACTTCTATTCTGAGTGTATACTGCAGAAGCAGCCTAGAAAGCAGAGAAAGTCTCTACTTTGAGTGCTCACTGCCTAAAAGGTTGTCAAAACAAGTCATGAAATGGTTCTTGCTAGATGATCCTGAAGGCTGATGAGAAGAGGTAATGAAGTCAAGGTGTAGAGTATCTGAAAGGGAGGAGTGTTCAAGTAACTATTTACAATCTGGCTCTTGCTGCAACCATGTATCATATTTGGCTCCAGAGAAATGCCCAAGTTCATAACAACCACACTAAATCTTAAGAAATAATAAATTGACAAGAAGAGACATTAAGGCTAGAGTTGAGCATTATAGGAAAGTAAAAAACTTGATTAAGAATAGAGTGATATGTGGTAGTTGGGGATTATAATTTTCAGTTTTAAGGGAGGATCAGGACTCTAATAAATGAGTTAGCTGCAAATGTTGTTCTATTTCTTTGTAGCTTGTAGCAGCTGACTCCATGTAAACTACTGTATTTTCGACTTTATCTTAATGAATTCTCAGTTACTCAACCAAAAAATTAACACAAAGAAAAGAGAATGATACCTCACAGTAAATGGAACAAGCATTGTTTTTACATGCATTGGAACCATCCAGCCTCTCAACTGAGTACCTAAAAATGGCAGTAGGTAACCTTGACTGAAGTGGGGGTGCACTTCTGAAACGAATGACAACTGTTGACTCAGCTGAGTTTAATACTGCAACCACCATAACTAAAATGCAGGCATACAGTTGAAGAAACTTCAGCAACCCCATTTCAGAGATGAGTGCTTCACATTTAAACCAAAAGAACTGGGGAAGAGAAAAATACTATTAACTTGGTACTAAAAGCAATAGTTAAAAGACTTGAGAGAGCAGAATGCCTGTGTCTACATTTAAGTTGAGGAACCACAGAAACGCTCACAGCAACTACCAAAACTATTGTTGTCAGTCTCATTACTGCTTTCTTAAAGAGGCTCACTTGAGTAACCACAAAAATGCTAACAGCAACTACCACTACTATTGTTGCCAGTCTCATTACTGCTCCCTTAAAGAAGGTCACTTTTGGCATCAACTACCATCCTTCAGCCCTAGCTTGTGTCGATGAAAAGTTTATTTAGGTTTTTGCTGAAATTTTTTTACTGAAATTGTATTAAAGTATATCTGTACTTTGAAAAAATGAAGAAAAAAAAAGTTTTAAATAACTTCAAATAAAAGCTAAAAGTATACTTATATGAATCCAAATTTAATTTATCAATGTGGTTAGTGTCACACACTTTTTCACACACATCGCCACAATTGCCACAACTATACTATGTGGTAGATTATGATTAACTATGTGTCACGATCACATCAATACACCATTTGTTCTCACAGCCAGTTCGCATAAAATATGCGTGAAAATGTCGGAATTAGCATTATTGTTAATTTATTGAGTTTTCCTTTCTGATTTGGGCAGTGTTTGTTACACATGTGTTTTTACAATTTTTGTCCTTTTATTCTCTCTCTGAATTTAGTGCTCCAATATGCTTCATTTGTACATTCATATATGTCTCATCACTCTCATCTGCCTAGGGCGTGTACCTTGTCAAGTGTTGCTTGTAATATTTTGGGGAAAGTTTACTCGATGAATTGATTCAGAAATACTTACCCAAGATTGCTTGTCTGTGAATCTACATGACATGCCCCCGCAAAGATTTATTATTTCTTTATTGTAGATGATGAATGTCCCTGAATGCTTCCCATTTCTAAACTTCAAATGCTATGCATCCTTGGGCAGTGTAAAAAACTTGCTTGAAGCCCAAACCTGCGTGAAGCTCTAACCTGCCTGGCCCGCCTCGACCCACACAGATGAATGGTTTTATTTAGAATAAAATGCATTTTTGGCTTTTCAAGTTTGCAGTTATTTTCATTTTGATCATTTATGTGTCAAAATTTTCATTTGGATTCTTCATGTTTAGTTCTCAATTTTATATTTCACTCTTACATTTCAAATTTCAAATTTTCGTGAGGGATTAGACAAAAAACTAAGTCAAACATGAATAGCTATATAGAAAATTATATCAAGCATGAAAGACCAAAATTAAGGGGGTGTTTTGTAGGGATCTGTTGTTTAAATAACATAACACGTATTTCTACAACACTTTTTCACTAACACGTATTTCCAAAATACTTAAATAATGTTACTAGAACAACATTACCAAACAGCTCCTAAAATTTTGAAATCTAAAGGAACAAAATTAAAACAACCCCAAATTTCAATGGTTAAAAGTATACTTTAGTCTCTTATTTAGGACCGAGTTGAGGCATGAACCAAGAATTAAAAGGTCAAGATTATTTATTTAAGTTTATTTAAATTTTTTATTAAAAAAAATATAAGTCAAGCTCAAACTCGTTAACAAACTAGATTGTATATTCAAACTTGTTTCATTTTCATGTCAAACAAGATTATCTTATTATTTTTCCATACATAAAAAACATCACAACTACAAGTTTTATCCTTTGTAGTTTGTACAAATATATGCTAAGAACTAATAAGTACATTATAGTTGAAATTAAATAATTTAGTTAAAAAAACACATTTTTTGTTCCTATATTTTGGCTTTATTTCAACTTTTTTTTTTTTTTTTTTTGAGAATGAAGCTTGCTACTATTATTATTCAAAATTGGCTAAATCAGCCTGCACAATATGGTGAATGTCTGGTGGTACATCTTCCATCCAGACAGTTAGATTTGGCTCTCTCAAAGCTCTTTTTGCCAATGCGTGTGCTACATTATTCGCTTGACGGTAAACATGAGAATATCTAACAAATTGGAGAGCATTTGACAAACATTTAACATCCTGGAGAATATGCCCATGTAAAGCTAGGGATGAACTTGGATCTTGGAGTTCCCTGCAAATTACTTCTGAATTGCCCTCCATTATCACTTTAGTTAGACCAAGTTCCAGCGCAAATTCAACGGCTTTCCTCGTAGCTAAGGCTTCGACCATGGCCACTGTTGTTGGAAGTGGTAGTTGTTGCGACATTGATGCCATTACAGCTCCATCTTCATTTTTGATCACCACGCCAATACCAGCCCTTACTTGCTGGACAGAAATGGCCCCATCATAGTTGACTTTATACGTCCCTTGATCTAGTGGCTTCCATCTAACGTGGTTCCTGTGTTGTGGTGTCCCGATCGTTTGGTGCAGAAGCTAAAACTCGTGCTTCCTATCTTTTGACATGGCATGAATCTGATCAAGTGGACACGTCGTTTCCTTGAGCCGAATTTGATTTCGCCTATTCCACACAGCCCAGCTCGTATAAGCCAACAGAACTACGTCCCGCTCTTCTTCAAAAGCTCGTTTGAGGATATCTTTGATGCTTCGTCCTGTCATCTCCGAGAGCCACCGCCACTGAGGAGCTGCATTCCACATTACCTGCACATCAGAGCAAAAGAAAATAGCGTGAGAGCAATCTTCATCCCCTGTTCTGCAAATTTCGCATTGACCCTCTGGAGTGATCCGTCTACGGCACAAATTCGCTTTCACTGGCAATGCTTCTCTACTAGCTCTCCACATAAAATTTTTGATCTTGCTTGGCACCTCCAAACCCCACAGTTTCTTCCAAAATGCTGAATCATGATCTGTTCTTTGGGGTTGTATAGAGTTCTCAAATAAAAACCGGTATCCCGATTTGACTGAGTAGTTGCCGGAAGGCGTAAACGGCCAAACCAGTACATTCGTTTGGTTTGTGGAGCTCAAGGGGATACTTTTAATTGCTTCTACTTCCTGTGCATTGAAAACATGATCAATAACCTCATCCCTCCATCTCTTGGTCATTGGATTAATTAGCACCTCCACATTTGAGTTCTCTTGTCCAAAAAGAACCGGTGTTGTTATTTTGGCTGAAGATTGAAGTGGCAACCAATTGTCCCCCCATATCTTTATCTGCTTCTCGTCTCCCACTCTCCAAAGAGCTCCTTTTCGAATGACGTCCCTTCCTTTAAGAATACTTTTCCATGCGTAAGAAGCCGAGGAAGAATCTTTTGCTTCTAGGATTGAACTTCTAGGAAAAAATCTAGCCTTGAAAACTTTATAGAACAAGGAATTATCATCATGAAGGAGTCTCCAAGCTAACTTAGCAAGCATCGCCTCATTAAACATTGTCAAGTCTTTAAACCCCATTCCCCCTTGATCTTTGTGTTGGCACATGTCTTCCCATCTAACCCAATGTATGTTCCTCCTATCTACCCTTTGCCCCCACCAAAACTTCCTTATTAGGGTCTCGATCTCATGACACAAAGTGCTAGGGAGTTTAAAACAACTCATCGTGTAGGTGGGTATTGCTTGGATAACTGATTTGATGAGTACTTCCCTACCCGCTTGTGACAAGAGCCTACCCTCCCAACCTTGTAATCTCTTCCAGACTTTTTGCTTCAATTGATCAAAACTCGCTCTTTTGTTCCTCCCTACCATAGCCGGTAAGCCTAAGTAATCTTCGTATTGCTTCAACTCACTAACTCCAAGAGCTTCCATAATCTGTCTTTGCACTGAATTTGGGGTAGACTTGCTAAAAAAGAGAGATGTTTTATCTCTATTTAATTTCTTCCCCGACACCTTTTCATAAGATGAAAGAATATCTATCACCTTTTCACATTCATGAGTATTAGCCCTGCAAAACAAAAGACTATTGTCTGCAAAAAATAGGTGTGTTAGTTTAGGACCGTTATGGCAAATAGATACACCCTGAATATCACCTTTCTCCATTGCTTTTTGAATCATTCGGTGTAGGCCCTCTGAGCATAGCAAGAATAAGTAGGGTGACAATGGATCACCTTGGCGGATACCCTAGCTTGGTTTAATTTCTCCACTGGGTTCCCTATTCACCAGGATGGAATAGGTGACTGTAGTGATACACTCCATGACTAGGCCTATCCACCGATCCTGAAACCCCATCTGAGACATTACCACTTTCAAGAAAGACCACTCAACTCGGTCATAAGCCTTGCTCATATCAAGTTTGAGAGCCATGAGCCCCGAATTTCAAGAGTTGTGATTTTTCATATAATGCAGTGTTTCAAAAGCAACCAGGATATTATCTATGATTAAGCACCCTTTAAGAAAAGCACTTTGATGCTTTGAGATAATATTGGGGAGAACTCTCTTTAACCTGTTAGCAACTTGATCCTTAAAGTATAGTTTCTTCTTTGCTTTTAAAGGATTTAGAAGATGGGCGGTTGGGTCTTTTCACGTGATGTCATAATTTTCCATCCAATCTAACAACAAACTTAACATCGGGGTGCAAAGTGTAACAATGGTCATAGTTTAGGATGTAAAATGTGCATTCGAAAAGTTTAGGGTGCAAAGTGTAATCTATAGTATAGTTTAAGGTGGTAAAAGTGTAATTCACCCAAAAATCTAAGATAGAAATCCTACTAGTATAGTTTAAGGTGATAAAAGTGTAATTCACCTAAAAATCTAAGATAGAAATATTACTCTAGATTAATTTAAGTGTCTCTCTCTCAAAAAAAAAAAAAATTTAACTTAAGTGTATATGCGTAAGGCTTCCGCCTAGAGACTTAACCCTAGGGCTATCCATACTCGCTCGTGACTTGTGAAACCCATCCGATCCAAAGCCACCCGAACCGAAATTGTCCGACCCGAGGAGAAAGGCAGTCAGCGACGAGTCTCAGAGATTCAAAACCGATGCCGACAAGTCGGGTGGCGGATCTCCTTCTCCAAAACCCGAGCCACTCGATTCGACCGGCTAAAGGCTAGATCTACCTCCAATCTAGCGAAAACATACATTGATTTTCGCACAGATCCAATGAAAATCTTGTGGTTTTTGGTCAGATCTCCTCGTTTTCACTCACATACGATTTACTGAGTTTTGCTCACATATGACACAGATCTGGTGAGTTTTTCTCAAATCCAATGAAAATCTGGTAATTTTTTGCTAAGATCCAGTGGGTTTTCCTCAAATCTAACAAAGATTTGGTGTTATTTTGCTCAGATCTGGTGAAGATCCGACTAAAAAAACATGTAGTTGCCGCTGATTTGAACCTTTGGCAGCATCTTTTCATCTTCGACCAACCCGACTATCGACCAATTGAGTCCAATCTGACTTGACTTGTGGGTTTTTGCGGTCAGCGGTAGGTCTTCTCATCAGAAACCCGATGTCATCGGGTTGGTTGCGGGTTGGGCATAAACCCGACCCGGACCGACCTTTGGACACCCCTACTTAACCCTAACACTTGCTTCTCCTCCACTCCACGATAACTTATAATTGTAAAGTAACCATTGCACCAATAGTGCATGGTAGTAAAGACACCAAGAACTATTTGAAGGAGTGCTCATTAATATGTCCGCAAACAAAAAAGTTTTATTTTTTGGCCCAATTAAAGAATGTTCAATCTATGCAAATGTGTTTTGTCAACCCATTCGATCTACTTGGTTGAAATTGCCTGTATTTTCATTCAACTCATTGGTTGTAGAGGTTGGTGGGTCGTGGCGGTTTGAATTTTTTAACCGATCAAGGACAATTTGGTCGAAAATTTTAACCTTAACCCACCCAACCGGCCAACCGTACCTGTTCATACTTCATAGTCCTAATGCATCCATAGTTTTTTCCTCCTTCAGGTTATTACCATCCTTTTGGAGGAGAATATAAAATAATGAATTTTTATTCAGTTGATCTCAGAATAGTTGTTGTTGTTATTGTAATCATTCCATGTATTCTATGATTTAAGAGTTTTATGAGAATGAATAGATCCCTTATATTTTATTTGTTTGCATTTTAAATTAATTAAGATAGTGTAATTTCTCATCTATTAAGGAGCCGGTTTCATAAATAAATAAAAATTCCTTCTCTTTATCCATGTGCAATTCTTTTATTATTATTATTATTATTATTATATATATAAAAATAAAAAAAAAACCACTAACGCCTAAGCACGTAAGACTCAATAACCTAAAATTGACTCAATAATTATTGACCAATAACGTAAGACTCAATAACAGTGTAAAAGTGTAAGACTCTTAGGGGCCGTTTGATAATGTTGTTTTAATAACGTTGTTTAAGTTTTTGAAAATATGTGTGAGTGAAAAAGTGTTATAGAAAAACGTATTATGCTATTTAAACAACAAAAACTGTTGTTTAAACATCCCTACTAAACACCCCCTTACTTTTTCTCATTTAATTGTCAAATTACATTTTAATATTAAAATGATCCTAACACCTAGGGCATTACTAACAGCTTTTTCATATTTTTGTGCTATTTGGACAGTAAATAGTAACATTTAGATTATGTTTGGTAATAATTTGTGTTTTCTATTTTTAAAAACTTGTTTTTGAGAATATAAAGGAAAAAAAATTTCTTATATTTTTGAAATCAAAAACATATTTGTTTAGTTAAAATTAAAAAAAAAAAGTTTTTTGAAGAAAAAAATAGAAAATACTAAAATATGTTGTTACTAGGATTTGAAATTTAATGCTAACTCATTAAATGAAACAGACTTATTAAATTAAATGCGTATTTTCATTGACTTTTGAAAATTAGAAACTGAAAACAGTCTTTTGCATGTTTTCAATTTCCTTTACAAATTGAGTTTTGAGAACAGTTTTGGTTTTCTATCCATTTTGAGTTGCCAAACAAGTTTTTTAGTTTCAAAAATAGAAATTTGTTTTTGAAAACATAAAATAAGGAGAAAAAAAAGTTACCAAACATACTCTTAACTTTTACCTACCTACTTTTTCAAATATATCTTCTAATAAATTCTCTATCTTTTCTCTATCTTATTTAAATATTATTTCCTCTCTCATTATTTATTTTTTTTAACAACTATATTTTTCAATGAGAAATGTTACGTCCACAATATTTTCACAACAAAATTTATGTGGAAAGTTGTTACTAATTCTAATTCGAACCCACCACTGAAATTATTTTTTTACTCACCAATATTAACTAATAATAATATGTTACTTAAAATTTATTGTGAAAATATTGTGATAGCATTTCTCATTTAGGATTTTTTTATTCTTTATATTATTTTTCCTTTCCTTCATTTCACTTTCATCCATACATTTCATTTCTTTTTTTCTTGTTTTTCTCCTCCACACATGTGTCCATTATCTCTATCCCCCCTTCTTTTATTTTCTTTTTCTCCCTCATTCAAGAACATTCCAGTGAGCTCTCATTCTCTCTTTTTTTCTCCAGCTCTCTCTCTTTTTTTTTTTTTTTTTTACTTGATTCCAGAACATTCACTAGCTCTTTCTGCGATAAGAAAAGAAAGAAAAGAGGTATAGAGAGATGGGTCATTGTTCCATCACTCATCTTCGTCCCCAACGCAATCCAGATGGGTCAAATGGCTTCTGTCTTTTTTTTTTTTTTTTTTTTTGCTTTTATTGTTATGATTTGATTAATTTTAAAATTGTGTTTTTGAGTTTGTATTCTGATAATCTGATTATGCTTGAGTTTAGAGATGTTTGAGAGAAAGATTGTTGTGTTTGTAGCCGTTGTGTTTGTATTGTGAGAGGAGAGAGAATTTTTTTTTTCTTTTTAATTGAGATGTATGAATTTTTTAAGTAGAAAAATTTATTTGGAGTTGCTATCGTTTTCTCTATATCTAGAGAATCACTGTAGCAACTTCAAAAAATATTTGAAAAAGTTTTGCATTTAGAGAATCTGTTGGAGTGTGAATAGTGGGGTTTTCTCTCCAAAAAATAGATATAGCTAATCTATTGGAGATGAGATGCTCTTAACTCTCTTGAGGGGACCATGCTAGTAGGTATCTCAGTCATTACCCATTGGGAAGTCCTTTCATTATTTATAGGAGCTCCGTCAAAACTGTTTGCTCTTTCAATTTGAACTTTGAAGTTCAGGACGGCAACAAATAACTCCCGCCACAAGTTACAATTTTAGAAGGTATACAAAATTAGACATGATTGGCACTTGGCAAAGCTTCCCTCTCAAGCTTGCTCCCCAAAATTTTTATAATTCAAACTTTGTTCATTCGGTTCAATCTGAAATCTGAATATTTTCCTCCAGCATTTGGCATAGGTTCCAAATCTTGTAATATATCAGTCAATTGAAACTTAAATCCTGTAATAGGTTACAAGTCTTTTTGTTTTTTGAAACTTAAATCTTGTAATATATCATTCAATTGAAATTGGAATACAACACAGAGAGAGAGAGAGAGAGAAGCAATACAACAGTCAAGACACGGCAATTAAGCTAAATCTAACTGCAGCAACTGTGTCCCCATAGGGGGGTTGACACCCTTCCAAACATGGGAAGCTCGACAATGTCTAGCATATTCTGTAGTCCCTTTTCAGATGCTGAAAGCAGCAGCCAGCAAATAAGCTCACACATATTTTTGTAAACCATGAACTCTTTAAAACTCCAATTAAATTATTATAACAGTATAATATTTTAACTGTTAAAAAAAAAAAAAAAAACACACTTTGTGTCCATTTGGAATAGTTTATTTGCTTTTTGCTGAAAGTGTGTTAAAGTATATTTTAATCATAAAAAAATTTGAAAAAGTGAAAAAAAAAAAAAAGGGTTTTAAAAAGTTGTACATAAAAACTAAAAACTAAAAGCTAAAAGCTAAAAGTTGAAATTGATGCTAGACAGACTCTTTATAACATTCACTATTAAAATGAGGAATGCCATTTATCATTTTTACTACTTGGCACAAACACTTGAATATCACAATTTTTGACCAAAATTATATTGAATATGATTAGAAGTTGTAATTCATGTAACATGTTGGCGGCTGGTGGGTGGTGTTTTTGTCATGTCAAAGTAGAGATATTAGATTATAGGGGTTGACACAAACAACCAGTTTAATAATTGGGTAAAAAATCCTCAATCATAACAGGAATGGTTTGTTGGAAAGTTATATGCATCTCATACATATCAAGTATGATTTACTTATTGTAGAAGTAGAAATTTTCATCCAATTACAAATTGGCACAACATACTTCTAAGTCCATGTAATGTAGCCAATTACAAAGTGTCATGTACTAATTAGTGGTTCCTACTGGGGGGATCAAAGGGAATAAACCTAGATGAGTCCAAAGAAGCCGAATAGGATAATGATGGAAAAATGAAAATTAAGGAAGGAGCCCAGTCCAAGTATTACAGGCTTAAATATAAGGGATTCAACCTAAATGAGACTTGTCTAAGAAGGATTGTCATAAAAGATTTTTGGAACACTTGTACAAGGAAGATTTATCCCATGAACCTTGACCAAGGAGCAAGGTAAGCTCGAAAATATGATCAGAGTATAGTGAATTTGCAGGTTATCAATAGGAAACTATCTTGTCAAAGGAACAATAAATTCCAAGATGAAGGGGAAGGAAGCTTCCTGAGAAAGTGACCGTTTTATCCATATTTTATGCACTTCATCAATTAGTCATGCCGTATTTATGACTGAATGACACTTCTAAATATTGTTTAGTCAGTCTGTTGTGCACTCATCCAAGCCTCAAAAGGAGGGGAGATGGGGGATGGGACAAGTATCCTACCACTAAGTACATTTACCTTCCAAGTGGGTGGCTAAGATAGTTGCAATCTCCATATAAATAGAAAAAGACCCTTCATGTATAGGGGATCCAAAAATAGTGAATCTAAGAATAGGATTGTAAGAGAATTGTAAACGTCCTATTTGAAGATGTATTCTTCAATTACTTGTGTTCCTCCTCTGTTGATCGAGGAAAGTTTATAAGAAAGAAACAGTTTCTCTTTTGTACTCTTTCACTTTGCCTCTCAGTTACTTTTTTATTTGAGTTTTTCTTTTCAAGTCTTAGCTTTCTAGCCCATCTATACAAATTATTTATTACGGTTTAAGCCCCATTAGTCCACAAATTAAAGGTTTTTGCCCTCCACATCTACCATATTTATTTAGAGAATAATGTAAATATTCCAAGCGTCACTAAATAGAAATTATAAATGTGGGGACTAATTAATTAGGGAGTACTGTTAAGACAGTGTTAACTGGGCCTATGGCCCGATCCGAGGAGGTCCAAATAAGATTATAAGGAGAACGGAATGAAGAGAGGAGTAGAGACAATATGAGATAGGTCCAACAAGCATCCGAGGATAAAAGCCCTCTCGGCAACATGTGTCCGATGTCGATCTGAGTGCCATATCATCACGGACTTACTTCGGAGTTACATCATCACTAAGAGTTAGACGTGGGACAAGGAATAAGAAAGGAGAAGGACAACAAATATCTCCAAAAAACTGCTACCTCCGCATTAAATGACTCCTAACCAACTCTCTGGCCACATTAATATGGAAGTGACGCCTGAACAGTGATCGAGCAGCCTTACAACTACTAGTTGATGGTTCTGGGAAGTGCTAGATGAGATAAGAAGGAATTCTCCGAATCTAACCTACACATGTGTGGTAGGGACAACACCAAGGCTGTAATATATAACATGGAAAGGTGTGCCAAAAGGGGAGGGACTGGAACTATTGTACAATTTGATTATTCAAAAAAACCATATGATCCAAACTACTTGGGCTATTCTGAGGATAAATTTTCTAATTTGAACTATGTCTTACAGTCTGAAACCACTAAATCTAATCGTTTTTCTTCTGGGATAGATCTAGTTCTTCCATTCACGCTCTACAAATTTATTGTTTGGGTTGCTTGGGTTTGAGTCCAATCCTGTTTTGTGACCAATCCAATTTCAGTCCTTACAATAAAGAAAAAAAAAATTTTTTTTTGAGAGAATAAATTATAAAGAATATCTAAGAGTTAATCACACATTGACACACATTGATATTTAATTGAAAATGGCAAAAGAAGTCTAATAAATACTACTATATGTTATTTTAAATTAAAACAATTTGGTTAATCAAATAATGTCACGTGTCCCTTAGAGAACAAAATATAAAGTTCCTCAATTTAAATGATGACACGTATCACTATTCATAACAAATCATATATCATCACACATATTCAAAACTCCTATAAATAAAGACTTAACTCAATCTTGTAAGAGCACGTTTTAAAAGTCTTGAAGCTCTTCCTACAAGTTACTATTACAAATTTACATCATAATTGAATAATCTTAAATTCTCAATTCCATTCAAGATGAAAAAAAATATCATATACAAAATGATAATCAAGTTCAAGCTTCATCATCATCAATCAAAATCAACATTTATAGACTTAAAAGAAAAAAAGAACATTAATATGAACATTCCATTGATCATATAATCGTTTGATATCTTGGCCATTTGGCCATTGTTGTTTTATTTTCTTTACACTTTATTCATGTTGCACATACGCATAGCATGTGCCATTCACTGTTAGTCTGTGCCTGGACACACGCAAATGAGCTTATGGCGTATGAATACGTGCTTGCATCGTGTGCACTGCATACACATAGATATAGTAGTAATATCTTCTTTAAAAAAAAAAATAGTAGTAATTTTTATCATTTTCCCTTTTTACTTTTTATAGTCTAACAAGAGACAACTCATATCTTTTCACATCTGGTGAAACCGTTATCAATATGTACCCTCAGCCTCAGTCCCACATCGGCTTGATTGATTGGCACCTGACTCAATAAATTGTACACAATCAATCAATCACCATTAACAAAATTACACTGTTGGGGGCCCGACCCATTAATGTGAATCCAAAATAAAGGAAGTAAAAATTTGAATCCAGCACACATTATTTTTAGGAGCCAAGGTAAAAAGTAAAAACCGTGTGCCCCTTTTTCCTTGCAATCCAGTTCAATTTCAAAACACATACCAAAAATAGAGAATATTCCAAGTTCAAAATGGCGCCAAACAAAAACTCCCGCTAATATACAAATTGTTTAATTTTCCCACAAAGCTTCCCTCGCAAGCTTCACTACAAAAATAAAATTAAATTAAAAATTAACCTTTCCTTTAATGTTTGAAAACTTCCCAAAAAAAGCCCTTCAATACACCCGAATATTACACAAAGGCCCTCTATCTCCAAGCGCAATTCCAACCAAATCCAAGGATATTCGTAAAATAAAACAAATCGCACTCAGACCAACCATAACGGATATGGACAATGTGTGAAATTCCCAAAATACCCTTGGGTTCATTCTCGCGCAAGCTTCTCACCCCCAAAATGAAATTTCAAATCCCCGCGCAAACTCTCTCACTCCAACCCTTATATAATTCCACCCAAACACTGACAATTCTCAGCACCCAAAATCACAAAAACAAAACCCTAATTCCTAAATTTTTTTCAAATTTCAAATACCAATATGCCTTCGATTCCCGAAGAGCCATTGCTAGCTCCGAACCCAGACCGGTTCTGCATGTTTCCAATTCAGTACCCGGAGATATGGGAGATGTACAAGAAGGCCGAGGCCTCGTTCTGGACCGCCGAAGAGGTCGATCTCTCCGGCGACGTACGTCACTGGGAAAACCTAACCGACGACGAGAGGCACTTCATCACTCACGTGCTCGCCTTCTTCGCCGCCTCCGACGGCATCGTTTTGGAGAATCTGGCGGGAAGGTTCATGAAGGAGGTCCAGGTTTCGGAGGCTCGCGCTTTCTATGGCTTCCAGATTGCGATCGAGAACATCCACTCCGAAATGTACAGTCTCTTGCTCGAGACCTATATCAAGGACTCGGCCGAGAAGAACCGGCTGTTCCACGCGATGGAGACCGTTCCTTGCGTGGCGAAGAAGGCCGAGTGGGCCCTGCGGTGGATCGACGGCGGAGAATCGTTCGCGGAGAGGCTCATCGCTTTCGCCTGCGTCGAAGGCATTTTCTTCTCTGGTAGCTTCTGCGCGATATTTTGGCTAAAAAAGCGCGGGTTAATGCCCGGGTTAACCTTCTCCAACGAGTTGATCTCGCGAGACGAAGGTCTCCACTGCGATTTCGCGTGCCTGCTCTACACTCTCTTGCGCAAGAAGCTGAGCGAGGAGCGCGTGAAGGCTATCGTCCGCGACGCGGTGGATATAGAGAGGGAGTTTGTGTGCGACGCGCTGCCCTGTGCGTTGGTTGGGATGAACGGCGACCTGATGAGCCAGTACATCGAGTTTGTGGCGGATAGGCTTTTGGGCGCGTTGGGGTGTGGCAAAATCTACAATGTTCAGAACCCATTTGATTGGATGGAGCTGATTTCGTTGCAAGGAAAGACCAATTTCTTTGAGAAGAGAGTTGGGGAGTACCAGAAGGCTTCTGTGATGTCAAGTTTGAATGCAAATGGTGGTGACACCCATGTATTCAAGTTGGATGAGGATTTCTGATTTGGTGCCTT